>CM076674.1:37991120-38591120 GCA_038501925.1 Xenopus petersii
CTGGGAATTCATAATTATAGCAAGAAAGCAGCAGCCATTTTGTGGAGACTGTTGTTAAGGCAAGCCTTGAATCATCTCAGAATCTTGTTTGTGCACCAGAATGGGGGACCTGATGTCCATCCCCATGCCCTGGTTACACAATTAAATGGTAAAGAGAACGGGGGAATGCGGGGAGAGCAGTGACATCTAGGAAGTGCTGAATGGAAAGTGAAAGTAATTGTCTGCCCCGCCTCTATGCCTAAGGCATAGAGGAGTGGCAGACAATATTTGATTGACAGCTGAGATTTTTAAATGAGCTTACAACAGCTATGAATGCTTTAATAAAAAATAGAAATTGGATTTCATGTTTAATTTGAAAAGGACTTTTATTATACAGATTTTTGTGTCTGGGTGACAGGACAACTTTAAGAAATGGCACATCAGTGTTTATTATTCTTTCTCTCAGTGGCAAATGCAGGTACAAAAGTAAAATGCCTTTACCCAGACTGTACCAGAAGAGGTGTGAATAACAAGATTCCAATCTAAGTACAAAGGAGATGACATCAAAGGAGGAGAAGAGGAATGTGTGAGAAAAAAGAAAAGAAAAGGAACCAAAACTGAGGGAGCAATTAAGGTTTTTGAACTGGAACAAAACAACCGATAAGGTGTTTATTTTACTTTCAGCATTGGGAAATGAATCCCATCACCAGAGTTAATATTTCAACTATGTCATACATGCCTTTAAAGAAATATTATTGTTCCACAGCTGCAGCTTTCAGGGAAGAATTTTAATAAGGTTAGACACATAACAAGGCATATTAATGGGGTTATTGTACTTGTGAGTAATATATATGTTAGCGTTCCCTCTGTGCTCTCAGGGTGCTTGCTTGGAAGCAAATCTAAAAAATTCAGAGCTGAATGTTGTTACTAAAAATTTCCCATTTCATAGGTCACTCTGCATTACTGACAATTTGTCATTGATAATCCCACTGTGGGCTTTTTTTTGCACCTATAGAGGGGTTTAAATCTCTGTTTGAAATTTCTGCCTTGGTAGAAGTAATTGTTCTCTTTCTCTATAAGGGCATCACTCACATGTCATTTTTAGGTTTTCTGGAACATTTAGGGTGGTGGCACATACTGCGATTTGGGGATATTTGTCGCGTGGTACGGCACTCAGATCTCACGAGGAAACTTCGGGTGACTTTGGAAGGCCGAAGCTATTCGAGTGCCATCCCGCTGGTGATTCACATTCTATCTGGCAGGAAGGCATTTCGGGGAGATTAGTCACCCGAAGAAGAGGAATTTTGTCGCTGGGCGACTAATCTCCCTGAATCGCAGCATGTGCCACGACCCGTAGCACGTGAAGACACACATAGCTACTAGTAGCAGCTTCTTGTCACAGCTACTAAATAGACAATACTGATAATTGGCTTTGTAAAGACACTGCATGTACCTCTGGAGCTATTAATAGCAGCTACTTGTTGTGGCTACAAAATGCCATAAAAATACCCTGCCATGGACAATACTAAGAATTGTCTCTGCTAAAACACTCAGAGTGATTCATTTTCTGAAGTCGCCCGAAGTTTCCTTGTGAAGCAACTTCGGGCGACTTCGGAAAATGAACCGATCCGAGTGCCATCCAGCCGGAAATTTACATTTGTTGCTGAGCGACTAATCTCCCCGAATCTGCCTGTGTGCCCTGACCCTTAGTGGCATTGCGTACCTTCTCTCCTTGCGGACGAGATCGGGGCCAGTGGTGGGAGGTCAAGAGGCAGGCAGGTCTAATTTCAGGGACATAGTGGATCTGGCCGGCCAAGTCCAACCAGTCCTTCAGCTTACATGCAGGCCATCGTTCCCCCTACCCACCCCTACCATGCTACCGATTGCATAACCTTATAAACCTTCTTGGCCATCAGGCTGGTCTTCTTAGACAACCTACAAAGTCATGGAAATGGTAATCACTAATCTCACCGTAAATGGCCTTCAGGCAGGGATTCTCCAAGTATTTCATTCAGGAATGAGTACATACCTCAAATTTTACTCTAAAATGACTTCAGGCTGCAACACCTAACATCATATGCTTCAGGCCTCTGTGGGTAAAACCTGGCAGTTTGAAAACTTTGTTGTCATATGAACCCATTTAGTGGAAGCTTAAATCTCAGTACATTTTTGTATTCTTGGGCTTATTGTTGCACAAAGCTGCATTCTAGATGCAATACAAATCCTCTCTGTTTCCAATTAACTTGAAATTTCCGTTACTCCCATTATCAAATTATGAATATCAAAGGGTTTCATGTTTAACAGAAACTCCACTGTCTGGTTGAGTAGCCATGAACCTTCTTGCTGCACGGAAGAAACCCTCACAATGACATAAAATATGCAGTGCTACATACTGTAAATACAAATGTACATATGAATATACAAACCTTTTGGTGATGTATATTTTTTATCACTAAAAAACACTCAACATGTTTTAAAATCCAGAAAAAAAAGCACCTGCCTATTATTTTAAGTTCCTGATTATGTGGTAGGTAGGTAGCCCTAAAGAAAATGTCTACTTAGCCCCGGGGACAGTAGGTGCTACTGACAGTGCTGGGCGTGAAAGTAAAATTGCTGGTTGGAATCCAACGAGAAAAAGCCATGTTGAAAGAAAGACCTCAAATTCTTCATTTGACCCACTTTTTAAAGGACTGTCAAAGTTTTCCTGAAAACATGAAAAAGCTGGGATCCATAGAAAGGGCAGGGTTTGTTCAGGCATAGGCAGATTGGAGAAAATATCATGTCATGTATGGTAACTGGGAGCATGTCTGGACTGGGAGTCAAAATAGGTCCTGGCGTTTCAGGTACACAGAGGCCCAATCAGCTCCCCACCAGCCCACTAAATAGTGACTTTCTTTGGCATCTTATGGCAGCCCCTCCGGGCTCTGGCATTTGCCAAAACCCACAGATGGCCAGTTTGGCCCTGACTGGGAGTACACGACTGCTTCAGTCGTTGCTGAAGCAGTTGTGCAGCCACCTACTAGATATATTTCTGTATGTCTTTATCAGGGTCGGGTTGGGGGGCCTGGGGCCCACCAGGGCTGCTGTCCGAGGGCCCCCCTCCGTCATTCCTTGCTGATGCACCACGTGTGTGCATGTGCGCACAGCTGCAATGTTTTTGCCCTTTGTTGGGCAGTCGCAGCAGGAAGAAAGTGCTGATCTGGGCTGACGGGGCCCACAAGAGGTTTTTTCCCGGTGTCCCGTCTGCCCAGTCCGACACTGGTCTTTATTACAAGTGGTTGTACATTTGTACCTTTCCTTTACATATGTCTGTGCCACAGTAATGAGTTTTAATTATTTCTGGGTGGGCACCTCCTTGTTTAACATGAAAAAAAGAATTCAAGGGTTTCTTTTGATATCCAGTAAGGATAACATTCGGAGTTGACATTTATGTTACAAGAACAAGAGACGGAGAACACCAACTCTATGCAGTATGCTTACAAGCAAATAACAAAAACATTTCAACTCCCTTGGTTTGCATGCAACGTACATCAATAAGGCCTTGCCCTACGGAACCAACCTGCCCCCACATACTTTGTACCAATTATTCTTTAAATAGAAATGAACTTTGCTAGCTCCTCTTACCAGCAAAGCACTTTCCCAGACATTCCCTTTATATAAAATGGGATAAAGCTCAATCCAGTAGCTTTATTAATGGCATCAGGGAGTTTATAAAAAATACTGTGTCTGAAGAATAAATCTTTTTGGAATGTAACTACTTTCTTCCAGTAAAATGATGTATTAACAGCAGCCATGACCCCTCTCTAAAGTAAACCTAGTATCTCCCACCCCTAACTTATCTCCCCTTTCTTATCATGTGTTGTAAAAATATTTAATAGAAATAAGATAAATTGACTCACATGACTCAGTGAGTCATCTGAGGCATCACTAGAACTCCACTGGTCTCACTGAACAGATAAATCATTGGCAGTCATTTAACCCCACAACCACCTACAGTAATAGACACATTATGTGAACCAAATGCATGGCACCCCTTCCCCTATTACACAATCATTTTAGGGGACCTTGCATTGTTTGGTTACAGATTCCTGTAGAAAACGGCAAACACTCCTGGAGCCAGTCGTAGGTAAAAACAGCTTTTATTTCAGTCGGTTAAAAACATACAATCCTGACGCGTTTCGTATCTCACCGATACATAGGCATAGGCATATTGGCGAAACGCGTCAGGATTGTATGTTTTTAACCGACTGCAATAAAAGCTGTTTTTACCTACGAGTGGCTCCAGGAGTGCTTTCCGTTTTCTTCATATCTCTTCACTCACCCCAGCTACGGATTTGGGGCGATGCACCCGGGCCACCCTTCGAGTTTGGTGAGTGCCTTTTCCAAATAAGCTGTTATTGAGTTAACTTTCAGGATTGAACACACGTGCAGGACCCTGGGTTCTTATACACCCGGGTCATGAGAATTTAGCGGTGAGCTTTAAGAGTAAAGTTTTTTCTCACCCTTTGGAATGTTAAGATGTTCACATAATGTAGTTTTCCCGTGGTCATTGACTGTTAAGAATATCATTTGAGCCACAAATTCCCTTTTCCTGTATTACAGATTCCTGTATACAAAATATATTACAGGCACAACACATTTGTTTGTGTATTTATACCAATGCACCTGTGATGAGTTAAATAGTGAGTGAATAGTGACAAAAAGTGAAGGTTGTCAACTGGATTATCTTGTTCTATATCTCTTCTTACAATCCCATCCCATAAGCAATAAGAACAATGGCACACCAGGCTTTTCCTCCACTGCTCTTACACATGGAGCAGATTTCCGCAGATTTTTGTGCCAAAGCTTGGAAAGTACCCACACATGTCAAGCCATGTCTATAAGTGCACTTAGAGCAAGGAGTGGATGGGAGCAGATTGACTTGGATGGTGACGTGTGCCTAATGTTGTGCTGTTTGCACCTGAAAACTCTGTTAAATGGCAAATCATGGATTATGGAGAAATCTGAATTGAAAACGTATTTGCTTTCCTAGATTTTCTTGTAACTATGAGTGAATAGCTGATCAACAATAGTATATTGTATATGTATTAAAGTATTAATGATCTCCAAGTGGAGTTCAACTGAAAATGTCCAACTCTACTCCACGGGGTCTATTTATCATGTTGTGTAAAAAGTGGAGTGAAACATTACCGGGGATGTTGCTCATAGCAACCAATCAGATGTTTGCATTTGTTTTCTAATTGTTGAAATCTGATTGCTGATTGGTTGCTGTGGGCACCATCCAGGCCCGGACTGGCAATCTGTGGGTTCTGGCAAATGCCAGAGGGCCTGCTGTAAGGTCCCATTGAAAGTCAATATTTAGTGGGCTGGTGGGGGCTGTTTGGGCCTCTATGTGGGCTGATTGGGCCTCTGTATACCTGAAATGCCAGGGCCTATTTTAATTCCCAGTCCGGACCTGGCACCATCACCAGTAATGCTTAACTTCACCTTGATGAATAGGCCCCCAGGGCTGCCATTAGAAATCACGGGGCCCAGTACAACTACATTTTCTGAGCCCCCTGGGCCTCAACTAAATTTTCTGAGCCCCCGGGCCCCCAGGCCCCGCCCACCCCCCACCCCCAAGACCACCCCAGCCCACAAGTCTACCCCAGATCCTGCCCACCCCACACAGGTAAATCCCTGCATACATAAAAAGCCATTGATGGTCAGGGCCCCCCTATAACTTAAAAAAAACTGTGGTTCCAGGCAGGTCTGGACTGAGAATTAAAATAGGACCTGGCATTTCAGGCACACAGAGGCCCAATCAGCCCACATAGAGGCCCAAACAGCCCCCACCAGCCCACTAAATTCTGACTTTCTATGGGACCTTATAGCAGCCCCTCTGGCATTTGCCAGAACCAACAGATTGCCAGTCCGTGGTAAAGGTCCCCCTACAAGTTCAAAAAAAATATTGGTGACAAGGGCCTCCCTATAAGTTAAAAAAAACATTGACGCCAGGGCCCCCCATAAAAGTTTTTAAAAATCATTGGTGGCCAGGGCCCCACATAAGTTGAAAAAAAAGTTGGCGCCAAGACCCACCATAAAAGTTATTTAAAAAAAAACAGGGCCCCCCTTACAAGTTAAAAAACATTGGGGCCACAGAGAATATTTTTTTTAAAAAAAGCATTGGTGGCAGGGGGCCTAAAGAGTTTTAAAATAATACACTGGTGGCTAGGGGTTTAAAGAAATTAAAAAAAAACACACATTGGTGGTCAGTAGAACTGAACTGGCGGTTTCAGGACTTCAACTTCGGCTCCTTTCGTGACTTTGACTTTGGCTGCCAGTCCACAAATCACAGTCCTTATTTGGCACCCCCAGTAACTTGTTTCTTGCTTGTGTTGCTCCCCAACTCTTTCTACACTTGAACGTGGCTCATAGGTAAAAAAAAGTTTGAGGACACATGCTCTAATAGGAGGTCTTTTGGTGGTGTCCCTTGAATCAAATTAGGGCAAGAATGTAAGAAGCATAAGCTCTGCTGCTTTCAGCAGATCTGCTTCTCTCAGCCCGAAAGACTTACGCTACCCATAGACAATTCTTCTTGCTGAACGACCGATTTTAGGGAAGCCCGATCAATCCTTCAAAATTATCTTGCGGTTAGTGGGATTCGAACGATCGTACATCTTACGATTTTTCGGCCGCCATCTGTCAGGAAATTGATCTGCCAGGTCAAAAAATTTTTGTCGGTCCCAGTGCAATCTATCTATGTTTGCAGGGCCAAGCAGGCACCTCCCCTTTGTTTTCCTGGCAAAGTGGTCTTTTTAGTTGATGGACAATTCGTACGATCGTTCTGAGAAGATCGTGGTCTCACGATCAGGATCTGATCTTTTAAAAAATCTCAACATCTATGGCCAGCTTTACGCGGGCTAAAAGCAGCAGAGCTTACACTCCTTGAGAAATTCAGACATCAGCAGTAGAGAAGAAAAGGCTAATACGTGGTCACGTATGCCGAAATCTATTAAAACATTCTTAAAGATATGATACATCAAAGCCCCTTACATTGCTTTGTAATTATCTGTTAAGCTGTAAGACCAAAGACTTTTGTGTACATTAGCTGTCTTATCTCAGTACTATTTAGAGATTCCAGGGGTTATATCTCAAGAATTTCAGCCATTTTTCTTTAACGGTTTTTATCAAGTGTAATTTATTGCCGTTTTATTGGTCATGGTCTGGTGGGAACCCATGGGTTAAAAACGATCAGTTGGAAGTGGTAGAAAAGCTGAACCAGCTGCAGAGCGACACAGGATCCTCCCTTGGCCTGAGCAGAGGTAACTAACAAACAAGTGAATTATTTATAGCTGTCCCTCCCTCTCAACACCTGCCCCATCTCTCCTGAACTGAGTCGTTCAATGAGCCTCATACCAGATGAGCCTGGCCGCTGCTTTTAATTGCACTGACAATAAGCAAGCTCTCCCACATTTTAATTATGATACACTGAGCAAAGCTACACTCCCACTTAATGGTTGCCATGTGAATCAGTGCAAAACAAGAAGGGTATTTTTTTTCATAGCAAAACAACATTACAGTAGACAAAGTTGCAGCAAAGACTTGTTAGAGACCCCACCATGGACCACCTCTCAAAGTAGCTCTGCTTTGTACTCGTGCATTAAGGTGGTTTACTTTTACTATGATATAGGATGTCTAATTATAAGCAAATTTTCAACTGGCCTTCAATTTATCTTTTTTATAGTTTTTGAATCACTTGCATTCTTTTTACTCGGCTTTCTATTCAGACCCTCTCATATTTATATTCCAGTCTCTTATGCACATCAGTGCATGGTTGCTAGGGTAATTTGGACACTAGCAACCAAATTCCTGAAATTGCAAACTGAAGAGCTGCTGAATAGCTAAATAACTTAAAAAACAATAAGTAATGAAAACTAATTACAAATTATCACCAAATATTACTCTCTACATCATGTGAAAAGTTGATTTGAAGATGAACAAACTCTTTAAAAATCAGTAGAGACCCCCAAAGGCCTGTATTCTTCTCTTCACACCTTCAAGAATAAGTGGACTAAGTAAATATTTTTGGCACAAATTGAGTTGCAAAAGGGAATACTTCTCAGTTTCATTCAAATTCAGTTGCTCACATTCATCATCTTGGTATAAGATAAGCTTATGGTCAAGAACGAAGGGTAAAACAGTGAGCCTGCTTCACACTTTACTCCCAGAATAGGGGGACAGAACTAAAGCAGGATGAGCTCTGACCTGACCTCAGATTTTGCTTCTCCCAATTGATATCTGGCTGATAACTGGCCAAAAATCCCATTGGATTGAGGACCGCACCAATGGTCTGGCAGCCTGTATTCTCAGCGTTGTGATCTGATCATTGGGCCCACAATCTAATCAGCCCAATACCCCCACCTCAGAGCGAATCTCTGCATGTATGGCCACCTTTACACTCAAAAAACTTGGATTTCCAGACTTTTATGTCCCCGTTGGGGTCTATGCTCCAACATTTAGTCTGGACTATCCTTACTTTAAGGGTAGAACTACATAAGCGGTTTTCATCAGATCTGACGCTGAGAGGAAACAGCTCTTTGGTGCCCAAATCAAGTGAAGATCAGCTTGCCATATTTCCTATACTAAGTATTACTGTGTATTCCAAGTTTCAGTGTGTACACTAAGGGGCAGATTTATCAAAGGTCGAGGTGAAAAAAAAAAATTTGAATTTTGAGCTATTTTTTGTGTACTTCGACTAGGGAATAGTCGAAATTTGATTTGAATTTAAAAAAAAATCAAAAATTCGAATATTGAAATTTATCATGTACTGTCTCTTTAAAAATTCGACTTCGACTATTCGTCATCTAAAACCTGCCGAATTGCTGTTTTAGCCTATGGGGGACCTCCTAGAACCCATTTGGAGTCAATTGGTGGACTAATTGCGCTATTCAACCAAAAAAAACTTTGATTTAATTTTGGTTGGTCTTTTTGAATTCGAATTTCGAAGTTTTTTCAATTCGAAATTTGACCATTGATAAATATGCCCCTAAATGTCCTTGTGTCAC
This sequence comes from Xenopus petersii, assembly GCA_038501925.1. NCBI lineage: Eukaryota > Metazoa > Chordata > Amphibia > Anura > Pipidae > Xenopus > Xenopus petersii. Next base: position 38,000,147 of record CM076674.1, read on the forward strand.
TAAATGTCAACTTCTGGTCAGATCTTAAAGAATATCTCTGCCCCATATCCTGACCTAATGGGTTTTGCTATGGGCAGCCCTTGATAAAAGCCACCCTCACAGTTTGGGAACCTCAATCTAGGTTTTCCCATAACCTGTGCATCATATTATGTCAGCATAGTTATTCCCCTGTATTAAGTTTAGATATTTCCCTTTGTTAAAACGAATTATGCCCTTGAATTAGGCATAGGAATTCCCCTTCACTAAGAACAGGTATTCCCCTTTACTGGTATTCCCTGTACTAAGCAGATAGGCATTGCTCTCATAATTCTGTAAAGGTTGTTTGGCAATGTAAGGACGCCCTGGTTCTGATATAAAGGTTACAAGAGGATAAAGAGACCCTTGGGTGGTATAGCTAGAGCCAGTCAAGCCAAAGAAGAAGCTTTTACAAAGATTTCGGGAATGTGGCACAAAGATAATAAAAAGCAGCATGGTGCAGCCCATCAAGTGGAACATGAATGAACAGTGAGTCACTGGTGACATGCCCTTGTACTGGTAGCCAGCAATATTACACAAAGAGCTACAATGTGTCCTAAGAACTTCCCTATGCAAATACACCTTGTTTCATCTTTGAAAGCATCCATGTTCCCAGATATACCATTTAAGCAATCGTCCACTAAGAAAGTAACAGTTGTTTGCCAGGCAGTGTTTCCTTTGCTTGCTTAAGCCCTTTACAATGGATTTGTATACACTTCAGTTAACCTTTTAATATTGTTTCAGTTTTATTATTATTGGTTTAGTTTGTAGATGGGTCACAATACCATCAGTTAGACTTAATGGCTACCACAGCCTAGGGACTTTTATAATACCCTGTCTGCTAATTGGCAGGTGAGTTTTGAACTAGTGCTGGCTTCTTTGACAGAGGAGTCTGAATGTGCACTCTGAATATATATATATATATATATATGTTTATTATTCACCATATATTGAACAATTCTAAGCAACTTTAATTGGTCTTTATTATCATCATAACTTTTAGTATGATATAGAGAGTGATATTCTGAGACAGTTTGCAATTGGTTTTAATATTGTATTACTTGTAGTTTTTGAGTTGTTTAGCTTTTTATTCAGCAGCTCTCCAGTTTGCAATTTCAGCAATCTGGTTGCTAGGGTCCAGATTACCCTAGCAACCATCCATTGATTTGACTAAGAGACTAGAATCTGAGCAGGAGAGGGCCTGAATAGAAAGAGGAGTAATAAAAAGTAGCAATAACAATATATGTGTTGCCTTACAGAGCATTTGTTTTTTAAATGTGGTCAGTGAGCCCTATTTGGAATTTGGAAAAGTCAGAGGAAGAAGTCAAATAATTAAAAAACTATAATAAAAAATAGATAATGAAATTAAAGTTGCTTATAATTGTCCATTCTATAACATACTAAAAGTTAACTTAAAGGCACTGACTGGCTGCTCTTCACATTAACCCCATGGCTGCCATCTAGTGCACATTGTATCCTTTTAAACAATGGGGTAGTGAGCTAATGCATGAGAACGCACTTGAATTGTTCAGAATTCAGACTCATTGTTTCATTGGTCTGACAATGTCAGAAGGCAAAGCAGAAGTAGTTCTCAGAATGACCTTCGTAGGAACATTTGGTTTCTCATGCATGCACAAAGCAGTAGACAGCTTCTCATGGTCACATTCATCAATATTTTGTATGAGATTTCAGCAATGTTATCGTGATTAGTGAATAGTCTTTCTTTTTATAAGATGAGTCACCACTGGAACCACATAGCATACTTATGAGCCATTTCAAAAATCGGATAAGGATTTGTGTTTAACTGCCCCCTTGCATAATTGACAGACAGTGACTCACTCCACTTTCCTAATACCTTCATAGGAGGTTCCTTTTCCAAATATAAGCCAAACAGGAACCTTTCTACATATTTGTTCATTGCTGAGGGACATGTTCTTCATATATTTTTATTGTTTAGTTTGCTTGTGAAAATCAGGTTTCCATAAATACTGCCTACATAGTTTAAATATCTAGCATGTAAGGAAATAACCTGCATATTAAACCCAAACAGTATGTGAGCCCTTTCAAACAGGCTAACTAACCAATATTTGGTTAGAAACTTACCTGATATCTATACCTCCTGCAAATGGGTGTGTGCTGGCCTACATATGATGATGCGAATATTATCCTGGGCGCCTTATGATCAGATTAGCCAAATCTGGCCCACTGTGTGGCTGGTATATGCCCATTTGGCTAAGTGAGACCAAGGGAGTAGGTGCTTGGAGAGGAACCACAAAATCAGAATGAGACGTAAGAGATTGGCAGCAATCCCCAATAAATGATGTGTTTGTTCCAAGCAGGAACAAGCAATTTTTATACAGATGTAGTATTACACATACACTTGGTCACATACACTTTTTTTCATTTAATCCCGATATTGTGTACTTTGTATATAATCTGCCTCCTTCTCTGTCTGTTAGGGGTATTTCATTCACATTCATCACCTTTCACATGAACTAAATACCCCCTTTACCAGCCAACTGTTTTACTGTTATTGCTTTAGTAGACACTTTTCCCCCAATTTACAATGGTTGGTGAAAAATTTTCCTGAAACACGGTTTAAAATGTATTAATTACCAAATGAAACTTTCCCATAGACATAGAGAGAGCCAACTTCAGGAATGCAGGGGTCCCGTGCTACTCAGTTGACAGGGCCCTCCCTAATTTATTAGCCCACTGCCACAATGGGAATAAACATATCCTGCACATGCCCAACCACACCCCTGATCCACCCAGACTGTACACATTGTGATAAAACCCAGCCTGCAGTCTGCCCAACCCCACCCACTCCAGTTGCAAGCCCCACCCCCTCTTCAATCTGCGAATAGACTTCCTTAAGGTGGCCATACACGGGCCGATAAAAGCTGCCGACAGACCGAGTCAGCAGCTTATTGGCACATGTATGGGGCCCCCCGACGGGCTTCCACGATCGAGATCTGGCCGAAAGTCGGCCAGATCTCGATCGGATGGGACTTAAAATCCCGTCGGATCGCAGCCGCATCTGTTCGGTGATGCAATCCGAACGCCCGCAAAGCCATTGTTAGGATCCGATCGTTGGGCCCTAGGGCCCACCAGCGGATCAGCCCAGTGGGCATATTGGGGAGAGATCTGCTCATTTGGCGACATCACCAAATGAGCGTATCTCTCCGTGTATGGCCACCTTTACTGCAATACTTTTCTACTCCCCTGATGGCAACTCTGTAGAAAACCATAAGACATTTATCTTGTGCAAAAAAAAAATTTGAATAAAAAGTTTCAAAGCATACTGAAACATTCTGCAATTCTATAATCATGAATTAGGATTTAATGATTTATACCTCCTCAGCAAAGGCAAACAGATTTAGGCAGAAGTTCACTCTTTACAAAGTAAACCATCACATGCAAAAAATCTACTATTGTTTTTATTTTTTTGCCCCTACAGCAAAAAGCCGTTTTTCCTTGGATTTAGCATTACTATAGAGCAGAGGTGCCCAAAAGGTAGAGCGGGATCTACCAGTAGACCTTTAGCTGGTTATCAGTAGACCTCAAGACACTGTCAACAAACAGCTTGTCTAAATCACCCTCCTGTTTTATGCTTTTCATTCAGATATTAATTATGTTAAGGTTACATAAGAAATAGTTGTTTGTTAAAATATAGCGATATACTGTAAATTCTCTCATGGATCAATATAATATTTAACTAATATTTTCCATGGAACAGAATACTAACAATGCTTTTATGAATGTAGATGATAATGGGACATCATCACTAAAATTAGACCTAAAATTAATATGGGCACTCCGGCAATAGAGCTTTCCCTGCTCATATTTGCTCATTATTTCACTCTGCATTTACATTTCTCTACTCTAACGTTCTTTAGCTGTTTTACCCTATTATTCTTATCCTCCTGTAAAAAGCTGTAGAGGCAGGAAGAACTTGTACTCCCCTTTCATTTCTCTCCGTTCACAGTTATATGTCTCCTAGCTAAGTCCTCAGCAAATACAAGCAGAGAGAAGTGACACAGCACAATGGGAGTTCATAAATTCAAACACCAAAATTAATGGAAGACGTAAGCTTTGATATTGCAACTCTGCAAATATATAGGTGAATATACAATGCCAAAAGACATCCCATAATTTCCATGAGCAACATGTCGGCTCTAGTATTACCGGAAAATATAGATGAAATATTGATCGCCGCTTTGCTTGAACTGCATGGTCTACTACACTTTGGGAATTTTTCTTTTGTAACTTTTCTTTTTGTAACTTTACTGAGTAAACCTAATTTTTTATCTTTTTTGTGGTTTCAAAAAAAGTATTGTTTAACGGTTTAATATTCTGTATGTCTTTTTTGTGTTTGGGCCATAATCCAATACCATAATCCAATACAAATAATATATTTTACATGGTAAAATATGGAATATTTTATAACAAATTACTCTGTAGTTAATTTAGAACTTCAGAGTAACCTACCGCTGTGCACAATTTTTTTTGTGCACAGCTATAGGGAGATCCTTTGCCATTTATCTGGGAGAGTAAATGGCTATGCTCTTGCACACACACCGATAAATAAACAGATTACTATAAAGTATCTTTCCCTTAAAGGGATTCTGTCATGATTTTTATGATATATTTTTTTTATTTCCAAAGTACAGTATACTGTTTAAACAGCAAATAATTCACTCTACGATATAAAATTTAATTTCTGAACCAGAAAGTGTATATTTTTATTTGTAATATTGGTGTGTAGGCGCCATCTCAGGTCATTTTGCCTGGTCATGTGCTTTTCAGAAAGAGCCAGCACTGCTTTCTGGCAGGCTGTTGTTTCTCCTACTCAATGTAACTGAAGGTGTCACAGTTGGACCTGGATTTTACTTTTGAGTGCTGTTGAGTGCTTAGATCTACCAGGCAGCTGTTATCTTATGTCAGGGAGCTGTTATCTGGTTACCTTCCCATTGTTCTGTTGTTAGGCTGCTGGGGGGGAGGGAGGGGGTGATATCACTCCAACTTACAGTACAGCAGTAAAGATTGATTGAAGTTTATCAGAGCACAAGTTGCATGACTGGGGGCACCTGGGAAACTGACAATATGTCTAGCCCCATGTCAGATTTCAAAATTAAATGTAAAAAAATCTGTTTGCTCTTTTGAGAAACAGATTTCAGTGCAGAATTCTGCTGGAGCAGCACTATTAACTGATGCGTTTTGAAAAAAAAATTTTTTCCCATGACAGTATCCCTTTAAGACTTTTTAACTGCAGCCTCTGTTGTTGCTTCCACTATGTGCCATGCAAGCAAGTGTCAGATGTCCTGCATTAGGTTTAGTACCTAGGGAATGCTGTTTTTTGGGCAGAAAAGCCTTGATTCCCAGAATGTGTAGGATTGTTACATGGATTGTCAGGTAAGTTCTAGAAACCTGAAAGCATTGAATAACAGGAAGTCCATAGAGTCCATTTTAAGTAAATAAATCTATATAATATAATTTCCCTTTCTCTATTATAATAAAACAGTATTTTGTACTTGATGGTAATTAAGTTGCATGAATTCATTTTGTTGGAAAAACAATCCTATTGGGTTTATTTAACGTTTAAATGGTTGTTAGCAGACAAGGTATGGCCTTGCTGCTGCCTGTTTACCCTTCTAAACACCATTCCTTTTGCAGGTAATTGCTTAATTTTTCACAAATATATGGGGTCCCTGACAGCACCAGGCCCGGATTTGTGGAAAGGCCACCTAGGCCCGGGGCTAGGGTGGCAGGATTTTAGGGGGGGCGGCATGCTGCCCAACCACACCCACATTGGTCCAAAAACACTGGAATGTGTTGGATTTTTAAACTCATTTTTAACCTTCCCATGCACCAATCCCCATTGATGAAAATTTGCAAGAATTAAGGGAAGGGGACAGGGGCGACGAACGGCAGTGGGCCTAGGGGCGCCCATTATGTAAATCCGGCCCTGGACAGCACTCCTGCCTGCCCAACCCTGATGGTGGACCTGTAAAGCTCCCTGGAGTATATTAGAGGGGCTATGAGGGGAAAATGCGGGCCAGCAATGTTATGTTTTGGGTAGCCGAGGATGAGTAGAGTATAACAATGCTCTATTAGCAGGCTCATGCAGGCATTACACAACAGTAACTTTTACTTTCATTTTTAAGCTGCCAGGAAGTATGCACAGTATAAGTCTGGGCACAGTGACATCTACAGGCTATTTGTATAAACACCACATATTCCCCCTATAGTAGGAAAGCATTTTGGCAAATATAATAAACAACAACAATGCATCTTAAAGCAATAATATACATTATTCACATCACATAGTCCTGGGTCCATGCAGGTAGTTTTCTCATTCTCTCAATACGCCTTATAGGTTCACTTTCTTCAGGCCTATTGCAGTTGACATCAGGAGTAGGAAAATGTCCTTCATCAAATGTAGCTTCTCCAAAGTCATATCTAAAAGGAGCAAGACGACTTGCATTCCATATGCTTCCATCAGACAGTTCACATGTGTATGGTCCTCGCTGGCGTCTCACTTCAAGTGGTGTAGTCAATTTAGATTGTCCTTGTTTCAGTATACCTTAATTCTTAATTCTGACTAAAGATCCAGGCTGAAAGTGTACTTCCCTGGCACCACGTTTTCGGTCAGTATAAGCCTTGCATTTCGCCTGTTGACGTTTCACAATGTCAGCAGTAGATGATTTTGTAGGCACAGTATTTTGTGGAAGTTTGATGTCTGCAACATGTAACTTAGTGCGCATCTGTCTGCCATGTAAAAATTCAGCTGGAGATGATTGGGTTGTAGCATGGCGCGTTGCTCTGTAGTTATGTGGGAACTATGTTGTAAATACTTTCCAAGATAAGATTTGCTGTCTGTAGTGCTTCTTTCAGACTTCTGTTGAATCACTCAATTTCTCCATTTGCTTGTGGCTAATACACTGAAGATTTCCTATGCACAATGTTCCTCTCTCTCAGAAAGGATTCAAACTCATATGAGACAAACTGTGGTCTGTCTGATATTAACTCCTTTGGATTACCTTCTCTGCTGAAGACTGTAGACAGAAATGTTATTACTGTAGCTGATGTTATATAAGAAACAAATCCAATTCCTGTCCATTTACTGTAATATCCATCAAGGTTATAGCAAATCTGCAGTCTATAGGAGTCTGTAAAAGGACCGACAATATCAATAGCAAGTTTTTCCCATGTTGAATCAGGAAATAGTACTGGTTTTACATCTGGTCTCTTGTGTACAAGGTTCTTTGCACAGCCCAGTAAAGTGTTGCTTTGTGGTGAAATTTTAGACACTGGCTGTGTGTCAGACACTGGTGCTGTAGTAATGAGAACAAAATCTGGCTCTCGCACACCCAGTGTAGAGATGCGAAGTCTGGTGCTCAGTGGTAGAGGTTCGGCCACCTCACAATAGTATCAATAGAAAAGAAATCCACGGCACACAGGCTGCTGCAAGCAAGGAACCCCTTGCACGTTTAATGCGGAAGTGAGCAACATTTCGGGGTCACGCCCCTTTGTCAGGCTTGACAAAGGGGCGTGACCCCGAAACGTTGCTCACTTCCGCATTAAACGTGCAAGGGGTTCCTTGCTTGCAGCAGCCTGTGTGCCGTGGATTTCTTTTCTATTGATGCTGTAGTAATGAGACCATTAACTAATTGTAGGTTTAATGCAGCAAAGAGATCCCTTACAAGTATAGCAGTACCCTTATTCACAATGTAAAAGTCACATTTTGCAGTATTTGATTCAAATTGTACAGTCACTGACAAGCAACCAAGCACAGGGATTGGATCCTTTAAGTAACTGACCAGTTTCAGGGCAGGTGCAACAAGCGGATCTTTTGCAAAGTATTTCATGAAAATATCCTTTGGTAGTATAGAAACAGCTGAACCTGTATCAAGCATCAGGTTAATTGTCAGCAGAACCAGTACTGGCACTGACAGTGCATATAAACTTGTCTGGAATAAATGTACCAGCTTTATTCACACTTAATACTGTGAAATTTGTAGTAGTGACTTCATGAACATCTTTAGCAGAACTACAGCAGATCTTAGCAAAATGTCCTACCTTTGTGCAGTTGCGGCACCGTTTAGCTTTTGCAGGACATGTAACATGATTTGCAGTGTGTTGTGTTGAACCACAGCGAAAGCAGTATTTTCTATTTGTATTTGCTGCACGGTTTTACAGTGTAGGTGAATCCCTTTCCTTAGCACTGTATTTTGCCTGTGACTGTGCATTATTAGGCCACAGTACTGTATTCCCAGCAGTTCCCTGACTAAGAGTTTTAGCCTCTGCCAATGCTGTTTCAATTTGGCTAGCAACTGTAATAGCCTTTGCAAGGGTTAAATCCTGTTCTAGGAGCAGTCTCTCTCTAATGCGAGGTGAGTTTGTTTTTTCCACTATTTGGTCTCTTAGCATTTCATCAGAGTCCCAAAGCTGCTACAAATTGGTCTGTGGATTCGCCATTCCGTTGTCCACGTTTTCCACGTTGTCCACGCGGAATTGATATCTTTCAGCAACCAAAAGGTGCAGGCTGCTGCAGAGGTAGAAGATCCATCTCGTCGTCAATTGTTATGTTTTGGGTAGCCGAGGATGAGTAGAATATAACAGTGCTTTATTAGCAGGCTCATGCAGGCATTACACAACAGTAACCTTTACTTTCACTTTTAAGCTGTCAGGAAGTATGCACAGTATAAGTCTGGGCACAGTGACATCTACAGGCCATTTGTATAAATACCACAAGCAGGTCCGGTCTACATCAAGTCAGCAAGTTGTGGTCAGGCATGGGTCCATCTAACTTGACACGTGCAGGTCTCTAATTTATGGAACAGCCATAGGTGTACTGAACATTCTAGTCAACTGGGCAACACTTTTACAGAGGTTGACTGTCTCTATAACTGCACTTACTGCATTTTATACAGGTAGATTGACAGACAGTCTCTCTTGTTGCCACCAGCCCCATGTTTCATGGAAACGTCAGGTGAAGTACTTGCTACTCGATGCTAAATACACTAATCGTGCAGCGTCCATTGCAGGCCATAGGCAGTGTTGGTTGGATAGATGACGTGGAAAGTAGCCAACACACCAGTGACCCACCCCTAGCAATTCTAGCAATGCACTTGCTCTGCCATAAGCAACTTGCTCCTCACCAGCTAAATCAGGTATGACCATGCTGAGTGACTTTATCAATCATTGACAGCAATGTCTTGAGAAATGACTTTGTAACTGGGAACTAACTTGCACAAATTCAAACTGCGTCCCCTAACCTGCTCTCACATACACACAAACATACATTTCTACCAAGATATGAAAGGTCAAGTCAAGCCTCAAGTAAACATATCTTTGTATTAGGTCTTTTCAACTAAATAACCTACAGTATCTCCCACTTTGTCACCCATGAGAAATTTCCTCTCCCAAAGGCAACAAATCACCTGAAATTACCTTCATACTGGCATCAATGGGAAAAGCTGTGGGTAAGACATATCAGTTGCATAATCTCTTGAGATATAATTTCAGGTGTTTGAAGTGCTTTACAAGAGAAGATTCCTATTGGTGACAGTATGAATGTGTGTTGCATCACTTAAAGGGCTAGTACATCTTCCACTAAATGTTTGCACAATGTAAATGTATTATGGCACATGGCACTGGTTCACTGTCACTATATAGTGGGCTGGAGGGGGCTGTTTGGACCTCTGTGTACTTGAAATGCCAGGGCCTATTTTGAATCAAAGTCCAGACTTGCTGGGGTATATGGGCTTTGTTTTTAGATTTAGATATACACATTACAGCAAGCAATCAGGCAGCTCAGACTGGAATATGAAATAATGAAGGGAAAACTGTGTTTTTTTAACAATATTCTATGCCATTTTGCCAATATTGTTTACTGAGGATTTCTGAAGAATTAAATGAAAGATTCAGTACATAAGAGATGGCAAGGCAAATGTGGGACTAATGCTATGTGTGCACAGCTGTGTCTTCCTGTGTGTTTTGTTTGTTGCATTGTGCTCCGTGTGTGTGTAAGTTGTGTGAAAGTGCAAAGCAGCGGGAAGCCTTGAGAGTTTGACAGGGTACACAATGGCTTAGGGGAAGTACACTACATCAAGCAGTTCTTCTCTAAACAAACATCAAAAAACTCTGTGAACTGATGGAAGCTATTATGCCTGTTTGCTCCAAAACTATTTATAAATAGTCACATCACAGTTCCATAGACAGAAAAAAATATTACGCCACAGAAGCAGATCTTGGCCAGATCGTGCTAATATGATAGTGTTTCCCCTGGCGAAGGATGATACAATCATTTGGACCTATAGAGACCCACTAGCAGAGGACGATATCAATGGATTGATGCACTCTTAGGCTGTGGAAATACATTTGGCAAATGTGGTTTCATCTGGTGTCTATTGTGTGGGGATAATACATTCTAGGAGGAGACTGTGTGGGATAGCAGGTATAGTAGGGAGAGATGGTGCCTATAGTAACAGTGGGATAATAGTCTCTGGGAAGGGACTGTGACTGTGGGATAGCAGGTATAGTAGGGAGAGATGGTGCCTATAGTAACAGTGGGATAATAGTCTCTGGGAAGGGACTGTGACTGTGGGATAGCAGGTATAGTAGGGAGAGATGGTGTCTATAGTAACAGTGGGATAATAGTCTCTGGGAAGGGACTGTGGCTGTGGGATAGCAGGTATAGTAGGTTGAGATTGTGCCTATAGTAGAAGTGGGGGTAATAGTATTTGGGAAGGGGCTGTGGGATAGTATGTATAGTAGGGGAGACTGTGCCTAAAGTAACAGAGGGTATAGCATCTTGAAAGGGGACTTGGGTGTAAGTAGGGTTGCCACATTTTCTGGAAAAAAATACCGGCTTTCCTATCCTTTTTCCCTATTAATAACATTGGGATCAACCATAATTTTTACCGGACAGGCCGGTAAAATACCAGCTAGGTGGCAACCATAGGTGTAAGGGACCCATCCCAAAACCTTACCGTAGGCCCAGTCTATAAAATATTTTTCTTCTCTGTTCACCCATCATTAGTTTATTATCCTAATCTTTTCTCTCTTCAGCTTATCATCTATATAGATCTGCATACTTCCAGAAATGAGAATTTTAACAGGTTTGCCAGTAGAACACAGAAGAATAAAAGCAAATGTGATTTTGTTTTTTCACATAGCAGTGCCCCATGCATCACTTCTGCACATAGTTTAGCTTTTCATTGTTTAAGTTAAAAATCCTTGGAGAAGGTTCCAGTATCCTAGAACAGGTAGGAAAGGCTGTGGGCTATCAGCGCATATCTGCTGGGGCTGGGGCTGCTATAGGGTGCAGACAAACATGTGGAAGACATAAAAGAGACCAATAAAGGTGCACATGACAACGTGAACTAACACACACAACAGGTTGGGACCTACTGCACTTTGTACAGAGACTCAGTTCCATATGTAAAGCACTGCATATCTTGACAGCGCTATATAAATAAATGATGATGATATGTACATAACATGGAAAATCAGAAAGCAGCCGGGCCTCCTCCCCCACCGCATTAATAGTCATATGAATGAAAGGATTAGTCTTCCTGCTAATGGGCAGCACCCTGCCAACCAATCACACACATCCAGGTGTCAGTGGCTGCGTTGCCAAGCACTTTCCATTTGTAGCAGAAAAAAACATACCTGCCATAGTCGGAACAGACACTGCCACTCTGACAAAGGTAGTTATACACGGGCAAAGTACTCTGTTAATATACCTGCCAGCATAATGCAGTATATGTGCACTTTAATCAGTTTATCAGCACCAAGATGTATGTTGAACTGGGGGAGGTAGAGGTACCTGCACCGGTGGAATGGGACGAAGAACTACAAATCTGTAGATTGAATATCCTGCAGCTGCAGTTGGCCTATAATCACCACCACCTCTATAGTAAAAATCTTGAAAATGAAATATATTATACAGACAAAGACAAGAAATGCTCTGCATTCACATATATCATTATGTTTAGGACATTAAAGGAGAACGAAACCTCAAAAATGAATATGGCTAAAAATGCCATATATTGAACTTATTGCACCAGCCTAAAGTTTCAGCTTGTCAATAGCAGCAATGATCCAGGACTTCAAACTTGTCACAGGGGGTCACCATCTTGGAAAGTGTCTGTGACACTCACATGCTCAGTGAGCTCCGAGCAGCTGTTGAGAAGCTAAGCTTAGGAGTCGTCACTAATTATCCAGCAGAAAATTATGTTGTTCTGTAATATTAGCTGATGCTACAAGGCTGATTATTAAATTCTGGTACTAGTTTCACTGGTTTCTGTTCTGACATGTAGTAATTATCTGTATTAATTACTAATCAGCCTTATATTGTGACATTTATATTCTATGTGTACTGTATATTGTGAGTGGGTCCCTAAACTCAGTAAGTGACAGCAGCACAGAGCATGTGAAGTGAATCAGCAGAAAAGACGATGGGGAGCTATTGGGGCATCTTTGGGGACACAGATCTTCCCTGCTAAAAGGCTGTGGTTGCCTTGGGCTGGTGCAGAAGCCCAAAACAAAATGTACAACATTTCTAGCTACTTCTTTAGTTAGGCTTTAGTTCTCCTTTAAGACATTGTGTGCATATAACTACTAAAAATACCTTCCCCTACAAAACAGGGATTGTTTGTCCATATATTGCAATATATTGAAGCTGGCCAACTATGTGAAAGTCTTCTCTGGTCTTGCCAGCCCAACACTCACTTTCATGAGATTCACTGAAAATACTTCTAAATATTAATAAAATACTGCTCCTGAATAATCTATAGCAAAAATGGAAAGTTCTGCTCACCATTAAATATTTTTTCATTATTAAGGGCTACAATCTGGAATCTCCCTTTCAATGACACAAATTCACGAGCTTCTGGCCTGACTCACCTTCTGGCAACACCACACCCAACTCCAGCACAAGGAGGTCTCCATGGAGCACTAAGGTCTAATCCCACATCTCTTTTATTTGCTGCTCACCTGCAGCCTAATCAGACAGCTACCTAAATATGAGCAGCTGAAAACACTAAATGGAGTATGGAATGGAGGGCCCGTCCTGCTTCTGCTCCATTTTCTATAGGGGCCCATTTACCCAGCTTTTCCTAAAACAGCAACATAAACACTTACTTGCTGTAACACTATACATTCACCCTGGAATTAACAGTTTACCAGTTTAACACTCATAATCATGATCCTGAGCATCTCTAAAGCTGGCCATAGAGGCAAAGATCCGATCGTACGAATCGAGGATTCGTACGATATTCGGACCGTGTGTGGAGAGTCCCGACATTTTTCGTCAGGCGGAGATCAGTCGTTTGGTCAATCGTACAAGTTAGAAAATTTCTGTCGTCTGCCAATATTGCCAATCGTACCATTTTCAGGGGGAGACTAGCTTTGTCGGACATAACTATTGTACAACTGCTGTCAAGGGTAGAACATCGGCTGATCTGTTCTTACTACTTCTGAATGGTAAAACTTTGATCTTTATGGTTAGTGGCAGGTCGGGAGATGGGAAAGTCCGTTCGTACGTTGATTCGTACAATCCGATCTTTGCGTCTATGGCCAGTTTTTCAGTGGCCACAGAAAGATCTTCAGTCACACTAAAGAATGTTTATTTGGGTAAAATAAAAGATAAAGTTGCTTGCAAATAGGGTATCTATGCCCTGGTTTTTATATGGAATTCTGCTCTATATTTATACCAAATCGTATATATTATCTCCATAGCAAAGGATTCAGCAGGAGATTAGAATAGAATGAGTATGATATATAGGATTCTGAGATACTGTGAAGGGTCAGAGGCAGTGGGTTAGAAGGAGGGATAATTTATTGGGAGGAGAGGCACTGGGAAGGAACAGTTAGGCCTGGCCGGAGCACTGACAAAGAGTTAGGAGAAGGCAGAAGCAGAAAGGTTGCTTAAAAAATTGGGTGGAAGAACAAGGACAAAGAGAGGTTCCCATGGAGATGAGGAGACAGCTTGTGTCCATGCAAAGTATGGGAAAGAGAATAAAGAGGAAGGAGCCTCAGAAAAGCTGGGAGGGGAGGAATCAAGAGAAAGTGAGAGCTTGTAGATAGAAGATTTGTAGGACCACACTGCAAATTTAACATTTTTGAAAATAAGAGATTATCTAGGGTTTTTACCTATACTGGAACAGAATATTGACCTCCCTATCTCCGTCACCTTTCATCCACCACCTTCCTAAGTCATTTGCTATATTTTCTTGATAATATAGGGTTTTTTTCACTTTTGATTGAATATGGGCAGGTTAATTGGGTTCTCATAAAACTGAGCATAGTATGTGGGAATACGATAGAAAAATTGGAATGCAATCTCCACTGAGGTAGGAACATGTGTGACTGATATATGCTATAATCTCTGTAAAGAGGTGCAGAAAATGTTTTAAACTGCACCTTTTGTGATCTGAATTAGAAATACCTATTTAAATATCCAATAGAACAATAGATTCTGTTCCTGCCAGAACTTTGTATGTTCTCTTGCATGACATTATTCAAGTTTTCTCTAATAATCATGGAATGTTGTGATGAGTGAAATTTTTCGCCAAGTTACACTGCAAAAATGACGCTCATATACTCCAATGGATTCCCCCATCACTATTGACCACTAATCCCACTGCAATATTTCTTCATTGGTTGGGTTGTTTGGTTTTTTTTTTTTAATTTTAGTGATTTCATTGTATTCTGCTTTGCTCTTAATTAACTGATTTTGCCGTAAAAATTGTGTGTGCAATATTTTTATTTTGGATCTTCATGCCATAGTTTTATGATCCTATGCTTGTTTTGTTTCCAATTGTACAGAAGACGCCTGGGGGCCTATTTATTAAAGGAAAACTATACCCCCAAAATGAATACTTAAACAACAGATAGTTTATATCAAATTGAATGACATATTAAAGAATCTTACCAAACTGGAATATATATTTACATAAATATTGCCCTTTTACATCTCTTGCCCTGAAGCACCATTTCATGACTCTATCTGTGCTGCCTCAGAGATTACCTGACCAGAAATACTACAACACTAAGGGGCCGATTCACTCAGCTCGAGTGAAGGGTTCGAATGAAAAATACTTCGAATTTCGAAGTATTTTTTGGGTACTTCGACCATCGAATTGGTTAAATTCGATCGAATTCGATCGAAGTCGAACGAAATCGAACGATTCAAAGTAAAAATCGTTCGACTATTCGACCATTCGATAGTCGAAGTACTTGCCCTTTAAAAAAAACTTCGACCCCCTACTTCGGCAGATAAAAGCTACCGAAGTCAATGTTAGCCTATGGGGAAGGTCCCCATAGGCTTGCTAAGCTTTTTTTGATCGAAGGATTTTCCTTCGATCGTTTGATTAAAATCCTTCGAATCGTTCGATTAGAAGGATTTAATCGTTCGATCGAACGAAAAATCCTTCGATCGTTCGATCGCAGGATTAGCGCTAAATCCTTCGACTTCGATATTCGAAGTCGAAGGATTTCAATTCGAGGGTCGAATTTCGAAGTATTTTTAACTTCGAAATTCGACCCTTCGTGAATCGGCCCCTAACTGTAACAGGAAGAAGTGAGGAAGCAAAAGGCAGAACTCTGTCTGTTAATTGGCTCATGTGACCTTACATGTGGTTTGTATGTGAGTACAGTGAATCTTATGATCTCAGGGGGCTGCCCTTATTTTTTAAAATGGCGATTTTCTATTTATGATTACCCAATGGCACATACTACTAAAAAAGTATATTATTATGATAATGGTTCATTTACATGAAGCAGGGTTTTACATATGAGCTGTGTTACTCAGTATCTTTTAATAGAGACCTACATTGTTTGGGGGGTATAATTTTCCTTTAAGCCTTCATTTTTTTCTGGTTGAGTTTTTAAAGGGCTAAACTCAATTTTTTAGAGGAAAAAAAGCATGATTTTGTAGAGATTTATTATACCCCAGAGCTGCTAAAAATCTGAATCCAAAAATACTGCCGCTAAAACCTGTCAAGGTCATGTAGAAGTCAATGGAATGGCAGATGGGCCTTTTACAATTTAAAGATGTCTCGTGATCTGCGGTGGATAATCCAAAAAATTCGGGGTTCTCAGGCGACAACTCGAAAGAATCAAACAACTCAGGAGTCAAATTTGAATAAGTTCCACAATCCGAATTGTTGCACAATTTTGTCGAGACATTTCCCACACTGACTTTTTCAAGCTGATTATTTGTAAAATTAGTTAAAATTGTGGATTTAGGTCAACTTGTTTTAATAAAAGAATGGGATAAATTCAAGTTTAAGTAAATACCCCTCTGGTGTTCATATTTAGGATGTTTTTTCTTTCTACCAAAGGATATGTGCACATTCCAAAAATATATGGTTTTCAAGGAGCATTTTCTGCAGACAAAGTGTTTGCCATGAAAATGAATGTGCATGGTTTGATTTTGGGGTCTCTGCAAGCAAAATTCTTTGTTAATCCTGTGCATATTGGGGGATCAGATGAGCCATGGAGTTCATATTAAGTATGATAATTTTTGTAGCTAGTTTTCTGGAGTCAACTAAATCTTAGGGGCATTTTAGCCTTGCAATCATTGATGTATCACTGTAAAGTAAAAAATTTTCAAAAGACTACACATGCATAAACTGGCATATTCAGCAGAAATATTTTTGTGGGTATAATAAAATATATTTATTTTACATTTCCCAACATATCTGTTGGATTGTGCAAATTAATGATTATTTAACGTACTGTATGTATCATACACCAATATACCTGGTATATAATATACCATATATTATAGAAAAGCTAATAGTACAGTTTGTTCATGAAATATGGAATATTTGTTTAAATTCTGAAATTTTGATTTAATGATATCTACTAGTGTCAAATTAAATAGTAGGACCTGGAAAATACAACTGGGATGGCAACGACAGAGGAAGCAAACCCATGCATATATTGATTTAAAAAGTTCACCAAAGTTCAAAATCTAGCAATAAAATTCTGGGCTTTGACTAAATACTAAAGGAAATGCAGTATTGTATATATTTCTAGTTCCAGTATAATGGTTAATGCATGTGTCTAAATGACAAGTTATTAGTAGAAGCAATCAAGTCATGCCATCAAAATGTTGTACAGTACATTAACAAATTAAGCTTTATGTGCTGGACCAAACACCCACTTTGAAGAGCCCCAACATTTATAAGAAGTATCAGATGTTTTTGAACTACTCCCAGAACTCCTGTGTTCTCTATTTTGCCTTTATTTATGGTTTGTGTCCATGGACGGCATCAGAAGGACTCCTGACTGGGGCCTGGTCCAAGTAGGAGGCATGGAGAGACACTCCCAGTAGTCCAGATTTGCAGATACAGAAAAGAATGTTAATGTCAATGAAACAAGTCGACATAAGAACGGTGAAACCTGTGATCGGTTGTAGATACTCTTTGCAGCCTAACACAGCCTTGCACAAACCCCACTCCGGAGAGCATATGGAAACAGAGTGTAGTATTCTGACAAAGGTTAGGCATATACTATATTTTAGACAGGTAAGCCTTATTTTTATGAAACTAGGGGACAAGCCCCCCCCCCCCATTTTCCTTTGCTTTGCCTTGTCTAATGCTAGTTTATCAGGCTTAACTGACCACAGAAAATCAAGGGCTGGTTAGAAAAGTGGGTGTGCCAGGCTTGAAGGCATAGGCTTCAGGTTCTCAGAAACGCTGCCAGTATATCTTTATGCAAACAAAGCTTAATGTCATTCCTTATTATTTTCATGTAAAGCACCAATATATTTCACAGAGCTGTACAATAATATTAGGGTAAATATTACAATATACAATAATAGGCTGAAACAAGAGATGGAAGGAGATTGTGAGAGCTAAGTACACACCCATACGATGAGAAAGATAAGAATAAAATGAGTCACGTCCCTTGCACAGCTGTAAATGGCGTTTGAATGAGCACAAAGCCTTTTAAAATGTTGATATTCCCAGACAGATTTGGGTGAGAGTGTTGGGGGCGTTTCGATCGGGTAACTGAGGGAGAGTGGAATGGGGAGTGGAAGTGAAGGAAAAAAGAATGGGGAGAGGTGTAAGGGCAGAGGTCAGGCTCAGTGTGGGAACGTGTTTGGAATGCTCGGAATGACAAAGCATAATGTGAGGAATAAAGAAGAAGGATGATGTGCAGTTATTAGGAAGAGTCTGGGTGGTGAAAAAGGTTAACTAATGCAAACACGAACAGACCAGTTTTACCAAGGAAGAGAGAGATTTTGCTTTAGCTCCCCAAATCTCTTATGTCTTTTTATAACCAGTATGTGGCCCTCCTGCCCTCTACAGGTCTACAGCTGTGGGATAGCAGGTATAGTAGGGAGAGATGGTGCCTATAGTAACAGTGGGATAATAGTCTCTGGGAAGGGAGAGTGACTGTGGGATAGCAGGTATAGTAGGGAGAGATGGTGCCTATAGTAACAGTGGGATAATAGTCTCTGGGAAGGGAGTGTGACTGTGGGATAGCAGGTATAGTAGGGAGAGATGGTGCCTATAGTAACAGTGGGATAATAGTCTCTGGGAAGGGAGTGTGACTGTGGGATAGCCGGTATAGTAGGGAGAGGTAATGCCTATAGTAAAAGTGAGATAATAGTCTCTGGGAAGGGACTGTGGGATAGCAGGTATAGTAGGGAGAGATGGTGCCTATAGTAACAGTGGGATAATAGTCTCTGGGAAGGGAGAGTGACTGTGGGATAGCAGGTATAGTAGGGAGATGGTGCCTATAGTAACAGTGGATAATAGTCTCTGGGAAGGGAGTGTGACTGTGGGATAGCAGCCGGTATAGTAGGGAGAGATGGTGCCTATAGTAGCAGTGGGGATAATAGTTTCTGGGAAGGGACTGTGGCTGTGGCATAGCAGGTATAGTAGGGTGCAATATCAGAACAACTCCTACCATCATCATCATTTATTTATACAGAGCCAGCAAATTATGTAGCACTTTACGTTAATGTATAACAAATAAGGATCTTACAAAAAAATTACAAACAAAGGTTTACAGAGTTTAAATAGGGCTGGAGGGCCCTAATTGATAGAGCTTGCAATCTAAAGGATCACTCAGTAGCATACAATCGCTGTTACATGTTGAAAGTGTCTTTGAGAATAACAGCTATAGGTTTGCAGGCTAAACAATCTGGCTTTATATAAATATAAAGTCTGCTTTGTGCCAGGTCCAACCTCCACTAAACCCAAGCTGTTAAATGGGATGAGGGAGTCACACATGGAAAATGAAGGGAAAGTGACAATGTATGTTATGACAGTTTTAAGCCTCTGTTTGCTCATGTATTAGAGGCAGGGAAAGAAGATAAAACTAGAGAATTGTTACTGAAGTCTCCAGTAAAACCGGTCTAATTATTATTTAACTGTAAGGCTTCAAACACAGTTTTACCTAAACAGGTATGGGATCCATTATTCGGAAACCTGTTTACCAGAAATCTCTGAAATATGGAAAGGTTGTCTCCCATAGACTCCATTTTATCCAAATAATCAGAATTCTTAGTAATTAAACAGTACCTTGTACTTGATCCAAACTAAAATATGAATTAAGAACTAATGCTTATTGGTATTATTTAATGTTTAAATGATTTTCCAGTAGATTTAAGGTATGAAGATCCAAATTACGGAAAGATCCTTTAACTGGAAAATCCCAGGTCCTGAGCATTCTGGATGGATAACAGATCCCATACCTGTATTTAAAAATGGTTGGTATCCAGGGAACAATACATTACTGCTCCTTGGAGACATCAGTGGCTAAGCACAGGGCCTAGCATGAGCGAGCTACAAATTAGCCCATTTTCTAACTTGGATTCCCGAACAAAGAAATCTGGCTCCAACTGAGGGGTTTATGTTTGTACCTGAGTCTCCCCTTTGCATACGCCAATCATGATAGGAAAATTAGGAATGCTTGGGACAACAGGTGCCAACATTATGGCAAGGGGAGGGTGCAACCTGGGGCACGATTAAAATTAAATCTGAACTTGGCTGGAGGACAACTCTTGGTAACCTACGTACACATACAATGCTTTTTATTGTTGCACTCTTTCCATGGAAATCTTATTGAGACACTGGCAGATGTTTCCTGTTATAGTTTATGGAAAGTGATCTGCCCACGGCACACCTAAACTAGCATGTTCCCTATACATACTGACTGCTGGGTACCACAAGTCACTCACTTCCCTACAATAAAATATAATTCACGATGATTCAACTGCCTTGGTTTTCTGTGTGTAAAGACTTGAAGGGGTTGTTCACCTTCCAACACTTTTTTCATTTAGTTGGTTTCAGATAGTTTACCAGAAATAAAGACTTTTTCCACTTACTTTCTGTTTTCTATTTGTGACCATATTTCTTATACTGACATGTAAAATTTAATTTTTCACCTTCTTATGTCTTTCTAAAGCAGCTCTGGGGGGGGCATAACCAACTCTGTAAACTGCTCTAAATTGATAGATTAGTTGATAAATTTCTTATATTTGGCCCTGCTGAGCAGATTACCTGGGTTTCATTTTCATTACAGGGGTTGCTCACCTTTGATTTAACTTTATAGGGATACTGTCGTGGGAAAAAAAAATTTTTAAAATTAATCAGTTAATAGTGCTGATCCAGCAGAATTCTGCACTGAAATCCATTTCTCAAAGGAGCAAACAGATTTTTTTATATTCAATTTTGAAATCTGACATGGGGCTAGACATTTTGTCAATTTCCCAGCTGCCCAAAGTCACGTGACTTGTGCTCTGATAAACTTCAATCACTCTTTACTGCTGTACTGCAATTTGGAGTGATATCACCCCCCCCTTTCCCCCCAGCAGCCAAACAAAAGAACAATGGGAAGGTAACCGGATAGCAGCTCCCTAACACAAGATAACAGCCCATGTCCCACTGAGACACATTCAGTTACATTGAGAAGGAAAAACAGCAGCCTGCCAGAAAGCATTTCTCTCCTAAAGTGCAGGCACAAGTCACATGACTGGGGGCAGCTGGGAAAATGACAAAATGTCTAGCCCCATGTCAGATTTCAAAATTGAATATAAAAAAATCTGTTTGATCTTTTGAGAAATGGATTTCAGTGCAGAATTCTGCTGGTTCAGCACTATTAACTGATTAATTTTGAAAAAAGGTCCCCATAGGTTCCAAGCTTTTTTTGTTCGAAGAAAAATCGTTTGATCGATGGATTAAAATTGGTCAAACGACTTTTCCTTCGATCGAACAAATTGCGGCAAATCCTTCGACTTCGATATTCGAGGGTCGAAGGATTTAACTTCAACAGTCGAATATCGAAGGTTAATTAACCCTCAATATTCGACCCTAAGTAAATCTGCCCCTTAGTATGATGTAGAGAGTAATATTCTGAGACAGTTTGTAGTTGTTTTTCATTTTTTATTATTTGTGTTTTTTGAGTTATTTAGTTTTTTATTCAGCAGCTCTCCAGTTTGCAATTTCAGCAATCTGGTTTCTAGGGACCAAATTACCCTAAGAACCATGCATTGATTTCAATAAGAGACTGGAATATGAATAGGGGGGAAACTGAATAGCAAGAGGAGTAATACAAAGTAGCAATAACAATAAATGTGTCTTACAGAGCATTTGTTTTTAGATGGGGTCAGTGACGCCCATTTGAAACTGGAAAGTGTCAGAAGAAGAAGGCAAATAATTGAAAAACTTTAAAAAATAAATAATGAAGGTTAATGAAAGGACTTGGACATTCTATAACATACTAAAATTTAACCTAAAGGCGAACCACCCCTCAATCTATCATGTTTTTTACACTTTGTGCCTTGACTGCATGTAGAAGATTTTCTGCAGGTCTCTCTGTTTAAAAAAAAACTCTCCTACCTATCCGATAACGTGTGCCTCATTCATGTGTGCAAGTACCTAGTGCTAGGGGGCGAAAGTTGGAACCGATCCTTGTACTTCCCACCCGCCCTATGCTAGGCCCTCAATGAAAGTGATTTTTAAAAAAGCACTATGGGGTGCAATGTGGCTCCCCTTAGTCCTCCTGCACGTTAGTCTGGGGTACAAGTAGGGTTGCCATCTTTTCCAGAAAGAAATACCAGCCTTCCTATATATTTATCTTTTTTTCCTATTAATAACATTGGGATCAACCATCCGGCGTTACCAGCCAGGTGGCAACCCTAGGTACAAGTAAATGACCCCGTTTATTTTATTATTGGCAGAGTGACAGCAATGGTGGTGTGGGTTACAGCAGTAATTATCAGTGCAATGTAACGGAGAAGCTGAGACAAGGAAGCTGTGTTTAGCCTCCGGCAGTGCCAAGGACTACTCGTATTATTCTGTGCAACAAGTTCTGCTAATCAGTCTGCCCTTTACATGCTAACAATCAAGTCACCTGCTGCTTTATTCTGCACTCCTTCCTGTTTTGCTCTAGAGGTGCCATGATTAAATTACACACCTCTATCATTGTTTAATGTACATGCTAGAGACCAATTTATCTGACTACATTTGTTACATCAGAAAAGGGCAGAAAGATCCCTGCCTTCAGGCACCAGGGCACCTAGGGGTACGCCTAGTTAACCCATTCCCTTTCTCCCTCGCTGAGTCTTAACCTTTATATTATTTCACTCCATCAAGAACCCTATTGTTTGCTTTTGTACTGTTTGTACTTGTGTTATTACTTTTCTATTGTTTATTGTTAACTATAAAGAGCTCTTTATATTTGTGCTGCACCACCGAGGGGGGGCTACAAATGGAAGGCAAGGTTCTGTATAAATGAGATTTTATTTGAACAATTTTGTGCATTTGAAAAATTATGAATATCAAACAACATAAAAAACAGCGTGTCTCTTCAGCAGAATTTCTAATTTCATTCACTTTATAAGGTCCCTGTTATACAGAAACATTGTTTGCTCCTTATTAATACTGCTTTTGCCTAGAAGCAAACATTTTAGTTCCCCCCAATAAAATATTCTGGTAAATGACTGCCACCATCTAGTGGTTGTATGAGTTAATACATTCTGTGTCATTTTTATTTATTAGGCAATATAATGCCTAAAGTTCCCTTAAAAAAAATCCTCTTAACTGTTTATGCAAATCAGATTGGCACTGTTATCAAAAATATCAGATTTTTGTAAAATTAACTATTTTCAAAATCATGGAGTTGCTTCCTTTGACTTGCTAAGCTTTCTAATCTCAGTCAGTTACTTGCTGCATAGGATGCAGGTCTGGACTAAGATACAAAATGGACCCTGACATTTCAAAACACACCAAAGCCCATGGGTGACTATAAATATCGCTATATAACGGCAGTGTAGCCAGGCCTGGATTTGAAGTTACGGCACCCGAGGCCGCATGTCCCATGGCTGAAACTTCATGAGTGCACGCGCGCACCCCTGCCCCCCCAGAATATATTTTGGGCCAGTATGGGGCTGTCCAAGCCCCAGTGTACTTGCAATGCTAGGCATATCTTTAATCTTAGTACACACTGGCAAATGCAGCAAAGCACAAATCTAGAAATGGAGTCAATGAGTGAGGATTCATCAGCATTCATGCCAGTAGGGAGATTCCCAGATGGACTAGGATAAAACCCAAGTAAAATGGTGTTCAAACACTCTTTACATTAAAACAAGGTTCTTGGATCAGGTGAATCTGAATCTTGCCAAAAAGGGTCAAATTTGTTTTCATTTTTATGAAAATGAATACAATTGATATTCTCAACTGAAATTACTCTTGTTGGGGGAAATAGTACTCCTAGTGAGTTCTATGTTGCCCATACAGGAGGGAGCTCCAAGTTCAGGTTCCATATTGGAATTCTCACTCATTATGCCCATTTATCTGACCACAGCCCTCATCCGTGCAGATTGCATAGTGCATAGGAGCAATTTTTGGAATAAAATAGTAATGTTCCCCTCAATCAGAGTGCAAGCTCTATAAGCCCACACCTGTGGTGGGAGAAACAATGTTACAATAATAGGTGCCCTTTAAATGGACAGTTTAGTCTAGCGTGTTATTTAAGTATTTTGTTTTTCACTGTTCCAGGAAAACATAAACTGATACAATTATATGTTGCTTATTCTGTGGAGTAGCTTTTGTAACGTGTCATTTACTGTACCTGGTAACAATGTTTGTGTTTCTGGCTCAAATCGTTGCCTTTTAGATATTGATACTTTATATACAATTAAACTACATTTTGTCCTTAGAGAGACTCTGAATTTATAGACTACTAATGGATCTAACCACACAGACTCCTGGATTGTATTTGCACTTAGTAATAGACTATCCAAAGTCCCAGGGTCCCACTCCTGAAATGTTGTGTATCCACTTTCTGACACAATAAACCCCCACTGTTGGCTTGTGCTGCTTTTGTCTATATCATGGCCATTTCCCATTTCTGTACGATTTGAATAAGAGACTGAAATATGAACAGGAGAGGCCTGAATAGAAAGATGAGTAATAAAATGTAGCAATAACAATACAGCTGTAGCTTGACAGAGCATTTGTTTTTAGGTGGGGTCAGTGACCCCCCCCCCATTTGAAATTTGGAGAGAGTCAGAAGGAGAAGATGGCAAATAATTGAAAAACTATACGAAAGAAAAAAGGAAGGCCAATTGAAAAGTTGCTTAGAATTAGCCATTCTATAACATACTAAAAGTTATCTTAAAGGCACTGACTGGCTGCTCTTCACATTAACCCCATGGCTGCCATCTAGTGCACACCCCTTTAACGCTTCTAAAATAATTAAACGGGTGCAACAGCACCGCATTCTGTTCAGTTCTGCTGACCTGTCTGACAATCAGGAGAAAATTTCAGTAGAGAAAATCATCTGATCTTGAGAAACATCAGAGAAACATTGAAATATCAGAGATGCCTAAAATTATATCTCGACTGTCAGGCCAATTGGCAAAAATGACCAGTATGTGGCGATGTTGTGTCAGTTTCATTAGATTAGCAGTGTAAAAACGTATCCTATATTGAAAACGAGGAAACCAATAATTCATTGAAATTGCAAGTGTTTTTGAAGGTTTACAGTTCCTGTACTATAAGTAAATAATCAGGCTAAAATGGTCATCTTAGACAAAACATTGAGGCATGCATGTTACTGCAGTTCTTGTTGTTTTTGCTACTTTGTATTACTCATCTTTCTATTATGGCCCTCTCCTATTAATATTCCAGATTTTAAATCAATGATGGGTTGCTAGGGTAATTTGGACCCAGCAACCAAGTACTTCTCAAAAGACACAGGCTGGGTGGGATTATGTTTGGAAGATCATGTGGTTCCTCTGTGTTTTTTAGTACTTTCATTGGACACTCATTGGACACTCCAAAAATAAATGGTAAAAGGTACCCAAATCAATCCCACATGTTACTATAGTGCAGCACCGCGAAGGTGGTGAAGATAAGTCAGGTCTAAGTAAATATATTTCTAAGGTTGTTTTAACCCGTTCAACTGTTCTACTGTGAAAATGCAAATGAAATGCATGGGGTAGCCGCAGGTATCAAAAGAACCTCCCAGCAGGAAGGTGGAATTCATATGTATGTAT
The DNA here is from genome assembly GCA_038501925.1 of Xenopus petersii. Lineage (NCBI taxonomy): Eukaryota > Metazoa > Chordata > Amphibia > Anura > Pipidae > Xenopus > Xenopus petersii. The sequence continues at coordinate 38,025,696 of CM076674.1, forward strand.
AACTTTATTTGTAAAGCGCTGTTAAGGAGCCGCAGCGATGTACAATGCATTAAAGTACACAAAATATTAAAATATACAAAGAGCTTAAGTGCTATGTGGTAAGAGACACACTGGGAAGGAGGTCCCTGCCCCATAGAACTTACAGTCTAAGATCATTACATTTTTTCTAGTACCATTCACAGTGATATCTCTCAGCATTTTACTCCATACCCAGCAGACCTATTTATGTCTGGGAGAGCCTCAAAATGGTTTAGATTGTTGTTGTTATCTGCAATCTCAAAACAATAAATGTGAGACTACTGTATTCATTGGGGTAGTGGTGTTTAAGATCTTTGTTGGTCTCCGGTAGAAAAGCATGGCAAGGGACAGAAATGACCCTGCTACAGGCAACTCAAGAATTAGCGCATAGTTGTCTAGTCATGCAAAACGAACCTCCACAAAACGAAATGCAGCTGCACACCTGGTCCCTCTTTCAACGTTCACGGTGCATGGAACATCAGAGGACGGCACCTCCACAAATTTTGGCGTGACATTAAACTTGGGTGATAACCCTTGAGCAGACTTCGTGTGCTGGATTCATTTTATATTCTAGTCATGCAAAAGCCACGGGTGCGCAAAGACTTGCTATCCAGGTAATATAAAATTAGGGAAATGCCCTGCAACCTTCTATCACGTGAGCCAGATGGGGCCTCTCACCCACCCATATGAATTTCTGCACTACAGCCTGTTTGAAGCATTGTTCTGGGGGGGGGGGTGACTGGAACACATATAAAAGTTTAGGCAGATAATTATTTAAACTATCAGATATAAGAGATTTCCATTCTATAATGCCAGGGTGTTTAAAACAGTTGATTACCTGAAGATGACTTGTTATCAAAGGGCCATCCACAGGCAGAGGATCTATAGGGAATAGTACTGACTTTGGGGCCTATTTATTAAACCACGATTTTTTTCTGGTCAAGTTTAAAGGAAGACTCAAATTTTTCTGGGGAAAAAAAACCTCAAATGTTTTGAGATTTATTATAAGCTGAATCCTAAAATACTCCAGCTAAAAACTGTCAAGGTTATAAAGAAGCCAATGATAGGTGTCCCATTTACAATTTGTAGATGTTGTGATCTGTGCTGGGTTTCGTAGTATAATCTGAAAAATTAGGGGTTTCTGGCGACAACTCGAAAAAATCTGAAAAAATTTTGTTTGATTTTGTCAAGACCCTGCACCGACATTTTTGATCTGCTTATTTGATAAATGAGTTAGGGTAGTGGATGATAGTAAGTACCCCCCTTAGTCTAGTCGATTTGTAGTTCAGAAAAATTCCCAAAATCTGACTCCACATAGAAGAGCACATCTACAGCCCCACCCAGACTAGCAACCCATATTAGCATGTTGTTACCATACAGTTATATTTTTCAATCACTCCACCGATCTTGTTTACTCTCTAAATTCTCTTATTTGAATAGCCTGGGGCTCAATTGCCAGAGAAAACAGAAGGGTGAGGCAACCCAGCCACATGCCTTGCTCCAGTTGAAACCTATCAAAAAGTCTGCAGTTAACCAAAACTTTAGATTAGGGGTGTACATATAAAGCCTGTAGTGAATTGAGGCCCCAAGTTAATTGGACAAAACCCTCTCAGAAGTACTGCCACTTCACTGTAAACGTGGTCATAAATGCACAGATACAGTAGTTTCATACGATATTAGGTGTATGGCAGGAGACAGGCTGACCGATCTCAGCAAACGACTTGGACATCAGTCCAACCCGGCAACTCGGGCAAGATGGAAAATGTTGATTGGGCGCCTTTGAAGGCAACTGAGCATTTGGCCAGAGTTACTGCTAAATCATCAGATATAGGTAGAATTCTATTGTTTCTACTTGTATATCTAACAATTCAATTCTAAATGTCTATGACCAATGGTCCTAGGAAAGATCGTAATTGTGTATGGCCACCTTAAAAAATGTTTTTGGTGGTGTCTAAACCTCCACCCTTTGTCCAGCATTGTCAAGCTAATTAGTTGCCTAATTTCTATATCTGCAGCATAGATTTCTATGTACACCCTCCTCAATTACATTTTTAAATATAAAAAAAGTGGCTAAAACTTTAGCAAGTACTTTGAAGTCACTGTACAGTTAGATGTGCAGGTCTTAGTCACATCTCTGTAGGAGTTTACCTTCTGTGGGGATTACTGATATATAGGCCATATAACATTTTTCTGAGACCAAGTGCTTCTCTGTAACCTTATTAAACCAGGAGAAGAGCTTAGGGGTATCATGTGGCCTAGGAGAACCCCTGAAAGGTACAATAAATTCATCAGATGTTATATCCATCTCCAGATGCAGAATGTTATCTTATTGAGGTATCCTAAAAGCTCTGTAAGGTATCCAGAGGGAGTTGTAGTGTACATTTGTTGAAAGTATTGTACAGAGCACTCTGCTGTTTGTGCACTCTCAAGTTCTGTGATAAGCACTAGGGATGGCGCGAACTGTTCGCCGGCGAACTTGTTCGCGCGAACATCGGGTGTTCGCGCTCGCCGGAAGTTCGCGAACGTCGCGCGACGTTCGCCATTTTGGGTTCGCCATTGTTGGCGCTTTTTTTTGCCCTCTCACCCCAGACCAGCAGGTACATGGCAGCCAATCAGGAAGCTCTCCCCTGGACCACTCCCCTTCCCTATAAAAACCGAAGCCCTGCAGCGTTTTTTCACTCTGCCTGTGTGTGCTGAAGAGATAGTGTAGGGAGAGAGCTGCTGCCTGTTAGTGATTTCAGGGACAGTTGAAAGTTTGCTGGCTAGTAATCGTTTTGATACTGCTCTGTTATTGGAGGGACAGAAGTCTGCAGGGGTTTGAGGGACATTTAAGCTTAGGTAGCTTTGCTGGCTAGTAATCTACCTTCTACTGCAGTGCTCTGTATGTAGCTGCAGTGGGCAGCTGTCCTGCTTCTGATCTCATCTGCTGACTGCTGCAATAACAGTAGTCCTTGTAAGGACTGCTTTTATTTATTTTTTTGTTCCAATACAGAGCAGTATCAAGCAGATTACTAGCCAGCAAACTTACTATCATCTGTCCCTGAAATCACTAACAGCTCTCCCCCTACACTATCTCTTCCAAGCACACACAGGCAGATTTTTCAGATACATTTTTGCCCTTGATCCCCCTCTGGCATGCCACTGTCCAGGTCGTTGCACCCTTTAAACAACTTTAAAATCATTTTTCTGGCCAGAAATGTCTTTTTTAGATGTTAAAGTTCGCCTTCCCATTGAAGTCTATGGGGTTCGCGAACCGTTCGCGAACCGTTCGCGAACCGCTCGCATTTTTGCGCAAGTTTGCGAATATGTTCGCGAACTTTTTTTCCGACGTTCGCTACATCCCTGATAAGCACCCCATCCTCTCCAGTCACCCACTGAACTGCTGTGTGGGAGATGTCATTTCATGCATGTAATGCCAATTTGTGATGCTTTTTTTTCCCTCTGAGGAGCTGCTATCCAAGTCCCCTTCCACCACAATTTTCAAGCACATGGGCCAAAGTAAAGCCATTTTCACATTTCTGATTACTGAAATATATATACCACAAAGAAAGGCCTTATCTGCAACCCAGACCACGTTTTCAGATGATTGTTTACCAATACTGATGCTGACTCCATCAGCTGTTGCAAGTCAGTGTGTGCCACATATGCCACGGAGTAGCATGTTAATAGCTTAGTTTGCAGATTTTGCCACAGGTATCAGTCAAGCATGCAGCATCTATCCAGTGCCAAAAATTTTGGACTCATTTGTGTTGGGCTATAGCCTATCCAGCCAACCCAACTCTGGGAACTACTACCATGTTGAAATCTTTGGCCCATATAGTGTGCTGATCCAGGTTAGCCAACGTTTCTAGTATTTCACTTAGGACTTGGATATTACCTGATGATAGAGGTATAAATAAATAATGTAAAACGTTGCAGAGATCTTTTTAAATAATTACTGGGGATTCTGTTTTGTCTTGCTTGACCATAGAAAAGAAGTAACAGCAAAGAGTACTAATAACATATCTGGGCTTTGCCCTGACCATGACAATCCCTAAGTGTGGATAGCCTTGACCTTTGGCTGTGTATTGATGATACCTGCACCAATGAATTCCCAAACCAGTTTAAATTCATGTCCTTTATCCATTACAATATATTGTATATATGTTCATGTTGAAAGGTTAGTGAACCCTCCTGGTCTCCAGTACTTCCCTGCAGGATCTGGCAGTACTAAAGCACTGGACTGTGGGATTTGGTTGCAAAGATATATACATATATTTTTAAATAAGCAAGACATACACAAATGCAAAAAAATGGCATCGACTCTAGGAACTTCTGTCATACTGATTCATAGGGGGCACCTACTGAATATAGGAGGAGCAAAGCTGGAGAATATCTTATTACCTGAAATGGGATGTTCACCTTCAAGTTAACTTAGTGTGGCTTATCCTACACAACTTTTCAGCTGGCCTATATATTTTCTTTTTTATAGTTTTGGAATTGTTTGTCTTTTTCTGCTGACTATTTCCAGCTTTCAAATGGGGGGCACTGACCAAATGTTCTGTAATGCTACAACTATATTGTTATTGATACTTTTTATTACTCATCGTTCTATCTTTCTATCCTATTTATATTACAGTCTCTAATTTACATCAATGCATAGTTGCTAGGATAATTTGGACCCTAGCAACCAGATTGCTGAACTTGCAAACTGGAGAGCTGCTGAATAAAAAGCTAAATAACTCAAAAACCACACATAATGCAAAATGAAAACCAATTGCAAAGTGTCTCAGAATATCACTCTCTGCATCATAATAAAAGTTAATTTAAAGGTGAACAACCCCTTTAAAGCAGAGGTTTCCTGTTGTGTTTTTTTTGGTCTGGGCAGGCAGCCAAATTAGTGCAATTAATGCAAATCTGAGCATAGTTCCTTTTGCTCTGAAGGAACTGGCTGTATGCCCAGACTGGAACCAATACGTACCTATCGATCCAGCTACTTAGAGTAGTGACGCATCCATGTGTTCAGCTGAGTTAGTGTAATGGCACACCATGAATCTTAAGAATGTGCACTCCACTAGATCACCAATAAATTAGAACAGCAATTAGAACGTAGCTAAAACATGCGTGATACATTTTGTGCCATGCACTCATTCATAACCACACCATGCGGTTTCTTAACAAGGGACAAAATGTTGGAACAGATGAAACAGCCCTGCGCTTAGTTGTACATTTTCTTGCTGAAATTCTAGCAGATGCCTCCTTACTGCAAACACACACACATGGCAGTTTTGGCCACTGGTGGAGAAAAATACACACATGGTGTGCTAGTACCCTTATACAAACCATTAGCCCAGGTTTGTCCTCCTGCTGCTGCCTGCTCCAATTTCAAGTACTCAAGCATCACAGACCTTCCCCCCTGAACTCAAAACTCTTGCAGTCTTACTATGCTCCCCATGGAGTGCACACCCACTTCTAAGGCTAAGGCCACACTAGGCGATAGCGCCGCGATTTGACTCGCGGCGACTTTTCGCCGCGACTTTTAATCCGCAATCGCTGGGGAAACTTTTGCGCTGGTGTCTATGGGGAATCGCGGCGTAAAAACACACGCGGCGATCTTTTTTGTACTGTCGCTCGAAATTGCCTCAGGCGATTTCGAGCGACAATCCGATTGCGGATTAAAAGTCGCTGCGAAAAGTCGCCGCGAGTCAAATCGCGGCACTATCGCCTAGTGTGGCCTTAGCCTTAAATATGGAGCTATCCTAAGCATCTTTTGAATCAATAGTGTTTTTGTGCGTTTTTTGAATTCTTAGCCATCATATTCTGCCATTTTAACCAACAACAGAAAATGCTATTGAAGTGCAGGGGGTCACTGACCCTAGCAACTAAACAATTGATTCACTTTGAGGGTTCAATTTTATTGTTATTATTATTTTTTTTAAAATTGCTTTTCTGTCTTTTCTGGTGTCTCCTATTCATCTTCCATTCTGTCTACCAAACCTTTGCCTGGTTGCTTGACTTGGAGCCAGGAGAAAGACTGTAGACATGAATGGAAGGAGAGTTGTTTAGGTGCAAGTGAGATCATTCAGGCAGCATCAATGACATTGGATTGTAGTGGGTGAAGATAAGAGACTGGTACACCAATCAACAGTATGTTGCAATAGTCTATATTTGCGAGGATAATAGCTTCAGTAAATATGCTGGCAGTAAATATACTCACTTCACACTTTGTGATAATTCTAGAGTCTTGGTATTTGCCAGTAAATGTATAATGCCCTCTAGTTCCCAATTCCTGCTCATATTTACCTTATTCTGTAAATCTACCTGCATCCATCTTATTGACATCATTATTGGCCAATCTCCTAGCATACAAAGCTGGTATTCTCCCTAGCCTGCCTCACTTGCATTGGGGGAAACAAATGTAGGTGTCCTTTAACACTTTTATATTACTTCCCAAAGTGGCACTCATTGTGGAGTCATTTTTGTTCCATGTTATCAACTGATACCTTATGTCTCAACTTATGTGCTGAAGTAATGTTAATTTTTCTAAAATGTTTGTTATTATTGACATGCTTGGTCTAGGTATTTGTGGAACATTAACAGGAATTACAGCCATTAAAGGGGTTACACTATATTCTAGGGGTGCTTTTCATTACATTATTTAGTTTGAAGAGAAATTTAGGCCTAAAAAAAAAACAAGACTGGATCATTATCTCCCATGTGGCACAGCAGGTTGGTTGACATCTCTGGGCGCCTGTGGCCCTTGAAACTAGGGATGCGCTGAATCTACTATTTTTGATTTGACCTAACCCTCGAATCCTTGTGAAAGATTCAGACGAGTCCCGAATGCAAATTTGCATAAGCAAATTAGGGGTGGGAAGTGGAAAACATTTTTACTTCCTTGTTTTGTGACAAAAAGTCATGCAATTTCCCTCTCCGCCTTTAATTTGCATATGCAAATTAGGATTCTGATTCCGTTCGGCCTGGCAGAAGAATTCAGGCAAATCCAAATCCTGGTGAAAAAGGCTGAATACCGAACTGAATTCTGGATTCGGTGCATCCCTACTTGAAACCAACTTGTCGCTATCTTGGGCAAAGCACAGAGGACCCTTAAAGGGGAAGGAGTTGGCGCAAAAACCCTCCCCCCCTCCTGTGTATTGCCCACCCTCCCTCCTCCCCCCTGGCCTACCCATCCCGCTGAGCAAATGCCCCGACTTGTTACTTACCCTTCTGCGCAGATCCAGTCCAGGGAGTTCACAGATGACATCTTCTTCCACGCGATCTTCTTCCTGCTGTGAACGGCGTTTTAGCGCATGCGCAGTAGGAGCATTTCGCCGGTACGGATCTACTGCGCATGCTCCAAAAGTCACAATTTACTTTTGGCACATGCGCAGTAGATCGTACCGGCGAAATGCTCCTACTGCACATGCGCTGGTCAAAGTAGGAAGAAGATCGCGTGGAAGAAGATGTCGTCTGTGAACTCCCTGGACTGGACCTGCGCAGAAGGGTAAGTAACAAGTTGGGGCATTTGCCCAGCGGGATGGGTAGGCCAGGGGGGAGGAGGGAGGGTGGGCAACACACGGGAGGGGGGGAGGGTTTTTGCTCCAACTAGGTATACTTCCCCTTTAAGTTGAACTGGCTAATAAATGTGGGTTTCTGGTGATATAGCACTGGGTTTTCATATCTTCGCAATCTCACTATGAACCATTAAAGTTGTTGCACAGTAAATAGTGAGGAGTTAAACAATACATGTGAAGTGCAACCCTCCTAAAAAAAAACGTATCCCCCCAACTGTCCAGTTTGCAGTGGGACAGTCCTGCTTTTGACAGCTCAACCCGCAGTCCCGCATTTGTACTGAAAAGTCCCGACTTTCTCTGCACTGAACAGCCAGAAAAACGTTTCTAACTTAATTGGCTTTTGGCAGAGAGCCCAGAACAGCCACCAGATGCAACTAAGATACTTTTGAAGCAATTCTGAGATAAGCAAATAAGTAATTATAACAATTCAGATAAATAGGTTTCTTGGGAGAAGTTAGACTCACAGCTTAATGGGCAATTCACCTTTATAAGCAAAACTTTAATAACTCGGAAAAAAAAACACAGAAATATGTTCAAACTTTCATAACCGGCCACATTTTGTGAAATGAACATGGTAATTAGAGGGTGTGGCCACAAAAATGGGCTTGCCAGATGAACTTTTTTTGTCCCTCTTTTTATTACCAAAATGTTTAGAGGTTATGGTATTGCTTCTAGATTGTCCAAATGTTTAGGACCACCCTCAGGATCTGACCAGTATTTGTATTAAAATAGAAAGGCTTGTCTTTTCTTCCAAGAAGGGTGGCAACCCTAGAAGCAGCCACAAATTCATAAAAGTGCATCATGTAGAAAAACCACTGCCTTGAGCTTATCTTTGGAAGCTGTTCAGTTTGGCATAGTGAATAACTAACTAGAAATCAAGTCTTGGGCTCGTTGCTGAGTGTAAACTATCCTTTTCCCATAACAAACATGGCGATCTGTCCCCTCGACGTGCAACTTGCGGTTTCCTGTCACGTGACCCGCGCTGCTTTCCTTTGCCGAAAGACTTTAGCATTTGGAGCACGTGACCGCCTCATCCGGGTCTCTCAGCGTTCTTTCACACTCGGCCCAACATGGCTGCTTCAGGTGAGTGTGTGAGGGGGAACCGGGGTCGGATCTGTAGCGGGGTGAGTAAGGTGCCTGCGCGCTTCTATCACTCTCAGGTTTCGTGGCGAGTCGGTAGCGTGACGGCTTGTGTGTGTTTTGTGGTCCGGCGTGCGGCAGGAGCGCGGTCACGGATCAATCTCGCTGCGCGACCATCTGCAGCCACGGACACACCGCTGTACTGAGGCCGCACCCTGGCCTGTGCGCTTTTCCCTTGCCCATAGTATTGTCCCTGCATTCTCACGCTGCCTGCCATCTCTGGGACCTTTGTATGCTGTTCCTCATTTACCCTACAGCGGGGCTGTTTCATCCTTACTAGGCCTAGGTGGCTGCTCTGATTTTTTTGAACTACAAGTTCCAGCATTCCTTTCGGGCTAAGCAGCACAGAGAGGGCCGCTGCTTGGCCGCTGGCATAGCTAAACAATCAGTGGGAGGCCTGTATGTTGTGCTTCCTAAGCCTCTGCTACCATTAAGTACAGTGGGACATCTTTGCTTTTCTTCCTCACGTAAAGTAATTTATCCCTAAGCACCCTGGGAATTGTAGTTAAGTAACAATACGTGTCTAGGGCAGTGCGCCTCGTTCTCATTGCGAGCGTGTTTAATGCTTAAACGCGTGGCACAGGCGGGGGGGGGGATCTCAAACAAAACGTATGGACTGTGAGTCTTAGGCACTAAATGACGGTGTTGTTGTTTAATATGAGCGGCCGGCAAGGCCCTAGCAGCCATTCGTCGTCCTTCCTCTGAGAACGCGGCGGCCGGAGACACGTCATCAGCAGCATGGCCTGTGCGCGCGGCCGCCTCTTGTCACGGGGGGGGGCGCGCATATGCTGGGGCTACAGATAAACACCTTCCCACAGGCCAGTGTATAGCAGCGAGCAGTGCTGTGCTCCACCCAAAAACTCTTGCACAATGACCGTGCCATTCTAAGCAACGTCTTTAGATATGGCAATGGCACGGTTTTCAATGTTTTTTTGGTAATATCTGTCTGGTTTCCATTCTCAGCAAAGGTCTGACTCCTGTAACAATGTATGTAGATGCTAGCTGAATGTCTTGTTCTGCCTTCAGTTGCAGTTCCAACAGTCAGAAGTAGAGAAGAGGGGACAATTTTAAAGTGATACTGACTAAAAAAAATATTATTCAAGATATGAATGAACATCAAAATGTACCTATAGGTCACATTGATCGTTTTTCACTCATAGGGCTGTTTTTGTAACTAATTGTTGAGTTCCTAAACCTGACCTGTTTTGCCAACCTGACTGTCCCTTCTTAAAAGAGAAGAAAAGCCTAAAAATGAATAAGACTAAAAATGCCATGTTTTATATACTGAACTTATTGCACCAGCCAAAAGTTTGTTTCAGTGCTGCAGCTCTGTATATTCATATGTCTTCAACTCAAGGGTTACAGTCGTTTTTCAGCTTGGCAGACGACTGACAACTATTGGGATTGTCCTCCATTTGTGGCTGTGGCCACTGGCTTCTCTATATTGATCAGTGATCCCCAACCAGTAGCTCGTGAGCAACATGTTGCTCTCCGACCCCTTGGATGTTGCTCCCAGTGGCCTCAGGAGCTTATTTTTTAAATCCCAGGCTTGGAAGCAAATTTTGGTTGTATAAAAACCAGGTGCACTGCCAAACAGAGCGTCAATGTAGGGTGACAGTTCACATATGGGCTACCAAATGACCAATCACAGCACTTATTTGGCACCCCAAGAACATTTTACATCCTAGTGTTGCTTCCCAACTCCTTTTACTTCTGTATGTTGTTCACGACTTCAAAAGGTTGGGAATCCCTGATATATAGAGTATTAATGGGTTTGTTATATGTGCAGGTTGAAAAAAACGCACCCAACCCTAACCCAGAAAACCTATACCCGCAACAAACCCTGAACAACAAAATGTTGCCATTTGTAGGATCTGCATCTTCCCATACTGTACACAACTTCTGGATGCAAGATACAAATCGGAAGCAGAGGAGGAGTTTTTCCCCAGTCTTACCTACACCCAAATTTTAACCTGAACCCACACAATCCATGGGTGACATTTTATTTGCCCCATGTGCTGTTAACCTTAGGACATAACTGTGTTGCTTCTCGCTCGCTAGTGCAAAGTTTTGCTTTTAAAAACATGATCTAATACTGCAGCTTACCCTTTTTATTGCATTCGTTTTTTGATCTGCAGTTGTGGTTGGTAACCGCTGAGTCTCTTTGTTGCACTTGGTCAGTGAACAGGGCAATGATCTCTTGAGTTGCATTTGTTTGAATTTGTTGCTAATGCATTTCTGTTTGAATAGTGCAGTCTGTAACTGGATACAAGCCTTGATTTCATATTCATAAAATAGTTTGTTTGCATTTAAAGTGGAAGGAAGTATTGTAATTGTTTTTTTTTTAGGTATATTTCCAAACAACATTGACACTTTGTATTCACTTTTACTTGTTATTGATTTAATGCTGCTCTTCCATATGATAAGGGAAAACACTGGTAGCAGCTCTTCTTTAATAGCATTTTCAGGGAGAAGGAAATGTATAATCCCTGACGGGTGCCACATGTTAGGCAACCCAATGATTATATAGTGAATAGGCAGAGTGTTTTTATACAGATCCTGAAACTCCAAGGTGACGTCTAATATCCTCATACTTTGCAACAGGGGGTAGTTTATTTATCATAATACACACATTTCAGTGAGTCATGTGACAAAAATGACATCACTTAGCTCCGATTATAAGCGATGACATCACTAAGCACCATTTAGAACGTTATAATTTAGAGGATATTCGTGGCTCTTGTATATTATAATAGGCTCTGCTTTATTTGATGTTCCCAGACTTTTCATGTTTGAGTCCCTTTTGCAGGCTTTTATTAGCTCAAAACAATCTTAAAGGGATATGCCCTTTGGCACAAACCCGTTCAGTAGAGCTTATGTAAGGAAGGTGCATAACTACTACCCGAACTGCCGAAAATAATTTCAGGCGGAGTGCTTTTATACAGGTCACATAAATCTGAGGTGACTTCTGATATCTTTATAAATTTCTAGTAGGGGGTATATTATGCATTATAATCTATATTTTGTGGGTGGTTGGGGGAGGGGTCAGCATCAAAGTTTTGGTCGCCGGCGTCAAATTTGGGCGCACTGGCGTCTGTTTTGGGTGCGCGGCGTCAAATTCATCAGCCTTTTATAATTATAAGGATATAATTTACAGTCTGGTCCCATAGGGAAGTGACCAGACTGTAGAAAATATATATATATATATATATATATATATATATATATATATATATATATATATATATATATATATATATATAATATTTTTTTTTTTTTTTTTTTACATTCGCTCAACTGAATGAGCACTTCAAAAAGGGGATTTTTTTTTCCTTTTGAGAGAGATTTCTAATACTGTTTAGTCACCTTAGTGTAGTTTTCAGTATAGCATAAAGAATAGCAATTTAGTAATTTAGTCTCACCCCCATTCTTTTACCAACTATTGTAAAGACTCCCTCCCCATCCACTGATTTGGGCTCTCAATAATTCCTATTATTGTAAATTTTCACACTGTAGTTCATAGCTGTGTGATGTTTTCAGTACTACTGGCAACATAAACTAGAATCCCGCAGGTATTGAGTATGGCTGCTATAGTTGGAACATCATCAGATGCAGAACATCAATATCTTCATTGTTTTTGCTGCAGCAGATTTTGATTGGCTAAACTGCTGGTGGGGTGGGTTTACACCCATACAGTTTGGTCAGAAGCTGAATTGAATTATATAATGGCCCATGTGTGTGCAGCATGAGAAGTAGCAGAGGCAAGGCTCATTAAAAAATAATGCAAGTAATGTCACTTGTCTTAAATGGAAAATATGTCATATTTATAAATACAGTTTGCAATCTATTTTGAGCTATGCTAATTTTTTCTAAAAATGTGCTTTCATTAGTATTTTATTATTTACATGTATTTATATCTGCATTAACATATGCAGATACGTTCATGTAGTCCATTGCTAACTATTGTCCCCGTGTATCTCCGGTACGGGGGAAACAGTTTTCAGGTGAAAGAAAAGAATAAGCATGAAATTAGTGCCTTCTGTTATCATGTGTTCTAAAGTGACATTATTTTAACTGTTCGGAATCTATTTGGTCAGACATACGGATTTGGCTAAATTCCAAACTGAATCAGTGAATCTGTATTTGAAATGGGTGTAGAGCCGAATTTGAATTGGTTATGTTTAAATAGAAGAAATGCTGTGCTATATAGAGGCTAGTTGTGCCAGCTCCTCCATGTTTGGTCCTAGTGAGGTTGTTGTTCAGATTCCCAGTATACAACCCCCTCCCTTCCCCCTTTTTTTGTGACTGTTTTGTTAGCAGGAGTCTGTTTTGCAGGGGGATTATCTGTGCACTGTTAATCTAATTATTTGCCTTGCAAGCACCAAGCACAGTCATTGTTGCTTCAGTTTCCCCCTTTGCTCAAAAATTGTAAAAAAAAAAAAAAAAAAAAATAGATTTTTTTTTTTCATGATGAAAACAAAACATGTCCGTTAATAGTGCTGGTCCAGCAGAATTCTGCACTGAAATCCATTCAAAAGAGCAAACAGATTTTTTTATGTTCAGTTTTGAAATCTGACATGGGGCTAGATATAGTGCCAGTTTCCCAGCTGCCCCCAGTCATGTAACTTGTGCTCTGAGAAACCTTAGTCACTGCTGTGCTTCAAATTGGAGAGATATCACTCCCCCCCACCACCACCAGCAGCCTATTAAAAGAACAATGGGACGGTAACCAGATAACAGCTCCCTAACCCAAGATGAGAGCTCCCTGGTAGATCTAAGAACAACACTCAATAGTAAAAGCTAAGTCCCACTGAGACTGATTCAGTTACATTGAGTAGGAGAAATAACAGCCTGCCATAAAGTAATTCCATCCTAAAGTGCATCACAAGTCACATGACTGGGGCAGCTGGGAAACTGACAATATGTTTAGCCCCATGTCAAATTGAATATAAAAAAATCTGTTTGCTCTTTTGAGAAATGGATTTCAGTGCAGAAGTCTGCTGGAGCAGCACAATTAACTGATGCATTCTGAAAAAAAAAAACATGTTTTCCCTTGACAGTATCCCTTTAAATTGATCAAGGGGTCACTGGAAATATGAAGCCTGTTTGGCTGCTAAGTGAGAACCCAATTGATGCACCAAGGTGCTTTGTTGTATAAATGGCAGGTCACATATTGTGCAATTTCCTTTGGTGAAACACCAAGTACCTGTTGACCTTGATGGGAACCAACTGGTACTGTTGAATACAGCCTTTACTTGCAGTCTTATGCATCTCTGGGACCTGTCACTCAAACAAATAAAGCTTTAACATAAAAGCCCGCTTAAAATTAAACGTGAAACAAAAATTATTTTTTCTTTAATTAAAACATACCTGTTATATACTCATTTAAAGTTCCCATCAGTCAATCGGATATTGTCTGCCCTCCCTCTCTTTCATTTTCCATTCTGCACTTACTAAACATCAGTACACTCCTCACATTCCTCCTCCATCCTCACCACCTAATTGTGTAACCAGTGCATGGCATGGGCTTCAGGTGTCCCCATTCTTATGCATAAACAAGATTTTGGCATGATCTAAAGCTTACCTTTATAACTGTGTCCACAGAATGGCAGCTACCCCGTATCATGTGATTGTAAATCGGGATGCACCGAATCCACTTTTTTGGATTCGGCCGAACCCCCGAATCCTTCACGAAAGATTTGGCCGAATACCGAACCGAATCCGAACCCTAATTTGCATATGCAAATTAGGGGTGGGAAGGGGAAAACATTTTTTACTTCCTTGTTTTCTGACAAAAAGTCATGCAATTTCCCTCCCGCCCCTAATTTGCATATGCAAATTAGGATTCGGTTCGGCCAGGCAGAAGGATTCGGCCAAATCCTGCTGAAAAAGGCCGAATCCCGAACCGAATCCTGGATTCGGTGCATCCCTAATTGTAAATCCCAAGACTAAAAAACAATTGAAATCATTTATATACTGTGAGTAAAGTTTATTATGCTTGGCTCACATCATAAAATAGTATTTGGAATTATTTCTTAGGGTGACGGATCCCCTTTAAATGAATTGGTAAGTGTCGAGAATTGTTTTGTGCATTTCTCCGCCCACTAAAATACACCACCAGACAAAATGCCCTATATTCTCAGGTTAATCCAGTGATTCCAACCAGGGGCTCGCCATTTATCCACTCTTAGTGCCTTAAAGCAAGTGCTAATGTTTTTAATTCTATTGTTTGGGAACATAAAGACAATCGGATATAGGGTTAGAAAAACAAAGCCCTTATTTGGTACCCCAGGGTGTCTCATACCAACACTTTTCTACATTTGAATATGGCTTACAGGCCTTAAAGGAGAAACAAACCCTTAATTAAAAAAAACCCTACCCTACATTCACACCAGTTTATGGCAAAAGGGGGATTATTCCAAGTGCACCCTTTTGAGCCTTTTGTGTATAGAGCTACGAAGTGCTGCAAAACACTTGGAATCCCACCATGTCTTTAATTGAACGTGCAAGGCAAGTCTTCTGGGAGAAACAGGCTTGCTAAGTATACAAAATAGAATTTTGCTGAGAAGTATCGGGTTGTTTTTTTGTTTATAAACATGCCAACAGCAGCCTGTCATCTAAAGCCAATTAAGTACTAGGGATGCACCGAATCCACTATTTTGGATTCGGCTGAACCCCCGAATCGTAAGCAACGGATTCGGCCAAATACCGAACCGAATCCGAACCCTAATTTGCATATGCAAATTAGGGGTGGGAAGGGGAATTTTTTTTTTTTACTTCCTTGTTTTGTGACAAAAAGTCACGCGATTTCCCTCTCCACCCCTAATTTGCATATTCAGATTCGGTTCGGCCAGGCACAAGGATTCGGCCGAATCTTGTTGGAAAAGGCCGAATCCTGGATTCGGTGCATCCCTATTAAATACTTTTATGTATTTAAACCAGGAATAAATACTTTTATGTATTTAAACCAGGAATGGCCAAACTTTTAGGTCTACTTTTAGTAATGTTGGCCTATTAGGATCTACATCTATAAAAGCATTGTTGGCATTCTTTTCCATGGAAAATATAACTTAAATATTGATTTATGCGAAATTGTATATTGCTATGTATATTGATATATAAGATCTGCCCCTAGGGGTGCACCATCGATTTAGCTGAATAACGAATCCCCTCAAAAGGTTCTGCAGACTTCCAAATTGGAACCATAATTTGCCAATTCAAATGTGAGAAGAATCAGAGTATTGTTTTGTGATCAAAAAACTTTTTCAGTTGTCAACTTCAGGGTTTGGACACCTAGAATCCAGCCAAACACAATAACTTTAAAACTATTTATTAAATCTAGTTGAACATAATTGCATACACTGTAAGTAGTGGAATATAGGAAATTGGGATCTGACAGGCAGGTGGGATTGTTGCCTTTAGATAAATGTGATATGGCCTTCTGCCATATCACATTAAAATTGCTTACAATATAAGTCTTTGTGTTTGCACTGTGGTTTGTGAAAATAAAGGAATTAATTGATTTGTTCCATCAGCTAAGAAGAAGAACAAGAAGGGGAAGACCCTGACACTGACTGACTTCCTAGCAGACGATGGAAACAGTGGTGGTGGAGGAGGAGGAGGAGGTGGTGGTGGAGGCAGCACCTATGCCCCAAAACCTGTCAGCTGGGCCGATGAGACTGATGATTTGGAAGGAGATGGTGAGTAGTTTTTAATTGTTTTAATGCAGTGCTTAACAACTTCTTGTAAGAGCCTTGTAGAAGGTTTTATGCCTGAAAATAAAATATATTGGAGTATCTATAAAGCTTTTTTGTAGTAGTTATGTGTAAAGTAATGCATCTTAACATAGAAAGCATCCATCACAAAGAAATTTTATATTAAACAATTACATTTATGCAGATGACTTTAAAGATATTGACAATTATATATTTATTGTTCTTCTACGACCAAGAACCATATGTGAATTTTTACAGAATTATTGTCTTATAATAATTGTAGTGGCTTTTAATTAACTAGAATGTATTATGTAATGTATTATGTATTATACTTACCCCTCAGCGCAGATTCTGCCAGCGGAGTTCCTCACATCCATCTTCCAGGTCCTCGGTAAGCTGACTGGGAGATTGGCAATTTCAGTGTAATTCCACGCATGCGCAGTTGTCGCAAACTGCTCCAACTGCGCATGCGCAGAAATACCGATCTCCCAGTCAGCTTACCGAGGACCAGGAAGATGGATGCGTGGAACTCCGCTGGCAGAATGTGCCCCGACGGGGAAGTATAAAGTATGGGGTATTTCCCGGGGGGGGGGTCTACCTGGGGTGGGGGGTACTCTGTTTTTTACAAATGGGTTCAATTCTCCTTTAAAAAGAAGAAATACCCCTTTTTGACATAATCAATTCAGTTGTGCTTATGTAAAGGAAAAAAACTATTGCAAATATTTGATTTATATATTTTGCACAGAAGTACCTTAGCCATTCAGAGAATCTCCATGCTTCCTAGCATGTGTCCTCCAAGCTGAAAACAGAGGACAAAACGCCCATGTGCCAATAGCCTAAGGCTTGTGGTACTAATGGCTTTTTCTTAATGCTCCTTTGTCAGTGCTGATACTAGAGTTTAAATATTTTACATCTGAAGGCACCTCTTATTAACTGTGACTCCATGTCTCCCTTTTATTATTTATTGCATCCTATGTACATTATATGCTCCATTTTGTTTTAAGCACATAATTCCTCAAAAAACACTAATTGTTTTTAGGCCAGTACCGGCTTTATTTAGGAGAGTGCTTTGGGGTTCTGTCATTATTTTTATGATGTAGTTTTTATTTTTAAATTACACAGTTTACACTGCCACTAATTCATTCTACAATATAAAATGTCATTGCTGAACCAGCAAGTGTTTTTTTTAGTTGTGATATTTTGGTCTGTAGGCAGCCATCTTGGGTCATTTTACCTGGTCATGTGCTTTTAGAAAGAGCCAGCACAGTGTTAGGGTGCTGTTATCTGGTTACTTTCCCCATGGTTCTGTTGTTAGGCTACTGGGGGGGGGAGTTGGATGATATCACTCTAACTTGCAGTACAGCAGTAAAGAGTGACTGAAGTTTATCAGAGCACAAGTCACATGACTCGGGCAGCTGGGTAGCTGACAATATGTCTGTCTTGCCCCTTTTGTTTATGGGAAAAAAATGTACATTAAAATGGTAACGTGTATTCTGGTTGCTGGTAATGTCTTTTCTTGCAGTCTCTACCACGTGGCACAGTAATGATGATGATGCCTACAGAGCTCCCCCTATTGATCGATCCATCCTGCCTACAGCTCCTCGAGCTGCTCGTGAACCTGATGTGGACCGAAGCCGTCTCCCCAAAAGTCCCCCTTTCACTGCCTTTCTTGGAAACCTTCCGTATGATGTATCTGAGGAATCCATCGAGAAATTCTTTAGGGGGCTTAATGTAAGTATGAGTTGTTGGAAAGTAATAAAGCATTCATGCAATACATATTTATTTTCTTGGTGTGTGCCAATAAAATTTTTGTGATTTAAATCTAGATAAGTGCTGTTCGTCTGCCTCGTGAGCCCAGCAATCCAGAGAGGTTAAAAGGCTTTGGTTATGCAGAATTTGATGACTTGGACTCTCTACTACGGGCTTTAAGCCTCAATGAGGAAGTGAGTTAATAAACTAGATAGTTAATAGTATAAACTGTAGTAATAATTGCTATTTGTATAAACTGCATATGGACTGGTAACAAAATGACAATTGAAACTCTGTAACGCAGATTTACCACTAGGGCCGGGGCCGGTATTACAAATTTACCGGCAATGTAGCTGCCGTAAATTTGTAATACCCTTAACAAAAGGCCTTGCCCTTGGGTGGAAACTTACCTTTACTTCTTCATCTTCCCCTCGCGTGGTGTGGCCACGCCCTTTTTGTGGCACGGCACACCCCTTTAGTTCTGCTTATTGTGTAATCTACTTATTCAGACCAATAGCTGGCTGGTTGTATCCATATAAATTTCACATCTAATGGTTCCTAATCCTGAATAGGCATTGGCATGTGCTTATCCAGCTTTATAAAATATCAAAGATTTGTATACGTTCGGAGATGCAAAGAAAAAATTATTCATTTTCATAACTCATGGTATCCCTCTGTATATTGGTAACTGACAGAAAATAGCACATTATTATTTTTTTTTAACAGGAACTCTAGCAACCAAAATCCCTATTCGCATGAGCACTGACAAGTGGGTGACATGCCTGTCAGTGCTTACTAAACAGAGTGCGGTTGCTGTGTAAAATCGTCTTGAGAAAATGACTTGTGTAATACTACCCTTCATTTTGAGCAGCATACCAAATTTCTTAATTGAAAACCAAATTTATTTTTACGTCATTGCTTAAACCAATCATACAGAGCAGTGTTTCAGGTCTCAACTGGCCTTTTATAAAGCTCTTAAAGGACATGGAGGTACCTTTACAGTCTGATATCCAGCTAGGCTGGATGACTCAGCCCTATTTGCAATCTTAATTAAACAGAGCAATAGTTTGTAACGGAGTCCACTTATCTATCTCCCCTGCAAGCTTATGGGTAGTTACCAAAATAATCAGTTATCTATAGTATGGGAACTGCAATGAGTTCAAGCTGACTCAGCATGTTTGGTTTTTGAACAGTGCCTCCATTAACTTACTAAACACAACTCCTGGTAAATACATGTCATCCTAGGGGCAATCAATATGTAATATGCATAATAAATTCTAGTTGTAGCCTTACAACATTTGATGGCCTAATGCTAAAACAGTAGTCTAGGGTCGGAAACCAGAGTTCTCGTGCAAATATGAAAAACACTGTTCAGAATTGAACCCAAGCCCCCATCTTTTCAAGACAGTAAGGATATCAAAATGAGCACAGAAGCTTCAAGAGATGCTACCAACAGAAGTAACTTAAGCTTTAATATTAAGTTTTAAAAAATGTACATTTTAAAATTGCTCAGAAGGGCACACAGAAGAATATTGCATTGTTATATGGGAGGCTACAAGTCCCCTTTTAGTACCGTCATTTGAAATATCCTGTATGATGGGTCTTTAAATAACATGAACTTAGTTGTTTTTCTTGCTCCTTTGAGCTGAGGCAGAGAGTAGTTTGGTTTGCATTTACCTCTATTCCATATACAGTAGAACCCCCCATTTTATGTTTTCAGGGGACCAGAAAAAAATGGTGGAAAATGTAAAATCAGGGAAATATGTTATGCATAATTAGGTGAGACCACAAACACGTGACACATTAAACAGGTAGGGGTCAAGCCCCTTTTCCAATTATCTCTGTGTGCCGGTTCCTCAATTGTTTGTTTCCTGTAAGACCACAAAACAAAAATGTAAAATGAAGGAAAACTTAAATTCAGGCGTTGTAAAATTGAGGTTCCACTGTAGTAGCTTTACTTATTCAGAAATCTTTTTTTTCTTTGGTCTCTTTTGCATCAAGAAAATCCTTAGCATGCAGGTCAGATTCAAAAGCAAACAATTATGACCCATGCGCCCCCCCTCAAGTCTCTGATTGGTTACTGCCTGGTAACCAATCAATGAAAACCAAGAGAGCTGCAAAGCAGGAAGTAGTGTTATGTTAGATATCCAGTCACTCCAGCCATTATACATTACATTTTTTGCTGACTGTATTTTTTTTTTTATTGAACTGTTCCTTTAGCCAAGCTTGTCACAAGAGGCTCATATCTGAGGGCATGGCCAACTGTTTGCTTTGTCACAAGCCTAAACTTGTTTCCTAACAGTCTCTTTGAAATGCATTCTATGACCAGCAACAAATGTATTTGCACACAGTATTCTCAAATAAGTAACATCTCTTTCACTTTCTTGCTTAAATTGGAAAACAAAGGCCTTGGCTGTAAGATTATAATGGTGTTTCTCACCTCAGAGGTGGAGAACAAGTTTAAACAAGAAAAAAAAAAAGGAAACCATTTTCATTTGAAAACACCAAACCATTCTGCAAACAGTAAAAAAAAAAAAAAAGCATGTCCTTTAGTAGATCTGCCCTGCCACATGGGCTAAAATGGTAAACTGATAATGATATATTTAGTGTCATAGTTGGATTCCTGGCCCATAAATAACCTTGGGTGTTATTTAAAGAAAAACTATTTCAGCACAGATGACATTTATACTGCTGTCAAGAAGTCTGGCATCATGGTGTCAAACACCCTCAGAGCTGTGGTAAGCTCCAGATGCCTGTTAGAGTAATAAATTAGCAACCATGCAGGCCATGTTTCGGATCAAAGATCCTTCATCAGGTGCTTTTTTTAATCCCCAGATTAAGATTTTTTGGTCCAAAACATGCTGTGCACTTCACAATAAAAAAAATGACTTATTGAAGTTTGTGGTTCTCCAGAGTAATAATGTTGCTAATTTTGTAAAAGATTGGATGGTCTTGCGGTACCTGACTGTGAAGAACCCATTTTACAAGAAATGCTAGGGGAGAACATCACTTGCTTATAACTGGTGAGCACTAGAGTTCCTTGTGAAGGGGACAAAAAAGGAGCATTTAACCAAATATTGCAAATAATTGCCTAATGGTCTGCCATTTTCAACAGCTCTTCCACTTAGCGCTGCCGTTTCCTCTTGAAGTTCTTGCTGTCCGTTCACGTTACTGCTTCCAAAAGAAGCAATGACCATGCACAGGATGTAGAGTCTATGAATGACAAAATTGAGGAATTCCCCTCTCTCTGCCAAATCCCACTAGCTTTCCAGAGTAAGAAAAGGCCACTAACCAACTGCAAAATAAAAGGCATACTTTATGCAGGAAAGCCTAACTGAGAAGGAAAAAAGCTATGGATAGTTTCATTTCTGGAATAAAATGGTGCTTTGTGGTTACATATGAGTATTTTTCTTTTATAGTTCAAGTAGTTTAAAAGTACATATTGGTTTCTGTATGTGCATGACTTCCCCCTTCCTTTTTTTATAGTCTCTTGGGAACAGAAGGATAAGAGTGGACATAGCTGATCAGTCACAAGATAAAGGTGAGCACTGCTAGAATGTTTTTCCTTCTTTCCAGAGCTGTTTGTGTTTGTTTAGTTATTTTACACATATTTACACATTTTACTCCTCCCATTGCGATCACTCGTATGTACATACACACTATACAGTAAAGTAACAATAGTTACTGGAGGGGCTGACCCATTAGGCTATGCATTATAGCCAGTCAGGGGACCTGATGAAATTACACTCCATGAGTAGGGTTGCCACCTTTTCTGGAAAAAAATACTGGCCTTGCTATATATTTATCTTTTTTCCCTATTAATAACATTGGGATCAGCCATAATTGTTACCGGCCAGGCCAGTAAAATACCGGCCAGGTGGCAACCCTATCCATGAGTGGCTTCTTGTAAGCAGATCTGTATCATCTTTGTTCTGATTTAAGGTTTTCTGTCTGCTGTAGTTTTCAGCATGTAGTTTAAGCTCAAGGGGGTGGCTCTCATTTCATGTAACTCTATATTCTAGAAATGCCTATTTTTTAAAGTATTTAGATTAATTTCTTTATTGTTCAGGCTTGTTGAATAAAACAAAACATACCAACTAGAAACTGTTATGGAATAAAGAATATTAATAAAAGTTAATTTTATAGGAAGAGGAAAATTAGAGTCCCCTTCTGTGGTGGACAAAATATATAACATTTATATGCAACTGAATACTTTTAAACATAATACCATACCCAAAAGCTTATCTGCATATTCAGATGTAATAAAAAATCCTCCCAAAACTGCATCACCGGAAACCACTGTCCCCTTCAGATGACCAGGGCATGAACATAAATACATTCTTAGTCCCCATACACCTTCAGTATAGTATGTTAGCCATTTTATAGTACAGGTATGGGATCCATTATCCATAATCCACATTTTTAAAAATGATACAATTTTTCTCTGTACTATCTTGTACTTGTTCCAAACTAATATATTGTTACTCCTAATTGGAGGCAGAATCAGCCTATTTTGTCTATTTAATGTTTAAATTGTTTTCTAGTCGACTTAAGGTATGAAATTCTCACACACTCACTCACACCCCCACTCTCCTCCGCATTCAATCCATTATCAATATATTTAAGACATTGAAACATTTTGTGCATACTGCTACGGAAAATGCCTTACCCTTTAAACCAAACAGGAATTGTTTGTCCATATATTGCAATTTAAGCTGGCCAACTACGTCAGTCACCCCATATCTGGCCAATTCTTTATTCAAATTGTATCTGATTCATTAAGAATTCTATTGCTTCATTGTACATTTTACAAAGGGACTAAGTTTTACCTGCAACTTACTAGCTGCTTTCAAAGTAAAACTCCCAAACTTAGTTGCCCTTTTGTTAGCCACCTGTGGGATCACCTGACTATAGCTGGGTAGGGTGGGAGCTACAACATGGAGCTGGCCACTGCTCCTGTATAAATTATAACAAACAAGGGAAAGTTGTGCTCACACTAATTTTTTTTTTCTTTCCCTTGTTTTGGATTCGGCCGAACCCCGAATCCTTCACGAAAGATTCGGCCAAATACCAATCCGAATCCTAATTAGCATATACAAATTAGGGGCGGGAAGGAGAACTGGCCAACTACGTCAGTCATCCCATATCTGGCCAGTCCTACTCTCAATTTTCATATGATTCATTAAGAATTCTATTGCATATATAAGTTTTACCTGCAACTTACTGTTGCTGCTTTCAAAGTAAAACTCCCAAACTTGGCTGCCCTTTTATTAGACACCAGTGGGATCACCTGACCATAGCTGGGAAGGGTGAGAGCTACAACATGGAGCTGGTCACTGCTCCTGTATAAACTATTTCACTTAACTGAAAAGGTGAACAAACCCTTCATATAATATATATTACTTTATAAACACTACTATAGTTAATATAAACATGGTGCTATGTAGCCACGGGGGTAGCCATTCAAGGGTCAGGTTACATAGATGCACTGTGTAGAATACCATTATATTCTATTACAGAGCTTATCTGTTTTCTGCTAAGTATCCTGTGCCTTTTCTCCTTTTTCATCTTAAATAGCTGCCTCCATGGCTACACCGCAGCCTATTTGTTTAAACTAAAGTAGTCTTTCTAAAGCAAACACATAACTTTTACCAATGCAGAACAACGGTACATTACATTTTAATTACTTTAAAACACATTTTGGGGTGTTACTGTTCCTTTAATTCTATTGGATTTAGATTAAAAATCCATGGTTTATTCTAGATTATTTTTCGATCCTATCAGTAATCTGCCATTTAATTCATGCTATGCATTTGGTTTAGTACATAAAAATAATACATATGTATTTTTTGGACATTTGGGTACTATGTATTCATTCAACATAAGACCAACTGAAATACTTCATGTAATTTTCTCTTTCACCTTAACTGCACAGGATTTATGATTTATTAATAGTTTAGTCTAGTTTATCTTCTTTCTTAGATCTTACCAGTAATCTGCCGTTTACTTCATGCAATGTTTATTGATTTGTACAGAACGGGATGATCGTTCATTTGGTAGGGATCGTGATCGCAACAGAGAATCTGACAAGACTGATTCTTCTGATTGGAGGGCTCGGCCTAGCACAGACAGCTTGGATGATAATCCTCCACGTCGTGGAGATGACAGCCATGGGGACAGTACGTTTTGTGGTCTTAAAAATAAGTTAATCATGCTTTTGAATAATTATTGAGTTCAATAAAAATGTATTAAGAGGGGCTTTTAGTGTATATATTCTACTCCCCCCCCCCCCCCCCCCCAGTCGCTATTTAATTTTTTTTATTTTATTTTTTTTTTTTGGAATACAGGATATCGCAGTGACAGGTATGAATCAGACCGTTACCGTGATGGTCCACGGCGTGATGGAGACCGCTTTGATCGTGACAGGGGTAGAGATCGATATGATGATCGCGATCGAAGGGATTATGATAGAGGTATGAAACCTTAATTCATGTTTGTTTTTCATCATTGCTATTCATTAGGTGCAAAACGTAACCGTTCCTGTTTGGATTTTTTGTTTTTTTTTTTCTTGTACTGATTTTATTTTTACCCCACAGCAGGCAGCAGGAGGGCATTTGGTACTGGCTATCGTCGAGATGATGATTATAGAGGTGGTGGTGGTGGAGGAGGAGATCGTTATGGAGATAGATACGATGACAAGCGAGATGAAAGATCAGACAAATGGAATGGATACTCTCGCAGTGAAGACAGGCGGGAAGAACGAGGTATATATATAGTAAATGCTAGTATAAGCAAAACACACATACCTTATAAACACACATCTGCTAGACACCAAATGCTTCAGTGCCTATAAATGATTGAACAGATGCTCCCCTGAATTTCTAGTTTAGATACAAGGCTTCTAATCTGTAGTGATAATGTTGGAGGGGCCAGATGGAAAAAACTACTTGGGTTAAATTTGGGATAAATGTTACTTTTTATCGCTGTCAGAAGCCATCCTGACGAAACAATAGGGTGATTTTTGAAGCTAAAAATTTGGAGCTAATCGACATTTCAGCTATTCTTATCATTATAGCAGGATGCCTTATAAACATATTTTCAAGTCTGTAATCTTATGTAGAATTGGGCACTGTCCAATCATCGAGCCAAAATGAACTATTGAACTGAAAGTTCTGTGCCACTACATCTAGTACTGATTAGGGTGAACTTAACCCTACCCACAGGTTTGCAGAAGTGCAAAAGTTGCCATAAGGAAAAACACCCATTGACTTAATGCATTAGGACAAAAAAAAATCACCATAACATTTTATACCTTTGTATATTAATTGTTTTCATTTTCTTGATGTTTTGACACAGAACTACCATACAGTATTTCTATTTTTCCAACACTGCATTTCTGTGTATATGTTATCATTTTAAAATATTTTACTTTAGCGGGTCCCACTCAGCGACCAAAACTGAACCTGAAACCACGTAGTGCTCCAAAAGAGGAGGTTACAAGTGGGGGTACTGCACCCTCCAGTCGTGCAGCTTCGATTTTTGGAGCTGCAAAGCCAGTAGATACTGCTGCTCGCGAACGAGAAGTAGAAGAAAGGTTACAAAAAGAGCAAGAGAAAATGCAGCAACGCCATTTGGATGATGACAGACCTCGACAGATCGAGAGGAAACCTAGAGAAAGGTGACATTTAAGTTGTGATTTTTCACTTGCAAGAAAAAACATTTATTACCTGATGTGTTTTGGGAAAAAAAAAAATTCCCATGACAGTATCCCTTTACCATGGTTCCACCAAAAAACCTATTCCACCTCTTTGTTTCCATGCATATATAGGAAATGACCATGACGGCCACTTGTTAGGAACAGAAGGGCCCTCTGACACCTGGGCTTGCTGGGAGTTTTCCTGGTAGGCTAGTCTGACACTGGTCATAGAATTCCCATAATTGGTTACAGGGTTTGTTTGTTTTTTTTATTCTTCCGGGAAAACGTCCTTTCCAGAGATAATGGCCATATAGTCTCCTGCCTCTGTGTAACTAAATACTCAGCCGCAGCCACTTTCATTTGGCAGAGCCCTTACATTTAAAGATGAGTAACTGCAAATAAATATTTATTGGCTGTTGTAGCCTCATTTTATACAATAGACTTTTTGTCCGATCGGTGTGATAGTACTGCCTTTCTGGTCTAAATGGCTTGTGTTTATCTGCTTTTGAAAACAAAGGCACATGCAGTAACGCATAGAGGCAACTTGTGTTGAACCAAGAATATTTATCAGACTGTTTAATTTATAAGCTGATTTACCTACCCCCTTTGTATTTAGTCAGGGGTGGTATTCTGTTGCTAGGTGTTATGTTGGACATTTTTCATGAGTGAGGAAGATCATTTTTTTTTTTTTTTTTTTTTACATATAGACACTAAAGACTTGACAGGTTCTTTATATCTTGCCTGTGTCCCTGCGCTGTAAAGGTAGTAACTACAGATTACAAATTTCAGAAAAACCGGTGCAATCATTTCCCCGTTAATCTCCCAGCCAGCCTATGATTGTCAAACAGGTTTTCCCATATTAAATGCATTCTTTACTTTTAGTAGAACATTAATCCTTTGTTGGAATGACCTCCTAATGAAAACAATGTTTTTGTGATGGCACCTTCCTTACAGATATCTTTTTTTTTTTTTACATGTTATTTTAGTAGTAACACTGGGCTGTTAAATTAGACTGCTTATGAGAGAGAAGGAACAATACCCTTGCCTACTTATAATAATTCCAATTAGTTATAGCAGAGGTCTGACCCAGGTCAGTATAATCAAATTGAGAGATTTATTTTTTCTATAGAGCGGAAAAAAGAAAAGTACACCATATAAAACTAGTTTTAAATATTGGTCACCAATAACCTTAGATTCCTACCCACCAGTCACAAGTACATATAGGTTACAGGATTGGTAGCTAATGATATGTGGAATACCAAGATATTAGACCAGAGGTCCATGCCAAGACCAGAGCTTGTTATAACCCACCACTCAGCTCATACCATTCTTTACTTCTTATCACTGTTTACTCCACTCCAAGGGGCCGATGATTTGTGGATAATAGGATACGGTAGCCCCCTTTATGAGTACAGTATTAGGTAATTTAAGAGACTACGTTCACGGTTACCCTGCCTTTCTTTGCTTTAAAGGAATAGTTCAGTGTGAAAATAAAAGCTGGGTAAATAGATCGGCTGTGCAAAATAAAAAATGTTTCTAATATAGTTAGTTAGCCAAAAATGTAATATATAAAGGCTGGAGTGAACAGATGTCTAATAAAAGAGCCAGAATCCAACTTCCTGCTTTTCAGCTCTATAACTCTGAACTAGTCAGCGACTTGAAGGGGGGCCACATGGTACATTTCTGTTCAGTGAGTTTGTAATTGATCCTTAGCATTCAGCTCAGATTCAAAAGCAACAGATATGACCCATGTGGCCCTCCCTCAAGTCTCTGATTGGTTACTGCCAGGGTAACCAGGGTAACCAGTCAGTGTAAACCAAGAGAGCTGAAAAGCAGGAAGTAGTGTTCTGACTGACATGTTATACATAAATTCACTCCAGCCTTTATACATTGCATTTTTGGCTAACTAACTATATTAGAAACATTTTTTATTTTGCACAGCCTATCTATTTACCCAGTTTTTATTTTTACACTGAACAATTCCTTTAAGGTGTCCCAGGGATAGAAAAATACTAGGTAGCAAGCATTGGCACAATTCTTCATTTCAATTCCTTACTGCTTTCTTATTAACTGGAGCAAAGTGGTTGCATAATATATCCTAATTTATTGCTGGTCACATAATATTTTTACCGTACCTACTATTTATTAATCAGGGATTGGAACTTAACTAATATTTATTGCACTGCACTTTAGACCTATGAATTTCCACTTATACCAGAAAATTATTTTTTTATATCTATCATCAGATTGTCTTTGAATGCTATTTATAATTTTGCCATAAACGTATTTGCCTGATACTTTTACATGA
The DNA here is from genome assembly GCA_038501925.1 of Xenopus petersii. Lineage (NCBI taxonomy): Eukaryota > Metazoa > Chordata > Amphibia > Anura > Pipidae > Xenopus > Xenopus petersii. The sequence continues at coordinate 38,053,875 of CM076674.1, forward strand.
CCTTTCTTACCCCCATGTTCCTCTATGAGGAGGCAGCAGTAGTCTGTAGCATTAGAAACTCTAACTGACAGGATAAGAAGGGACAGTCAGGTTGGCAAAACAGTCAAGTTTAGGAACTTCAAGTAACATTTACTTACAAAAGGAGAACTATCAGAAAAAAACATGACCTATAGGTAACTTTTAATGTAGATTAAAATTTTGAAAAATAATTTTTAGTGTCAGTATCACTTTAAATACCTAATTGGGATGAATTAACCAAATACCATATGTCACACAATTTATTTTGTATAATTATTAGAATTAATTAAAGGGGTGGTTCACCTTCAAACAACTAGTTGTTTTGTAGATAGATTAGATATAAAAAAAATCCATTTCTTGTTTTGAAAAACAGATTTCAATGCAGGATTCTGCTGTAGTAGCACTATTAACTGATACATTTTGTAAAAAACATTTTTTTCCACGACAGTATCCCTTTAATATTAGAATCAATGAATCTTTCTCTATTAAAGTATACAAGGTATTAATTCATATTTTAATTAGGATAAGCAATTTTTCACCCGTGGTAATTAATAGTACCGTCTGCATTACAGACCATCCAGTTAGAGGTACTTGCTTGGCATAGACTTGGTCTAATATCTTGCTATTGCACATATCATTTGCTACCAATCCTGTAACCTATACAGTATGTACTTCTGACTGGTGGGCAACAATATTTAAAACTAGTTTTATGCAGGGTACTTTTCTCTTTTTTTTTTCTCTATAGAAAAAAAAAATCTCTTAAAAATTAGACTGCTGTTTATAGGTCATCTTATCACTTTTATAAAGACCCTTCATTATATTTCACTTAAAAAGCATTAAATAAACACCTAATCCTCTTGGCCATGAAATATAATTATGGTGCAGGAAAACACTCAGAATTTAAGAAAGTATTTATAAGAAAAACAGCAACCTTTTGTAAGTTTGGATATATTCTATAGAAGGACAGAATGCCTCATTGAGGCAACTTTGGGCGACTATTGAAAATGCATCGCCACGTGTGCATTAGCGCCGGCGACTTTTCATTATAGCCTATGGGAAAACACGCTAAGGCAGTTTGGGGAGATAGTTGCTCAAAAGATGAGGCAATTAGTCGCCAGGCGACAAAATCTCCCCAAATCTCCTCGTGTGGACTAACCCTTTAAGGGATATTGTCATGGGAAAAAAATGTTTTCAAAATGAATCCGTTAATAGTGCTGCTCCAGCAGAATTCTGCACTGAAATCCATTTCTCAAAAGAGCAAACAGATTTTTTTATATTCCATTTTGAAATCTGTCATGGGGCTAGACATTTTGTCAATTTCCCAGCTGCCCCTGGTCATGTGATTTGTGCCTGCACTTTAGGAGAGAAATGCTTTCTGGCAGGCTGCTGTTTTTCCTTCTCAATGTAACTGAATGTGTCTCAGTGAGACATTGGTTTTTTTACTATGGAGTGCTGTTCTTAGATCTACCAGGCAGTTGTTATCTTGTGTTAGGGAGCTTATCTGGTTACCTTCCCATTGTTCTTTTGTTTGGCTGCTGGGGGGGAAAAGGGAGGGGTGATATCACTCCAACTTGCAGTGATTGAAGTTTATCAAAGTTTATCAGAGCACAAGTCACATGACTTGGGGCAGCTGGGAAATTGACAATATGTCGAGCCCCATGTCAGATTTCAAAATTGAATATAAAAAAATCTGTTTGCTCTTTTGAGAAATGGATTTCAGTGCAGAATTCTGCTGGAGCAGCACTATTTACTGATTAATTTTGAAAAAAAAAAATTTCCCATGACAGTATCCCTTTAAGTAACATAATATGAACTTTTTAACTATCGTTGAGAGCTTTTTGTCCTACTCTTTGCTTTATGCTCCTCCAGTTCCTTGTTTATTTTTTTATTTTTTTTTTTTTAAAAAATGTTCCTTACTTCATTAAAACTTTTTCACAGACTACTCCACAGTAGATGGCAGGTTTTTTTACACATAAATTACAGCATCTACTTGATAGCATTAAATTAATATTACTTTTAATTACTTACAGGCATCCTAGCTGGCGCAGTGAAGATAATCAGGAACGTTCTAGGACTGGAAGCGAGTCTTCTCAAACAGCCACTACTGGCCCTTCATCCAGGAGTGAGTACCGTGTTAGTGACCAGGAGTAGTTCTACAACGTGCATATTGTATACAGCATGAGTGATGTATGAAAGGTTTCTTTCTTCACCTTACAAAGGCCCAAAAAACACCCATGCAGTTTGCTGCAAAAACAAACTCAACAGTTGAAAAACATTTTTGTATTTACCACTTGTTTCAAAAAGGAGTCTCATACTGAAGCTGCTAATGGTTCTAGAGAAGTTGAGGGCTACATGGACTTTTTATAGTTGGTGACTGATTCCTCTAAACCTTGATCAAATACAGCAACATTTCTCTTGATTTGGGTATTTGTTTTTTACATCATTGCCAAAACAACAGTTAATGAAATATTTTACCTGAAACAAAGATGAATAAAGTATGATGGATAATCAAGATGCGGGCATGTGAATTTTTTTTGGGGAGAGTTTTAAGGCAAAAAACACAAACAGGGGAGTCATTTTGAAGGTGGTGTAACTGCTGTGAATCAATTCTGATTGCTAAAATATATTAAAAGATATCTGCAATGCCATTGTATTAAAATATAGAGGATACCATTTGACATATCGGCAGTATAAACACTTCTATACCTCCCTTTCTGGATTTGTTCATAAAGAAAAGGGAAACAATTATCCTTTTCGGGTTCCATAACGTATGGGTGTAATGATGTCCTTCCAACACATCAGTGTGTGTGATTTTTCCGCTGGTGGAGAGAAAGGGTGGTATGACATTAGCCTTATGTTTGTGTTCTCTTATGTGTTTGCCTAAATGGTTTTTAACAATTTAGAGGCATATTTATCAAAGGTCGAATTTCGAAATCATGCGAGTTTTTTTTATTCATCTCCAAAAAATTTAAATATACTGTACTTGAAATTTGATTGGGGGTTTATTTAATAAAAAATCTGACCTAAAACTCTAATTTTACTGACTCAAAAACTCTAATCGAATTCAACTAAACTCAAATAAAAGATTTTCTCCAAAAAAAACCCCTGGAATGTCAGGAAGTCTCGTAACATGTTCAAATTGTGCCTGGACCTCTCCCATTAACTTATACGTGATCTCGGCAGGTTTTAGGTGGCGAATAGTTGACTCGAATTTGAATTATTAAAGGGCCAGGGTTTGCGAATAATCCAAAATCAATTTGAATTTTGAGATTTATCAATTAGAATTTTAGCGTTTTGACCATAAAAAGGAATTTGAATCAGAGTTTTCAAATTTTAATAAATCTGCCCCTTAATGTAAGCTTTTTTTGTGAAAAAAGTTTACGTCTCAGTTTGTTTTTTTACCATTCAAATACCATAAATATCATAGGCACAGGAAGCAATGCCATTGTAGCAACATGTAACCGTTCAGATAATGCATCTGTGTAACTGAGCTGACAGGAACATTAAAGGGGTTGTTCACCTTCAAACAACTAGTTGTTTTCTGATAGATCATGAGAAATAACTTTTCCCAACTATTTTCTATGTGTCACCGTTTTTCTAATATTGAAGTGTAAAGTGTAATTTTTCACCTTCTAAATCTGCTCTGGGAGGGAGGGGTCGCTGACCCTGTAAACTGTTATAAACTGATGCAATTAGTTGATACATTTCTTATCTTTGTCCCTGCTGAGCAGAATCTCTGGGATTCATTACAGGCAGCTGTTAGAACTGATACAATAGTCACTAATACTCCAGAGATGTTGCTGAGAAATGTATCAACTAAATGTTGCAAAATTGTAACAGCTCAGAATCTGCACCTGAATTACTGAGCTGCCAGATTTATACTCCAGAGACAGGGACATTCAACTGTAAACTTAGATTTTGGAAAAACAGTAAAAAATAAATAATGGAAAGTAATTGAAAAAAGTCGTTATTTCTGGGGAACAATCTGAAAATAACTGAACTGAAAAAAGTTTTGGAAGGTGAACAACCCCTTTAAATTTCAATTTTGCAAAAATTGAAAAATAAAAGATGGAAAGCAATTGGGGAAAAAAAGTCTTTATTTCTAGTGGACAATCTGAAATCAACTGAACTGATAAGTGGTTGGAAGGTGAACAGCCCCTTTAATCTTTTTATTGATTTCTGTTTAACTGTTGCTCTGTTGAATTATAATGCATTCAGTGGGGTGCACATCAGCATTGATTTGTGCATATAAGGACTACTCTCTTTCCAAAGATACTCAATGGCTTATTTAATGTGGAACTGGCTTTGGGCAGTATACAAGCCTAGAATGTAGATCAGCACAACCACCAAAGTTTGTGCAACTCCCCTTATGTGTATATGTAATATTTTCATGTGTTAGAAAAAATAAATACAATATATATATATATATATATATATATATATATATATATATATATTTATTTATTTATTGCAGGCTGTGTAACGGGTTGTATTTCCCGAGCAAATACTGGAAATATAACATTAGTATAGTTGTTTGGTAATCCAGTTTTCTAATAATTATCTAGTTCTAATTCCTGTTAGGACAATCTAACCATCGCACAGTTATAATTTGGTATTGCCAGTTTATTAGGTTGTTACCTGGGTATATAACATACAAATCATGGAATGCAAGCCTGATCATACAACACTAACAGAGTGCACAGGACATAAACTGTATGGTTTGGCTTTTAGTTGGCATTCCAATTCATTCCAAAGCTGTTCTGTAAGGTACAGTCAGGGCTCTATGCAGGTTGGTCAAGTTCTTTCTCATCTCCACATTCCCATTTTGTTCTCCTGGTGTCTACCAAACTGAGACTTTTTTTAGACTGTTGAAATGTATCATTTCAGGGGGCATGTTTCCACTGCTCCAGAGTCCAGTATCCGTGCCCTTTACACCACTCCAGCTGATTCTTGGCATTGCACATACTTTTGTTTGCCTGTGATCACCTATAAAAAAAAAAAAAAAAAACATGCTCCCTGTGAATAGTTCTAGTGCTGTTTGGTAGAATTGCGATTTCTGCATACAGTATATAAAAATTTTGTTCAATCCTCAAAGGGATTCTGTCATGATTTTTATGGTGGTTTTTATTCCTAAATGACACTTCACTATGGAACTTTGTGGCAGGCTGTTGTTTCTCCTACTCAATGTAACTGAATCGGGTTTGCAGTGGGACATGTGTTTTTACTATTCAGTCCTGTTCTTAGCCTGGTGGCACACATGAAGATTCGGGGGATATAAGTCGCCCAGCGACAAATCTCCCCTACTCCGGGCTACTACTCTCCCCAAATGCCTGCAAGGCAGGATGGCACGAGGAAAATTTGGGCGACGTCGGAAATCCGAAGCGATTCATATACCATCCCGCTGGTGATTTCATATGCTTGCCGGCGGGAAGGCATTTCGGGGAGATTAGTTGCCCGAAGAAGCGAAGATTGGTCGCTGAGCAACTAATCTCTCCACGAATGTGTGCCACCACCCTTACCAGGTAGCTGTTATGTGGTTGCCTTCCCATTGTTCTGCTGATGGGCTGCTAGGGGGGTGATATTACTCCAACTTGCGATGTACCAGTAAAGAGTGACTGAAGTTTATCAGAGCACAAGTCACATGACATGGGGCACCTGGGAAACTGACAATATGTCTAGCCCCATGTCGGATATAAAAATGAGATATAAAAAAAATCTGTTTTGAGCTCTTCTCTTTTGAGAAACAGACTTCAGTGCAGAAGTTTGCTGGAGCAGCACTATCAACCGATGCTTTTTGAAAAATACTTTCCCTGTGACCATATTCCTTTAACTGTCCAAAAAAATATTCATTTAAAAAAATAAAAATCTAAAATTGCTCTAAGTAGTGCCCAGAACAATACACCTTTCTCTTGCAGCCAAATGTCATTTCTAAATCACAAGCAGCTTATTTCAACTTGGGCACATGCGACTGGGACTGTGTCCTGTGAATACATCAGTTTCTGGGCCATGCCCCGGGCTGAGGTCTAGTACTTTTAAGGCATCAGTGGACTTAAATACAGCTCTGAATACAGGGTTATGAAAACAGCATGTTCCATATTGACCAAAAGAACTAGAATCATTTGTGTGCTATAAGCTGAAAGCATAAGTAAGCCTTCTGTTTAAAAATCCCATAGAAATACTTGGCTAGTTCCTGGTGTAGCATGAAGCTCCGCCCCCTTTTTTCATTTGGAAAATGAAACGCTCCAAGTGCCATCCCGCCGGAGATTTACATTCTAGCCGGCGGGAGGCAGTTCGGAGAGATTAGTCGCCCGAATAGGATATTTGTCAATGGGCGACTAATATCCCCAAATCTAAACGTGTGCCTTGACCCTGAAAGGTATGTTATTCTGGGGGCTGGGTCACATGCTCATAACTTTTTATTGAGAAATCAGATTGTGTGCACTTTTGCTAGGAAAATAGGGTAAGGCACCCCAAACAACTCATCATTGATTAGAACAGTTAACCCAATTCAGTTTTGGAGGAGTTATCCACCTAAATTTTTATACACTATTCCCAACCTAGTCTTTAATGTTCAAACAATGGGGCTCATTTATCAATACTGGGCAAATTTGCCTATGGGCAGTAACCTATAGCAACCAATCACTCGGCGGCTTTCTTCAGCCAGCTGCAGGTAGAACAATGAATGCAACAATTTGGTTGCCGTGGGTTACTCCCCACAAGCAGATTTGCCCAGTGTTGATAAATGAGCCCCAATGTGTTTAGTGTTGTCCAGAAGTTCAGTTATTACTTTAAGTAGATTACGTTTGTTGACCCTGTTGAAGGTCAGACGACAGTATGAGTAAAGCAGAAATACAGGTAATGGCAAAGGATTCATATATTTTTGGCAGTGCTGTTCCAAGATGTTTGATTCACAAAGGCTTGTGGGAAGTACACTAGGCTGATTGAAGCGTTGCATTATGAGCAGTCGCCCATTGAGAATGAGGGTGGAGGGTTATTTCCATGTCCGGAATCTTTCTCACCCACTTTACCTGTGCCGAAGATGTTAAAGGAGAAATAACTCTCATTTCACAAATTACTTTTGATGTGCGATACCTTATGCTTTTGGTTTCTGTACCAGCCCAAGGCCACCACAGGCCTTTAGCAGTCAAGATCTGTGAATCCCAATATCTCCTAATCTTCTACAGCGCATGACCTGGGCTTTTTGACTGACACACCATTTTTAACTTTTGCAATACATGGCTGATTAATAATTAATATTTACATAGCACCATAGAAACCACAGTGTTCTTCTTCTGAATTAACTGATCATCAGCCTAGTAGCGTCCTCTCCTATGACAGATATAACCTCACATTTTCCCTAATGTTCTGATGATTGATGATGATCCCTAAGCTTAACTTGTCAACAGCAGCCCAGAGCACACTGAGCATGTGCAGTGCCACTGGCACATAAAAGATTGTCTAAACCGATCAGAAGATGGGGAGCTGCTGAGGACAACTTTGAAGGTATGAATGTTATAGGGCTGCTGAACCTGAGCTGGTAGAGTATATAAAATCCAGCATTTCTTGCTATATTCATTTTTTTTTTTTTTTTTAGGTTTCAGTTTGAGGTGTGTCAGTCTGTTGTGTCTGTAAACTAGCAATGTGATTATATTGATTATTATTTGTAAAACAAAAGTCTGTTATGTGATCGTATTTATTCCTAGTATTTTCTCATTCCATAATGGGGATGATAACTCTCAAAGGTTTTTTTTTGTGGTGGGAATATTATTTTTATCATCTAGAAGCAAAGAATCTGCTGGTAGGCTTTAAAGAAGTAGTAATTAAAGTTTTGTTGTAGTTTTAAGTCTGTGTCCTCCAAACATTTGCTTCCTACCAAGTAGTAAATTAATTATATGGGTTTTACTAAAAATGCCTTTTCTTGCCTACAGTCTCCCGGAGACGAGAGAGTGAGAAATCAGTGGAGAATGAGGTATTTGGAAAAGATGACGATGCTCCTTCTCCTAGTTCAAAATCCCCCAAATCTGACTCCCAGCTCCCACTTAAAGTTATGCCAGCCCCTCCTCCAAAAGAGAATGCATGGGTTAAACGCAGCACAGCAGCTCCATCCTCCCGATCACATAGCTCAGAATACTCTCAAAGGTAAGTGCTATTATTACTACTTTAGGTATATGGCGATCTAGTATTTTCCTTGTTTGGACTTTTGGGTGTACACAGGAGTAATGATGGAGTAAATATCCTAGTTCGCTTTGAAAGGACATGGGCAGAATGGAAGAATGACCTGGCTGGAGTCTTGCCTCCTGGCCCTCCTATTGGTTGTTATATTTGTATTGTTCTCAGGCGCAGGGACCAAATGGCTCAACCTAGAAATATGGAAGTCTGACCATCGGTCTAGCAGGAAGAACACTGGGTCAGACTCCCTTCCCTGGTCTATTGGTGATGGCATCTGTCATTTAAAGGAATTGTTTAGCATAAAAATAAAAACTGGGTAAATAGGCTGTGCAAAATAAAAAATGTTTCTAATCTAGTTAGGCAAAAATATAATGTATAAAGGCTGTATGGACTGGATGTGTAACATGACGGAACACTACTTTCTGCTTTGCAGCTCTCCTGGTAGTAACATGGGCATGGGTCATAACTATTTGCTATTCAATCTGAGCTGAATGCTGAGGATCAATTACAAACTCACTGAACAGTCATGTCCCATGTGGCCCCCCCTTAAAGTTGCTGACTAACTCAGTTAGAGAGCTGAAATCAGGAAGTAGTGTTCTGTTATGTTGGACATCTGCTCACTCCAGCCTTTATTGATTACATTTTTGGCTAATTATCGTAATCAATTTTTATTTTGCACAGCCTATCTATTTACCCAGTTTTTATTTTTACACTTAACTGTTGTTTTAAGAAGGTGGGCCGTGTAGCTTATTTATTTAGAAGGCACTCGGGGAGTGTGGCTGGGCAGAAAGCTGGCTTCATATTCATTCCAAAATGCACACAGAAATTTAGAAGAATTAATCCTGCCTTCAATCAGTGACTCGCGTGAATTAGCAGTGCTTTCACTACACCGCCAGTTGTCCACCAACAATTCCACATTCAATCTGCAGGCTGCACAATATCCGTTCTATATACATTCAGTATGTACATGATCTTTGTATAAGCTGCTCTTGTCCCTGAAAACAGGCAATTTCAACTAATATGAAGGGGCAGGTACTGTTGGGCACCCGTGGGAGAGATTTCCCACCACTCGAATCGCCCTTTCTGACAGGGCCCTAAGCCTTTACAGTTTTATATTAATCTATTTGCTAGTGCTGTGCGGACCGGCCTGATACCCGCGGGTCAGTCGGGTTTGGGCCGACCTTGCACCCCCGTTTGTGGGTGGGTCAGGGCCGCTCTATTCTTCCTGCTCTCCCCACACGCCACCTTATTCTGCCGAATTCTAGGTTCTGGTTTTATAGCCGCGCACCTGTTTGCCCGGCCCTTTTGTGATGTTATCAGTGGGGTGCGTCATCGTGGGTCCATATAAGGAACCCGGAAGTCAGGCTAGGCCGAGAGCAGGTGGTTGGAGGGCGGAAATCGGGTGGGTGCGTATCGGAAAAACCCTGACCCGCACATCACTACTACTTGCAACTAATGCTGTTGTCTTACAGGGATACTGTAGCAAAACATAAATCATGGCTCTTCATTATGCAAGGCTTGTGGCATTTCTCCACAGACTTTGTACAGTGTTTATCTGTATTTATTACTTCCTGATTAAAAGATGGAAAATTTGCAACAGCTCAGACTGGGCTTTTTAGTCTCTTCTTGATCAGCGAAGCAATAAGTATTTCATTGTGGGGTTGAGGTTTATACTTTTTTTTTTCAGCCACTCTTATCACTATACAGTTATACCCATAAATCTTTGGACAGACAACTATTTTTCTAATTTTGGTTCTGTACATTACCATGAATTTCAGGGGCTCAAAAGTAATTGTCTCAGACTATTTCATGGGCAGGTGTGGGCAATTCCTTTATGTCATTATCAATGAAGCAGATATAAGCCCTGGAGTTGATTTATGGGGAGGGGGTGCTTGTATGTGGAAGGATCTCTCCATGCAGGTGAAACAAGCCACCCTTAAGCTGCAAAAACAGAAAAAAACCATCATATTGCTACAATATTAGGAGTGGCAAAATCTACAATTTGGTACATCCTGAGTAAGAAAGCACTGGTGAACTCAGCAACGCAAAAAGACCTGGACGTCCACGGAAGACAACAGTGGTGGATGATCGCAGAATCATTTCCATGATGAAGAGAAACCCCTTCACAACAGCCAAACAAGTGAACAACACTCTCCAGGAGGTAGGGGTATTGATATCCAAGTCTACCATAAAGAGAAGACTGCATGAAAGTAAATACAGAGGGTGCACTGCAAGGTACAAGCCACTCGTAAGCATCAAGCATAGAAAGGCTAGATTGGACTTTGCTAAATAAAAAAATCTAAACAAGCCAGCACAGCTCTGGAAAAACATTCTTTGGACAGATGAAACCGAGATCGACCTCTACCAGAATGATGGCAAGAAAAAAGTATGGAGAAGGAGTGGAACAGCTCATGATCCAAAGCATAGCACATCATCTATAAAACATGGCGGAAGCAGTGTGATGGCTTGGGTGTGCATGGCTGCCAGTGGCACTGGGACACTAGTGTTTATCCATGATGTGACACAGGACAGAAGCAGCCAAATGAATTCTGAGGTGTTCAGAGACGGTCTGCTCAAATCCAGCTAAATGCAGCTATTTAGCTGGATTGGGAGGCGTTTCATAATACAGATGGACAATGACCCGAAACATACAGCCAAAGCAACCCAGGAGTCAGTCACCTGATCTAATAAAATTCATTGTGGTAATGTACAGAACCAAAATTAGAAAAAAGTTGTCTGTCCAAAGATTTATGGGCCTAACTGTAAGTGAATTATTTAGGAACATGATGGCATATATAGTTGTATATTACTGCCCATTCTAAGGAAAATATATAACATTTTTCTATATTGAAATCACATTGTAGATTACCGTCACTTTTGTCCAGAAATAATTTGTAGTATAGCTATTTAACTGCTGGCTTTTTTTTTTCTTTCCCTCCCAGCAGCAATGCGCATCCAAATGAGAGGCGACATTCTGGGACATCTTACCAAAGAGGTAAGTAAAAAATAGCCTGATATGAATAGTATTTTCTCATGTCTGTATGACTTCGTTGACTAAAGTATTTGTCATTAGCAGATGAGAACAAAGTGGATGCACTGGAGCAGCTATCTAAATCTGGTGGGCACAGTGTAGGAGATCACAGTCGAGCACCCGATAAGTAAGGCCGTCATTTAATTTTTGAAATTGAGGAAATTGTGGAAATTTAATAAAATCAAAATAGTTATATCTGATCCATGTACTCCACACTGATCAAAAAATATTATTTTTGCTCAGTTTCTTGTATTCACCAGTCCATAGCCTGACACCCCAAATGATTTCTTTTGCTTGCTATTGCATGCTATGACTGTTTCACAACACAAACAAAAATGTCTAAAAAGTGTAACCTAGTATATAATACAGAAATGTAACATAATACATATTTAGGTTGTTTTTTATTTCATCAGGAGAGAAAAGAAAGATCTGGATTCAAGGGGTATGCCAGAGTCGAAAAAAACAGAACAGGCAGTAGTAAGCAGACATTTTGCTTTGTTCCCCTTTCAGTTTGTTTTCTTTATCCTTTTTTCATTCAGTGTTGAGGAATCTCTATGTACAGTGATTAGTGTTGTGTATAAACTCCCTATTCTTACCTGTGCAAACTGGAGTGGGGTGTGAGTACTAGGGATGAGCGGATCGCCGTGTTTCCCCGCGGAAATGACACCCATAGGATAAAAAAAAAAAAAGTTTCACGTCAAAAAAAAAATCCCATAGACGTTAATGCATTTCGGTGAATTTTCTGAAAAACGGATTAAATCCATCCCTAGTGAGTACTCTTGGGGCCTTTGAACAAGCAGTTACTAATACCGTATATACTCGAGTATAAGCAGAGTTTTTCAGCCCCCAAAATATGCTGAAAAACTCTACCTCGGCTTATACTCGGGTCAAGCACAAAAACGGTCGTCGGCGCCTAAGAATATTCGCCGGCGCCTAAGAATATTCGCCGGCGCCTAAGAATATTCGCCGGCGCCTAAGAATATTCGCCAGCGCCTTAGAATAGTAGCCGGCGCTTAGAATAGTAGCCGGCGCCTAAGAATAGTCATCCAAAAACAAGATTGAAACTTACCAGAAGCTGCTGCATTTCTCACCCTCGGCTTATACTCGAGTTAATAAGCTTTCCCAGTTTTTGGAGGTAAAATTAGGTACCTCGGCTTATACTCTGGACGGCTTATACTCGAGTATATACGGTAAATGAAAAAATGCTGGACTTGTGGTCTGAATTCAATTAAGTTTATTTTACTGCCCGGCTTCAATTTATAAGAGCTAAAACATGACATACATTAAGCTGTGTAGCCAGCTCAGGGTGCCTTGCTTCCCATTATTCTTGCACACAGAATACAACTGGTTTCGTGATTTGTTTTCATGCTGCTTGTTGAATTGGCTTGATCTGCAAAGTGCAAAGGGGCTTCATTGTTTCAGTTGGGCAGCTTAAATTATCCTATAAAAACAAAGGCAATAAACGTTCAGATGCTGGTGACCATATATTTGGTTGCTAGCAGGCTCACGTCTCAAAGCTACATTACTGGCCAGGCCAGTAGAACAGAAGAAGACTGTTTTTTCACCATACACATACTGCTGTAAAGTTTTACAATTTACACTTCTTCGTTTTGTTCATATTTGCAGAAATTCAGCCAAGTGAGTAAGTATGCAGCTTTATCTATGGATGGGGAAGAGGAGACAGAAGAGTATGCAGACTGAACATGGGAATAGCTCTGTATTCATGGATTCCTCTCCCGAATTTATCCTTTACTCTCCCTTCTGCCCTGTTCTGTAACAGCCAGTGGCATACGCCAGAGCAAGAAAAGTACCCTTGCGGCTGTCTGTCCCTTCAGAAATCTAAAAGCAATCCAACCTCAACAATTGGACAATGACCTTCGGTTAGAAAAACAATGGGCTGTTTGTTTTCTCTCTTGCATGCTGCTGCAGCTTTTTACTCTGTGTGCGTGGGATAGGAGGGGGGCAGAAATGCAGTGTGTAGCAAAATAACACTGGATTACAGGGAGCATATTCATTCTTAAGGAAACTAGTAGTTGTGTAAGATGAGATATGGGATTCTCAAATCACATCTGCCCTGCTGTATAAAGGTTTCTATTTTAATGCCTGAAAAGCCGTTCTTGCTTCAGAGGTCTGGATCCTGGACAAAGTGGCTTCTAGAGCTCCATTTTTATGATTGTTCTCCAGCAGACAGAGGCGAATGAAAGAAATGCTTGCCCTTTATTACAGTATGGCTAGGCAAATGTGCTGAACTAAGGAAGTCTTATTTTGCAGCTTCACTAGGGCATCAGATGCAGGGTTGGCACTCTTCTAGAGCATTTACCAGAAGCCTACCTCTGTGTGCCAGAGAAATGATCAATAAAAGAAGCCATGTCCCTCAACAGGGACTTCAAATATAAATTGCTTTTCTAGAAAATTCCCCCCTCGCGCTTTGTGTGATGCTGTGGGTGTGAAGGAGACTGCTGTAGCGGTGATATTGGAAGGCTTTATTATGCAGCGTTTATTAAAATATATAAAGAAATCCGGATTAGGCAGTGTTTTCATGGCACAGAGCTCCCAGACACTGCCTTTCGTAGCAAATTTGACAAAATCCTGCCCTCAAATTGCACCTCTCAAATCCCCTTCACTCGGCCTACCCTAATTTATGATTGATGTGCATCCAGGAGCGGTGTTCCTGTCTGTCTCTCATGGACCAGCTTGCCATACCTTCCCTCTAGCATTTTACTCTTCCCACAGAAGTGTAAATCAAGGAAAATATATAATAAAACGTCTAATGATTTGTAATCTGCTTTCTGGGAGATGTTTTATCATGTAAAGATCCCTTACCAGCCCTCTTAATTTTGTTTTCTGTTCATCAGCTCTGTCCCTCATCGAATAAACTAATCTTTAAAAACAGAATGTCTGTATAACCATTTGTTTACTTTTCAATAAGGTGTGTTTGTATTTAACAGCCAGGGCTAAATGACTCTTGTTAACAGCTTCTTGAAAATGGCTGGATACGCATTGAACAGATTACTTACACTGCCCAAGCTCCAAGGACATCACACAAGTGGGATTCACTTATTCCTCACCAATAGCTTTAGTCTTTTATCCTTGCCGTAAGTTGATGTTGGTTATAGGATCACTTATCTTGATACCCATGATCCAGAAAGCTCCAAATTACAGGAAGGCTGTCTCCAAAAGACTCCATTTTAAGCAAATATTTAAATTTTTTAGAAACGATTTCCTTTCTTTCTGCAAAACAGTATCCATAGTAAATAAATATTGCGTCATGTAAAACTTGCTTTAATTTGAAAGAGTTGGAGCTTTATAAACGCTGCAGTTCAGTGTAATCTCAGATACCGCCACAAGATGGCGCTGCCTCCGCCCTGTTATTTTTTGTTATGATGTAACTGCCCAGAACTTGGCAGCAGGCAGCCACAGCATGGGAGTTTCCCTTCTATTACAGAAATCCAGTCACAGAGCACATTTCTATGGCCTCATTATTGTTGCAGGACTCGTGAGTTTAACCAAAGGTTCCCCATAAAGAGAGCGACTGTGTGTAACGGCAATATCCAGTCCCTGCCTCCCCTCCCACTAGATTACCCTGATCTGTACACACTATAATTGTAATTAAAACCATATTTGAGAAAGGAATATGTGTTCTGTGTTGCCAGGGAGTGGGGGAGGTGAAATAACAAGGATTTCTGTGCCACGTGTGGGATGTTTATTGCGCCTGAAAAAGCAAATAATGCAACTTTATATATTTATTTATATACTTTGCACCATGGAGCTTTCTACCAAGGAAATACTGAGTGGCTATTAGAAAATAACTTCATCACCTTCTACACCATGTTATGTTACATAATGGCCAATTATTAGCAACTTTTCAATTGATATTCAGTTTTTATTTTTTTAAATTTGCCTTTTTCTTTTTGCCTCTTTCCAGCTTTGAAATGGGGGTCACTGACCCCAGTAGCCCATCAACTATTGCTCTGTGAGGCTACCATCTCATTAATGTTGGTACCTTTTTTGATTGCTTCTCTTTCTGTTCAGGTCCTCTCCTGTTCATATTCTAGTCTCCTATTCAAACTACTCTTAGTGTAATTTAGATCCTAGCAACCAGATACATTTCAAACTGAAGGGCAGCTGAAGAAAGCTAAATCATTTTAAAAATCACAAATAGTAATGAAGACCTATTGCAAATGATCTCAGACTTTACATTCTCTACTCATCATATACTAAAGGATTTGCCTTTGCAAGTGAAGCGATCAGTTGCTCATTACTTGTAGTTTTGAAATGTTTTTCCCTTCCTTACAAGGGAGTAAATGGCCACATAGGGTGACTGTTTAGGACTTATAGGGGTTTATTTATTTTTTTGTCCGATTTAAGAAAAAACTTGAATTGGTGAATTTGGGATGAACAACCTGAAAACTCAAACTGAGTTTTCAAAAAAACCCACCGGAAAAAAAAAACTTGAACATCATGAAGGCTATTAACATCTTCAGATGTTTTAAGGGATAGACATGACCTTGATAGGTTTTAGCTGGGGTATTTTCAGGTTTGAGCAATTTCCAGCTTCGGGGTATAATAAATCTCGAAAAATTTGTTTTTTTACAGAAGCCGGAAAAATTCAAGTTTATTTTTTAACCTTGAAAAACTTTTTGACGGGAAAACTAATATTCTTAATATCCCAAGTGAAGCTCTGGAGTAGTGCTTAAATATAATAAGGTGTTAAAATATAATTCCTGATATTGAGAGTAGAATTGCTGTCCCTGCTTGTGTATAGTTGTAAAGGTTTTAGCTGCTAGCGCTTGTGTGCAGTCAGAAGAGGGGACCACATGTATGGGAGGAGCGGTGGCTTGTGATAGGAAGGGATGCCTTGGATTGTTGGCTATGGAGGAGAGCAAAACAGCTGGGAAATGTGTGCCGTCAGCCTTCTCTTTCCTATATCTGTGTCTCCTTTACACAATGAGGGGCAAAGGTAACATCATGTGCTCCTCCTCAGTGTCCCGTTTGAACAAATAACAGGATATGAAATTGGCCTCCCATGCAATGTAAGAGCTGCCGGCCTGTCTAACATTCCACTGGGGTTTCCAATGACTGTGGCAGTGCCAGCGTCCGTTACGGGGTAGAGACAAACAGCTGGAAGAGCTGGTCCCATCAGAGTGTCAGACTAGAATGAACACTGCTGCGAGGCTCACACCTCAGCAACCTCTCCTCCTCTGCCTCGCCATTCTGTCAATCCCTGCACTGGCTTCCGTTACCTTTCAGAATCAAATTCAAATTAATGACACTGACTTTCAAAGCACTTCATAACTCTGCCCCACCCTACATCTCTGAACTCATCTCTATATACTCACCCACTCGCTTACTACGCTCCTCTACTGACCTGCTACTCAACTCTTCTCTCATTAAATCCTCACATGCTCGCATTCAAGACTTTGCAAGGGCTGCACCCCTCCTCTGGAACTCTCTCCCACGGTCTGTCCGACTTTCTCCCAACCTCTCTGCTTTCAAGAAATCTCTGAAAACGCACTTCTTTCGAGAAGCCTACCCTCACTCTGCTTAACTACCAAACACAACATCACATACAATACCACATTTGTCACCCACTTAATTCGATCTCGCCCACTCCCACACCTTGTGTATTACTCCCTCCCCTTTAGACTGTATGCCTATGCATAGGGCCTTCCTCACCTTTTTGTACCTGTATTGATTGTGATGTTTGTTACTCCATATATTCTATATATGTAATTCATGTGATGTAGTTGTATAATCACATTTACTTTACAGTGCTACGCAATATGTTGGCGCTATATAAATACATGTTATAAAATAATAATAGATAAATGTAGATATTTTGTGATAACCTGCAGCCCTTCAGCTGTTGTTGAACTGTAATGCCCTGGATGCTGTACATTCATGACTTGTATGTTAGGGGTAGACTCCTGTATAGGTCCGTTTGGGCAGACCCAACCTCAACCCAGACCTGCTGACCCACAGCCAGACCCATACCCACCAATTAACTCTCTACCCACAAACCATAGCTTTACTTACCATCTGACATAGGGACCCATGAAACTGGAAGTTTCCTAGGGCGTTTTGGGGGGGGGGGGGGGTGGGGATTTGCTTGTGATACCCAACCAGGTTACCCATGGACCAGCCTTACTGCACTGCTAGTGCACTCCTCTTTCACTTTATTCCTGTGGCCTTGTGTTCCTTCTATAGACATGACTACTCTTCCAGGCAGTTTGTGTGTTGCATTCCCCTTTTTTTGTAAATTTAAATAGATTTTAAAGGAAAACTATACCCCCACAATTAACACTTAAGCAACAGTTTACATCATATTAAGTGGCATATTAAAGAATCTTACCAAATTGGTTTATATATTTAAGTAAATATTGCCCTTTTACATCTCTTGCCTTGAGCCACCATTTTGTGATGGTCTGGGTGCGGCCTCAGAGATCACCTGACCAGAAATACTACAACTCTAACTGTAACAGGAAGAAGTGAGGAAGCAAAAGACACAACTCTGTCTGTTAATTGGCTAATGTGACCTAACGTATGGTTTGTTGGTTTGTTTGTGTGCACGGTGAATCGTACAATCCCAGGGGGCGGCCCTTATTTTTTAAAATGGCAATTTTCTATTTATGATTACCCAATGGCACATACTACTATATATTATTATGAAAATGGTTTATTTACATGAAGCAGGGTTTTACATATGAGCCGTTTTATACAATATCTTTTTATAGAGCCCTACATTGTTTGGGGGGTATAGTTTTCCTTTAATTAGATTTATTTTATTCTTCCAGCCTTTTGGAATGGCAGTGCGGTGCTCTGGCAGTCCAAGGAATTCTACAGAAGCACAGTGAGTTCGCTAGAGAAAGGGTAGCGTTTGTCACAAACATTGTGTCTTTGGCAACACAATTAATAGGGGAGCCTCCCATTTGCAGCAATCCACTGTGTGACCCACATTGCTAAATGTCTTTCAGCATATTATTTGTGGATCAAATCTGGACTGGCTGACATGTAAATGATACGTGGCCTTTCTGGTCAGAAAGGGAGACTCCATTTTATACTAAAAACAGTAGAAATAAATGCCATACGGTAGAAAGGTCTTGCTATAACATACACTAGAATGTGTATCATCAAGTCTGCCATCTTAAATCTCCTTACAAGTTATTTGTCTTGGACCCTTCCTTGAACACAAGCATGTAGTACTGACATTTTTGGGCTAGGAACTATGGGGGGTGTCCATTGGTAAGCAGCTGTGTAATATGTGTTTATGGAGAGATGTTTTCTTCCCCGAGTTTAGGTGCCCATTGATGTTTCTGCAGGACCCAATATCTAGTCACTCCACTGCCCTGACTATTACCCCCTATTTTTAACCAATTCTGTCCAACCTTTTTGAACTAGAAGACCAATTATTCAGTATAGTTGAAATCTACAGGAAAGAGTAATAATAACATGAAATACTGCGCAGGACCCAGCCTGCTCCTCAGCCATACAGTTGTGCAGCCCAACTGTGAATAGATATCACGTAGATGTAAAGCAGTTCTCATTGTCAAACAAATACCCAATGAGAGGAGACTTCTGCTGACCTGTAATATTAACAGCTGCATGGGAAACGGGAGCCAGAAAAAGCCAGATAATGTTTTATCCCAAGAAACCAAATAGTTATCTTGGGAAACATCCAGTGCAACAAATGGAAAAAGCCCAATTACATGGTCAGAGGGCCTTGGTTAGGGCAGCTATAAAGGCTGAAAATAAACATAAAAATAATAAATAGGCCTTCTTACGGGGCTGCTGCAAAAATACATTAGTTGTATATGACTGATAACTAGGATGCAAAACCTTTGGGTTTAAAAGGCAAAATCAGCCAGTCTATGCTTGATAAATCCTTGCTTCTGTTAAAGGAGCCGTAACACCCAAAATAAAACATCTTTATTTGATTTGGAATCTGATTTATTTCTATCCTGTGCATAGAAATACATTCATTTAAAGCATAAATCCTGCAGTGTGTGACACTGTGAAACCTGCCTCATTGATAGTTAATCCAGAATAAATAAAAGAACATCTGAAACCTATCCCATTTGCCCCAGAAGGGGGACTCCCAAGTTGTCAATCGGACCAGTCCCCAAATCAATTTAGAGTAAAGAGTAGTTAACCTCCTTTTCACTCTTTCTGATTACATGTCCTTATTTTTACTGGTTAATACAGTATCAGAGAGTTTATTTTATGGTCCCTTGTAAGCATTAGAGACCAAAACTGCTTGATATATTCTACATGGGGCAGTGCTTTGTAAAGAGGAGTAATAACCCTCTGCTCCTGTGACTCTATCCTTCCTGCTGACTGCCATTGATTATTATCCACTACCCCTAGGTCCTTCTTCATCAAAGCAGCCCCATTAAAGGTAAGAGTGGCTTGCATTGTTTAGCATCACAGGTATACAACCTTACTTTCATCAACTTTGAATCCATCTCTCTTTATGTGAAGGAGACTCTCATCAATCTCATGTGTCTATAATGTCCTCTAATGCACTTGTACATAGTAATTATGTTCCCTAGCAAGCGATTCCTCATAAACTTCAGATACATGTCTGTGCACTCTCTCCAGATCATTGATATCCTTCCTAAGAACTGGAACCCAAAACTGCACTGCATACTCAAGGCAAGACCTTACCAGAGATCTATAAAGAGACAAAAGCCCTCGTCAATTACCTTTTTACATACAGTTTACATTTATTTTACAGAATCTACAGATATTTATCCACAGCAATATTCATACATAAACAGGCCTTTCCCCACATTGTTGACGTTTTCTCTGAAGTTCCCTTGTTAAAATTCCAGTGGCTTCACCCACTCACTATCTCGGCTTCACTGGGAAAGGTCACGGCAGAAATAAAATCAGAATACAAAACTTCAGTTATGGCTGTCAGACTGTTTGGCCACGGAAGAGTCAGACCTTTGTATTGCTTGGATAAAATATGGAACCTGCCCAGAATTCAAATGAGAAGAGAGTCAGGACCACCACCAGGGGAGGACAGGAGATCTGCCAGTAAGGGGTCCCATGGCATTAATCACAGAGGGGGCAGAGCTTGTGGGGGGTTTGGTAGGGTTTTAGGGTACACAATATGTGTGTAAAGTGTTTTTTTTTTTTTTCAATAAGGCAAAAGTATATTAAAAGTGTTAAGTCATTTATTAGGACCAAAAATGGCCTAATGTGTTTTGTGTCTGTTGGGGCTCTTACTCATAGGCATTTAGGGTTGTTGAACATGGCTGGGTAGATGAGGGGGCCTAAGTGACTGTTCAACTCATAAATGCAGCCCCCAGGGGAAGGGCCGTGATAACTTAATAGTATGGGGCCCCATGATAACTGCTACTGTTGACAGTAGAGAGAAACAGTGGTATCTTTGCGCTCTCAGAGATCAAGCAGCCAAAGGGAATTCTTGGGTTGCAAATAATCACCTTTTTAAAGGACCCAATTAAAATGTACCCCAGGACTGCTTAGATTTTAATGCAACTACTGTATGTGCACAGCATTTATTTATAGGAACCATGAAAATGTTCTATATGAGGATAAATAAGTGGCATTCCACCATTTTCATAAAGCTCAAGTGCACTTTACAATTTATAATGTGTCCATTTTTATTCTAAGGTACCATTCAGGTTACTATTAGTATGTGTTTAGTGTAAAAATAGACTATTTGGATATTTTATTTATAAGGTCCAGTAATTCCTTTACCAAAACTTTGCCTACTCCAACAATGTCCTGCCTCACACAATATCAAACCTATATAATGTAACCAAGCATGTCTTAAAGGGTGGTTGACCTTTGAGGTAACATTTAGTATGACGCAGATTAGAAAGTGATATTCTGAGACAATTTGCAATTGGTTTTCATTTTTTATCACTTAAGGTTTTGGCAGCAACGTAACCAGAAGAGGGCGGGCCCTGGCACGGGAGGCACAGCTGGGCCCCCCCGCCCCGTACAACCGGAACTGCCCAGAATTCGTGGCGCGTGAGCTGCCGGGGGGGTCCTGAGGGGGTGCAGGCCCTGGCCCAATCACACCCCCTGCTCCCCCGGTAGTTACGTCACTGGGTTTTGGAGTTATTTAGCTTTTTCTTTAGCAGCTTGCTGAGCAATCTGGTAGCTGTGGTCCAAATTACCCTAGCAACCGTGCATTGATTTGAATGTGAGACTGGAATATGAATAAGAGATGCCTCAATAGAAAGATGACTAATAACATTTAGCAATAACAATACATTTGTTGCGTTATAGAGCATTTATTTTTTAGAAGGGGTCAGTGACGCCCATTTGAAAGTCACAAATAGTCAGAAGAAAAAGGCAAATATTCAAAAAACTATAAAAAAAAATAAGTAATGAAAACCTATTGAAAAGTTTCTTAGAACTGGCCATTCTATAACATACTAGTAGTTAACTTAAAGGTGAACCACCCCATTAAGAGCTATAGGTTGTGCCTCAGTAGAGATGGCGCGAACTGTTCGCCGGCGAACTTGTTCGCGCGAACATCGGGTGTTCGCGCTCGCCGGAAGTTCGCGAACGTCGCGCGACGTTCGCCATTTTGGGTTCGCCATTGTTGGCGCTTTTTTTTGCCCTCTCACCCCAGACCAGCAGGTACATGGCAGCCAATCAGGAAGCTCTCCCCTGGACCACTCCCCTTCCCTATAAAAACCGAAGCCCTGCAGCGTTTTTTTCACTCTGCCTGTGTGTGCTGAAGAGATAGTGTAGGGAGAGAGCTGCTGCCTGTTAGTGATTTCAGGGACAGTTGAAAGTTTGCTGGCTAGTAATCGTGTTGATACTGCTCTGTTATTGGAGGGACAGAAGTCTGCAGGGGTTTGAGGGACATTTAAGCTTAGGTAGCTTTGCTGGCTAGTAATCTACCTTCTACTGCAGTGCTCTGTATGTAGCTGCAGTGGGCAGCTGTCCTGCTTCTGATCTCATCTGCTGACTGCTGCAATAACAGTAGTCCTTGTAAGGACTGCTTTTATTTATTTTTTTGTTGTTTTACTACTACTACTACTACTACTACTACTACTACTACTACTACTATAAGAGCCCAGTGCTATTAGTCTAGCAGTGTTGGGGAGTGGGACTGGTGTGCTAATCTGCTGCTCCTAGTAGTTCAGCAGCACCAACTGTAATTTTTTTTTTTAATATTCATTTTTTTTTTATTTTACTTTTTTTTATTTTACTATCGCTGTAGTAGTGTATAAGTTGACCTTTTAGGCATTATTTGCCCTGTAGGCATTTTTTGCCCAGTGTGTTATTCAACCAACAGCCATCTAGCTGTGTGACCTTGTTCACATTCTGTCTAAATATCCATAATATTACCGTCTCCAGAAAAAACACCGGAGTGACTTTTTTCAAGCAGCCATAATAAATTTTACGTAATCCGTATCCATCGCTGTAGTAGTGTATAAGTTGACCATTTAGGCATTATTTGCCCTGTAGGCATTTTTTGCCCAGTGTGTTATTCAACCAACAGCCATCTAGCTGTGTGACCTTGTTCACATTCTGTCTAAATATCCATAATATTACCGTCTCCAGAAAAAACACCGGAGTGACTTTTTTCAAGCAGCCATAATATATTTTACGTAATCCGTATCCATCGCTGTAGTAGTGTATAAGTTGACCTTTTAGGCATTATTTGCCCTGTAGGCATTTTTTGCCTAGTGTGTTATTCAACCAACAGCCATCTAGCTGTGTGACCTTGTTCACATTCTGTCTAAATATCCATAATATTACCGTCTCCAGAAAAAACACCGGAGTGACTTTTTTCAAGCAGCCATAATATATTTTACGTAATCCGTATCCACCGCTGTAGTAGTGTATACGTTGATCTTGTGGGCATTATTTGCACAGTGTTTTCTTCAAACCGCCATCTAGCTGTGTGAGCTTGTTCACATTTTGTCTAAATATTGATAATATTATCGTCTCTAGAAAAACCACTTGAGTTACTTTTTTTCAAGCAGCATTCTTATATTTTACGTAATCCGTATCCACCGCTGTGTATACGTTGACCTTGTGGGCATTATTTGCACAGTGTTTTCTTCAAACCGCCATCCTGCTGTGTGAGCTTGTTCACATTTTGTCTAAATATTGATAATATTATCGTCTCTAGAAAAACCACTTGAGTTACTTTTTTTCAAGCAGCATTCTGATATTTTACGTAATCCGTATCCACCGCTGTGTATACGTTGACCTTGTGGGCATTATTTGCACAGTGTTTTCTTCAAACCGCCATCTAGCTGTGTGAGCTTTTTCACATTTTGTCTAAATATTGATAATATTATCGTCTCTAGAAAAACCACTTGAGTTACTTTTTTTCAAGCAGCATTCTGATATTTTACGTAATCCGTATCCACCGCTGTGTATACGTTGACCTTGTGGGCATTATTTGCACAGTGTTTTCTTCAAACCGCCATCTAGCTGTGTGAGCTTTTTCACATTTTGTCTAAATATTGATAATATTATCGTCTCTAGAAAAACCACTTGAGTTACTTTTTTTCAAGCAGCATTCTGATATTTTACGTAATCCGTATCCACCGCTGTGTATACGTTGACCTTGTAGGCATTATTTGCACAGTGTTTTCTTCAAACCGCCATCTAGCTGTGTGAGCTTGTTCACATTTTGTCTAAATATTGATAATATTATCGTCTCTAGAAAAACCACTTGAGTTACTTTTTTTCAAGCAGCATTCTTATATTTTACGTAATCCGTATCCACCGCTGTGTATACGTTGACCTTGTGGGCATTATTTGCACAGTGTTTTCTTCAAACCGCCATCTAGCTGTGTGAGCTTGTTCACATTTTGTCTAAATATTGATAATATTATCGTCTCTAGAAAAACCACTTGAGTTACTGTTTTTTCAAGCAGCATTCTGATATTTTACGTAATCCGTATCCACCGCTGTGTATACGTTGACCTTGTGGGCATTATTTGCACAGTGTTTTCTTCAAACCGCCATCTAGCTGTGTGAGCTTGTTCACATTTTGTCTAAATATTGATAATATTATCGTCTCTAGAAAAACCACTTGAGTTACTGTTTTTTCAAGCAGCATTCTGATATTTTACGTAATCCGTATCCACCGCTGTGTATACGTTGACCTTGTAGGCATTATTTGCACAGTGTTTTCTTCAAACCGCCATCTAGCTGTGTGAGCTTGTTCACATTTTGTCTAAATATTGATAATATTATCGTCTCTAGAAAAACCACTTGAGTTACTTTTTTTCAAGCAGCATTCTGATATTTTACGTAATCCGTATCCACCGCTGTGTATACGTTGACCTTGTAGGCATTATTTGCACAGTGTTTTCTTCAAACCGCCATCTAGCTGTGTGTATTATCGTTTCCAGAAAAACCAACTGAGTTTTTGTTGTTGTTGTTTTTTTAAAAATAATGCCAGGCAAAGGCAGGCCGCCACGCAGAGGCCGTGCTAGGGGCCGTGCTGCTATGCAATCCTGTGGCCCTAGCAAATTGCCCAGTTTTAAAAAGCCAATGACCCTGAACTCCCAAAATGCTGAAGAGGTAGTTGACTGGCTTACACAGCACACCCCATCCTCTACCGTTTCTAACTTTACCACAACATCCTCCTCATCCTCCACTGCTATGGCCACCCCACGTAACACTTCCTCCACCACCGGTGCCCCTTCTTCACTGGAGTCAGAGGAGTTATTTTCCCATGAGTTTCTTGAACTGAGTAATGCGCAACCATTATTGGCAGAAGAAGATGAAGGAGATGAGGACGTTACACCAGATTTAATTCTGGCAGAGAACACGACAGAGATGGACATAATGATGAGTGATGAGGAGGAGGTCCCCACTGCTGCTTCCTTCTGTGATGTGTCAGAAGAAATTGATGCATCTGAGGAGAATGATGATGAGGAGATTGATGTTTTGTGGGTGCCTAGTAGAAGAGAGCAAGAGGAGGGTAGTTCAGATGGAGAGACGGAGAGTCAGAGAGGCAGTAGGAGAATAAGACTTAGAAGAAGCAGGGAGGACAGCCCGCAGGGATCAGTAGGGCAACAACATGTATCGGCACCTGTGTTCAGCCGGCCAACGCACCCGCCATTGCCGCCAATGCCGCCAACTTCTACTGTTACCGCCAGATCGCACACTTCCAAAAAGTCAGCAGTGTGGGATTTTTTTAATGTGTGTGCCTCTGACAAAAGCATTGTAATTTGCAATGAGTGCAGTCAGAAACTGAGCCTTGGTAAGCCCAACAGCCACATAGGTACAACTTCTATGCGAAGGCACATGAGCGGCAAGCACAAAGCACTTTGGGAGCAACACCTCAAAGGCAACAGGCAAACTAAAAGCCACACTCCTTCTGGTCCAGCATCTTACTGCTCTACCTCTGCTCTCCTTGACCCATCTGAACCACCCTCCACTCCGCCTTCCACCTTGACCACCTGTTCCCATTCCCAGTCATCTGCCACCAGCCAAGTTTCTGTGAAGGCCATGTTTGAGCGTAAGAAGCCAATGTCTGACTGTCACCCCCTTGCCCGGCGTCTGACAGCTGGCTTGTCTGCACTCTTAGCCCGCCAGCTTTTACCATACCAGCTGGTGGACTCTGAGGCCTTCCGCAAATTTGTAGCAATTGGGACACCGCAGTGGAAGGTACCCAGCCGCAATTTTTTTTCTAAAAAGGGAATACCACACCTGTACCAACATGTGCAGAGCCAAGTTACCGCATCTCTGTCACTTAGTGTTGGGCCAAAGGTCCATATGACTACTGACGCATGGTCCTCCAAGCATGGTCAGGGCAGGTATGTCACCTACACTGCCCACTGGGTGAACTTGGTAATGGCTGGGAATGGGAAGCAGGGAATGGGTAGCTCAACAACAACAACAACAGTGGAGTTGGTGTCACCGCCACGGATTGCACGCGGTTCTGCCACCACCTCTACTCCTCCATCGCTCTCTACCTCGTCTTCTTCCTCTTCTTCTTCTTACTCTGCTGCTGGGTCCTCCTTCTCCTCCTCCACACCTGTGCACCCCCAGCTCCCCCTAGGCTATTCGACGTGCCAGGTACGCCGTTGTCACGCTGTCTTGGGGATGACGTGCCTGGAAAGCAAAAACCATACCGGATCTGTACTCCTGTCATCTCTGCAGTCACAGGCCGATCGGTGGCTGACCCCACACCAACTGCAGATCGGAAAAGTGGTGTGTGACAATGGAAGCAATCTGTTGGCAGCGTTGAGACTGGGAAATTTAACACATGTGCCCTGCATGGCACATGTGTTAAATTTAATAGTCCAACGTTTTGTCTCCAAGTACCCAGGATTCCAGGACGTTCTCACCCAGTCCAGAAAGGTGTCGGCCCATTTCAGACGTTCCTACACAGCCATGGCACGCCTTGCTGACATTCAGCAGCGCTACAACATGCCAGTCAGGCGTTTGATTTCTGACAGCCAGACTCGCTGGAATTCAACGCTCCTTATGTTGGAACGTCTGCTGCAACAACAAAGGGCCGTCAACGAGTACCTTTTTGAACTGGGTGGTAGGACTGGATCTGCAGAGCTGGGGATTTTTTTCCCCCGTTACTGGGTGCTTATGCGCGATGCCTGCAGGCTCATGCGACCTTTTGAAGAGGTGACAAATATGGTCAGTCGCACCGAAGGCACCATCAGCGACCTAATACCCTTCGCTTTCTTCCTGGAGCGTGCCGTGCGACGAGTGACAGATGAGGCTGTAGACCAGCGTGACGAGGAGCTGGAAGCGCACGATTTATGGTCGGAATCACCAGAACGAACCCAGGCACCTGCTGCAACGCAGGGAGAGGTGCCAGAAGTGGAGTCAGAGGAGGAAGGTGGCTTTGTGGAGGAGGAGGAGGAGGACCAACAGGAGCAGGCTTCCCAGGGGGCTAGTGGTGACCTTTTGGGGACCCCTGGTCTTGTACGTGGCTGGGGGGAGGAGACCGTGGATGATGCAGTCCTTGATAATGAGGAAGCGGAGATGGATAGCTCTGCATCCAACCTTGTGAGAATGGGGTCTTTCATGCTGTCATGCCTGTTGAAGGACCCCCGTATCAAGAGGCTTAAGGAGAAGGACCTGTACTGGGTCGCAACGCTACTAGACCCTCGGTACAAGCATAAAGTGGCAGAAATGTTACCAACATACCACAAGTCCGAAAAGACTACAAAACATGTTGTACAATGCTTTTAAGGGTGATGTCACTTCAGGAACTCATCAACATTCCAGGGGCAGAGGTGCCAGTAATCCTGCCACGAGCACACCTGCAAGGACAAAGCCCTTTGGCCGGTCTGTAACATCAGACATGCAAATGTTTTTCTGTCCAAGGCAGCGCCACAACCCTTCTGGATCCACCCTCAAAGAACGCCTCGACCGGCAGGTAGCGGACTACCTGGCATTAACTGCAGATATCGACACTCTGAGGAGCGATGAACCCCTGGACTACTGGGTGCGCAGGCTTGATCTGTGGCCAGAGCTGTCACAATTTGCCATGAACCTCTTGTCTTGCCCAGCCTCAAGTGTGCTCTCAGAAAGGACCTTCAGTGCAGCAGGAGGGATTGTAACTGAGAAGAGAACTCGCCTAGGTCACAAAAGTGTCGATTACCTGACCTTTATTAAAATGAATGAGGGGTGGATCTCGGAGGGTTACTGCACGCCGGAAGACTTGTTCTGACTTCTATGCAGCTGTCCTTCTCTTCAAGCCTCATGACTCCACACACAGCTGTCCTTTAGCGTCCTCCTCCCTCCGCCACCGTTACAAACTAGGGTGCAAACCCTACTGGTTTAATTTTTTCTGGCCTCTGTGCTTCAGTGGCTGCGTCCAAAAAAACGGGGCAAACAATGTCTACAAGGTCAACGTATGGCGAAAAATTACTATTTTCAGCATTTATATGGCATATTTTTTCTGGCAACTGTGCTTCAGTGGCTGCGTCCAAAAAAATGCATATTTTCTGCATTTATATGGCATAATTTTTCTGGCCTCTGTGCTTCAGTGGCTGCAACCAAAAAAATGCATATTTTCTGCATTTATATGGCATAATTTTTCTGGCCTCTGTGCTTCAGTGGCTGCAACCAAAAAAATGCATATTTTGTCCATTTATATGGCATAATTTTTCTAGCCTCTGTGCTTCAGTGGCTGCAACCAAAAAAATGCATATTTTCTGCATTTATATGGCATAATTGTTCTGGCCTCTGTGCTTCAGTGGCTGCAACCAAAAAAATGCATATTTTGTCCATTTATATGGCATAATTTTTCTAGCCTCTGTGCTTCAGTGGCTGCAACCAAAAAAATTCATATTTTCTCCATTTATATGGCATAATTTTTCTAGCCTCTGTGCTTCAGTGGCTGCAACCAAAAAAATGCATATTTTCTCCATTTATATGGCATAATTTTTCTGGCCTCTGTGCTTCAGTGGCTGCAACCAAAAAAATTTATATTTTCAGCATTTATATGGCATAATTTTTCTGGCAACTGTGCTTCAGTGGCTGCGACCAAAAAAATGACTATTTTCAGCATTTATATGGCATATTTTTTCTGGCCTCTGTGCTTCAGTGGCTGCGGCCAAAAAAACTGGGCAAACAATGCCTACAAGGTCAACGACGTTGACCTTGTAGGCATTGTTTGCCCAGTTTTTTTGGCCGCAGCCACTGAAGCACAGAGGCCAGAAAAAATATGCCACATAAATGCTGAAAATAGTCATTTTTTGCCATACGTTGACTCAACGTATATGGCAAAAAATGACTATTTTCAGCATTTATATGGCATATTTTTTCTGGCAACTGTGCTTCAGTGGCTGCGTCCAAAAAAACTGGGCAAACAATGTCTACAAGGTCAACGTATGGCGAAAAATTACTATTTTCAGCATTTATATGGCATATTTTTTCTGGCAACTGTGCTTCAGTGGCTGCGTCCAAAAAAAACTGGGCAAACAATATCTACAAGGTCAACGTATGGCGAAAAATGACTATTTTCAGCATTTATATGGCATATTTTTTCTGGCAACTGTGCTTCAGTGGCTGCGTCCAAAAAAAACTGGGCAAACAATGTCTACAAGGTCAACGTATGGCGAAAAATGACTATTTTCAGCATTTATATGGCATATTTTTTCTGGCAACTGTGCTTCAGTGGCTGCGTCCAAAAAAAACTGGGCAAACAATGTCTACAAGGTCAACGTATGGCGAAAAATGACTATTTTCAGCATTTATATGGCATATTTTTTCTGGCAACTGTGCTTCAGTGGCTGCGTCCAAAAAAACTGGGCAAACAATGCCTACAAGGTCAACGTATGGCAGTTGTTTAAAGAGAACAGTAGATTACTAGCCAGCAAAGCTACCTAAGCTAAAATGTCCCTCAAATCCCTGCAGACTTCTGTCCCTCCAATACAGAGCAGTATCAAGCAGATTACTAGCCAGCAAACTTACTATCATCTGTCCCTGAAATCACTAACAGCTCTCCCCCTACACTATCTCTTCCAAGCACACACAGGCAGATTTTTCAGATACATTTTTGCCCTTGATCCCCCTCTGGCATGCCACTGTCCAGGTCGTTGCACCCTTTAAACAACTTTAAAATCATTTTTCTGGCCAGAAATGTCTTTTTTAGATGTTAAAGTTCGCCTTCCCATTGAAGTCTATGGGGTTCGCGAACCGTTCGCGAACCGCTCGCATTTTTGCGCAAGTTCGCGAATATGTTCGCGAACTTTTTTTCCGACGTTCGCTACATCCCTATGCCTCAGTATGTAATGGCTCACTTGCACTTGGGCTTTGGGAAGTTGTTATAAAATTAACTGTGAAGGGTTCCCCTAGGGGGCTACACTTTCAACATAAAAAGTGGGGTTTTAGATTAAAATCCCCAGGGAAGGATGAGGGTCGGAGTCTGTTCAGTGCATTGTGTTCATGAAAGTGCCAGCTCAGCGCTGACAGTTACTGTATCTGTTAGTCATTAATCCAGTTACACTCATTTTAGGGTGGTGATATTTGACAAAACCAGATGCTTTTTTGTCGATTTACAACTTTTTTCTTTTGTTAAGATTCCTGCTTTATTAACTATAAACACAAAGGCTGTAAATAGCCCGTGATGCAAAGCAACACTGTAAGCACTGTCATTCTTCTAATTACTCCTCTATATTCATCATAGCACTATAAAACCTGCTGCCACATCCTACTGAATTTCTGTCCATTATACCTGTTATAGGGTGCGAGTCTCTCATGCAGTGCCAAAACCGGCCCCTATAGAACAAATTAAAAGAAGATGAGAAGCTAAGTTGGTAATACACAGGGGGGCGTATGGGCGTTAAGGTAAAATGACATAAGGAGGAACCCAAGATGAAGTCATATTGTGAGGGTGGCAGCTTCAGAATGCAGGCCACCCTCAATTTAACATTTTATAAGTACAGGTATGGGACCTGTTATCCAGAATGCTCGGGACCTGAGGTATTCCGGATAATGGATCTTTCTGTAATTTAGATCTTCATACTTTGTCTCCTTGAAAATTATTTTAACATTAAATAAACCCAATACGCTGGTTCTGTTTACAACAAGGATAATTAAATATTTATTTAAATCCAGTACAAGGTACTGTTTTATTATTACAGAGAAAAAGGAAATCATTTTTTAAAATTTGGATTATTTGGAAAAATTGGGTCTATGGGAGACAGCCTTTTCGTAATTTGGAGCTTTTTGGATAACTGGTTTCCGGATTACAAATCCCATACCTGTATAGTAGTGATATATAGCACCAACATATTTACATGACACTTTAAGGTGGTGGCACACGAGGCAACTGGGGGAGATTAGTCGCCCAGAAACAAATCGCCTCTTCTTCAGGCGACTAATCTCCCCTAAATGCCTTCCTGCCAGCTAGAATATACATTGCCGATGGGATGACAATTGGAACAATTCGTTTTCCGAAGTGTGTGCCATCCCACAGGCGATTTACATTCTAGCCAGTGGGAAAGCATATAGGGGAGATTAGTCGCCCGAAGAAGAGGCGATTCGTCACTGGGCGACTAATCTCCCCCAGTAGCCATGTCTGCCACCACCCTAACAGATTATACATGAGGCATTTAATTGGCTTCTAATGAAATATATCCTAGGTTCTAGAGGACCTGGGATTCATTTAATTTGAAGCCAATGAAACTGCCTGTATGATTTTGGGTTCTGGGAGGAAATCCACATATTCACTTGATTATTCTATACAGTTCTATTCAAAATAACATAATGCACCTTTGTAAAAACTTAATTAATACAATTATAAAAAAAAAATAGGTTGGGTTGCTATCTTTTAAAATTCTTCTTACCAGGGGGCAGTGACAAAAGGGGCTTGGCTATGATGTAAATGGGAGCATAACAAGGGGCAGGTGATATCAAAAGTGTTGGGGCTATGACAGCTAGAGGGTGGATAGAAGGGAGATCGGGGAAGAGAAAAGGTCAAATTGGGGCAGTTGGAGGGCTTAGGTGGTGGGCCAGGACTAAATTTAAGGATCTTGCACATTTACCAGCAACTACAGTGTTTTACTTTAAAACGTATATCCTATGGCTACCCTGTCTTATACAGTTTCTTTTTACTCTGGCATGTTGGGGTTGATGTTGGGCTTGTTTCCATTTATTTATAAGACCTTCAACACTGATGTCGTGCCTTGTTTTAATTCATCCCAAAGGTATTAAGCTGGTTGAGGTCTTGGCTCTGTGCAGACTGGCCAGGTTCATTCACTCCCATATTTACACGCTATTTCTGTACAGTTCTTGCTTTGAACATGGGTATTATTATGCTGAAAATGAAAGAGTTGGGTTCCACCTGTTTAACTGCAGAATAATGGATGGGGCCAGGCTGATGATTCCAGGGGACAGGGCAGCAATGTCAGTGAGGGGGTCTGCAGAGCAGATTCAGAGGGATTTTAGTAGGCACTGGGGCAGTTCAGGGGCAGAACAAGAGGGTATTACAAATTTAATAGCAAGTATATAAATTTGTGGCAACCCTACATCAATTTGTTAAGTAGAAAGTATGGTATTATTATGAATGTTATTGTATGGTATGGTGGTACCTGTGATGTTCGGCTTAAATGCGTGTCCAGTATATGTTAGCCATCATGTCCTTTGCCATACATATGTATTGTATATAGCCAGCATTATAAGTAGGGTTATATATGTCCCATGGCATATACTGTAACTATATAAACTATAGTATTCAAACTGTGGCAATTACTGAGCCCCCGACAGTTACACCTCTCGTACCAGAGACAGCCTGTGAATCCATATGAATGGGATGGAGCCAGGGCCGCCACCAGCGGGGCAGAGGGGCTACAACTATATATATAGGCCTGAAGGGGGCCTGACTGCACTTTTCGAAAGAGCCGGGCCCCCCTTGATAGTACCGAAGCTGTGCCGTCCTTCTGAAGTCCCGAACCGCCGAAAAACCCAAGTCCCGAAGCAGCGAAAAGAACCAAAGTCACAAAAACAGTCGAAATTGAAGTCCAGAAGCGGCTTAAAGACCAGAAGCCACAAAAAGAAAGAAAGTTGAAGTCCTGAAGCAGCGAAATGCCCCGAAGACACGAATGGAGGCGAAGTTGAAGTCCTGAAGCCACGAGTTTAATTCTACTGAACAACAATCCCCTGGCCACCAATGTATTATTCTAATAGTCTATAGGCCCCTGTCACCAATGTTTTGTTTTTTTTAAAAAAAATATTCTCTGGGGCCCCAATTTTTTTTATCTTAATAAGGGGGGCCCTGAGCATCAGTAGCTTTTTATAAAGGTCTTTTAACTGTGATGTGGAGTGGGTGGGATCTGGGGTGGGGATGGGTTGGGCGGCACAAAATGTTGTTGTACAGGCCCTGTGATTTCTAATGGCAGCCCATGATTGCTCTGATATGGTCAACTGTTATAATAATAATTGTGACGTCATTCCTGATGGGACCCCTGGCCAATGAGTAGAGCATCTCTCACAAGAGGACATGAGTTTAGCTAAACTTTCTAAACCTGTTATTGCTCAGGCTATCAAACATCTAGCACAAGATTCAACCACTGCCTTGATCTAAATGGTCACATAATTGAGAGCAATACTTGGGGGTGTATGGAGAGGGGCACATGGGCTGCTCAGAGAGAAGTCATTGCACTTAATGAAGGTGCCATGGAAATCCTGACAAATATTCAGTCTGGAATGTTAATGAGATGCACAATAAAGGATTTCCTGCAGTAAGAAACATGCAGTTGAAATGATGTGAAAGTGCAAATGACAGAGATTTGGAAACAAACATGTTAGCCTTTAAAGACAGCTGGTTCCATAACGCTGCCCCCCCCCCATGCCAAAGCTGCGTTCCCTGCCCATTGCTCCTTGTGGTACGCCCCGTGGGAGGGGCTTGTCGGTAGTTCCTCAGCGCTCACACACGGTGGTTTGTTTTGCTGGGCGGCAGGTACTTGTGCATGGAACGTGTCATGTAATTGTGCTGCATGGGCTGTGCGGGGAGTTGTGCGCGGGCAGCTGGACGCAGCGACAGGACCATGCGTCTGACTGAGGTACGATATTGCCTCTGCTATTCGCTGTCTGTAGGGGTGGAAGAGACTTGGCGCCCGTTGCCTCTATACAGGGCTAAAAGTTAGGCTACTTAGCGCTAGTTCTATACAGCACCACATTGGACCATATGACATGTTCCCTGATCTAATGAGAGACAAGCGACCCTCCTTCTGTGACAGTAGAACCTACTGCACGTGGACTGGCCTGTGCCTGCTGCGATTTGATCGCTAGTCGCTGCCTGTCTGTGCCAGGAGGGATGCCCGGTTGCTGCTGTGAGACACATGGATTCGGATTCTACAGCAGCTAATGTGGACTCAGAAGTGGCTAAGGGGCCAGTCCCATGCCGGTGCCAGAGCTGCGCTGTAGGGGGGGGGGGCTGAGGGCATTTTACAGTTTTCTCGATAGGGCAGTTGTGTAACTGGATATAACTGGGACCCACAGCAAATCATTTTTTGGCCCCCGCAATGTCTATATTTATGTATTAATTGAAATTGTATATGAATTGTGGCCCCTATCCCTCTTGGGCCCCCTGCAGCTACAGGGTCTGTT
The DNA here is from genome assembly GCA_038501925.1 of Xenopus petersii. Classification (NCBI taxonomy): domain Eukaryota; kingdom Metazoa; phylum Chordata; class Amphibia; order Anura; family Pipidae; genus Xenopus; species Xenopus petersii. Next base: position 38,088,136 of record CM076674.1, read on the forward strand.
TCTCTTTAGTCACTCCCCTGGGTACCTGCAGGAGCAGCAAATGGGTACAGGGGTACATGGAGCGAGCATAGTACGGCACAGGGATAAATGGAGTGAGCAGGTCAGGGTACAGGGGTACATGGAGCAAGCAGGTCAAGGGTACATGGAGAGAGCAGGGCACAGAGATAGATGGAGCGGGCAGGGCACAGGGTTCCATGGAGTGAGCAGATCAGGGCACAGGGGTACACAGAGAGAGCAGGGCACAGAGATAGATGGAGCGAGCAGGGCAGGGCACAGGGATACACAGAGAAAGCAGGTCAGGGTACAGGGGTACATGGAGAGAGCAGGGCACAGAGATAGATGGAGCGGCAGGGCACAGGGTTGCATGGAGCAAGCAGATCAGGGCACAGAGATAGATGGAGCGAGCAGATCAGGGCACAGAGATAGATGGAGCGAGCAGATCAGGGCACAGGGGTACACAGAGAGAGCAGGGCACAGAGATAGATGGAGCAAGCAGGGCAGGGCACAGGCGTACACAGAGAAAGCAGGTCAGAGAACGGGTACATGGAGAGAGCAGGGCACAGGGGTACATGGAGCGAGCAGGGCACAGGGGTACACGGAGAGACCATGTCAGGGCACAGAGTTACATGGAGCTGGCAGGGTACAGGGGTAAATCCAGAAAGCAGCGCAGGGTACATGGAGCGAGCTGGGCAGAGGACTATATTAAGCAAGCAGCGCACAGACACGGGGGCACACAGAGCAGGAGCTGGCAGCACATTCCCCTAGAATGACTAAATTGCCTAAAATGGTTTGATGTCTGGAGAGACAGAGAACACTTGCTCATTCATTAGTTAAAGTGAGGTGTTTAATGATCATGAGACATGCCAAACCCTGCTGCGCCCACCCATCCCCAGGGGGTCTCTATCTATATCTCAGCCTCACTCTCTCTCCCTGCCTCCAGTTCTCCCTCACATCCCATCGGGGCAGACTGGGACTCTGGTTTCATGGAATTTCACTGAATTCTCTCATTGTCCATTGCCTACAGCCATGGTGGGTTTCTTTGAAGAATGAAGTGTGCCAGCTTTATATATATATTTTAGCCACTCTCACCCCACACAGTGCTTTAAGTGCCAGACTGCTGTAAATGTTGTGCCATGTCCAATGCTTGTGTTAGTATGAGCAAATCACTTCTTATTGGATGGGAAATATTACATATTTTGTCTAATGTCATTCTTGGACTTGATAAATAATCATGGGAGGAACAAGAGGGACAAACAGACCCAGCAACTGCTGGGAGGCACATACCCAGGGCCCAGACTGATATACAGTTTCAGTCTATGCCTGCAAAACTAATCACCTTTATAAAGATTTGGAGGCTCTACAGAGATTTTACCAAGAGTCCATGAAGCTTCTGTATAAGCTTTTACTATAATGGATATACAGATATATTATTTGATAAGTTAGAACTCTCAAATGTCACATTAATGCCCACACCCAAGGGAGTTGGACTGACAGTGTTACAGAGGCTAAACAATCAATATTTGGGTTTAAAGGGGTGGTTCACCTTCAAGTTAACTTTTAGTATATTGTAGAAGGGCCAATTCTAAGAAACTTTTCAATTGGTCTTCATAATTTATTTTTCATAGTTTTTTGAATGATTTGCAATTTTCTTCTGTTTCTTTGCAGCTTTCAAATGGGGGTCACTGACACCATCTAAAAACAAATGCTCTGTAAGGCCACAATTGTATTGTTATTGCCACTTTTTATAACTTATCAATCTATTCAGTCCCTCTCCTATTCATATTCCAGTCTCTTATTCAAATCAATGCAGGGTTGCTAGTGTAATTTGTACCCTAGAAACCAAATTGCTGACACTGCAAACTGGAGAGCTGCTGAATAAAAAGCTAAATAACTATAAAACCACAAACAATAAAAAATGAAAACCAATTGCAAATTGTCTCAGAATATCACTCTCTACATTATACTAAAAGGTAACTCAAAGGTGAACAACCCCTTTAATTAACTGATTGTAGCTATATCACAGTGACTATTACTTGCTATAATCCTTGGGCATGTGAAAGGAAGTTGGTTAGGAAAAGAAATTCCCCCAAAAAAGCTGCAAATGAAAGAGGTCAAACTAAATCCACCTCAGGGATATAATTAGTACAGGGATGGGACCTGTTATCCAGAATGCTCGGGACATGGTGTTCCTTTCTGTAATTTGGATCTCCATACTTTACTAAAATATCATTTTGCCTTAGATACTGATTCATTATATCTTAGTTGGGATCAAATACAAAGTACTGTTTTTTTCATTATTGCAGAAAAAAGGAAATCATTTTTAAAGATTTGAATTATTTGATTAAAATAACGTCTATGGGAGATGGCCTTCCCGTAATTTGGAGCTTTCCAGATAACAGATCCCAAGCCTGTACTAAAAACAGTCTATATAAAATCTGGGCACTTATAAAAGCATATATGATAGCAAGAATAAAGTATGGATCCTATTACATTAACCTTTATCTCCATAAATAACAATGTTTTATAAGTAAAACATGAACTAGCGTCAAGTAAGAAGTAAGAGCTCATATATTTAGAAGCAGCAAAATACTGATGCATCCTAATTTCTGTACCTACATTAAACACACTTGTGTCTGTGAGGCTAGGGTATAACATATCCTGGGCTTGAAATAAGAGGTGAACCACCATAAGCATTGTCAGTAGGAAAGGCTTCATTGTCCATTGCAAGTAAATCAGGTATGAATTTACCTCGACTGTTAGGGGAACAAACTATAAAAATTAGGCTTAAGAGATACCCTGGTAACGGGTGTGAGGATCTAGTACTTGTATTAAGTGTTTTGTGAGTTCAGTTCAGTTGATTTCAGATATTTTAAGAATTTTAGAATTGATACAATAGTTGCTAATACTCCAGAGAAGGTGCTTAAAAGGTGCTTAAAATATATCAACTAAATGTTGCAAAATGTAACAGTTACAGTCTGCACCTGAATTAATTAATGAGCTGATAGACAAACACCAGAGACAGGGACATACAACTTTAAACTTACATTTTAAAAAAATTGTAAAAAATTAAAATTGGAAGTTAATTGAAAAAAGTCTTTATTTCTGGTGAACAATCTGAAAACAACTGAACTGAAAAAAGTGTGAACAACCGCTTTAAGAGCTGAGTAATTGTGATGTGTGGGTTGACCTGTAACCTGGGGGTTGACCACCAGTTGCTTGGTTTGGATTGAAATTTAGCCAACCATTGCAGGTTAGGGGTGTGTGTGAGTCAGACTGGGGAATTATACTCCTCCACTGTCCCCAAACAGTCCATGTCATGGAACCAGGGCGAGCACAGAAATAGTGTAGAGAGTGAGAAAACCTGGGTACGGGTTGGGTGCAGGTCAGCCTGGGGAAGTACTCTCCTCCAATGTTTCCGAAGAGTTCCTGTCATGGAAGCAGGGGTGTGCGCAGAAGTGGTGTAGAGAGTGAGAAAATGTTGGTACGGGTTGGGTGTGGGTTAAGGTTTTGAGGGTTAGGTTCTGGTGTGGGTTGAGTTTTTCCTGAATTGCACATTACTACTGAGTTATATTTTGAAAGAGCATTACCTGTGTTGGAGTATTAGGGTTCATGTTGTGATGTTGTCAGAGAGTATTACAGGTATGGGATCCATTATTTGAAAATATGTTATTCAGAAAGCTCCGAATTATGGGAAGGCCATCTCCCATAGACTATTTTATTCAAATATTTCACATTTTTAAAAATGATTTCCTTTTTCTTTGTAATAATACATCAATATTGTGTACTTGTTATATAGGTATAATTACACCATACGAATGATTGTGCTTCAGGAGATTGGTTTAATTAGCTTCTCGATCTCAGTTTACACCCCCACCTCAGGTGTATAATTATACTGAAAATCTGGAGTTACTGAGAGAAAAGCCGATGAAGCAGTACTAGCTGCTAATGAATGTGTTTTATTTACCACAACATGTTATGGGCTCAGGGCCCTTTATCAAGTGTACACTTGATAAAGGGCCCTAAGCATTGGTTGTGTTGGGTTGTGACAGTTTTAGACATGGTACAGCATAGCTTGGATTGGGATAAAGAGAACCTACTATTGGGATGTTTGAGATATCAAAAGCTTGGCAGTGTGTTGAGGTATGGTGAGCTAGAATGGTCTACGTTATGTATCATAGGCAGTTTTAGGGGTAGAAATATTACTATTAGTTGAGACTGATACCGATAAATGGCATCTTGGAGTCAGGAATATTTTTACCCTCTGAGGCTTGAAATGGGTTTTTTATTGCCTTCCTCTGGATAAACTAGCAGTTAGGCAGGTAATATATAGTCTAAAAAGGTTGAACTTGATGGCCGTGTGTCTTTTATCAACCTAACTTACTATGTACCCTTGGTCAGTATGGATGGTAACGGTTATATGCCTGAAAAAACATTCCAATGGACTCTTACTGGTGACTGGTCTGGATGCCTGACTGGATCTGAGGAATTGGATCTTATAGGAATTGGAAGAACGAGGTGGCTTTTTTGTTGGTGTGGTCTTCCACATTCACCTCAAGGAGTTATTGGCCAACAAGGCTACCAGCCTTTGATGATAGACTGAGATCTGATGGAAGTAACAGGAAGGTCACTCCAGATGGCTAGCAGAGGGAGTCCTTAAGCGTTGCAGTAGTTACCTTGTTCAATTGAATCTATGATTCATTCAGATACCTCCCTACATGGGCTGCTACAAGTATATATAGTAGTATCATTTATAAACACTAGGCAAATTTGCACCTGGGCAAGTAGATGCTTTCTTTAATTTACTACTTGCAGTTGGCTGAAGGAGAAAAAAATACAGATCACTGAATGGATACTATCGGTTACTGCCCAACTGCAAATTTGTCTGTTGTTTATAAATGAGCCCCAGGATTCCATGAAATAACCACGTCTCAGTGTTGGAGACCAGAGGTTGTTGCTGATTATACATACCTGCTCCTTCACCTTACAGCCCAGCACAGCTAGGGGATTGTAATAGGCCTGGACTGACAACCTTTATGTTATTTGGCCTTAATGTACTTGAAATGCTCGATGCACTCTGGCACCAGCCAGTAACAACTGATTGGACAAGTCTCCTGAGTATGAGATTAACCTTGATTAACAAGTGCAGCATCTAGTAGAGGAAAAGTACATTTTAAAATAAAAAATTTCCTGCTGAGACAAGATTGACGGCAGTAAGTTAATTGTGAGGGTGCTGCAGGAAGGAGCTGGGTGCAGTGGCTACGTGTCTTTGTATACACTGCCTTCGATCATCCTACATAAAACATAACATTATGTAAGCTTCCCGTCTCTTTTCTCTAAACAGTCAGAGACGAAGGGGCTGCTCTTTTAATCCAGAACGGTAGATAGGATGGTCTCAGATTAATAGATATTATTGGGTATGCTACATTTTCACTCCATTTACGGACAACTTTTAAAAAGTTCCTAAACAAAAGGCACGGCTCTTGTCCGGTGATGCAGTATCATGGACTGACTTGCTTCTAATTTCCTCGATGCTAACATGGAATAATTCCGTTGTGTTGGAAGATGTTCCTGTTCTGTACTAGCTGGTTTTGCCATTAGTAAAAGGTGCCAACCCTGAACCCACCCAATCATTTTAAACTTCCTCATAGTCATTGCAACCTTCAGTATATTAATACCCCTTCAATATACAGTATTTATACTACTGTTGCTCCCCCATGATCTGTGTAATATCACAGCCGTATATACTTTCTCTGACTTCTCTACAAGGGCTCTGGACTTTATTCTTTATATTGCCTCAGCACTTGTTGCGTAGTTACTGATCCACACTTTTTAATACTTAAATGTTATAGAGCTAGCATAGACACAGAGCATCTTCTGCATGTGCATAGCATCTAAGGGAAGCCTGTTCCTACGCATAATTTATGGTGGGTTTCTGTTTGCTTGCAATGCTGCACAGATGTGATGTAGAGCAGGTAGATCATGTATAAAAACCACAACCCCCAGAACATGCTGAAATTGTCTGTACGATGGTTGGACTTGTAGTACAGTAACTTCTGCATGGCCACAGGTTGTCCAAAGCTAAGGTATAAGCAGAGATGGAGATCCAGCTGATTGGTAGGAGCAAGATGGCATTTAAATTGGTGTTCTTCTTGGTTAATTCAGATTGGATATTAATACAGTGTACAAAAAATGGTCAATAATTTACTGTTTGCAGCATGTCTGCAGCACCATTCCCAGCTTGTTCAGCAACAGCTGGAGGATTGCAACTTGGATATTTTCTTTAACAAGTATTTTCCTTGTGTTGAGCTCCCCTTTATCTTGAAAATTCAGTCATATCCAGCTGCTCCAGAACTATAACACTCAGCAAGCCCCTCCTGCAAATCCTACTCATCCCATCTCAGCCATGTTTGTGCCAGAGCACATTAGCGACAGGCAGATCTTGTCCATGCAAGTGCTAAATCAACTTAACCTGCTGAAATCCAGCATTGTCCCATTGCCAAAATGACCCCATTGGGATTCACCCTCTAATAATGAGATAAATGAATTGTTTGAAAGCCGTGTTCTGGTGTTTCCCAGATGTTCTCCCAGAAGGCGTTTGTGAACGTTCCCTGCAGTTTGGGATTATGTTACCGCATTTAACAGCTGGGCTAAAGACCTGTGAAATGAATGTCCCCCAAGAAGGGAAAACACTCTTCCCTTAGTTTGTTCACTTCTGGGGAATCACAAGATTAGTTCACAGGCCCTCCCAGAATGCAAGGTTCTCTCCAAAATGTAGCAGAAGCTGTACAGATATGCATTACTGTTCCTAATAGAACTATGGCACTGAGTTGGGAGGGACGGCAACTCTTTTGGTAAATGCAATCTACTAAATGGTTTCTACACAAAAAGTATGCGCATATTATGTAATGATACCACTGTTATGTCACTTCTTTAGTGCACTCATGCGGCCATTGTCTTTATATATTTTTTTACCTCAGCTGCCATAGATACAACAAAACAAAATGTGCCGCAAGTACACACTGTTAAAAGTGGATACACATTAAATATTGTGGGTGCCAAATGCTTTGCATGAAGGTTTGTGATGGAGGGGTGTCACTTTCCCGGTGACAGCTCCTAACTAGATGCATGCAACCCAACTCTACTCTGCATAGTAAAAGATAGCTATTGCAGCAGGTGTATCCTAAACCTTTGTACCTTGTACTTGCACAGTACATGATGTTTTCTGTCAAAGAAGACAGACGTACGGGGAGAAGATTATCACCATATTTGACACATATGTCAGTCTAATGTTCCAATGCAGGGTAGCCCCATCCCCACTCATGATCTGAAATCCTGTCTTGTTAGGGCATAACATGAGGAGACTATCTGCTCCTCCTTATTAAGATGCCAAGAATGGTGTTCACCTGATGGCTGCACTACAGCTATTGGGAAACATTTTCTTTGTCAATTAAATTGCTCTGATTTTCAGGTAAAAGTCTTGTCCTAAGTCTTGTGATCTACAGGAAAGGGGGCAGGATCTGTCCATTATTTAGATATTAAGCTCCTGGTCCAGTGGTTGTCAAACTGTTACAGTGTAAGCTCCCATTGAAATTCCAACCGGTCATTGTCCGCTTATCTTATACCAAGGTTACAAATGTAGGAAAAAAGTAGTTTATTTTATTCAGCCATAATTCTAACACTATCGAAGACATGAGATAAGTTTTCATCCTAAATCTCACCCTAACTGAACTTCAGGTTGGGCTTGCAGGTGTACGCCAGAGGGGCTGCTGTAAGATGCTCTAGATCAGTGTTCCCCAACCAGTGGCTCTCAAGCAACATATTATTCACCAACCCCTTGGTTGTTGCTCCCAGTGGCCTCAAACTAGGTGCTCATTTTCGAATTCTTGGCTTGGGGCAAGTTTTAATGAACAAAAAGTAGGTGTACTGCCAAATAGAACCTCCTGTAGGCTGCCATGCTACCAAATAGCCAATCACAGCCCTTATTTGGCGTCCCCGGGGACTTTTTATGCTTATGTTGCTCCCCAAATCTTTTTACATTTGAATATGGTTGATGGTAAAAAAGGTTGGAGACCCCTGCCTTAGACTGTCACTATTTATTAGGTCTGTAAGGGGCTGTTTGGCCCTCTGTGTATTTCAGATGCCAGTGCCTATTTTTAGTCCCAGTCCAGGTTTGGGTGTATGTAGGGGAGCAGATATTCATTCACATGAAATTTCACCCTAACTGATCTTTCAGGTTGCCATTGCCAAGTTCTTCAGGTGATTTAGCCCCACAATTTGGCGACCACTGTCAGGGGGCCTTAAATTTATAACTGTAATTTTTTGAGATTCTGCAAGTCCGACAAGAGCTTACCTAGACTGAAAACCTGTCAAGGCAGATCTTTGTACAGTACAGTGTGAAATTAACAGCACATAAAGTTAGGGCTTCCGTCTCCTGCATGGTAGCATATGATGGATATGTACTACTCCCTTTAATGCTCTACACATTTATGAATATAAGTGCTAAATGTTTCCACTTCAGTTACAAAATAACCGCTAATCATATTTGTTGCTTTCATTTACTAATTTGCACTTGGCTGTTCCAATCTAATGGCTGTGTGTTTGCTATCAGTAGATGCGCTTGTGCAATTTATCACCTCTGTTAGTAAATGAGCCTTGTTGACTTCACCTGATAGAAATATTTTGCTGCTAAACCATGTATAGTTGTCATCAGGTTTATTGAGTTGTGTCTGCCCATGTTTGCATAGCAGTGAGTGAGTGAGTTGTGACTGATTTCATAGCCGTTGAATGTGGAGCGAGGCAGCACCCAGCGTGTGACCACTGGATCAGAGCCAGGCCGTGGCAGGGGATTGTATTGCTGTGTTAAAGGTTAATAGAAAAATGAAGAGTGGGAGCTGCAGAACTTGAGGACAGTGACCCGCTACCATTCCTGCAGTAACCCCACTCCCATGCTACAGGCGTGGGGACACAGCACAGAGACATTATTATCAAGGCAGCAGTGTGCTCCAGTACCGAGGCTCAGTGAGCTGAGGAAGAAGCCAGACGAGCGGAGGAGAAAGCATCAGTAGCACAGCCACCAGAGGCACAGGCAAGTAAAGATGGGAGAGGAAAATATGTCAGGCAAACAAAACACAGACACAAAGTACATGAGTCTAGGATGTGGGTAAATAACCAGGGTGCTGGGCTGGTTGGCATGCTGAACTTTTTGATTTGCTTTTAACAGAGCAACAGTAGTTACATTTCCCATGTTCCCAAAACAGCCAAGAGCTTCTCAGCAAGCTTTCAAGTTGGGGGTCTAGTTCCAGAGGCTTTGTTAATTACATAAATTAGATTAATAAAATGACCTGATTATTAATCCTTAGAATGTGTCTTGTTTCTCCCAAATCCACTGGCTAACTATAAAGTAAACTCTTTCATCCTGACAGAAAATACACTTTGTTTGTGTTTATGTGTGTTTGTGATAAGTGTACACTGGAACCTTAGGAACCTCCAGTTTTGGTACCAACGAGTTCATAGCCTTAGTTACTGGATATATCAGCCTCCTGTATTCTTTATGTCTAGTTTTGTTACGTGTGTCTATGGAGCGGAAGGTAACATGATTTTGCTTCACTGCTCACTATCTCTTGCCGTCTCCTTGTGAATCTTCCATTGTTCTTTCCTGTTCAAGTGATTGTATATTGCAAAGTGATTTGTGGCTTTTCCTGCTACTTATGGGGTTAAAGCTAAAATTGGCCCCTCTGAACTCTGCCCCTTTACCCTCCTCTTTCACATTCCTCTTCTTCATTTCTCTCTGTCTCTCCTTTCAGTCTCCCCCTTCCCTGTATTCCAGCTGCTGGGATCTGACAGCACATTCCTATTATATCAGGGGGATGGCTTTTTCTTCTCTTATCGAGAGATTGATATCCGGAACAAAAAGGAGGGGGTTGTTTCTGCTCCCAAATCATATAACAAGCCCCCCCATCCCTCTTTAGCTGTGTCTTCTTGTAATTCCCACCCCGACATGGTGACTTTCAGGAAGAGAGGCGGAAAATCCCTTCCTGGTGCCAGCAGACACTTGCCATAAATAATCCCCTAGTTAATCAGCTATTTAGCAAGCAGTTATTTTGTGAGACCCAGAAGCCCAGAAATACTTGCTGAGATCTGATACCTTATAACAGAACCTCCTTTAAAAGCAAAATATAGCCAAATAAAAGGGCTCTTTTCTGTGCTACATCTGTGGGCAGCCTTCTCTGGGTGTAGTGGCTTAGCGACTTCTCACTTTCCAGTTATACTGTAGTTTGAACATTGAGCTTCATAGCTTAAAGGAACTATACATCCAAAAATACTATTCTGCCCAATAAAAGAAATTTTAATTACACATTTTCAGTGGTTGTAAAAATGTGTAAGCCGCGTGACCCTTTCTGCACTGCTGCTTCTGACTCTTGAGATATATATATATATAACAGTTATATTTGCAATTACAGTAACTCCAAACTTTATAGAAACCAGTTTACCTTTCATATACTGTCCACTGTTTTGGTATAATATTAGGTCTTTTGTAAGCACAGAATATTCTGTCACTGTATATTTAAATTTGTACTTAGTGCAAGATACCATATTGGTTGCTTTAGTTCCCCAAAGTGACCATTAGCACAAATTAAATTTTGATGAAATATATGGGAGCTATTGCTGTAGCCAGTGGAGTCATCAAATATAAGTAAATGGTAAATCCCACCCATGTACTTGCTGTAAGCCAAATAAATGGACTTCCATAACTCAAATCACAATAAAACACTCTGTATAGAGGCTACACAGGCTATTTGTACTTAGGGTTCAACAGCATTAGCTCTAGGCCTGCAGCACCCCTTCTCATGCATTTCTCCAGTGTATGGATTGGGAAAGTTAAAGGGGAACTATCATGAAAATGAAAAATTTATATTGGCTTCAGCATTTTGGAATAAGAAACTTTCTAAATACAGATAATTAAAAATTCTGTACTGATTCTGAAATTATCAAGTTTATCTTCAATATTCCTGTATCTGTTTCTCTTCAGTCTTTCTACATTCAGGATTTGGGTGTCAGAGGAATGATCCAATATATCTTATAGAGGGGCTCCTTTTGCCTAGAAGATGTATTGGATCTCACTCTATTAAAATTACCAGAGATCATGTCTCTCTACATGCAGAATTTGTGCAAAAGGCAGTTATTTTGTTAAATTTTGTTTGTACTGGAATCAGTTATTTGAGTGAGCTCTATTACATACGCTAGGAAAGGGAGCTCCCCCATAAGATATAGTGGATCATTCATATGACACCCAACTGCTGCATGAAGACAGAATAAAGAGAAACATATGCTGTGAGAGGAATAGTGAAGATAAACTTGAATATTTCAGAAATGATGCAGAATTTTTAATTGATTGTATTTAGAAAGTTTCTTACTTCAGTATAAAAGTTCTCCTTTAAAGGAGACATATTGTGTAAAAAATAAGAATGTATCAGTGCATTATACTCATTTAGATATAGAAGAATTGTGCTTAAAAAAGCAGTGTTTCAGGCTGATTTATTGAATATTTCTGCAAAAACCCTAATAGTCCTCTTTTCCACTTCCTGCTTCCTGAATTCCCAGGCTATGCAGGGGTGCCGGCGGCTCTCAGCTCACTGCACTGTAGGACAGGAACCGTTAGGACACGCCCACCCCTCATTTGAGACACAGACAGGGACCAGAGAACATCTATAAGGAGCTCAAATAAAGAGGCTATTTTTAAAGATAATAATTTGTAGCACCATGTAAAAGCAACACCATATACTACTCAGAATTGCCTACAAAATTAGTGGTTTTTCATTTATTCTATATCTCTCCTTTAAGGGACAGTCTATAATATAACACATATAACATAATGCTGCTCAGCCCATTGTAAAAAAAGGGATGTTTGGGAGGCTGTGATGTGAATCAGCATGTGAGATGGATCACTCTCGGGCCTTAAAGACCCCTCTAAAGGTCTGTGGCCTACAAGGCTCCTAGAAGAATCGACAATAGAGGGATGCTGAATATACACTGGCCAACAAGTGCTGCCTACTTGGTCTGGAGAGGCATATTAGTTCATTTATTGGGATGAAATGGCACCATTCCCAATCAGTATCAGCTGAATATCTACTGGACAGGGTTTAATATGCTGTTGGGCAAGGACTGCTGACCTGGCCCACCAATTGGGCAGCCAAATTGGGCAAAAATCCGGTTGTTTGGCAACCTCATCAAACTTCATGGTCAATGTAAGGAGTAGTGATGTGTTGGTCGGCCCGATTCCACTTGCGGGTCGCGGGCAGGTTGAGCTCTACTACCAGCACTCCCTGCCCACGACCTTACACTGACGGCTTCCAGCTTTATAGACCCCACCCCTTTTGTGACATCATTGGTGGGGTGGGCGAGGTCAGGTGCTGGTGGGTGGGGTTTGGGTGCCGGTTGAGTTTTTCTCTACCTGCACATCACTAGTAAGGAGTGTATAAGGAGTGTGGATGGGAGCAATGTACCATTGTGGATAGCATTCAAACATGCAGAATTTTACAGCTGTCTTTGCACTGTTTGTAAATACATCCTAATGTCTATTATTGTAGCCCCTGAATCTCCTGCCATCCCTGCAGGGCAGCAGCTGATAAACCCTTTCCTGTTGCTTTGTGACAGCTGAGTGCAGCCCATGAACAACTTCCTATAGCCGAGCAATGCAAAGGCAATGAAGAGCTTCCTGTTTTGAATTGTGCAGAGTATCTCTCTATTGATGGCTTCCTGTTGGGGTCCTGCTCAGCATCTCTCCATTGTCCTTTAACAGATCCAGCCATACGCAACTCTTAGAATCCACATCATGTCTATCTGCTGGAGATGGCGGAAATGGGACTTTTCCTCAGAGATGCTGTAAGCTTTCCAAATGAGGGCCTCCTTGGGCTGGTCATGATGGCAGGCATATCCCTTTACAACACTGTTGTCTCTCTCATTTAGAAATACAGGTATGGGACCTGTTATCCAGAATGCTCGGGACCTGGGGTTTTCCAGGCAACAGATCTTTCTGTAATTTGGAGCTTCATGCCCTAAGTCTACTAGAAAATCATGTAAACATGAAATAAACCCAACTGACTGTTTTTACCTCCAATAAGGATTATTTATATCTTGGTTTGGATCAAGTACAAGGTACTGTTTTATTATTACAGATATAAAGGAAATCATTATTAAAAATGTGGATTATTTGGATAAAATGGAGTCTATGGAAGGCGGCCATTCTGTAATTTGCAGCTTTCTGGATAACAGGTTTCCCTATTACAGATCCTATACATTTAATAATACATTTCTCATATATTTATTGAAGAGATATTTGCCTTTAATGCATTTTGTTATCGAAACAAGCAAAAAATACCCACAGGACTGATGTTTTCTTGTAGTTTTAACCACTTTGGTACAGGAGTTGATTTAGGGTAACTGTAAGTGCTGCTTTGCATATCTCTATGCATTCATTCAAGCAGGAGCTTCCATACAGTTTGCCATGCACCCTGATGCCCAGCTTCTCAATGGATTCCTAGTTACCAATATAGATATTGATAATGGAGGGTGGTTGTTACATCCTCCTATGCCAGCTTATTTCTGTAGCATGAGAAATACCATTCAGCTCTGTCTTCTTGTCAGTCCGGCCACCTCTTCTTGTTTTTTAGCAAAGCACGTGCCATTCTATTCACTCTTAACTTCATTATAACATTGCCATGAGAGGGAATTTTACAGCAAGCAAGACTAATCTCTAAAAGGTGGGGCAAATTCACTAAGTGCCAAAAATACGCTAGCGACGCCTTAGCCGTACTTCGCCAGGGCGCCGCTAATTCACTAGAATCCAAAGTTGTGCCCAGGGAGGCGAAAGGTAGAGAAGTTGCGCCAGTGTTAAAATCGTCAAGCAAAGCAAAGTTATGCTAGCGATGCCTAATTTACATACGGCGCCAAGGTAAAGTACAATGGACGTATATGTAGCAGCAAATACATTATTCCACACAAGCCAGGGAAAGCTTTATAAGATAAAATAGAGCTGTTATTTGCCCTATACATGTGCCCACTGTATAGTTTAGGTGCCATATGTTAAGAAATATAGGGGGAATGAGGGTACCCCCAAAAAATTCACAATCTTTTTCAGTCTAAAGTCTGCTGACGTGCTTCAATTAAGCAGAGTAAGTTTAAACAGAAATACTATACTCTATATTTTTATTATTTTGGGGTTTTTTTTTGTACTCCTTCGCCAGCATTAGGGCACCGATCATTATTGCATAATCTGCTTTCTATACAACGGAGAGACTGTATCAGCAGAAGGAAGAGGCCTGAGAGTTTCAAGCTATTCCTATTGCAAATTAATTGTTTGTAAAACTGGGCAGTGCTAAGAGACTTCATTATCAAGTTTTTTTTTATTTGGGCATCTAACTATACCATAAAGGCCAGCTTTTGGGCCGTTAGACTTCTGTGGTTAAATGTGGCACCAGATGGAAGGGAATGAATGAATATCCCATGTATACTATTCTACACTACAGAAATAACAGTGACAAGAATCTGAGCAATTTCCAATATATATATACAAAAAAAAAAAGTAGTACAGGTATGGGATCAGTTATCCAGAATGCTCGGGACCTGGGGGTTTCCAGATAATGGATCTTTCCGTAATATTGATCTTCATACCTTAAGTCTACTAGAAAATCATGTAAAGATTAAATAAACCCAATAGGCTGGTTTTGCTTCCAATAAGAATTAATTATATCTTAGTTTGGATCATGTACAAGATACTGTTTTATTATTACAGGGAAAAAGGAAATCAATTTTAACATTCTGGATTATTTGGATAAAATGAAGTCTATGGGAATTCGAAGCTTTTTGGATAACAGGTTTCCGGATAACGGATCCCATACCTGTAGTAGTGGGAAGCACAAGAATAAACTGAGAATGAATAGAATAAGAAAATAAGAAATGAGCTATCATTAGTTACATAGTGGCTAGATCTACAAAAGCCGGCTGCTCTAGGTTTCTGCACAGGGACAAAACTTGTTTATATTACAACATAGCCACAGAAATATCTTATATTTAAAACAAAGACTTTTTAGCAGCCAAGACAATATGGGGGATTTCACATATATGGCAGTTCCCTTCCAAAAGACAATCCATTCATTGTATAATATTGCTTCTAGCCTAAAACAAGCTTGCTCCTTTGTCTAAAAGATGCTTTGTTCATTAGTTGCAGCTTAGGAAAGCTGAGCAAGCATTCCCACCATCAAAGTATACATGTCAGCTTTGTTATTTATATGAATTTAAAAGGGAACTTATAGAAGAATGACTATAGTATTTAGTATATGATTTACTTGCAGTCATGTGCATTCCAGACCCTCTCTGGTGAAATCATGCCTGCTTTTAGGAATACATCATCCTTCTTATTAAAGCTATGGCTTAATTATTATTATTATTATTATTATTATTATTAATAATCCCCAGTGCTGTACAGCAGAAAGAGAGAGATATGTATAAAATTGCCACAGTGTCTGGTATAGTGCATAAATCACTGCAACATTGCAAGATGCTTTCCAGTGGCTTTTAATTTTACTTTATCGGAGAAATACACAGTTACCATGGGGATGAGGTTATTTATCTTGTTTATTGATGGAGGAGTAGACTCATAAAGTCCTGCTAGTTTGGAGAAAGCCCAGTTTTTAACAATGTCTCCAAGCAAAAACTATTTTTTTATTGGCATAATTGAGGAAAATATATTTCTACGCAATGGTCACATTTTCAATGTTTCTAAAGTTATTTGTAAATGTAACGGCAACAGAAAGTGGTACAGGTATGGGCTCCTTATCAGGAAACCCAATCCGAATTAAAGAAAGGACATCTCCCATAGACTCCCTTTTTCTTTGTAATAATAAAACAAGTACACGGTACTTGATCCCAACTAAGATATAATTAATCCTTATTGGAAGCAAATTTATTTTATGTTTACATGATTTTTGAAGTATGAAGATCCAAATTACAGAAAGATAATTATCCAAAAAAACACCAGTTCTCAATCATTCTGTATGACAGGTCCCATGCCTATATTTGTTTCACTGATTTTTCCTGTTTATCTGTTCCTTGGAACAGTGTTGCAGAAATCAATTCCAGGTCTGCGTGTCACATGGCCTCTGCTACTTTGTTTTGGGAGTGCAGACATTAGTGCACAATATTATTCTCTCTTCTCATTTCTCTTCCTCCTCCCCCATTTGTGCCTATGTTTAATTGCTTCTTGCCTAATTTGAAGAGCCTTCTGTTGCAAGCCTTAAACAGACTATCATTGTGTCCTTAAAACGAATGCCTATAAGTTGATTAGAAGGTCACAGCTATGCCACTTTTTTCACACGATAGTTCAAAAGGACCCTTCCCTTTAACAAAGCCTATCAGATGGGCAGTTAAACAGGACATTCAGGGGTACAGTCTTATCGTCTCTGCCATGTAAAATGCATTTTTTGATGCGTCCCTGGAAAAGGGAGGTTTGGTTTAGAGTCCTGCAGTGGGTCGGGTACCCGTGGGTTACCCGCAAAAACCTGCGGTTCCCTGCTGGTTGCAGGTAGAAGTTTTGGTAGCGGGTATAGACGTGGGTCGGCGGTTCCCGGGTTTGCGGGTCGCGGTTCTTCATTATAGCGAGTTTTACTCCTTTTTTTCTGATGATGCCTACTTTTAATGATGTCACTTCCATTTTAAAATGACAGCACTTCCTATTTTACTCCTTTTTTTCCCATAACGCCTACTTCTAATGATTTCACTTCCGGTTTACAATGACAGCACTTCTTGTTTCATGATGGTCAGCCGGGCACGGATCGGGTTGGGGATAAGGTACTTGCGGGTCGGGTAGAGAGTCGGGTAATTATGCGGGTCGGGTTTAACAAATTGGTTCCGCGCAGGACTCTAGTTCGGTTACCCAAGTCCATTTTGTTCCTAAACTGTGGTACACACTGTTGTGTGAGAACGAATCTGAAAAGGAGGAGATGTAAGACCCGTGATCCTCCGAGTTGATCTTATATGAAGCTTCCAGCTTTTGGTGGAAGCTTCCAGCTTTTGGTGGAATAAGAGTCTGGAAACAGAATGGAAAGTTTTCAAATATGAAGCGAGTAGGATAAGTAGGATGTGATGTTGTGCATTCGGAGCTTGTATGATCCCCTGATGCTGGTATTTTAATAAGCTTAGGTATATCCCTAGCTAAATAACAGACCTATATAGACCCTCAGTGAAGGATTGCAAGTACCTAGAGAACATAGGCAGTAATGGACGGCTAGGAGAGATGTTTGCCAGCTCACAAGCCTCATGTGGCTCAGTGGGAAAGCACACTAGTCATTTTCCCCACAATCCATGAATCTAGACCAGCTCATCCACATATATGCACCATAAGTAGAGACATGAATATAATATAGCAAATACCACTTAAAGGGGTTGTTCACCTTTAAATTTACTTTTAGTATCATGTAGAGAGTGGTATTCTAAGAAAATTTGCAATTGTTTTTCATTTTTCTTTATTTGTGTTTTTTGAGTTATTTAGCTTTTTATTCAGCAGCTCTCCAGTTTTCAGTTCCAGAAATCTTGCTGCTAGGGTACTAATTACCCTAGCAACCATGCCTTGATTTGAATAAGAGACTGGAATATGAATAGGAGAGGGCCTGAATAGAAAGATGAAGAATAAAAAGTACCAATAACAATTTGTAGCCTTACGGAGCATTTGTTTTTTTAGATGGGATCCCCACTTGAAAGCTGGAAAGAGTTAGAAGAAGAAGGCAAATCATTCAAAAACTATACAAAATAAATAATGAAGGCCAATTGAAAAGTTGCTTATAATTGGCCAGTCTATAACATACTAACATTAACTTAAAGTTGAACCATCCCTTTAAGGCTAGGTTAGCTTTGCTGAACCAGTACTCTGGGGGTGGAGCAATGACATCACAAGGGCTTGCCCAGGCGTGGGTGGATCATGGGTAGAGTATTATTATTATAATTGGGGACTGTCCAGGGTGTATTAGGGGTATTACCATGCATGTAAGTGCTTGGGTTGTGGGCTCTTCTCTAATTGATTGAGCCCATAACCCAGATGACTATTAATAATTGTTGGGGGCCCCTGGGTGTGAGTTTATCATTATGGGACCCAGTGATTACCGGTACTGATGGCAGCCGTGATGTCACAGGGGTAGGGACTGGGCAGGTAAATGGGTAGAATCTCATGATTTTTCCAGCTTTCTGGAGCATGACGGTGAAGTACAAAAACATCAACTTGTCACAATGTTCCCTTTCTCTCGATCACCCTCAGTGCAAAGGAAGGATTCTCTGAAACTCTGCAGTACAAACAGCTCGCTATACTTACATAAGATGTATAAAATATATAATAAAGCTCTGCTCGTAATGAGGGTGATATATAAATAATAACAATGTAATAAAGTTCTTTGTAATGCATAATGATGACCAGAAATTTATATAAATAAAACTAATGATGAGAATTCCAAGATCCACAAAAAAAGCAAGTTGCATTGTACCAAATAGGGTTTTTTTGTGGGACAGTATCAATTTGCTGCAGTTGAAAGATCAACATTGTCTGGATTGGAGATATATCCCCATTTAAACTTGATCTTCACTTTGATCTTTGCCCAAACTGGCATTTGTTCCTGACATTATTATTGGTTATCCTGTGGTCTACCTGGTTCCTGATCAACATATTTCTATGTATTTCCTATCCCAACCTCCCTCCTAAATATCAGCTATGTAAATGGTACTTTAATGAGTACTGATATGGCTGCCGATGCCTTTGGTTTCCTTTACCTTCACTTCACTGTCTCTTTGCTCAACCGAAATGTAAAGGATCCCAGTGAGTATTGGAGCAGAACAACAGAAACTCATAAGGGTGTCCAGTGAACTTCAATAAGGTCTATATTCGACTATAGGGAAGTAGACATTCTGTTCTTAAAATCCCCATTAGAAACAATTAACAATAAAGAGAATGAGAAATATATAAGCAAAGGTGCAGTGGCCCTTTAAATGAGATATAATGGCTGACCCCAACAATCATGTTTATTTCCTGTGCCACAACATTTTAGGCTTTTCCCCTACTTGTATTTCAATTATTTCCAACCTAAAATCAAACAATAATACATTTAAAGTCATTTTTTAGTCATATAAACTGTTTATAAATCTTTTTATTTATTTATTTTTTTTAAAGTGGTTTGGAACCTTCCTTTGCATTTTACCAAAAAAAAAGTGAAAATCCAGGACTACTTTTTGTTATTCCCTTGAGCTCTCATGTACATTGTGTCCTCAGTAGAATTATATAGAGTATATACAGTCTGTGGCTCAACTGTGACTCTAGGCATCTCTCAGCACACTTGTCTGTCGTGGGTTTCTGGGAGTTGTAGTTTATTAACAGCTGGTTGGTCATGGCCGAATTCCGAAAATACTGAAATGTTACACACTGTGCTATTATTTAGCAAAGTCATTTTCTGACTAAGGGAACCCACAGTGACTAGAGGCCTGAGCCAGACACCCTGTCTGCACTGCCCAGTAACCAATCCTGTTATTTAAAGGGCACAGTTAACCTTTAAATTTGCAGTTGGCCTTAATTTTTTTATTTTATTTGGTTTTTGAATTAACTTTTCGTTCAGTAGCTCCTCAGTTTGGAATATCAGAATGGAATCTGGTTGCTAGGGCCGAGTCTACCCTAGTGACCAGACAGTGGTTAGAACAACAAACTGGAAGATGAACAGGAGAGGGCCCGAATAGAAATATAAATAATAGAAAAGAAACAATAACAATAGAGTCACAAAGCAGTTTTTTTTAGCTACTGGGGGTCATTGACCCCCATTTTAAATCTGGAAAGAGACAGAAGAAGAAGAGAAGTAAGTAAAAACTATAAATAAAATAAAGACCAAGTGAAATGTTGCTTAGAGTAGGATGCTCGATAACATATTAAACATACACATAACACACTAAAAGTCATTTTGTTTGCACCAGGTTCCTATATATTAGAAAAAAAATGTTTTAAATATTTTAAAAAATATTTTTAACCCCAAACCCACATGCTTATAGACTGTTGTGTATTCACCAATATGCTGGACTTTTTATTTGCTAATGGTGGGTTACTAGGATAGATGATCCAGGCAACCAGACAGTTTACTTACAAATCAAAAAACCTCGAACATCAAGACTAACTTGCAAATTGTCTTAAAATCTCATTGTCTGCCTCATAATGGAAAGTTAATTGTGAGTTGATTTATGCCTTAACGAAGATTCTCCTGTTACATAATTGACCTTGGATGAGGGAATCTGAGTGGCTGCAGAGTTGAGTGACGGAGAAGCTAAAATCAGAGTCTCTCTTGAGACTATAAGAAACTAACAGTAGCAGGTTGATCTGGTATGCAAGGGTAGGAGGACAAATTAATTATTGAAAGGAGAAGCTGTGAGAGCTGATTATGCAGAAGCAGCCAAGATACAAGCGTCACTGGAGTTAAACCTGTCAGTTTCTGGGGGAATAACTGCATCTTATAGTCTTAATCCGTTAATATATATCTATATATATATATATATATATATATATATATATATATATATATATATATATATATATACACATACATAAATAGATATCCATTGTGGTCTGTATAAACCTGCATAGGATTGGTAGATTGACCCAGGTTAGGTGGCTGCATGGGCATGGCAGTGTAAAGGTTAAGTTCAATGCTTAAAGTTAGGTGGGGAGGAAATGTGAGCTTTGTCTTTCAGGAAAGGCCAGTTCCCCCCATCACGTCCTTCCCCCCCAACCTCACATCCTCCGTCCGCCCTGAATAACCACCACTCCCAGCACAGTCCCCCACACTAGATACACACACGTTGCTCCTACAGAGCGCAGACTGGGGAGCTGCAGCAGTGGGGCACCTCTCCTAAGCCATGAAGCCCAGAAAGTCACTGCAGGACATG
This sequence comes from Xenopus petersii, assembly GCA_038501925.1. NCBI lineage: Eukaryota > Metazoa > Chordata > Amphibia > Anura > Pipidae > Xenopus > Xenopus petersii. The sequence continues at coordinate 38,109,094 of CM076674.1, forward strand.
CTGAGAGGGCTGAGCAGGAGCTTCAACTGTGCCACGGTATGTACAAAACAGGGGGGACCCTGTATGTTTTTAGGGGTGCAGTGTGGTAGGTCTGATCAGATGATTGCGTGCATGCCACTGTACCCTGGCAGAAAAGCAACGGTCCTGTGCTTACAGCTTGGCACCGCACCACTGGGAACGTGCTCATAAAACACTGCTGTTGCTGCAGGGGTCCATTTGCATATATTATATCTAATAACAAGCTGCCCGTGTGTGCACATGATAGGCTGTGTGTGCGTTGGACTAGAGGTGAGTAGAGGGCATGCCGTGGGGGTTATGAATGAAAGTGTTGTTTCTGGCTGGAGTGGGGCAGAATGAAGGCAATCATAAAACTGGCAGGAATATTTAACTTTGCTAATTCATATGCGTCGCTGCTGTGTGTGTGGGTTATTGTAGTGCAGGGAGCTGTGAGGGAAGGTCAGGGTGTGCATGAGTGGGGGCCGTGTGGGGCTTGACAGGCGTCTGCCAGTTTGTGTGGCAGGTGTAGCCCTACTGACAGCGAGCCCCTGTCCCTCTGTATCAGACCCATGTAATACATACGTGCAGCAGAAAATAAACACAGTAAGGTGAACAACAGGCTGTCGCAGTTTGTGCACGGAAACTTCAGGCTCTTCACATGTTGTTGTCTACAGCCTTGGCCCTAAGGGGTCCTGGGAGTTGTAGTTCAATAGCAGTCAGCGTTTGAAGGACCAGAGGAGTCTTCTGGTGGGAGACCCCGACTCATCCTCCTGGGCTATTCTACAGTACCTGCTCTGCTAAATGGCAAATGCTAAATGGCAGCAACAGTGCCAAAAGAACAGGTTGCCAGCAGCCATACTTATTATGCGTGATGGGAGGAATTTTCCCAAATAATTAAATAGTTGTTTTTATAAAGTCCAAAAACCTTTTTCGCTAACAACAAAAAGTTTTATTGCAATTTGTCCTTGCCATCAGCTGTAGGGTTGGTGGAGGGAAGTATTATTAAATCAATAAAAAGGGTTCTTCCCAGAGAGTCCTGTGTCCATATACATTTATGAATAAGAATGTACATGAGGGTGGGGAAGCATAAGACTGGGAGTGAGTCTGGACTGATGGACATGGACAGTGTGGTTTTGTACAAATCTAGTCACTGGTAGCACTGGTCCCCTTGGTGAAAACAAACATCTTGGTTGCAATGGGTGACTAGACCTGGGCAAACATTGTGCTATTCTCCCATAGCTCTATCCAGCAATGAACTGTAGAGGGATGTGCCCAAGCTGCAGGCTTTTCCATAAATACGCAGATCTTGTATGTCGGAGATGCCATATGTCCTTATATTTGACATCATAGTAGGATGAATGTAAGAATTCAATGATGATCTTAACACTGCTAACATTCACTTTTCTATCATCTCTAAAATAAAGACAAAATACGGCAACTTTCTGTTTTGTACCCCATCACCCAGGGGTGATTCTGGGACACCCAATGCAGCCATGGCCGAGATCTGCAGGTAGCAGTTACTGAGCTGCTGTTTGAAAGCAGACGTGATTGGCTGTTGTGGATGACTAGGTCTGGACCTGTTAATACATTGCCCAATATTGCTCGCAGTGCATGTATAGTATTCATGTAACATTCACTATTGCTATGTATTACTACTATTCAGGGCAGACTTTGACTAATGCAGCAGCAACACTCATTTAATTTAGTCCATAATATTAATATGAAAGCTAGTCTGCCATCTTTTTTATTATTTTACATATGCTTGCAGGACAAGTGTCTGTTTTTTATTGGGAGAACTTTTGTATTGGAGAACTTAACGGAACTTGCTGATAAATGTTAGTTTTCCGTTGGGGAGGGGTAATGTTTCCCCAAGTGCTCAACATAATCCCCCAGTGTGTATATAACTAATACCCTTACTTACAGGATCTGCCTGCACATCATACTTCAGGGGCTGAATGCTGTGATCATGCCGTACAGACTATCATATCCTTTTACATACAGGCTGTGGGGCTGATTAAATACTAATACCTTTTTGTGATTTCATACTATTTTTGTTGCGTCGTGTTACTCTTGTAGACTCTTGTCTGTTCTGCTCAGAGATAGTTTTAGGGTAAACCAGTGGTATGCCTTGAGTTCCAAAAGTGGCTGCTTCTTGGAGGAGAAATCAAAGTAAAGTACAGTGTGTGTGTGTGTGTTTGTGTTGGTATTGGATCCGTTATCCAGAAACCATTATCCAGAAAGCTCCAAATTGCGGGAAGGCTGTTTCCCATTGACTCCCCATTTTAACCGAATAATACAGATTTTAAAACATTATTTCCTTTTTCTCTGTAATAATAAAACAGTACCTTGTACTTGATCCAAACTAAGAATAAATTAATCCTTATTGGAAGCAAAACACTTATTTCTGGTTTATTTAATGTTTAAAGGATTTTTTGTGGACTTAGGACAAAGGCACATGTGACGATCCGTCGTCGTGACTTTTTAAAAACCACGATCGTTGCGACTTAAGCTGGCCATAGATGTTGAGATTTTTAAAAGGTCAGATCCTGATCGTGAGACCACGATCTTCTCAGAACAATCATACGAATTTACCATCAACTAAAAAGACCAATTTGCCAGGAAAACAAAGTGGAGCTGCCTGCTTGGCCCTGCAAACATAGAGAGATTGCACTGGGACCGACAAAGATTTTTTGACCTGGCCAATCAATTTCCTGACAGATGTCGGCCGAAAAATCGTAAGATGTACGATCGTTCGAATCCCACTAACGACACGATAATTTTGAAGGATCGGTCAGGCTTCCCTAAAATCGGTCGTTCGGCAAGAAGAATCGTCGCGTCTATGGGGAGCTTTAGCTGGTGTAGGATATTGTACAAGTCACCGCAATGAATAGCTGGCAATGGTGATCAGTTTCTGTGAGTTGTTTCAAAAGTTGTGATGATTAATTGGCATGTGTGTCTAACCCTTAAGGTATGGAGTGGAGATCCAAATTACAGAAAGCCCCCTTATTTGGAAAGCCCCAGAACCTAAGCATTCTGGATAACAGGTCCCATAAATGTATAAGGATGAATGACAAATCAACAGAAGTACAGAATACAGATTTGCAGTGTTTTATTGACATATGGCCATGCTTCTAACTCCTGCTGTGAATGTCATATGTGTTTGCTTGTTCTTCTCTCCTGTTTGCATCCAGTGACTATAAGAGCAGGAACATTTCTGATGCCTCTGTTATGAAGACTGTTCATTGTGCAAGTAAACATTTTGGATGCAAATCAGCATAGATTTTACCCACAATGTAGCCTTTTGTCTCCAGAATTCCAGCATAACTGCAGGTGCATGTGCCCACCTAAACTTGGATGTGATTAATCATTAGGGCCGCACATTTTACGCAAGTTGTGACCCTCGCTATTTTGTGTTGAAATGGAGTCACTTGGCACAAGTCATTTGAGTCCAGGCTGACTAATTCAGAGCAGGATGAAGAGGCTTGTTGCTTTAAATGAGCATGTATGGGCCCAGGAACCTTTATGAACTGTATGAAAGCACGCTTATTTTTGCATCCATTTTTGCACTTGCGAACCACCCTAGTTTTTGGTTAGTCTGTTAACATCGGTCATCTCTATAACTGAGTATTGCCCACATTTCCTTGTGCATCTTTGTAGCAGGCCCTCCAGCAGCTGATGATCCTTGGCTCCTTAGCCTAAATTATGATTATAGTTATATAGATATAGAGAGACACAGTTACGTATTGATATTTCCTGCAGATGAAACTCTTCCTCTTTCTGGTGCATTTTTTTGCTTAATTGGCATATGTCATCCCGATTTCCTCAGTTTTGCCCTGGCAAATTATCTCACATTTACTGGAACAGATGCACCTGCATAACTAAATGTTTCCAGTGTAGTGCATGGATTCTGTTGCTGTTGGACTAGGTTACTGCATAACCCCCTTAGTTTCATACAGACGAGCTTTATTTCCCCTCTGATCTGGGAGCTGTAAGCATTTGAACTGTAAACATATATTGATGAGCTGGGCCCTCATTCACCCCTATATCTTTTAGTTAAGGGTGTAACTACAGAGGAAACAGACCCTACAGTTGCGGGAGGCCCAGGAGTGTTAGGGTCAGGACTAGGGTTCCCACCTTTTTTAAAATGTTTTACCGGCTCTTGGGGGGCGGGGACACAAAGGGGCAGGCCGTGATGCCAAAAGGGGTGGGGCCACGCCACGGACGCCAGAAGAAGTAAAAGAAAAGGTAAGTTCCAGGGGATTGGGGGCAGGCCGAGGGCTCCTTTTAATTGTATTACAAATTTACCGGCAGCTACATTGCCGGTAAATTTGTAATACCGGCCCCGGCCTTGGCAGGTATTTTACCGGCTAGGCCGGTAAAATACCGGCCGGGTGGCAACCCTAGTCAGGACACACAGGCAGATTTGGGGAGATTAGTTGCCCGGGGACAAATCTCCTCTCCTCTTCTTTGCCTTCCTCTGCCTTCCGCTGGCTATAATGTAAATCGAGGGTGGGATGGCACTCAGAGCGATTCATTTTCCAAAGTTGCCTCACGAGGAAACTTCGGGCAACTTTGAAAAACGAATCGCTATCCAGCCAGCGATTTACATTTTAGCAGGTGGCAGTGGAGGGAGATTAGACGCCCCGAAGAAGAGGAGATTTGTCGCCGGGCAACTAATCTCCCCGAATCTGCCTGTGTGCCCTGACCCTAAGGCCTTAATTAGTGAGCAATTTCAATATCTCTTGGTAGAATTGGTCAACTTAGCTCAAATGTTTTTGGGCCCTAAATTGAATTTGCTGTGGGGCCCAGTAACATCTAGTTGCACCACTGCTTTTAGTATTTGTATGCAATTTGAATGGTTCTAGAATGCTGCCTTCTCTTATACAGCCCTGATATGCCTTGTTAGCTGCAGAAGACAATCCAGTTGGCAGACTTTATGTCTCATAGAATTGTGTAAGAGCTGCATGGATTTCTTTCTATGACAGCATCATTCAAATATGACCCCCACATATTTGTTAAAGGGATACTGTCATGGGAAAAAAAACAATTTTCAAAATGAATCAGTTAATAGTGCTGCTCCAGCAGAATACTGCACTGAAATCCATTTCTCAAAAGAGCAACAGATTTTTTTATATTCAATTTTGAAATCTGACATGGGGCTAGACATTTTGTCAATTTCCCAGCTGCCCCAAAGCATGTGACTTGTGCTCTGAAAAACTTCAATCACTCTTTACTGCTGTACTGCAAGTTGGAGTGATATCACCGCCTCCCTTTCCCCCCCAGCAGCCAAACAAAAGAACAATGGGACGGTAACCAGATAGCAGCTCCCTAACACAAGATAACAGCTGCCTGGTAGATCTAAGAGCAGCACTCAATAGTAAAAACCCATGTCCCACTGAGACACATTCAGTTACATTGAGAAGGAAAAACAGCAGCCTGCCAGAAAGCATTTCTCTCCTAAAGTGCAGGCACAAGTCACATGACCAGGGGCAGCTGGGAAATTGACAACATGTCTAGCCCCATGTCAGATTTCAAAATTGAATATAAAAAAAATCTGTTTGCTCTTTTGAGAAATGGATTTCAGCTCAGAATGCTATTAACTGATTCATTTTGAAAAAAAATCTTTCCTCATGACAGTATCCCTTTAACTGCTGGACAGTACTTACAGAGTGTTAATGAATGCTAGTCTGATGGCTACCCGATAGTATCACCATGATTGATCACAGGCTTCTCTAATTGTCAAAATGTTCTAACTCCTTGATTGGCTATACAATATAGGATTCGATTCGGGATTCGACCAGGATTTGGCCTTTTTCAGTAGGATTCGGATTCAGCCAAATCCTTCTTCCTGGCCGATCCGAACTGAATCCTAATTTGCATAGGCAAATTAGGGGTGGGGAGGGAAATCTGTCTTTTTCATACAAAACAATGAAGTAAAAAATGTTTTCCCCTTTCCACCCCTAATTTGCATATGCAAATTAGGATTCAGAATCTGTTCGGTATTTGGCCAAATCTTTCACAAAGGATTCCGGGGTTCGGCTGAATCCAAAATAGTGTATTCGATGCATCCCTAATAGAATATCTTACCATTAACTTGTAACATCTGATTAGCTACTGGATGGTTTTTACAATTGTGTTCTAAGATTTAACCGGCTAAGGCACTGGCTCTAATGGTTACACCTAGACAAAAAGTTATTTGGTTAGGTGCTCACACCCCTTTGAATTTTCCTAAATTCAAAGGGGTGTAACTTTTTTTTTAAGCAATTGTTTTTTTAGCTCCAGTTTCCCTTTAAGCATTGGTAGCACCGTCACCATGGAACAAGTTAATGTCAATATGTTTGTGGCTTAGAAGGATTGTCCAAAAAAATAAATTGTGCTTGGCAGTTTTATAGCATTTCTCTGCATACCCCCCCCTTCAAATCTTAAATAAAGTCTGTTTCAAGTAACCAGATCCTGAAAAGCAAAACCCTGGAAACTTTCCTTGCATCTTTTGGAGACAAATATGATATAAATGCCATGGGAGCATGGAGGGTGAAACTGTATAGAGAGACGCACATCGTACTGTACATTTCCATTATTTACCTTGGGTCCTTTGCAAACTCTATTTGGGATTACACATGGTAAGAGGCGTCGTGTGCAGAACCTATTGAAACAAGAGTTCATTTCACAATCAAATCTTGCACAATGTGGATGAAATGCTGACTGGTTAGAACCTCATTTGGTTATGTTTGCAAAAAAAGGGTGATCGAGCAGACCCAGCGGCTGCTGTCTAAAACATGTCATTGCTCCACTCAATAGAAGGGCCAATCGCTGATCACCATGCCATAGCCCGCCCCATTACTGCTCTCACACTGCCTGCCAGGCCTCTGATTTCATGCTTTCACCCCCTACCCGGTGGGCCATGGAAAGGTGACAACCGTAGATGCCATATAGACAGTTACTATTTATTGGGCTAGTGGGCAGGCCGGGTTACTAACTTCCGGGCCCCCCCTCGAGCATGTGCGAATGCCAGTGCACGGCACATCGGGGGAAAGGGTCTGGGCCCGGGCTAGTGGGGTGCTGTTTGGGCCTCTGTGTACTTGAAATGCCAGGGCCAATTGTGAATCCTAGTCTGGACCTGTCTGTGGTCCTTTAGTAGAATACAAGTCAGGGCATTATCTGCAAGAAGTTAGTATGTTCTCCCCATGTCTACATGGGTTTTTATAGGTACTCCCAGTGACATTCCTAGGACCAACTGGGCCCTGCAAAAACAGTTTAAAAGGGAACATTTTAAGAGGTGGTTGCCCTCAGTCTTGTACATACAAGTACCCCAGTCAGCTGCCGAGACACAGATTGGGTGACTACCATACAACAGACCCCACAGTCCAGGCAACACTGGACCCCCCTGTGGCCACAGGGTCTGCTGTAGGGTAGTTGCCCCACTGGGTACTGCTGTTTCCTTAAACACTAGAAAAATTGATAAATAGCATATTGTGTGAATGTGACTTCACAGTTCCATTGGGGCAGGGCGTGATGTATGACCTCTGCACTATGTCAATGAAAAATAATAATAATAAAAATTTGCTGCAGGGGCCCAATTATTTCTGCTTCTCAAACCTGCATCTCTTTACATTTTCATCTGTTTATACATTTGCAAATCCCATGTGTTGCACAAATGTCTGACCGTCTCCTTTTGTTTATTCGATCGGCTCTGTGTTCCTTTTCTGGCTGCAGGATGGTGGTGAGAAGTGTAGTTCCGCAACATCTGGGGGGCTCAGCTTACCCATCCTGCAGCGCCTGAACAGTAGTGCCAAATACAATGCTCTCCTCCAGCCAAGACTCCCATTCCCACAATGCCTTGCACGTTCTGTTAGAAGAAGGAGAATAACAAGAAGCACGCAAGTCATTGTGGAAGTTGGAATCTTGACTCGGCTTTAATTAAGGCAAAGCAAAACATGTTTGTATTTTTTTAATTTTTAATGTGAGGAATGCATGGAATATATTTGTATGGGAAGCTGGGGAGCAACATTAAGTGAATATGGTTCTTAGTGAGAGTCTCATTGAGGCTAAAGTTATTGGTGGACTTTCCAGTTGCAATGGAGCCAATAGAACATAGAAACTTCCTAGCAAATCGATTCCTGAGGTGGTCAGAAACGTAACTAGAGGAGGGCGGGCCCTGGCCCCCCCCTCCGTACACCCGGAACTGGCGAGGAATAAGCAGCGCGTGAACTGCCGGGGGGCCCTGAGAGGGTGCGGGCCCTGGCCCGCTTGCACCCCCTGCTCCCCCGGTAGTTCCGCCACTGGAACTGGTTCACCTTTAAGTTAACTTTTAGTATGTAATAGAATATTATAGAATGGCCAATTCTAAGCACCTTTTCAATTGGTCTTCATTATTTATATTTTTATCGTTTTGGAATCATTTGCCTTCTTCTTCTGACGCTTTCCATCTTCAAATGGGGGTCACTGACCCCATCTAAAAACAAATACTCTGTAAAATTACAAATGTGTTGTTATTGCTACTTTTCATTACTCATCTTTCTATTCAGGCCTCTATTCATATTCCAGTCTCTTATTCAAATCAATGCATGGTTGCTAGGGTCATTCGGACTTTAGCAACCAGGTTGCTGGAATTGCAAACAGGAGAGCTGCTGAATAAAAAGCTAAATAACTCAAAAACGTCAAATTATACAAAATGAAAACCAATTGCAAATTGTCTCAGAATATCATTCTCTACATCTTACTAAAAGTTAACTCAAAGGTGAACAACCCCTTTGAAGATTAATAACCTAAGAATAACTCCAGAATGTATTTTCTCCTAGAAGACGTGAAGTGAACTCAGTTCCACAAACAGTTTTTTTATGAGGAACTCCCTTTCCATTACATGTGTATGTGTTTTCCTTGGTTCCTTGAGAATCACACACTTGCTCTTTCATGACCTGAGTGGAAACATCACTTTTTGTTGCTCTTTCTTCAGTTGGTGAGTGCTAATCTTTGGGTTTTTTTCCATTGCAGCCCACTGGAGTGGAACGTCATGTGTTTCAGGAGAAAACGTTGAAGAAAAAGAGGCTTTGTGCTGCCTGCAGTGAGCCTGTTGTATCTCAGGGCAGTGTTTGCAGAGGTGAGTGGAGGGGTGGGGACCTCTTTGCTTTCTTAATTGCCTTGTGTCTTCTTCTTCACATGATATTGTGTAAGCACTAGGGATGCACCAAATCCAGGGTTCGGTATTTGGCTAGGATTCGGATTCAGCCGAATCCTTTGCATGGCCAATCCGAATCCTTAAAATCATGTGAATTTTCATCACAAAACACCCCCTCACTGATTTGCATATGCAAATTAGGGTTCAGATTTGGTTCGGTATTCGGCCGAATATTACACAAAGGATTCGGGGGTTCGAACCAAATCCAAAATAGTGGATTCAGTGCATCGCTAGTAAGCACCCAATTGGTTCTAACAAGCATCTGGGCAGGTAGTACCCATGTTTCAGTGCCTTACTATGGACTCAAGGTGTCCTTAGTCTGTTATTCTGAGTTTTTCAGAATTTATTCAGCGCAGTAAATACGAAATACCAACAATTGTAATCATTTGCAATAAAAAGTTCACTTTTTGAATTTTTGATGCATTTTTGGTATATTTTTAATAAAATAAAATGGATATATGTACTAGTTTTCAGCTACTCCTGTCATATATCTATACATATATATATATATTCTTGGCAAACATAATGGGGCTGATTTATTACATAGGAGCTAAGCTGCATCTCTGCAGGTGTCAGGCTTCCAGTCAGTAATGAGCTTTGCTCAGATTACTACAAGTTATAGTATTTTATAATAATATTAAGATCTGATTGGTTGCTATAGATATCAGGCATTGGGGCAATGTTGCACATATGTTAGTAGATGAGCCCCACTGTGTCTTGTGTACCTCCGATGAATTGTTTTGTTTAGATCTGAACAAGCTTTTGGCTCTCCTCCTTTGATGATACTGCAAGTTTATTAGATCCATTTTAAACAGCTGAAGTTAATCAAACTACAAAAACATTTTTAGCCATTTTTGTTTGGCAGTAGATTGTAAAGAGACAACATGATACTCCTTCTGTGCCTCCCTCCCATACCTCCCAACTGTCCCATTTTCGAGGGATAGTCCTGATTTTGACAGCTCAACCCACAGTTCCGGATTGGTACTGAAGTTTTCCGACTTTCTCTTTGATCTCCTGCACTAAACAGCCAGAAAAAGATAAAACATTTCTGAAAATGAATTGGCTTTTGGCAGAGAGCCCAGAATACGTGGCAGGTGCACTTAGATCATTTTGTAACAATTTAAGATAAGCAAAGAAGCAAATGTAAAAATTTAAGATAAGTAGGTCTCTTGGGGATACTGTGACTTGCAGCTTAAAAGGCAATTCACTTTCATTAGAAAAACTGCAATAACCCATAAAAACCACATAAATGTGTTCTGACTTTAATAACCTGCCAAATTTTGTAAAATAAACATGGTAATTAGGGGGTGTGGCCATAAAAATGGGCGTGCTAAAAATTTTGCTGCACTCTTTGCAGCAATTTTTTTTTGTCCCTCTTTCTATTTCCAAAATGTTGGGAGGTATGCAATGCACCCTCTCCTATACCCAGGGCATGGTTGTTCAGTATGTAGGGTTGTTCATGTTCATGTGCACCAGAAACCCTGCTCCCCATTCTTGGTACATCCTGGGAGAGAAGGGGAACCTTGAAGGTACATTTTGGCAGGCTTATACCATAAATGTAACTGATTTACAGAAGGTTATATAAAGGTAAAGTACATTTTTCCCATTGGTGTTGTGCTACCTCTAAATTGGCAGCTGTAATGCTTACACTACATAAGTACAAAGTAGTACATTAATACAACTAGTAGCATAACCAGCAGAAAAAAAACGTACTCGCTGTTCAGGCTTCGCTTGTTTAGATCTTTTTCTTTAATCCATCTTGGGAAAGAATAAGTTAAGTATACCCAGGCTGTTCCCTGTTCTCCAAGTACCACTGATAAGCGAGTGGCTACTGGGCAGACTCCACCCATTCTATGACTGGCCCCTGATAAGCAGGGCTGAGAGAAGGGTAGACAAACACTTGACCGGCACTTAAATTCTCAAAGCTCAAACTATAGGAATTTTATTTCTAAATAACAGACACAGCAGTCTGATTGAGAAATTGTGTCAGGAGACTGGAAGGTTGTGGCACTGGGTTAAATCCCGTTTAAAGAACCGAGCAAAGCAACCCAACTGTGAATGAGCAGAAAGGAACCTCAGGAAGCCAAAGCTGTTATTGACTGGCTGCAACCTTGGTTCATGTAGGTAAGGTACAATCCTTGCTATAAGCAAATGTACTATGGAAATCCCTTTGACAGGTGCAAAAATTTAGCAAAATATAAAATGTTTGCCTCTTATCTGAGTTCTGCAGAATCATTACCAGCATACTGGTAATTTGCTTTCCTTATTTCATTTAGTGTAGAGAATGATATATGATAGAAATGATGTATTTAATGGAAAAGATGAAGCAATACATAGACAATGCAGAAATAATTGCCTGAAGAATGGGTATGTGTGTCCTGAAAGCTTACAGTCTTTTGACTCCCTAAGGCTGGTCGATAAAAGCTGCTGACTTGCCCCATCCAGACCGAGCCGCAGCTTATTAGCCCATGTATGGGGGTCTTCTGACTGGCTGTCAAACTCATATTTGGCTAGAAATAATACAGATATCGTGCAATTTTGAAAATCCGGTTGGGTGTGGTCCTTGCCCAACGGGTCCAAGCTAGGCATGAGGCTAAATAGGGGAACCATGGTGGAAGTAATCACATCTGCTGGAAAAATGTAAATTCTCTGAAATTAACAAATAAAATACAAGCTAGTGGGACCTATATAGAGTTAAGTTTCAGGAATATTTGAAAACATAAGCTAAAGGTTTGGTCTCCATAGAGGAAGTTGAACACCCCCAGAGATAGTGGAAAGAGCTAATTTCCAAAAATAAGAGTTTTAGAAGTCAGCCTGTAATGTCCCAATCTGCGCATACCTACAGATCTTTATTAGATCAGGAATACGTGAAAGGAAACATTGCAACAATAACCTACACATGTGCTGATTCCACGGGGATGAAGCAGGAAGCATAGTGTGTACGAACAGCTCTATTTTGGTCTAAGTAAATAAAAAAAGAACATACACACGTCACCTAATCTTTTCTTCCCATCTCCTTGCAGCCATACAATTATATAGGCCAGGGGTCCCCAAAATGTTTTACCCGTGAGCCACATTAATATATAAAAAGAGTTGGGGAGTAAACACAAGCAGGAAAAACATTCCTGTGGGCCAAGTAAGGGTCAAGATTGGCTATTTGAAGGTCCCTATGTGGATTTGCAGCCTACAGGAGGTCCTGTTTGGCAGTGCACCTGGCAACCTAAACTTGCCTAGAATTCAAGAATAAGTGGCTTTGAGGCCACTGGAAGCAACATCCAATGGGTTGGTGAGCAACATGTTGCTGACAAGCCACTGGGTGAGGATTACTGCTATAGACCCTAGTGATAAAATGTGCCAAATAACTGTGCATACAAGAGATATTAATGGCAGGACTGCTATTCCCTCAGAGTGGTTTTAGGCTAAGGCCACACTAGGCGATAGCGCCGCGATTTGACTCGCGGCGACTTTTCGCCGCGACTTTTAAGCCGCAATCGCTGGGGAAACTTTTGCGCTGGCGTCTATGGGGAATCGCGAAAAATCGCCAGCGTAAAAACACACGCGGCGATCTTTTTTCTACTGTCGCTCGAAATCGCCTAGCGAGGCAATTTCGAGCGACAGTAGAAAAAAGATCGCCGCGTGTGTTTTTACGCTGGCGATTTTTTGCGATTCCCCATAGACGCCAGCGCAAAAGTTTCCCCAGCGATTGCGGCTTAAAAGTCGCGGCAAAAAGACGCCGCGAGTCAGATCGCGGCGCTATCGCCTAGTGTGGCCTTAGCCTTAAGCTGTTCGGGAACCCCTCTCAGCCTGCATAATAATTGACTCCACTTTCAACAAAAAAGATAACAGGGGTGTGTCTTTCATTTCCCCGGAATATCTGAGCACTGGGGTGTTTTCTGAACAAAGATTTTTAGTAAAGCAGTTTGCAGTAGTAATACATGTGAAAAACTGGCTGTGCAAAAATGTGGGTACCCTTGTAATTTTGCTAATTTGAATGCATGTAACTGCTCAATACTGATTACTGGCAACACCAAATTGGTTGGATTATCTTGTTAAGCCTTGAACTTTATAGGCAAATAACTTTATGTCACTGCTGAAATGTTAATGTGTCCATAAGGTATGTTATATAGTAAAAGGAAGTTGCTACTTTGAAAGCTCAGCCAATGATAAACAAAACTCCAAAGAATTAAGAGGGGTTCCCAAACCTTTTCATATGACTATATACCCAGACACAAAGGTTCCAGGCAAATCTTAAGTGGCATAAGGCTACTGCATTACAGCTGAACAATGACCCGTCAGAAGGTTGGAGACCAAAAATCTGTTTCCAATGGTGCCAATGCTTATTTTCCCAATACACTGCAAGTTTCATGGCTTAATGATTTATACACTTACCTGCCATGCTCAATGATGTCCACAGCTGCAGTACTGATAACGAAAACACAAACTTTTTCATATGACTGTTTATGAGGTTTGATCAGGTAGCTATTCCACAGCCTCCATTGGTAAGGCAGCCTACAACCTATGTTTGTCACCCGCATGGCCAGTTAAAAATCTGTTTGATGTGAATGCTATTAACAAGGAATAAGGCTTGAAAGATATGAAGGCTGGCATTTTTTTCCAGACAATATGGCAGCCATATGCACATATGTACTAGTTTTGGTGCTGATGCACCTATTCTCTTTAGAAATAAATTAATTGGATGAGATTTTTGCACCCTGTCCAGTTTACAGATGGTCAGAGAACTGACATAATAAAAAGCTCAAGAGTGACCAAGCTAGCTGACTTCCAGCAAGCCATAAATGGGAGACTTCCTTGTTTTTATATACTCCCCCCCCTCCTCCTCCAGGTGTGTTTATATGTCTCAGTGGTTGATGGACTTCTTGGTTCCAGCTACCCATTGACTTTTGTTCAGGACCCATCTTGGTTAATAATGAGGTTACAGACCTAGGAAAACAGTGATGAATCTGCTCTTCATCAGTGGTTCCAAGAATATGTAGGAGAGCAATCATCTTCACACCAGCCCCAGTTTGTGAACCACAGCTTACTCTGTTAGCACCTAATATTTACAATACAAAGGGTTGCCTGTTATTATTGATATCTGATAAATCCTGCAGGCATTCCGTTTTGGTTTTCCCCTCTATGGATCTACTGTACTAAACTAGAGATCTGCCTAAACTCAAGGAGCTGAAGGAAGGGGGTACCCTGGGCATGTCACTTCCTGACATTCACACCTTGGAGCCTAGGAGAGCAATTTAGTCGAATCAATGCTGACTGTAGGACGCAGGAGAACACTCTGCAGGCCTGGAAAATGTATTACAGCTTCTGTGGTCAGTGAAATAGCTGAGGCTTTTGAAGGAGATGGAAAAAATGTATTCCACCAACAGCAGTGCATGAATGCTCACATTGAAGTTGGGAATACAGGAGTGAAACTTCCATTGATGTGCATATGTATTAATCTGTGTCTCAGTCACACACACACTACTGTGGTTGTCTCACACTAATTCAGTCTGGATTTTACATATTAAACATAAGGGTGGATGATTCATAAGGAAAAAGCACAGAATGATGGGGAAAAGTGTCCTACAGAGCGGCATTTCTGGTGCCATTAATGATTCCCATGTTAAACCCCCTTGCAGGGTCACAAACAGAAACGCATTTTCATTGGGGCCCTGTTCAATTGTAATATATGGATCCCCTGTGCTATAATAAACAGTGCTGGAACTTATCCTTAGGCTTATGGCTGTACCCCTTATGGCTGTCATGCACCCTTTGCCTATCCTACTGAGCTGAAACTAAGCAAAGGAAGTTATTGCATGAAATCAATTTAGCCAACTAATTCAGGCCAGTTTTAGCAGATTATTCCGGCCATCCAATGTGGTTGCAGTTGATCTGTGCAAACTGAAAAATGCATCTGCTGGGGCAAATTGTGGGCAAGTCCATGGTACACTGGGAAATGAAGATGCAAAAGAAGCCTATATGCACCTTCCACGGATTCTCATTCAGAACTATAGTATATGAATATCGCTATTCAAATCAGACAATAGGCGAGTGTATGGCCACCTTAAAGAAATATAACAAAAAGGAGATAAAGTAAGACTTGGGCAGACCTATAGATGTAAATAAAGAAAGGTTTCCATTATTTGTGCAGTTAGTATGGAACTATGTTTTGTTGTCTTTGTCTAAAATGTTGTTAGCATTATATTCCTAGGCCATGTGCTTTGTACCATGATTTATGTGTGTTTTATGTTTTTCAGTGTGCAAGATAACAAGTCATAAAAAATGTGAAGGCAAGGTAACTGCAATATGATTTTTCTCCCTCGTTTGCTATTTCTCCCTGTTGGTTCTAATGGCATAGAGTTTGTTTACTAATACCCACGTCATGAGCAGATTTGTAGAGCTGATGATGGCTTCCTATGAGATATGGTACTGCTTCTTAACACAAATCTTGGATGAAACCTGTTTTTAATGCACATGTTAAATCAGTCTCATTCTCTTGTGGGATACACTGGGTTTGCTCTCTCTAGTTTCAGCCATTATTTGAATGCTTCAGCAAGCACTGGAGGGCCGCAGGCTGGACAACCAGGCCGTGCAGTGATACCTATAGTAAGGTCTGTGTTCAGTGATGTTGCTGAGAAGCAGAATGTGGGTATTTTTTCCACTCATACAGAGCTGCAGCCAAGACTAGGTGCTTGTAGTTCCATACGTGGAGAGAGTGGGTGTGAATGGGCCTTCTGTCCCAGCCCTGGGTGGGCAGCTCCCCGTCTATATATAGAGTTGCAACCTGTACAATCTGAATGTGCCTATGAATTAAACTGACTGATTATCCCTCAAATAAAGTTTACTGGCTTACTGAGGAGTAATGTTTCATATGAACACTAATCTCTATCAACACTTCATACATGTAAATATAATTTCACTGAAAGGATTGCCATCATTATACTTACTTTTATTAGCACTCTCCTTTAACTGTGCCAAGAACAGAATTTTCCAGTTTCATTACCATCTGCTTCAGACAATTCAGATCTTCTGTAAGAATAAAGGGTTTACATTATTGATAGGCCAACCCAAGCCTTAAGCCTTAGGAGGACAGGACCAACCTCCGCACCTCATTGTTATGACCCTGGCGTTCTTTTCTTTTTTTAGGTGATTCCTGGCTGCTCAACCCCCCCATCAGCTGATATGGTAAGCTCTTTTGCACATAGCTGGATGGATGGATTGAGATATTAGGAGCAGGGTTTACATATGAGTTGTTTTCCCTTGTTGATTCTGTTTTGTTTTTCACTTATTTTTCAAAGTCTTCGTTTTCTGACTTCGTCTTGCTGATGGCTTGCCAAACAAGATGGCAGATTGCCAGCCAACACTGTTGTATCTCAGAGCAAGGTTTTTCTTGGGTGTATTACGCAAGGCTTGCTTGGAACTCAAATTGCTGAAACACAACATTTTTAACCAAACAGAGAAAGGGGACCCTAACATGGAGTAGAAAATACAAATATTGGTGGTGATGGGGCATATCTAATAAAATACTGTGCTAGTCAGCTGAATGTCACCCAACATCTTGTAGTAGCCAATATGTCTCCTAGAAATGTCCTCTAGGAGGAATGTACTCTATGGGTGCATTTAGCTGTAGTGGGTCTGTCTTACCATTATGTTTTATTGCTGAGAGGTTGTGTTCCTCATTTGAGTCATAAAGGCCATTTCTATTAGATTATTACAATGTTCTCTTGGTTCTGGGAAAAAGCAGGCTAGGTCAAAAGGGACAGCTCTTCAGTATGTCTGTCAGTTTGTGCATGAGCTGTTGGCTTCCATGGAATGCTTGGTATTAAAACAATATATTGACTGGGGAATGACTGAGGTATTTGCAATGTCCTTGGCTTGCTGAGATCACTAATATGTTCCTCTCATTTACAGAGGAGAAGGACGGCCCCGGGACCCAGCATCCAGCACATGGTGAGCAGCATTGCAAATGTGCACGTGCAGATGAGGGGTTAATGGAGCAGAGAGGAGGGGGAGGCTGATGGAAAGGAACAGGACTTGGCTGGATTTCTCTGTGAAGTTTTTCTTGGCTAAAGGGTGGGAGAGAGTGACAGGGTCCGAGAAACAGCCGAGAGAGAATCAATAAAAAGAAAGGGAAACTGTCAGAGCACCATAAAACTATAAGGGGTCGCCTTCCTCTATTTAAAAACAGAAACTCACACACACCATGAGGTTCAGAATCGCTGACTGGCCTTCCACAAAGGAACATCGTATCATGGACATATTACATACAGTATCTTTCTTCCCCTGCCAACCCTGATGCACTTTTTGGCTCTCATGGGTTTCCAGCCTTGCTCTTGCTACACACCTCTATAGTAGCTAATCACCTAATCAAGTGACTGGGCTGTAACATATTGTATAGACCTGACCCCATAAATCATATATATATATTTGGTACAATTTGTAACTGCTTTAATTCTCCATATACAGTATTTGCATATATATATATATATATATATATATATATATATATACACACACAGGGTGGGATTTGCAGTGAGGCAAAGTTGTCACAGGCAGTACATTTCCATCTTCCCCTGGTAACTTTAACAGACAAATGACTGTGTTTTAATGCATCCCAGTAGAAGTATATTCAGGGTGTGGATGGGGGGGCAATAAGGGACCTGTTATCCAGAATGCTCGGAACCTGGGTTTTTCCAGAAAAGGCTGTCTTTCTCTAATTTGGATGACCATACTTTAAGGCTACAAAAAATTATGTAAATATTACATAAACCCAAAAGGATGGTTTTGCCTCCTACAATTATATTTTAGTTTGTGATAATGTATAAGGTACGGTCTCCTTATTGCAGAGATAAAGGAAATCATTTTTAAAAATATAAATTATTGGAGTCTATGTGCGAGATGGGCTTTTCATGATTTGGAACTTTCTGGATAATGGATTTCTGGATAACAGATCCCATACCATGTGTATATATAATAGATAGAGAGAGAGCGAGGTATAGGATTTGTTATTCAGAATACTTGGGAACTAGGGTTTTCTGAGTAAAATACAGCTGCAGTGTATGGAAGGACAGCATGAGTTTTGCAACTATAAAAAAGAAGTAGAAATAAAAATAATGTGTAATATAACTTTTCATTTTATCTCTCTTTTTTTTTAGGGTTCCACAAAATCTGTGAACATCAAACAGAGAAGCTCTCTGCCAAGGTGAGGGAACATTCTGATGGTACTGGCACGAGTCCTGCACAACAGCTGCGCTCTGTCACACTTTATCTAATAGATTCGCTGTGTTTCCCTACGGGATGCCACTTTCTGAGGGCTAAACATACTTGAATGGAGATCTACAGTTCGTTTGCATTTGCTTATAACAGAAGCAGGATTTGTTTAAAAATAATCTACTGCTTTGAGGCCTCTGGGAGCAATATCTAAGGGCTTGATGGGCAAAATGTGGCTCCCGAGCCACTGGTTGGGGATCACTGGCCTAGATGGAACAGTGAACAAGGGAATATGGAAATTCTGTGACGAGGGTGAAAATAGCTGCAATGATTTTGAGGGGTTAGCAACAAGTATTTTCTGTTATCTACCTTCATCAGTTAACTGTGGGTTGGGAAGATGAATCCCAAGGGCTGGTACAGAAGGGCAGATGTGGGCCTGGGGCTGATGATGAAGAATAACTCTGGGAAGGTGGGGATGAGGGTCTACTTCTCCTCTGATTTTTCCATCATTTTCAGCTGAGCTTTATTGCTTTTGCTCTCTGACTAGTGGATAGCTAACATTTGAAGCTAATAGGTCTTTGATTTTTCAAAATACTCAATGTGATATTAGAAATTCACCCAGAGAATTCAAAAAAACAAACATCTCTTAAGTTTCTGTGCTGAAAATCAGACAAGGTGATTAAAAAAGGAAGCCGCTTTGAGAATTTGAAGCATACCATAAATGCCTTAATACAAGCATATTCCTGACACTGGGGACTTTGGAATCCAGCTTTATTAGATTATTGACTTATTTTACAGGTCCTCAAATTAAATAAAATATAATTAAATAAAATATAAGCTTGAACAATGAAATGGATCCAAAGTGAGTAGGTATAACAGTGCAATGGCTGATTTTCTCTTTACTTTGCTCCAGAAATTTCATCTTGGACCATGTAATCCAGCGCAGTTATGACCTGGACCTTACGTACATCACAGAACGCATTATCAGTGTCTTTTTTCCGACCAATCTAGAGGAACAGCGCTACCGCGCCAACCTGCGAGAAGTAGCAACCATGCTGAAATCCAAACATGAGGATAAATACCTGGTAAGGTCAGGCAGAAAGGGGGAGCATACACTGTGGGGCTGTTAGTAGGAGGTACGGTTTCCTAATCTGGAAATCCAATGTCTAGAAAACTCCCATAAACTCCATTTTAAGTAATGTTATTTTTAAATATAATGTCCTTTTCCCCTGTACAAATAAAACAGTACTCTGTACTTGATGGTAACTAAGCTGCACAAATCCATATTGGTGGCAACAACTACAGTAGAATCCCCATTTTACATTTTTCAGGGGACCAGAAAAAAATGGTGTAAAAACCAAAAAAATGGAAAATCAGGGAAATGTATTATTGTCAGGGCCTGAAGGAACCGCTAGGATTTGCGGACTAAGCAGGAAGCAGCAAGTCCAACACAGTTCGTGGTAACAAGAGGGGTCAAGAATAAGAGTAGTCAAAGTCCAGGCAAAAGGGTCAATCCAGGCAGCAAGGTTCTTAGTCGAAATAACAGGCCAAAGTCAACACAGGAATCAAGATCAAGATACAAGTCACACCCAGGAACACAAGGAGTTGAACCTATAATTGGGCAGGGTTTGCAATGTTCTGGCGTCTTATATAGGCAGGTTTTGTGGCAAACAGAAGTGATGACGTCACGCGCTGACTGTCGACGCCACATGTTTTGACGCACGAGCGTCATGAAGCTGCGTGCGTTTTGATGCATTGGCATCAGAACGTGCCACGTGGGGAACCTGGGCGCTGCCATCTTGCTTATGATGCTGGAGACCGGAACACTGGTAAGTATTATTCCTTACAATTATGTATAATAATAATAGGTGGGACCAAAAAACAACAATGTAAAATGAGGGAAAACTTAAAATCTGGGGATGTAAAATGGAGGTTCTACTGTATTGGGTTTATTTAATGTTTAAATATTTTTAAGGTATGGAGATCAAAATGACAGAAAACCCTTATTCAGAAACCCGTGCCTGTACTTTAACAAAATAAACCTCACTGAACCCTAAAAACAAAAGTTTTTCAACTGGATGTCTGTTCTCTTCCTCAGCTTTTTAACCTATCCAGAAAGAGACATGATATTGCCAAACTCAATCCTAAGGTAAGCCAAACTGTGACTGCATTACAGTGCCAGAGCTGTCTTTTATGGGGCAGGGCAACAATTATGTGTTGGGTCAGTAACGAAAATCCATCATGCCCCTCCAATATATCTTTCTTCTGGGAAGGGGCTGCCAATGTGGCATATTGCTTGTATAAGACAAGGTAGTGTCAGAAATGTTTCATATCAGGGCTGTCCAACGTGTGGTCACCTAACATTAGTGTTATCACCTTATCTATCAAGAATCTTTTTTTACCTGCCAGCTGACAACTCTACCCATCTTCCACTGACAGTCAAGGCTGTTGGGGGCAGAGGATGATAATGATAATAATGGTAACGCATTAGTAAAAATAGCAATGATCATTTTTTTCCACTATTTTTTCCCTTGCACTCAGTATTTTAGAATCCAGCTTATTAATGTTTACATGATCGCAGTGTTGGTGAGTCCGAGCTTTTACACAGTAACCATGTGTCATTGTGAGGGTCACTTCCTTTTCATCTACTTTTCAGATACAAGACTTTTTTTGGCCAGACGGCCACGCGCCCCCACTGGATGTTATCTGCTCCATCTGTAAATCCATGGAGGCCTGGCTGGCACAAGACCCTCAACATGTGGTGGTCGTGCATTGCAAGGTAATGAGTAGAAGGGGGAAAACACATTGTGGTTTTAGGGGGTCTTTATTGAAAAAATTATTATTGCATCTATTTATAAAGTATGAACATATTACATGCTGTACATATGGGTTCTTACCAACAATTTCCATATTGGTTTTCCTCTCAGGATGGTTAACACGTGGAATACTGTATATTATAACATAATGGCAAATAGTTACTGATTTTCAGGGCATTGCCTGGAATAGTTTGATTCCCAGAAGCCACTCGTTTTTTAATATTTATTCCTAGAAAAGACGTCTTACCTTTAAAAAATTGCCAACTGCAAAGAAGAATTTCTTGTCATGCTCAAAGAGAACTGTTGTCGGTCACCCCTCTTAGTGCAGTTATTGTGTGGTACAAATTTGGGCAGCAATTTTGATTTGAGTGGAATTATGTATTAAGCAGTAAAGGGCCCTCCAGATGTTTTTTTCGTAATTCTACAAGTTACAGATCACCCCTGTCAGCTATAAAGGCAGTGACCTGGGGTGCAAAGTGATTTCTACATATTCATGAAAGGCTAAGGTAAAGCAGAAAAGGACTAAATATTTTCTTTTCGTACATTTTAGGAAGTCGATTTGCAGCAGAATTATCACATTTCTACATTACAATAATTGAATGCAAAGTCAATTAAAGACAAACTGGACCACCTAGCTTGGCTCATTTGTTTATGAAACAGCTAATTACCTATGTGGATAATTCACTTCCTTCTCTATTAGTGAGTGTTAAGTGAAGGTTAAATGCAGCACACAGCTAATGCTTTCTTCCTACATTCTCCATAGTATCCAGTCTCATACCCCAACTGTATTCCCCGTTAACCCAAGCAGAATTGGTTCTAACCAAGCAACAAAGGGCAGAGCCATCTTTAGGGGCCCATGAACAGGAGCATGCAACACAGGCCCAGGGTTTGTGGGACCACAGAACAGTAGTTTAGGAAATATATATTGAAAGGCAAGATGGTGTTGTAAATTGTAGCATAGTTTGTATAGTAAGGCAAGATGGTCTCATAGCAAGAGGTTGTAACTGTGGAAAAGAGCGATGTATTTACAAAATAAAACTAGTTTAGGGTAGGGCAAAGCAACTAGACACAAAAACACTTACATACACACAGGGTTTTCATCTTCCCCAAGTACACACATATTACTGTTGCTTAGATGGAACATGTAATGCACTGAGGAGGAAGGGAATCCTGTTACACTATAGCCACGAATGTTTTCCATCAGTGCACCATTGGGTGGTGTGCAAGACAATGTTCATGCCCAGCCAATATCTGGCTGAAGATATTTCCGATATCCATTGAGCATGATTGAAAATCCCATTTGGTAAGCACTGCATTGGGCCTTTGACTGGAGCCCAGTTTGGCCCGCCATATTCTTACCCTAAGAGTAAGGGGCAATAAGTGTAGAGTATATATTGTAAGCAAAGTTGGTGTCAGGAGAAAGAGTTGTAAATGTGGGATTGTGTGAATTGAGTGTAATTCGATTTCTTTTTCCTCCATAGGGAAATCAGGGGAAAACGGGAGTTGTCATTGCATCCTACATGCACTATAGCAAAGTATCCGCAAGGTGGGCATCACATTTTTCTCCAGCACCTTTTGAACTTTCTTTAATGTTCTTTGAGGGGTTCCAAAAAAAAGGGACGATGCCTCAGCTTAAACAAAATAGAGATGTCCAGCTTTGGTCCCTCTGAATTCTAGGGGATATCTTTTGAAAACAGATGGAGGTTGGTTAATATGTTGTTTGTTCCTTTGCCAAGAACAAATATCCATGGGAGCCTCTTTTTCTCCCTATCTTCCCTGCTTTATAACCAGTCTTTGTATACATCCTACATTATATACATCATAATAATAACAATTGTGCTCTGATGATCTCTCCTTTACTGGTTCACAAAATGTGCACAATAATATGTTACAGCTTTGATGTCCTCATTCAAAAATTAAAGGGACCAATTTTCCCCTATAATATATTATAAGGATATCAGAAACCATCAGTACTTATAGCACTGGAGAAAGACCTTTGCCTTTGTATAGTGCAAAACTCCAAGACTGTTTATATTGTGTAACAAAAGTTTTACATATATCTCTGTTGTGTTTGTGTTCTGCCTTGTTTTCCTGCCATCCTCTTGCTTTTCCTCCCCTCGTGCTGCTCTTTTCTTGACATTTGTCTCTTTCTTCCTTTCGTGCTCCGGCTTTTCCCACACTCATGCTCCCCCTTTCCTCTGCCTGCAGTGCGGATCAGGCTCTCAGCACTCTGGCCATGAGAAAGTTCTGTGAAGATAAGGTCTCCGTGTCTCTGCATCCATCTCAGCGCAGGTCAGTGATGGGAGGGGAAAAAGTGGAATTTGCTGTCGCCTCTGGAAATATTTCTCTTGATCCATACAAAAATGGCCAAACTCTGAACTGCAATAACAAACAGTATTGGGAAAGTGGAAGCTCTTCCTGTGAGAGCAGATTATTCCTCCATCAGTCCTTATCCTGATATCAAGAACAGCAGCATATTCATCAGCCTGTTTCCTGTTAGAAAGAACAGCAGAAACAAGAGTTTTCTTTCCTTTGCACTGACAGGAAGCTTCATAAACATCTAAAAATATTCAGATTAATTAGTAAAAAGGAGTCCGATTGCTCAAGAGCTCTGTTGGCTTCTTTGAAAGACATCATCGTTTTATTATAATCTGCTCCCCATAACATGTAGCATAGTGAATCACGGCCCACTGTTTGGAAACAAGTTAGTTAGGAATGTTTTATATAATTGTACTTATGTTATCTCTCATGCCCGTCTACTGGCCTCAACCCTTTTATTTAAAAATATGTCTTTAGATATATGAGAACATTAGGCTACACTTGGTTGCTCACTAGAAGACCTAATCAGAATGCACCTCAAATCTTATCCCTCCCCCATCTTTTTTTGGACCTTAGAAGGGTTCCCACTCCCACAGTTTGGTAATCTTCCCTGTAAAGGGAAACATACAATAATACAGTGATCCCCCAACCAGTGGCTTGTGAGTAACATGTTGCTCACCAACTCTTTGGATGTTGCTCCCAGTGGCCTCAAAGCAGATGCTTATTTTTGATTTCCAGGCTTGGAGGCAAGTTTTGGTTAAATAAAAACCAGTTGTACTGCCAAACAGAGACTCCAGTAGTCTGTCAGTCAACATAAATGGCCAGTGTCATACTGGCCCACCGGGATACCAGGAAAACTCCTGGTGGGTCAAAGTGTCAGTGGGCCCTCATGCTGATAAACTTTTGGCCTATTTCATATCCATTCCCTATTATATGAGAACAAAGAGGCTAAATAGATGGAATAATAGATTATAGTATGTAAAGAAAACAAACTAGGAGAATAGAGGTTGATTGAGGAGATGAAGAATATTAGTACTGAGAGTGGCCGTCCGACACTGCAAATGGGCAATTACAGCCCTTATTTTGCAACACCCAGAAACATTTTTTATGCTTGCTTTGCTCCCCAACTATTTTTACATGTAAATGTGGCTCACGGGTAAAATAGGTTGGTGACTTCCAGATTGAGGGTATATATTGACACAAGTCTATTTTTTTTTTCTAAACATGCTAAGTTTATTTCCACAGGTATATCAATTATTTTGGAGGCCTGCTGTCTGGCACCATTAAAATCAGCAGTGATATGCTCTCTCTTCAATGTGTGATGTTGCCCATCATTCCTGCCCTGCAGACAGATGGCGGTGAGTATTATACAGATGTCTGAAGTGCTAGCTGAGGATACTGGGAATTGTAGTTGGGAGCAGCTGGTGCAGAGCAGATGTCACATCCCTGTTTCAGATATTAGAATGCTACACCTTATCCAACCAGTGTCGGACTGGGCCGGCAGGACACCAGGGATAAACCTGGTGGGCCCCGGCCCTCATGGGCCCCTGCCGGCCCAGCCATGTTCCCCCGATCGGGCGCCCCATAAAAAAAACTTATGTTGCTGCGCCAATGCGCAGGTAGGCACTGCAACGGGGCTTACACAGAGGGCACAGAGGGAAGCCGGGAGGGGGCCCCTGGTGACTGCCTGGAGGGGCCTTCGTGTGGCAGTCCCGGTGGGGCCCCATTACTCCAGTCCGACCCTGTATCCAACAAAGAGCTTAGAAGCATGGCACTTTTAATTTAGGTTACGGCTATTACAAGGACAGCTCTCAGCATTGGGGGGGGGGGATATTTTGTTAATCTATTTTGACTTTTTTATTTTTTACTGGTTCATTTCCAACTTCTCTAAATTATATTTGCTATATGTTGAATGACCAAAGTCTCTGGATTTCCCCTTTTGTCCAACCCGCCAATCTTCGTTCTCCTTGAGTTAAAAATACAGTACACAGTGTTCCAAATCCTATAGGGGTCAGCACTAAAAAAGCTCAGGGAAAATAGTAGAATTGAAAAGGGTAAAAAGTATTTTATAGTGTAGTATTATTTGTAATGTTGTAGTTCCACAACTTCATATATTCCCAAAAATCACCTTAGGTGCAGTTACCCTTTAACAATCACCGCATGTGAGTGTCGGATGGTACTTCCAGACGTTTAACTTTAAAACACACTCATCAAAGATTGCTGAAGTGGAGCCGTTTGGTGTTACTTCTTGCTAGAAGAAGTTAAAAGCGCAGAATATAACGTAAAACCTTTTTAACCTAGTTGACCCATACACACAGTGAAGTAAGGTGGTGGTAGTGTCATGCTGTGGGACTGGACATTTTGTTAAGATAAGATGGATCGAAAATACATGTAAATACAAAAGGGGAACCCTGGGCAAAACTCCATCTTTCAGCAGGAAAATCATCCCAAAAACACAGCAAAGTAACCCTGGAGTGACTCAGGCATAAAGCCCTCATCTGAATGAGCAAAGTTAAGCCTGTCCCTAATTAATACATTTGTGCCGAAATCAGACAGAGCTGTATTTATTGTACAGGCACATGTTTTTGGACTCAATTTGGAGCACAAAGACCTGAGGGCTAAACATGAGCAAAGTGTAAAGTTTGAATAATAGGGCGGGCTGTGCCCAGTCTGCACTACATACGTAACTCCTCTAATTTTGAATGTCAGTGCTTTAAAGGGGTTGTTCACCTGCAAATTAACTTTTAGTATGATGTACAGAGTGATGAGACAATTTGCAATTGGTTTTTATTATTTGTGGTTTATGAGTTATTTAGCTTTTTGTTCAGCAGCTCTCCAGTTTGCAATTTCCGCAATCTAGTTGCTAGGGTCCAAATTACCCTAGCAACCATGCATTGATTTAAATAAGAGACTGGAATATGAATAAGAGAGGCATGAATAGAAAGACTAGTAATAAAAAGTAACAATAACAATACATCTGTAGCCTTACAGAGCATTTGTTTTTAGATGGGGTCAGGGACCCCATCAGAAAGCTGGAAAGAGTTAGAAGAAAAAAATATTTAAAAAAAAAAGTAATTAATAAACTTTAAAAAATAAATAATGAAGAACAAGAACTAAAAGTTGAACCACCCCTTTAAACAAAGACATCATCAGAACAATATGTCAGTAAAAATGTTTTATTCAGCAAAATGAGAGATTGGAGAATGTTCTGCATCAGAAGCTATAGCTATAGAAAACAGAGGAGGAACCACAAGGAATATAGGACTTAGTGGATACAGACTGATAAGCAGCTGATAAGTGTATGTTAATAATAAAGAGATAATATTTTTCCTGCAATTTCTTCTTTCCCTGAAGCCAGACTGTAGATCAGAAGGCAGATCCCCAGACCCGAGTCAGCTGGCTTCCCTTGTGGTGTGCACATACCAGTAACAATATTGCATATGGCCGACAGCTGCTTGGCACTGACCTGACTGAGCGGTTACATTTAGTATATTGATATAGTTTGGGATTTAAGGAAACAGCCAAGTTAGGAACACAGGGGTTGACCCTTTACACTTGAAAGTCACTTGAATCCTATCACAATAGTCATAGGAATGTTCAGTACAAGTATAATACTTAGTGAAGCTGCACTCATATTATGAAATGAAGACTTTGTGAGGGCCCTTTTCTAGATCCCTGATCAGCCACTGGGGCTGATCCCTGTTGTTATATCACTACATTCCCTATTGTTCTATCACTACATTCCCTATTCTATCACTACATTCCCTATTGTTATATCACTACATTCCCTGTTGTTCTATCACTACATTCCCTATTGTTCTGTCACTACATTCCCTGTTGTTCTATCACTACATTCCCTATTGTTCTAGCACTACATTCCCTATTGTTATATCACTACATTCCCTGTTGTTATATCTCTACATTCCCTATTGTTCTATCACTACATTCCCTATTGTTCTATCACTACATTCCCTATTGTTATATCACTACATTCCCTATTGTTATATCACTACATTCCCTGTTGTTATATCACTACATTCCCTGTTGTTATGTTGAAACATATCCATGCAACTTCCACCTTCTGGATTTTGTGGTGAGTATGCAGGGAACTGTATATACTGTATCTGCAAAATGAGGAGGCCTAATGCACACGAGTCTTATACCGTCCTTGGAAGGCATTTTTGAATGACCTTATCTGCTTCCCTTCTTCAGGATTCTGTCCTTTTGTAAAGATCTACCAGTCCATGCAGTTGGTCTACACATCTGGAATCTAGTGAGTGTGATATTTGCTGTTTGTTGCCTCCATCTGTCATACTTTGTATATATATATATATATATATGCATAGAATGGACCAGCACACCGTTTTCTTCAATCAAACGTGTTTATTCAATACACACTGTGTATCCAACGTTTCGGCCCGCATCCGGGCCTTTATCAGACTTTATCGGACTTTGACCGAGCACCCGGCCTGGAGAAAAAAGTGGACAGAGTGCAGGTGTTTGTACTATTATATATATATATATATATATATACAGGTATAGGATCCCTTATCCGGAAACCCGATATCCAGAAAGCTCAGTATTACGGAATGGCTGTCTCCCATAGACTCCATTTTTAAAAATGATTTCCCTTTTCTCTGTAATAATAAAACAGTACCTTGTACTTGATCCCAACTAAGATATAATAAATCCTTGTTGGAAGCAGAATCAGCCTATTGGGTTTATTTAATGTTAAAATTAATTTCTAGTAGACTTAAGTCATGAAGACCCAAATTACGGAAAGATCCGTTATCCGGAAAACCCCAGGTCCCGAGCATTCTGGATAACAGGTCCCATACCTGTGTATATATATATATATATATATATATATATATATATTGAGATTAATAATTGTTCTTTCCTAGTTCAAGTCATGGAGGAACGACACCTCAGAAGCGTCAGCTGTGCATCAGCTTGGAACCAGCGCTACTGCTGAAAGGGGACATCATGGTGAGTAAATAGAATTGCCTTACAGGAAACATGCTGGGCTATTTATCCATCTATACAAATAGTCTTCAGCTCAAGTCGTGGCTTTTAATGCTCATTGTGTCAGAATGCCAGGATAGCCAATTATTACCCAGTTCTTCTATGAAAACAAGCACGTGTGTCAGTGGCATTACTAGATATTATTGGGCCCCACAGCAAATGATTTTTTAGGTCCCCAAAATGTCCTCTTTTACCAATATTTATTAAAATTGTATATGAATTAAGGACTCATGGGGCCCCTAAACCTCCTGGGCCCCCCTGTAGCTGCAGGGTCTGTAGTTACGCCCCTGACGTGTGCGTTTTCAGGTGAAAACTGCATCAAAATCACCTGTGCTTAATAGCAGCTATACATGATAAGGTCCACTATTCAACTGCCCACAGGCCAAACAGATGGATAGGATACAAAGGGATAAATACATGGTATGGCTACTTATTTACCCTTCTGATTGCTGGGGCACAGAACCGGAATGATCACAATAGCAGGAAATTAAGACTATGGCTCCTCTTCACTTCATCAATATTCCAGCAGATATGGTGGTGCATTGGCAGAAAACATATTCAAACAGACAAGGGATGTCAGGTCAACATACACCTACCTATGAATTGAAGTGTATGGATACTTTTACTGAATGCTTGGTTGGTATGAGAGGAATCTGCAGGTCCTATCACTTTGACATTGTGTGAAAGTCCTATTGCTGTACTAAATGGCATCCGCAGAGCACCAGGAAGCCGCTTTACTTTCTAAACTGCCAATATACCATACACTGACTAATATGGTGTATTGTAGTGATGAATGGGTCAGCCTGACCCCCACCTGCCCAGCAAGTGGGTCTAGGACGAGCATTTACCCCCAGAGGCATGTGGTGGGCCATATCACTGCTGTAGTGACAGGGGGGCACTTGTTTGTATATTTCTTTTGGCCACACCCCCCTTCAGTGACATCAGAGAAGTTGATGGATCAGATGCACATATAGAAACTCATGCAAAGGTTGTGCTTGATTTGGGTAACGGCAGATGCGATTGGGTGTGAGCCAAAAAAAAAAAAAAATCAACCGGCACATCATTAGTGAATTAGGAGATTTTTCATGCAAAGTAGAACCAACAAACCATAGTAAATAGATATCGGTCAGGATAATTAGCCTGCCATACACACACCAAATATGGTAATATTATCTGCAGGCCAACAAAGGCCCAGGCCTAGGGTGTCAAAATTTTAGGGGGGCTGCCCAGCCACATCCCTAAGGACTCAAATCTTCCCAGTGCTCCTGTGCTCACACGTGCGGGGAGGGTGCGTGCGATACGGAGCCGGCGATAGGATCATACGTCCTTGGAAGGCGGAATCCGATCCTTCCAATGTATGGTTAAAACAGGCCAGAATGCACAAGCAGATGTGGGATATATCCCAGCCAGTTTGGGGCCTTTGGTTCCTGCACAAGGCCACAAAGAGTGATTTCCATTTGGATATAAACTCAGTTTTCCCAGTTGACAGTTGACTGACCACAGATTCACACCTTCTCGCTGCTTTGTTGCACCAAACAATCCACCTGATCAGATGTCAACTCAAGGTGTTCTATCTAAGTGTTTCTGATGGTTGCCACCACTACAGGCATTGATCTAAGCAGAACAACTGATATTGATGACTTAACCCAACAGGTGAAATGCTACCACAAGCGCTGCAAGTCTCACGAGAGGGAAGTGCTTTTCAGGGTGCAGTTTCACACGTGCACCATCCATAAAACCCACCTGTGCTTCAGTAAAGACCAGCTGGACTGCGCCTTCACAGGTGAGTCAAGGTTCAAACCCACACGTCACCCAGGCCTGGATAAACTATGCAAAAACTGACTTTTCCCTTCCTTACTCCCAAGATGACAGATTCCCAGACGATGCTTCAGTGGAATTCATGTTTTCTGCTGGACAAGACAAAGCTAAAGGTGAATTCTTCCATTGAATGTGCCCTTATATTGACATTGGCATTACTCTGTGTGTGTCTCATATTCCTTCCTCCTGCCAAAAGTCACACACATCAGTGCACTATTTTTTTTTAGGCTTTTAATCCCCCTGCCCTCTGCCCTGAGTTAGAGCTTTCAGCTGCTGCAGAGGATTAGGGGATCATTCATATTCCTTATGGAAGAATAGGTTTCAATCTGAATCACATGATACAGAACATCTGTCTCTTATTGGCTTACCTGAAAACTGACACCTTTATCAGCAATATGAGGGTACAAAGACATGACAGTTTAAAGATGGTTACGGGGGTCACTGATATTACCCAGACCAGGGAATCAGTACCATGGCAATGCTTGTGTTAACAATCAACTAGACAACAGAATGTAATAATGAATAATAATCATTCATTGTAGATCATTCAGATGTAGTGGTTCACCTTTATGTTAAAGTTTAGTATGTTCTAAAATGCCAATCGGTCTTCAGTATTTATTTTTTATAGTTTATTAATTATTTGACTTCTTCTATTTCCAGTTTCCAAATGGGGGTCACTGACCCCATCTAAAAAACAAATGCTCTGTAACACGACAGATTGATAGTTATAGCTACTTTTTATTACTCACCTTTCTATTCAGGCCTCTCCTATTCATATTCCAGTCTCCTATTTAAATCAATGCATAGTTACTAGGGTAATTTGGACACTAGCAACCGGATTGCTGAAATTGCAAACTGGAGAGCTGCTGAATAAAAAGCTAAATAACTCAAAAACTACAAATAATAAAAAATAAAAAACAACTGCAATTTGTCTAAGACGCACTCTCTGTATCATACTAAAAGTTAATTTAGGGTTAGTTCACACAGGGCGTTTTGGGGATATTTGGTCATCTGGCGACTAATCGCCTAGTTTTTGCGGCGACCAATCTCCCCAAATGCCTTCCTTGTTCCTGCACCAGCTAAAATGAAAAAACTAACTTCGGGCGACTACGGAAAAGGAATCGCCACGTGTGATTAGCGCCTGCGTTTTTTCATTTTAGCCTGGCGCAGGAATAGGGAAGGCATTTGGGGAGATTGGTCGCTGCAAAAACGAGCCAATTAGTCGCCAGGCGACCAAATCTCCCCAAAACCCCCTGTGTGAACTAACCCTTAAAGGTGAACAACCCCTTTTATTTTAATCCAACTCCATCTCAGCCCCTGGAATCAGTGTTGGACACTAGCAACCGGATTGCTGAAGCAAGGCAACAAATAAATGTTGCCTTGCTTTAAAAGGGTGGTTCACTTTTAAGTTAACTTTTATAATGTTATAGAATGGCTAATTATAAGCAACTTTTCAATTGATCTTCATTTTTTTATTTTTTTTATTATTTTATTATATTATTATTAGTCTTTTTTCTGATTTTTTCAAATGAAAAATGGAATGCTCTGTAAGGCTACACATTTATTGTTATTGATAGTTTTTCTTTCTCATTTTTCTACTCTTATTCAAATCAGTGCATGGTTGCTAGGGTAATTTGGACCCTAGCAACCAGATTGCTGAAATTGCAAACTGGAGAGCTGCTGAATAAAAACCTAAATAACTTAAAAAACACATAAAAATAAAAACTTAAAACCAAAAGTTGGGGAGCAACACAAGCATGAAAAAAGTACCTATAAGGGCTGTGATTGGCTATTCGGTAGCCCCTATGTGGGCTGACAGCCTACAGGAGAAATTCCTGCCTTTTTGATTTTTTTGTTTATTTGTGCCCCTGAGGTAGACCCTTAAGGTCGAAACGCGTTGGGCTCACTAAATATTATTTTGTAATTTTTGTTCTATACTTTTGCTTTTTTATGTAATAAATAAATTTTTTTTTCTAACTGGGTGTGTTATCAGTTTCTGATTATATTTAGCAGCTAAATTTGGAGACCCTGATGGGGAGTCTCCTATGGATTAGCACCCCGCATTCTAATTTTGAGGGTGTGCACCTTCTCTCTTACTTCTGTTGAAATTCAAAAATAAGCATCTGCTTTGAGGTCACTGGGATCAACATGTTACTCACAAACCACTGTGTAGGGACCACTGCTCTATATCATGAGTGATGGGCGAATTCGTCCCATTTGGCTTCCTCTGAAATATTATCGAAACGCGAATTTGGACGCCCGCATTAAAGTCAATGGGTGTCCGAATAATGTCGACTGTGACAGTTTTAACGCGAGCGACTATTCTGGTGTGTGTCCATATTTTTTTGATGCTGGTAAATTTTCCCTTGCAGTTTCGCCAATTTATTCGCTTGGTGGCGAAACGCGGAAATTCTCCGCAAATTTGCACTTGCCGAATTTATTCACCCATCACTATATATCATATTAAAAGTTAATTTAAAGATGAGCAACCCCTTTAAAGAAGTGATTAGACTGTAGGACTTGCATTGACTTTTATTTCTCCAACTCATTATGTGTTGTCTCCTCTCTCCCTCATTACAGGCTGTTTAGAATCTTTGCTAATTTGCTGTGTCTCTTACTTTGACCTTGTGTTCCCTTAAAGATCGTGAAGTGTTCAGCAAAGACCCCAACGTTTCAGTGGATTATGATATCACTGATCCACTGGTGCGATTTGACTCCTATGAAAACCTCAATATGATCCATGAGGACAGCCTGGAGGGGGGTGAGTTGCAAAAGCTATTGAATGTTTATACATTTGGGACTTTATTACTTTTAGGGGCATATTTATCAGAATTTGAGCAATTTGGCAGAATAAATTGTGATTTATGAAAAATCTTCAATGGACAAGAACATCCAAATTTGTATTTTATAGGGATGCACCGAATCCGGCAGAATACCGAACCGAATCTTAATTTGCAATTGCAAATTAGGGGTGGGAAGGGGAAAACATTTTTTACTTCCTTGTTTTGTGACAAAAAGTCATGCAATTTCCCTCCCTGCCTGTAATTTGCATATGCAAATTAGGATTCTGTTTGGCCGGGCAGAAGGATTTGGCCGAATCCGAATCCTGCTGAAAAACTCAACATGGTTTACATGGCATCTTTTTTAATTGTTTGATGTTTTCTTTTTTTTTTTTAAATAATCTTGACAAATCGCCTTAAATAGTGGTGCTTATGTTTTCCTTGATTTTCAGCGAATCACTGCAAAACTGCAATTGATAATTAATCTCCCCTGTTGTGTGCGAGACTGTTGTTGTTCTCACTGGTACTATAATAGGGTCACACGGGTGGTGCTATTGTGGTTGAATTCTTGCTGCCGCAGACAATTTGTGTGTGACAGATTTGTTTCTGCCTCTAGATTTGAGCCACACTCGGGGACCATTGGATGGCAGCCTTTATGCACGTGTGAAGAAGAAGGTTACCCCAGTGACATCTAGTAATGGAAGTCCAGAGCAGCACGGACGTCTTTTGTCTGTCAGCAGTGACTCTGGCCATTCTTCAGCCCCCACAGAGAGGTTGGAGGAAACTCCTCAAAAGTCTTTGCCCACAGCAACTGAAAGACAAGATCTGGAAAGACTTTTGGGTGGCTTTGGCGTCAGTGTGAAGCAAGAGGCGGAACCCCATTACTCTCAAGTCCTTAAGCATGAAGAAGTCGCAACACGAAATTTAAATCAAACGCAACAGATGGAGGAAAGAGGCCTGGATCAGGAAGGTGCAAACCAAAACATTCAGACAAAGATAAATGGAGAAGTGAGGTCTCCATATTCTCCCGTGTGGCCAGTAACTCCTGATGGAGGAGCAGCCCAGTGCTTGCCTTTGGCTTCATCATGCTGGGAAGGTCAGAGAGAGGCGACTTGTGAGACGCATTGGAATGGTCAGAGAGAGGCAGCCATTCTGGAAGAAGAAATGGGACAATATGGGGAACTGGCTATGTACCCAGGCAGAAGGCATTTGATCTCAAGACAATGCTCCTGTAGGTTGGGCTACTCCGGTCCAAATATTGAGGGGCCACCAAACAGAAATTACTTCAGGCAAGAAGGCATTATTGACGCTCGAGGCGGGACAGGGGCTGGTGTTATTCTACAAAATGCTCATTATCCAGGGATGTATGGAGAACAAGAAAGGAGAAGACTGTTTCGCTCATTATCTGAGGGACCTCAGCATTACCCAGCTCATGCACAAAGTCCACCAAAGAGAGGCAGTTTGAGGGATACGCGCCCATACATTTGCCAACCTTCTCCACATGAACCCCCTTTCCCACCAGCATGTCCTTGCTCTCATTGTCAGAACTCTGCCTGCTACCCGGTGACTAACATGCAGCCATTTCACCGTGGGGAACTACCGTTGCATATTCCTCAGCCTTATGGACAGAGTGTTCAAATCAACCACGATTTTACACATCCTTTCCAATTCCCTCAAACGAAGATGCTTTATGGCTATCCACCTGCCCACGGAGAAGAACCACTGCATTTTAACCATTTCACAGAAGGTGGCTATGGCCATACATATCCACATTTTCTAAATCCGTCTTACCTCCCTCCTCACTGCCCACCTAATGGCTATGGTCCCCATTCATTTCCTAATTCCATATCCCCATATAGCCCACCTAGAGGTCAGTCTCCTCCTTCTGGCTCTGTATCTCCAGCCAATGTCTCTGATCCCAGAAGAATGAGCGGTGACACCATCTCTGCAAGCAGTGTCAGTGAACTCACATCTGTGGAACAACAGCAACAGGAAGGTGAGCATTACAAACAATGATGAGTACTCGTTGATATTATTGTGCTTTTGGAAATATCATTAGTAAGTTGGACATACATACTGACACCTTAGAGGTGGGCTAATTGCACCTTTGGGTTGGGTTCAAGGTGTCAAGGCAGGGCTCCAATTGTAAAAATACCCGTTTACTCCTACTGTAGTTACACAGGGGTGTCCAGCTGGTGGCCCTCTAGCCTTCAGCTGTTCATGGGAAGCTGGGAGTTGCAGTCCAACTTCAGCTAAAGGCAGGCAGATTGAACACCCCTGCCTTAGAATGAGAACCCTAAACTGCTTTAATCAGTTTTCTCTGATGCATATGTGAAATGATTTACATGGTATGGTCAGCTTATTAATATGACTACAACATAAGTGGAATGCTATGTGGTACTGCCCATGATGTAATATTGTACTGTAGCCCCCACCCTGAGAATTTAGCAATTGCACGAGTTAGCCCTGTAACTGGAAACAATGGTTATATATGGATCATTTATATCAACTGTCAGACGATCTGGCTTTCATTATGAGGACTAAACAAGCAGTGGAGTAGTGTTGGATATAGTGAGGCCAGTAATGAATGAGAAAGCATTTCCTCCGTTTTCTTTCTCCTTCATGTACTAATGTTACGAACTAGAGATCATTTTGGATCCATAAAAGAAATGTAAAGAAATATTCGATTTAACCCTCAGGGTTAATGGCTCAGGGACTTTAGTGGCTGCTTAAATGGGATTTTATCAGCAGTTCATGAAGGGACAAAGCTGCTTGTTTTCCTCGCTTTATTTTACTTTGTGTTTTTCCTTTTATCTTAAAATACCAGTGAGGTGTCCAAAGATAATCGGATGCAGAGAGCAATGGCAGTTTTAGTTCCAACGAGTCTCACAAATGAACCAAAAGGCACATCTAGACAATTAGCTCACTGAGTTGAATTTAAGGAATTAGTAGCACCATAAATTACTAATGGAAATTGTGACTGTGACACGGGCGTTTCTGAGCTATACGTCACCTTAGGGTAAGGGCATACCTGGAGATTCGGGGAGATTTAGTCGGCTGGCAACTAATCGTCTCTTCTTTTGGGAGACTAATCGCCCCGAACTGCTTCCCTGTGTCTTCCGCATGTTTCAATGAAAAAACGCCTGGGCCAATGCATTCGCGGCGATTCGATTTCCAAAGTCGCCCAAAGTTTCCTCACGAGTAAACTTCTAGTGACATCGGAAATCGAAGCGCCACGAGTACATTGGAGCATACGCTTTTTTTCATTCAAGCAGGTGGAAGACACGGGGGAAGCAGTTCAGGGAGATTAGTCTCCACAAAGAAGAGACGATTAGTCGCCAGGCGACTAAATCTCCCCGAATCTCCAGGTGTGCCCTTAGGGCAGAGACACTATTTCGGGAGATTAGTTGCTTCTTCTTCAGACGTCTAAGCTCCCCGAAAAGCCTTCCCAATGGCCAGAATCTAAATTGCCGGCGGGGTGACTTCAGAAAACGGAAAAGAAGAAGAAGAAGTTATTTGTCGCTGGGCGACTAATCTCCCGAAATAGCAGCGTGTGTCTCTGCCCTAAAGGTGGCCATATACTCTGCTCATTTATTGGAGACCTCATTTATTGAGGTCTCCAGTCTCTCCCCGATATGCACAACTTGAGGTGGGTGATATCGGACTGATCCGATTGATCAGAGGTGGTCCTCGATCCGACGGGACTTTTAAATTTGGTCAATCAACATCTGCCTGGTTTTCGTCTAGATATTGATCATGGAAGCCCCGTGCACTGCCCAGTAAGCTGCTGACTTGGTCTGTTGGCAGCTTATATTGGTCTTTGAATGTCAACTCAGTGCCACTACTCCCAACCTTTTCTGTGCTATAGCCGGATCCAGAGAGGTCCGTCACTAGTGCACTTGTGCTCTCTTTACTAGGAGAACTGAACGGTGTTATTTTAAATGTATTGGTCACAATTGCTCAAGTGTGCCCAGCTATTGCAGTTGTGCTAGTTCAGATGGGCGGGATTTCACTGGGACAATTGGATACTGGGAGGAAAACCTGTGGGGGTGTGTATGCCCTTCAAGTCCCAGCCCGGTGGGCCACCACTGTCCGCTGCTGCAGAGGGGGGAAATGCTGCATTGTGGGTAAAAACATGGCAATTGTCTTCAGAAGTACACTTTACACCCTGAGTCTCTGTTAAATAAATGACCCCTCTTTTCAGATAATTAGGGCTGGCACACATTCTGGCAAATAACTGCAGGTCTTCATATATTGTTATCTTTCTTCCCTATTTTTATTATTAACATTGGTTCCGAGCATGATTTTTAATGGCCAGGCTGGTACTGGCCGAATAGCTACTCTATAGAGAATACATATCCCTGGCCTGCCCCCCCCCCCCCCAGAAGTCCTACCAGAAAAACTAAATATATTCTCAAACAAACAAAAATCAAACAAACACCATGCTCTGTAGATTTGGTGCCAATATTATAAAGTGAAAGTCATGTGCTATCAGTGCATTAAATTCCACCGGTGTGGTCGGCCCTTTAACATTTTACTGCTTGTTGCAAATGACCGAGTGCATTCCTACATTATTTCACACATTCTGAAAGTCCTTATAAAGTGTTATGATGTAGTTTACTGCCGGTCACGGTGAAACCATTTCCATACACCAAGCTTCGCTTTCTGACACTTGACCTGAAGCCCACCTGCTTTCCATATACCCGGTATATACAGAGATTTGTACCCAAATATAATGTGATTTCCTCATGTGATATCTTCTGGAGTTTCTGCACCTCAGGTTCTGGCTACATACGCTCGCCATCCAAATGTATATACAGGTGTGGGATCCATTATCTGGAAACTCATTATCCAAACAGCTCAGAATTACGGGAATGCTATCTTCCATAGACTTCATTTTAATCAAATAATTCAAATTTTTTAAAAATGATTTCCTTTTTCTCTGTAATAATAAAACAGAAACTTGTACTTGATCCAAACTAAGATAGAATTGATCCTTATTGGAAGCAAAACCAGCCTATTGGGTTTATTTAATGGTTACATGATTTTTAGCAGATTTAAGGGTGGTGGCACACGGGGAAATTTCGTTGCTTGTGATAAATCTTCGTTAGTGTGGGCGACTAATCTCCCTGAAATGCCTATCCACTGGCAACAATGTGAATCCCTGGCGGGATGGCATAATCGTCGCTTTTCTGAAGTTACATCACAAGGAAACTTTGGATGACTTCAGAAAACCAAAGTGACGTTTATGCCATCCCGCCGGCGATTCACATTGTTGCCAGTGGGTAGGCATTTTGGGGAGATTAGTAATAACTAGCAGTAACGTAGCAGTGACGAAGATTTATCGCAGACGACTAAATCCCCCTGTGTGTGCGCCACCACCCTTAGGGCAGAGACAGACGAGAAGATTTGGGTAGATTTAGTCGCCCGGTGACAAATTGCCTCGTCTTCGGGCGACTAATCTCCCTGTACTGCCTCCCTGCCGGCTAGAATCAAAATCGCCGGCGGATGGAACTTGGAGTGCTTCATTTTCCAAAGTCGCCTCACAAGGAAACTTTAGAAATGACTCCGGAAAACAAAGCACTCCGAGTGCCATCCCGCCAGTGATTTAGATTCTAGCTGGCGGGGAGGCAGTTCAGAGAGATTACTTGCACGCAGAAGAGGCAATTTGTCTCCTGGGCGACTAATCTCTCCAAATCTTCTTTTCTGTCTCTGCACTTTAATGTATAAAGTTACAAATTATGTAAAGATCCCAAAAGAAAACCCCAGGTCTTGAGCATTCTGGATAACAGGTCCCATACTTGATTGATAAACGCTGCTTTTCCTCGCTGGGGAATATTCCCAAATGATTTAATTATTTTATCATAGTAAGTGTAGAGTGTAGACTAAGCAGCGCTCTGGGTCCAGTACCCCCTGTATTGGTGTTGGTACTACAGATAGCCCGGGCGTTTTAGCAAGAGAACTAGAATGGGTAATGGTTTCATGTGACCTGAGAGTGGATTGTGGGTAAGTGACCATGCACGTGGCACCAATACGCTGCTGCAAAGCCTTAGTACACATGGCTGCATGGGTTCAACTTCAGGTGCTGCAACTGTCTAAAAATTCTTCTACAATGATAGTGAGTTGCCCTTTATTTCTGTAGTGTGTTGGTGAATGTTGGAGGCGGACAGGGCCGCCATTAGAAATCACGGGACCCCCTGGGCCCGCCCACCCAGGCCCCACCCCAGATCCCACCCACTCCACACCACAGTTAAAAGACCACACAAACATCAGCGTTAAAAAAAGGTAACCCTCCCCCACACACACAAGTTATAAAAAGCTATTGATGGTCAGGGCCCCCTTATAAGTAAAAAAAAAAAAAAAAACCTTGGCGCCAGGGTTCCCTTACAAGCTACAAAAAAAAATTGGGGCCGCAGAAAATATCTTTTTAAAAAACTTT
Source organism: Xenopus petersii (assembly GCA_038501925.1). Lineage (NCBI taxonomy): Eukaryota > Metazoa > Chordata > Amphibia > Anura > Pipidae > Xenopus > Xenopus petersii. Next base: position 38,148,667 of record CM076674.1, read on the forward strand.
GGCGCCAGGGCCCACTTACAAGTAAAAAAAAATTAGGGCCGCAGAAAATATTTTTTTTAAAAAACTTCGGCGCCAGAGCCCCCTTACAAGTTAAAAAAAAAACTGGGGCCCCATAAAATATTTTTTTTAAAAAATTGGCAGGGGCCTATAGAGTATTAGAATAAAACACTGGTGGCCAGGGGATTAAAAAAAAACCAAAAAAAAAAAAAACCCACATTGGTGTCAGTAGAATTGAACTCGTGGCTGCAGGACTTCAATTATAGCTGTTTTCATGACTTCTGGTCTTTTCGCCGCTTCAGGACTTCAGTGTCGGCTCCTTTCGTGACTTCTGGTCTTTCCGTGGCTTCAGGACTTCGTCTGTTCGGCACTTCCGCATTCGGCTGTTCGGGACTTCGATCGTGTGGCACCACTTCGGAGCTGTCAAGGGGGGCCCGGCTCTTCAAAAAGCCTGCCGGGCCCCCCTTCAAGCCCGGGCCACCTGTCCCCCCTGATGGTGACCCTGGAGGCAGATACAGTATGCACATAGAATAGGTGTGACCTGTGACTGCTGCTCTGCGGGAAACCAGTTTCCAACAGACGATCGTGTCTCCCGGCCACCCCACAATACCACTATTTATTTATTTCCCACAGAAACCCAAACGCACAATGACAACATTTTACTCAAGTTTTTTGTAGTCATTGTCATCATCATCATCATTATTATTATTATTATTATTATTAAAGGAAACTGATGATTTGGCTGAAGAAAATACATTGTATTCATCCCTAATATCATGGAATGGCGCAATTGCTCTGAAAAGGGTTTTATGCCCAATATCTGAATTTTGTTCAGTTCAGTTACAGTGTGGCCCCTTCTGCACAAGTCGCCTTATATATTTATCTCTAATAGTCAGTCTGTTCTTCATCATTAGAGACCCAGCAGTAATAAACACATGCAGCATTCATTAAAGGCTTGTTCACCTTTGACTTCACTTTTAGTATGATGAAGAGAGTGATATTCTTAGACAATTTACGATTGGTTTTTATGTTTTATTATTTTAAGTTATTTAGCTTTTTATTCAGCAGCTCTCCGGTTTGCAATGTCCGCCATCTGGTTGATAGGGTCCAAATTCCCCTAGCAACCATGCACTGATTTGAATAAGTGACTGGGATATGTATAGGAGAGGACTGAATAGAAAGATAAGTAATAAAATGTAGCAATAACAATAAATGTGTAGCTTTGCAGAGCATTTGGTTGTTAGATGGGTCAGTGACCCCCTATTTAAAAGTTGGAAACAATCAGAAGAAGGCAAATAATTTAAAAACCTAAAAAAAAAAAAAGTAATGCAAAGACCAATTGAAACATTTCCATTCTATAGCATACTAAAAGACAACTTAAAGGTAAACCACCTCCTGAAGGATTAGAAATGACATACACTGGGTTGTAATAGAATCCACCGAGCTTGGCAAATATTTCAGAGCCACAAAATGAATAAGAGTTATAAATGAGCTGTAAAATATCCTTATAGATGGTGCTTGGGGGTGTCATCTGTTATAATCGGTGCTTGGTACTCTCACATGACTCATTGAAACGAATGTATTATAACAAATAGCGTGTTCCTGACTTTAAATAATATGAGGATATTAGAGGTCAGCACTATCACCCCTGTATATTTCAGCAGGGAATACATGAATTCCTACAGACAAAGTACAAGTTACTGATCTCATGGAAGGAGAATAATGGCAAACACATGAGGAGCGTGGCTATAACAGAATGGGACACAGATGTGCTGCAGATTGGGAGGGTGGAGGCAACAAAATGATGGGACTTAAATACTACAGAAAGTGGAGGTGTCACATTGGCTGCTGAAAGAGGGGCTATTAGGGAGGCTAAAGGTGAAACATCCCTTTGCTCTCTGCTGGATCTCATCAGCTCCACTATCTGCAACAGCAGGAGGGCCCATGTGCTGATGGAGATAAGAGATGTGATGGTCCTTTAATGGGGGTGATCTTTAACTTTTAGTATGTTCTAGAATGGCTAATTCTAAGCAACTTTTCAGTTTGCTTTTGTTCTTTCTTTTTTATAGTTTTTGAATGATTTGCCTTCTTCTTCTGACTCTTTCCAGCTTTCAAATGCTCTGTAAGGGAGCTAGCACACGGGCAGATTCGGGGAGATTTTATTAGCCTGGCGACTAATCGCCTCTTCTGCAGGGTGACCATCTCCCCAAAGTTGCCTCACGAGGAAACTTCGGGCGACTACGCAAATCTAAGTGCTGCGAGTGCATTGGCGTTTTTATAGCAGGGGGAAGGCAGTTCGGGAAGATTGTCGCCAAACAGAATAGGCAATTAGTCGGCAGGCACCTAAAATCTCCCCTAATCTGCCCATGTCCTAGCTTCCTAAGTATACAAATGTATTGTTATTGCTACTTTTTATTACTCACCTTTATATTCAGGCCCTCTCCTATTTATATTTCAACCTCTTATTCAAATCAATACATGGTTGCTAGGGTTATTTGGACCATAGAAACCAGATTGCTAAAATTGCAAACTGGAGAGCTGCCGAATAAAAAGCTAAATAACTAAAAAGAACAAATGAAAACCAACTGCAAATGGTATCAGAAGCATATTAATCTCTACATCATACTAACAGTCAAATGAATATGGCTAAAAATTCCATATTTTATATAATGACCTTATTGCATATACAAAATACGATCATTCATCACCCAAGATGCTGCCAAAATTCTTATTCACTCATTCACCTCAAGTTTCAGCTTGTCAATAGCAGAAATGATCCAGGACTTCAGGGGGTCACCATCTTGGAAAGTGTCTGTGACACTCACATGCTCAGTGGGCTCTGAGCAGCTGTTGAGAATCTAAGCTTAGGGGTCGTCACTAATTATCCAGCAGAAAATGAGGTTTGTCTGTAATATAAGCTGATGCTACAGGGCTGATTATTAAATTCTGATGCTAGTTGCACTGGTTTCTGTGCTGCCATGTAGTAATTAGATGTATTAATTACTAATCAGCCTTATATTGTGACATTTCTATTCTATGTGTACTGTATATTGTGAGTGGGTCCCTAAGCTCAGTAAGTAACAACAGCACAGAGCATGTGCAGTGAATTAGCAGAAAAGAAGATGGGGAGCTACTGGGGCATCCTTGGAGACACAGATCTTTACTGCTAAAGGGCTGAGGTTGCCTTGGGCTGGTACAGAAGCCCAAAACATAATGTACAACATTTTTAGCTACTTCTTTAGTTAGGCTTTAGTTCTCCTTTAACACAAAGGTGAACAACTCCCTTTACTGACCAAACTGTAATCATCCATCCGCAATGTTACCCCCATATTAATGTGATATGAAACTTTTACACAGGAGGAAACTCTAAAATTCGAATTTCAAATTCACTTTTGCAGTGTAAACCTTAAAATCTGGAGACATTCAAGCCTGACCTGATAGAGAACGGCACTTTTATTAGAACTGAGTTACAGGAGATGTCGGTGCCAAGGGCAGGGGAACAAAGAAAGTCTTATACCGGCTCCGGTTCTTTGTGAGCCATGGCACCTTTCCATTAAGTAAGCAGATCCAGTGGAGGGGGGTAAAGCAGCGATGCAGTACTTCAGCCTCATAGGAGTAAAATATTGGATATACAGTATAGACACTTTCAGACACTTATAGTAGATATGTGATTGTTTGTGGGTCACATTTGCTGGCGTGGAAAATAACTGTATTATTCCTACATAACCATTCACTGCATTACACAAAGCACATTATTATGTGGGTGCAGCTTCCAGCCTGTGCCAGATGCAGCTAGTGCAATATGAGGCTGGGGCGGACAGAGGACTTTATCCCTGTTCTGTTGCAGGGTTGGCGCTGCAGTTCTTTGAATATTACCAGCTACAAAAGCAACTACAACAATGCATCTCCTAGGAATGGCAGAGCCCTGCTTTTATATCAGCACGGGACATTTTATCAGCATTCTAAAGGAGAAGAGGTATGAGAAAGAGGTAAAGTCTGCCTAGTTCAGATGTTTCCTTTCATTCATTAAACTGCACTAGGCCTGCAAATGCAAATACTGATTGGTTGCTATGAGTTACAAGACCGGATCCAACTTTGCACGTTTTATTTAATTCCCCCCCCCCCATAGGGCAGTGAGTTTAATCTCTCAGTTGGACTTAATATGATGAGCGAGCACAATGATTTCTGTGTTAGAAATGGCACGTGTGGAATTAGTGAGACCCAGTTATACTGGAAGTATTTCAGGTGATCATGTGTCTGAGTGTGAGGGAGAAAGTGCTGAATGGAACCCATGCTGGGGTTTAGCGACTCTGCTCCCCCATCCCGTCCCCAATATAAGCTTAATTTTCCATATAAATTCTCTGTATGCCCATCCCCGGCCCAATTTATTTCTTCATCTGTGTGTTTTATGAGTCATTCTCAGGCTTCCATCATTATATATGAGTCCCCCAGGGACAAATCATTGAAAGCTTTAGAGAAATCTCTTTAGCCCCTTGCACCTCCCAAACAACTTCCTTCAGTTACGTAGCCAGGAAAACATGAGGGTTTGTTTGGGATCATCTCCACAGCAATGACTTGGTGTCCGTCCGGAACCGCACAGCTCACACATCCTATACATTCCACAAGCTGTAGCCAAAATCTCAACCAGGACCAAAGTAGGACATGAAGGGGCTCGGTATTCGTAGACAAGCTGGGGCCCAAGTCATATATATATATATAATTCAGGGACATCCAAGTGAGTGTACATATATGTCTATATAGGTATGTGTATATATAAATATATACAGGTATGGGACTCGTTATCCAGAATACTCAGGACCTGGGGTTTTCCGGATAACGGATCTTTCCGTAATTTGGGTCTTCATGCCTTAAGTCTACTAGAAATTAATGTAAACATATATAACCCAGTAGGCTGGTTTTGCCTCCAATAATGATTAATTATATCTTAGTTGGGATAAAGTACAAGCTACTGTTTTATTACTACAGAGAAAAAGGAAATCATTTTTAAAAATGGAGTCTATGGGAGACAGCCATTCCGTATTTGGAGCTTTCTGGATATCGGGTTTCCGGATAAGGGATCCTATACCTGTATACTGTGTATATATATATATATATATATATATATATATATATATATATATATATATATATATATATATAAATATATATAAAAATATACATACATATACATATATATATATAAAAATATACATATATATATATATATATACATATATATATATATATATATATATATATATATATAGAATTCGGGTTGTAGTTAACAGCGCACACTGGAATTATTTAAAAGGTTAATTTATTTATCAAATGTTAAAATTCACATGTATCGACGTTTCGGTCCGGATCTTGGACCGTTTTCAAGATATATATATATATATATATACACACACACACACACAGGTATGGGACCTGTTATACAGAATGCTAGGGACCTGGATAAGGGGTATTTCCATATTTTGAATCTCCGTACTACTAAAAAATATGTGAACATTAAATAAACCCAATAGGATAGTTTTGCTTCCTATAAGGGTTAATTATTAGTTGGGATCAAGTACAAGGTACTGTTTTATTTAGGGATTCACCAAATCCAGAATTCGGCCAGGATTCATCTTTTTTCAGCAGGATACAGATTTTTGGTTTGGTCTAATCCAAATCCTAATTTACATATGTAAATTAGGGGCGGGTAGGGAAAATCACATCACAAAAGAAGAATTTTTTCCCATGTTTTCCTTTCCTACCCCTAATATGCAAATTAGTATTTGGATTTGGTTCAATATTCCGCTGAATCTTTCACTAAGGATTCAGGGATTCGGCCAAATCCCAAATAGTGGATTCAGTGCATCCCTAGTTTTATTATTACTGGGAAAAAGCAAATCATTTAAAAATCTTAATTATTTGATTAAAATGGAGTCTATGGGAGATGGCCTTCCTGTATTTCGGAGTTTTTGGATTATAGGTTTATGGATACCGGACCTCATACCTGTACAAGTTTCCCTGCTATATATATATATTTGCAGTGATTTGGCACCCGAGCACGTTACAGTACAGAAATGAATGCAATAATGTAATTTTCCTACTTAAAGGAAAACTATACCCCCCAAACAATGTAGGTCTCTATAAAAAGAAATTGCATAAAACAGCTCATATGTAAAACCCTGCTTCGTGTAAATAAACCATTTTCATAATAATACACTTTTCTAGTAGTATGTGCCATTGGGTAATCATAAATAGAAAATTGCCATTTTAAAAAATAAGGGCCGCCCCCTGGGATCGTAGGATTCACTGTACTCACAAACATACCAACAAACCATACATGTTAGGTCACATGAGCCAATTAACAGACAGAGTTGTGTCTTTTGCTTCCACACTTCTTCCTGTTACAGTTAGAGTTGAAGTATTTCTGGTCAGGTGATCTCTGAGGCATCACACAGACCATCACAAAATGGTGGTTCAAGGCAAGAGATGTAAAAGGACAATATTTACTTAAATACATATTCCAGTTTGGTAAAATTCTTTAATATGCCACTTAATATGATATGAACTATCTGTTGCTTAAGTATTCATTTTGGGGGTATAGTTTTCCTTTAATCCCAAAAATCCTCAGGATGTTTCACTGCATGAGAAAGAACAGGTTTAAGTTAAACATCAGGGGTTGAAGTTTACATATAAATGAATAAACTGTATATTCTTTAAATGCTGACCAACATGTCTTCCGGTGACAAATCTCTGCCTGGCCCCGGATGTTTCCCCAGTGTTGTCACCTAAATAATCAGGACATTCCAGCCCAGTATATGTTCCAGGCAGAGGCACTAATACCCCCACTTCCAGCTAGATAGGAATATTGCTGAAATGTTTATATAGAGGAGTCTCAAACAACTTGGTGGCACCCAGAGGCCCAGTCTGCAGAAAATCGTACGCACACAAGCTGGCTTTCCCTGCAAGCTGTGGGATTTAATATTATTTAATATGAGGCAGTAACCTATTTATCACTGCTATCATTTGTAAAAAAAAAAAAAAGAAAGACTTTGGGTTTTGTTTAAGGGCAAAGAGACACGGTCAGATTCGGGGAAATTAAATCTCCTCTTCTTAGGGGTGAATAATCTCTGAACTGCATTCCTGTCGGCTACAATAAAAATTGCAGGCAGTGTGGCACTCGGAGCACCCAAAGTTCAAGGAAACTTCGGACGACTTCAGAAAACGAAGCACCCCAGCACAAGTGCCATCCCGGGAAGATTAGTTGCCCCCAAATAAGAGGAGATTTATCTCCAGGCAAATAATCTCCCTGAATCTGACCGTGTCTCTAACCTAAAGGGGTTGCTCACCTTTAAATTAATTTTTATTATGATGTAGAGAGTGGCTTTCTGAGACAGTTTGTAATTGGTTTTCATTTTTTTGTATCATATATTTTTATTCTTCTTATTCAGCAGCTCTCCAGTTTGCAATTTCAGCAGTCTGGTTGCTAGTGTCCTAATTAACCTAGCAACCATGCATTGATTAGAATAAGAGACTGGAATATGAATAGGATAGGACCTGAATAGAAACATGAAAAATAAAAAGTAGCAATAACAATACATTCGTAGCCTTACAGAGCTTTTGTTTTTAGATGGGGTCAGTGACCCCCATTTGGAAGCTTGAACGAGTCAGAAGAAGAAGGCAAATAATTCAGAAACGATAAAAGATAAATAATGAAGAGCATTGCCCCCTATTCCCAAGCCTAAATAAACAAGGAGTAGTTCTTTATACAGAGGTAATAATAGAGAGGGAGAGACCGATTTAAAGATATACTCATCTTCTCTCAGTTGCTCAGAGGATCCGAGTAGGCAGAATAAAAGCTGACCATACACATTAAGATCTGCCCATTGGCGAGTTCACCAAACAGGCAGATCTTTTACCGTGATTCTGCCACCAACATTCTGGAGCAAGGCCCCGGGCCAGCGTTGGATTTATAACACATGCCTATGCATACCTGTGACGAGAGGAGCGCATCAGCAAAACAAAGCAATTCTTATTGTGCATTTAGTGAAACAACAATAATAATTGCTGAAAAACATGGTCAGAGAAGCAATTTTACAACAAAACTGCTGTGTATTGGCTTTATGGTGAATACAAAAATTATAGTTCCCCTTTAAAAAAGATTTTTCCTGCTTTTGGTGCTGTGACATGATGTCTGTAGTAGCTGAGTGTGTAACATTACCATGACACTAGCCACAATTCATGGGGTAAAAATCTATTATTCTCTTCCTTTGGCTGGAAAATACTGGTTCAGAATCACCTGTGGAGCAGTTTAAGAACAGGCCTTCTCTTCTCCAGTTTCCGTTTTTTGTACAGTCCGTTCCCTTCAGTGCAGCCTGAGTTTGCTGCTAATTAGTATGACGAGATTTTATTCACTCATGTTGCACAACCTTCAAACATCTATTGATTTGACATGGTCACTTACAAAATGTTCTGGGTCTTGGGGGGTAAAGCAAGGTATTGGCTCTGGCCCTTTTATCTGCATTGGGCCACAAGACTCATTTGTACCAGTTCTTACTGCTCTGTTTAATCTATGAAAAATGGTGCATTAGTGCAAGTGTTTCAGTAGTTGCTGGATGTGGGTTGCCTGAAGATTAATGTAGAGTCAATAATCTTGTTTCCTTGCTTTCATAACTTACTGATTCAAACACATGCCTGTTGCCTTCTCTCCCCACAGAGCCCAGTGATCGTGTCATGAAGTTAAATGCTCCAACACTGCAGCTGCATCAGCACATGGAGACGGGACCGGCTGTCAGCTCCTCTGCTATTCTACACAGCAACTCTTCTGACCAAGGGAGCCCTCAGCAGTCAAGCTCTCCCATGGACGCTCACATAGCAAGAAGCACTGCTGGCTCCGATATTAACATGCATGTCCATAGCTTAGTGCAGGCAGATTATTTTGTGCATCCACATAGTCCTGTGCACACAAGCACTCCCGTAAATACTCACTGCCAGTCTATTCAGACAAATAACCTTCTAAATGTGCAGAATCCCACCCTTCAGAGCCATAGTGTGACACAAAAAAGCCCAACATCCCCCACACTCAGTCCACTTGTGCACATGCAGAATCCAACTCTTCCTGGCTATAATCAGGGGCAAACAAGTCCCACATCACTCAGAACAGCTCCTCCTGTACACATGCACAATCCATCTCTGCAAAGCCATAGTCAGGGGCAAACATGTCCTACAATGCACATATCAGCTCCTCCTGTACACATGCAGACTCCCGCTCTTCAAAGCCATAGTCAGGGGAAAACGTATTCTACTTCCCCCACACACGCCCCATCAGTACATGTACAGAATCCAGCGCTGCACAGTCACAGTCAGGGTCAAACCTGTCCTACATCCACCCCACACAATCCAGCTGTGCACATGCAGAACCCAGCTTTTCAAAGTCAACGTTTGGGCCAAACATGTCCTGCATCCCCAACACATAGTCCATCTTCCCAGTTAGGCCATACCACTCAGCTACCCAGTCCATCTGTACAACTGAATGGAAGTAGCCAACATATGAGTTTGGCTGTACAAGGGCATGGCCAGCTGCACTCTCCTGATAAACATGGACAAGCGCAAGACAATGTGCCCACTCATGGCCTGACAGCAAACAGTCCACTCAACACAAAGAGTTCTCCTGAGCGACCAGACATCCCCAACCATACACAAAACACATGTACACAAGCACACAACCCTCCTTCACCTTCTGAGCCACATGTACAGACAGGCAACTGTGTAGTCAAACAGATCTCCAGTACATATCCACATTCTCCTAATCACAGCCAGTCTTCAGAGGGCCAGGCACCTGTCCCCCCAGCAATTGCACCTACACAAACAAATGTGCCTCAACAAAAACTGGTCCAGTCTCACAGCTCTGTAAGCACAAACAGTTCATCAGTAAAGCCATATGATACAGTCTATACACAGAGTCAACTTGTGCAGACAGACACTTCTGTAGGGACACAGATCCCTCCTATACAGTTGCACCATCCTGTGCCCAAACCAAGCCAAGTCCACACTATACACACACAGAGTCCTTCAGTGCAACTGTACAGAACCATTGGGGGTCAGTGTTCATCAGTACAGACCCAGAAAACTGCACCTACGCATGCAAACACTAACAGTGCTGCAGTAACTGACAGGTAAGAATATATATATAGAAAGAACCATGCTGTGTACTTATCAATAGTGTATTAATAATATTTTATTATTAAAGGAAAACTATATCCCCAAAATGAATACTTGAGCAACAGTCAGTTTATATCAAATTAAGTGGCATATTAAAGAATCTTATCAAACTGGAATATATATTTAAGTAAATATTGCCCTTTTGCATCTCTTAGACAAATACAAGAGGTCCTCTGCACTCAACCCATTATCAATATATTTAAAGGAAAACTATATCCCCCAAACAATGTAGGTCTCTATAAAAAAGATATTGCATAAAACAGCTCATGTGTAAAACCCTGCTTCATGTAAATAAACCATTTTCATAATAATATACTTTTCTAGTAGTATGTGCCATTGGGTAATCATAAATAGAAAATTGCCATTTTAAAAAATAAGGGCCGCCCCCTGGGATCGTAGGATTCACTGTGCACACATACAAACCACATGTAAGGTCACATGAGCCAATTAACAGACAGAGTTCTGCCTTTTGCTTACTCACTTCTTCCTGTTACAGTTAGAGCTGTAGTATTTCTGGTCAGGTGATCTCTGAGGCAGCACAGATAGAGTCACGAAATGGTGGTTCAAGGCAAGAGATGTAAAAGGGCAATATTTATGTAAATATATATTCCAGTTTGGTAAGAATCTTTAATATTTCATTCAATTTGATATAAACTATCTGTTGCTTAAGTATTCATTTTGGGGGTATAGTTTTCCTTTAAGACAGAGACATTTTGTGCATACTGCTACTGAAAAATGCCTTACCCTTTAAACAAAACAGGGATTGTTTGTCCATATATTGCAGTATATTTAAGCTGGCCAACTATGTCAAAGTCATCCCATATCTGGCCAGTCCTACGCTCAATTTTCATCTGATTCATTAAGAATTCTTATGAAAGGGCAGCCAAGTTTGGGAGTTTTACTTTGAAAGCAGCAAGTAAGTTGCGGGTAAAACTTAGTCCCTTTGTAAAATGTATAATGAAGCAATAGAATTGTAATCCTTAAAACAGTTTGTCTATGCAAATAACAGTGAAAGTGTCGCAACACAGTAAATACTTATTGTGACAATGAATATTTAATTTGTGACTTACAGGCCTGGATTAGCAGCATCTCATGTGAATACTGCCAATGAAGCAAATACATTATTGCCAAGTTCTTTCTCTCAGACACATGTAACTAAAGTACCTGTAACATTGGAGGCTAAGAGAAGTCACTCCACGTTTGGGCCTATTATATCATCTGCCAGTGGAACGATTGCTTTTGGGTCTAGTTACAGTACTCAGAGTTTTTCTGTGCCAAAGATCACTGTACCACTCCAAAAGAGAAGTGTCACTATATCCTTGCCGGTGAGCCCTGTAAACCCCCAAGGAAAGGAAGCACCAACCAGCCCACCAAAATCACCAATGGGAAGTCAGAGTGATCTCCTGCCTCCTTCTCCTACACCTTCATTCCCTATAAGAACTGCCTTTTATTCCAGCAGCCCTTGCCCGCCTAGTATACAGCCACCACAACTGCCAGAAAAATGTCACTCTCCAGCAGAAGGGGAAAAAGCTCAAGTGAAACCCAATGGACTGTCTGAGTGCAACAAAGGCCATTCATCACCAGTGGGTTGGTATTTTGTATATAAAATAGTGACATTTTCCTGTTGAACAGTACATGATAGAACACCAAGAACTAGATTGGTAGAGGCTGAACTCAGCCGTACAGACACTTTACCGGTCTCTCATTGTCCATCGTGTTTCCGAGATTGGATCCGGGTACAATTTGGCCACCCACACACAGGGACACAGGTAGGGTTGCCACCTTTTCTGGAAAAAAATATCGGCCTTCCTATATATTTATCTTTTTTCCCTATTAAAAACATTGGGATCAGCCATAATTTTTACCGGCCAGGTGGTAACCCTAGAAACAGGATAGGACTGATACAATTGTAGGCCCTTCCATCCACTCGCGGTGTGCTTCTCCTACAATGGGATCTTTTGTACAGGCCCATCAGTAGGACAGTTAGGTTCTACCTTGGACTGGGCATTGAGGCCTAGACTGCTTCTGTGTGGGTAATGCATTGATAGGTGCAAAATAAATAATATACTATCTGCACTGTTTATGATTGCCTGTTCATGAATGAAACTTTTTTTTTTCATTATTTAGATACCCTACAAGATGCTCCAGTTACAGGAAATTTTGTGCAAGACTTTTCCAAGTTTTGGTATAAGCCGACCATTTCCAGGGAGCAAGGTACTAATAAAGTGCAAGCAGATGTAGAGTGCACAGGGGTCAGGGGGCAGCAGGAGTCTCTTTGGGGATGAAGGGGCGGGGTCGTGGCTGGCAGATAAGAGAGCTAAGCGAGTCCAGCTTTGAATCAATCAGTACAAAATCTGTTTGTCAGCCAGTGCTGGGAGGGACATTCCAGGATCAGATGCCATTTGTTTATCTTTCCGTGTGTAAGATTTTGTCATGGGGATATAGTTGCACACATGGGTTCAGACATGTGCAGGGATGTGTCATTCATAGTCCTGTCTTGTCTTCTTCCCTCTTTAAATGCAATGCTACATTTGTATAATAGTACAGTACATCCAGTTACATGCTTCATGGGGCTTTGTACTTACAGTAATGGGAAAGCTCGGCCATATTCCAAAACAATAGCGATGGGCAAACCTGCCCTGTTTTGCTTTGCTGGAAAATTTGCGAATAGTACTGAAGTCAATGGGCATCAAAATTATTTTGACGTGCAACAATTTTTACATGCGTGACTTTTTTGTCCGAATGCATTAAAGTCAATGGGCGTCAAAATCATTTGGAGGCACGACAATTTTAATGTGCTCGACAATTTTTACACATGCAACTTTTTTGTCAAAATGCATTAAAGTCAATAGGTGGCAAAATTGTTTCGACAAGATCATTAATGAGCCAATCATTTTTACATGTATCATGCCTGTGTATTAAGAGCTAAAGCTCAGCAGACAATTGTTATAAATGATGTTTTGTGTTACTGTTACTGTAGCAGCCTGATGAGACCATTTTACAAGTGAGCTGCTGCAAAGTACCCGGGTGTATATCACACACTCAGGATTTACACAACAAATATAAAGAAATATATTGATTGAGGAAGGTCACATTCAGTGACTGAAACGTTGAACTAATCCAAGCCCTATTCAACAGCAGCCCAGAGCACACTGAGCATGTGCAATGCCAGTGACACTGAAGATGCCCTAACAAGATCCAATATCCCACCTTTTTTTTTTTTTTATTTAACTTTTACATGCCTAGATGTTGCTTTTTTTTCAGATACATAAAATATTTGTTCTGTGTTATAAAGCAAGTTATTCCATTCTCCTTTTATTTCCCCTTTCAGCTATTGCCATATTAAGAGGTGCAGAGCCAGGCTCCTTCCTGATTCGGGACAGTAACTCATTCCGTGGGGCATATGGTTTGGCACTGAAGGTCTCCAGCCCTCCTCCAAACGTAGCAGTGCAGCTCTACAAAGGTAACTTGCTAATTAGGGCTGATGTTTGATTAGCCATGGGCCATGGAGGGTTTCAGATCCTCAATGAGGTTCAGGTTAGGTATAATCAAATTCCACCTTTCTGCAACAGGAGATTCCGCCGAGCAGCTGGTTCGCCATTTCCTCATTGAGACTGGACCAAAAGGAGTGAAGATTAAAGGCTCACCAATTGAACCCCATTTTGGTAAAAGAATTGCTTATAATGTTACCTTTATGAATCAGCGCAGCCATAAAAGTTAGTAGAAGTTAAGGAGAAACAAACCCTTAATAAAAAAAACCCTACCCTACATAGATCCCCCCCAGCCTTGCTGCTACCCCAGGCAAATGCCCCTAACTCTTTAGTTACCCCTCCATGCAGATTCTGTCCAGCGGAGTTCACTGGCGCCATATTCAGCCGCTTCAGTAATCTTCAGAATGAGACAATTTATGTGAATTTTGGCGCATGCGCCGCTTTGCTGATCTCATTCTGAAGATTACTGAAGAGAAGAAGATGGCGCTCGTGAACTTCGCTCAACAGAATCTGCATGGAGGGGTAAGTAAAGAGTTCGGGTCATTTGCCCAGGATAACACTTAGACAGGAAGGGAGGGGGTCTATGTAAGGTAGGGGTAGGGTTTTTTATTAAGGGTTTGTTTCACCTTTAACACTGGCTTTTTAATCTTAAACTGGCCAGATACAGTCTGCTCACTCCAGGCCAAGTCTGCAGCTTATTGGCTTTGGTATGGGGCTAACCATGGCCACCAGACCAATCAGATCTCTGATCAGGTTTGAAAATCTCAGGTGAGGGTCACAATGGATCAGCCAAGCTTGGGGGATTATTCCATGACATGGTCTGCACCAGGCCTGGACTGGTAATTTGTGAGTTCTGGCAAATGCCAGAGGGGCTGCTATAAGGTCCCATAGAAAGTCACTATTTAGTGGGCCTCTGTGTACCTGAAATGCCAGGGCCTGTTTTAATTCTCAGTCTGGACCTGGTCTTCACCATGATCATCTGCTTTGTTAGGGTGAGGACTGAATCAGCTGTTGATGTAGCCCTTTCCTGACAGTTTGCATTGGCCTCTGTTATGATCCAGCTGTTGGGCCGAGGGCCAAACAATCAGATCAGCCCAATATGGACAAGCACATAGATGACCGTATAGGGCAAAGATCAGCTTGTTTGGTGATGTTGCAAAACAAGCAGATATTCAGGTGTATGGCCAACTTTAGTCACCAAAATATATTGTATTAGATCAATGCTAAGTTGTGTTTCATTTATATAGGCAGCCTCTCAGCCCTGGTGTCTCAGCACTCGATCACCCCGCTCTCTTTGCCATGCAGACTTCACATCCCTTCCTGTGGTGAGTAGGATGCACAGTCTTTGGATACATTTTAAAATAGGCAAATTTGTACTTTTGGAGAGATCTGAATTTGTATTGCAGCACCTGAATTCCCCACCACGAGATGATCATTGACATGTATCTGTTTTCATTGGAGAGCACTGGTGAGGTGTGGGATTTGGGTCTTTACCAGGTCCCTTTCTCCACTGGCTTCTGCTGATACAGAGTTACTGATTAGAAGGAAATCTCTGGATTGTATGAATGCCGAAACTCAAAGAATTAATCAATACCCATCATTTTACTTTTCTTACTATGCTGTCCTTCTCCACCATTTATTTAGAATTCCTTCCTCTGCACATGAAGTAGATACAAGTGATTCAGTCCCACCTCTGCACATTGATGCATCTTTGTCTGGTTCTTCTCTTTCCCAGATCTGGTGGAGCAGAGCTCAGAGGTCATGGTGCCTACAAACATGAGCACAGCAGCAGATTTATTGAGACAAGGAGCAGGTAATTGGCAAGCAAGCAATAGACCAAGGCTCAGGTTGTAAAAAGCAGAGAATGCTAAATGGATCCAATTTCCTTGTCTCTCCTTGTAGCATGCAGTGTGCTCTACCTTGGCTCTGTGGACACAGAATCTCTAACCGGGCCCCAGGCCATTTCCAGGGCATCAAATGCCATCCTGACTCCCCCAAGGTCCAGTGCAACTACTGTCCATTTCAAAGTATCTGACCAGGGTATCACCCTTACGGACAGCCAGCGGAAGTGAGTGTGAGGGTCACATGTTACATTGCTTGTAGGTCTCCATGGTATGAAGATGTGTAACTGTATGATGTTTTCATGTGTTCCAGACTGTTCTTCCGGCGTCATTATCCTGTTTCTAGTGTAACGTACTGCAGTAGCGACCCACAGGATCGCAGGTATCTATGTTATTATAATACTACAATGCTAACTGTACTAACAAAGTACCTAAAAATAGTGCATTCGTTTAGTAGAACCATAGGAAATTCTGACTATGAAGAACTTATTTCCCGATATATTTTTTGCAGGTGGACCAATCCAGACAGGACAACATCAAAGTACGTGTAGCTTTAATCACCCTGGCTTTGCAGTTACCTTCCATCACATTGTGGTTAATGAAAGGCCCCCTTTAGAAGGAAAGGAATATGCTGGAGTGTTTAGTTAGGACAGGAGTGCCCACACTTTACTAATGCGGGGTCTGCTCTTAGTGATTATCCATAATCGCATTGCTAGCATTCTGTTCTATGGAAAATATGATTTAATGGGGAGGTTCTCCTGTTCATATTCCAGTCTTTTATTCAAATCAGTACATGGTTGCTAGGGTAATTTGGACCCTAGTTACCAGATTGGATTGTGGTAAATGCCAGAAGGGCTGCTGTAAGATGCAATAGAAAGTCATTATTTGTTGGGCTTATGGGGGCTGTTTGGGCCTCTGTATATTTGAAATGATATTTAATATTTTGAATGTCTAGGCCTGATTAAGGGGCACAATAAAATCCAGCTGAAGGTATAGAACGCATCAGCAGCCCCATGCTTATTACATGACCCTACGATGAATAACTCAAAAAAGCCTTACAGGGGTTGTTTACCTTAAAATTAACTTGTAGTATGATGTAGAGTAGGGATGCACCAAATCCACTATTTTGGATTCGGCTGAACCCCCGAATCTTTGCGAAAGATTCGACCAAATACCGAACCAAATCCAAATTTGCATATGCAAATTAGGGGTTGGAAGGGGGGGATATTTACTTCCTTGTTTTGTGACAAAAAGTCACGCGATTTCCCTCCCCGACCCTAATTTGCATATGCAAATTAGGATTCGGATTGGCCGGTCAGAAGGATTCGGCTGAATCCGAATCCTGCTGAAAAAGGCTGAATCCCGAACCGAATCCTGGATTCAGTGCATCCCTAGTAGAGAGTGATATTTTGAAACACTTGCAATTGGTTTTCATTTTTTTATTAATTGGGGTTTTTAAGTTATTTGGCTTTTTATTCAGCAGCTCTCCAGTTTGCAATTTTGATCTGGTTGCTAGGGTTCAAATTACCCTAGCAACCAGGCATTGGAATAAGAGATTGGAACATGAACAGGAGAGGGCCTGTTTAAAAAAAACGTTTAATAAAAAGTAGCAATAACAATAAATTTGTAGCTTTACAGAGAATTTGTTTTTTAGATGGGGTTAGTGACCCCTATTTGAAAGCCAGAAAGACTAATAATTAAACTATAAAAATCAAATAATGAAGAGCAGTTGAAAAGTTGTTTAGAATTGGCATACTAAATGCATGTATGTTAATTTAAAGGAGAAGGAAAGCTACCAAGGCAGTTCATTGCTAGGGATGGGCGAATTTGACCCGTTTCGTTTCGCCAAAAATTCGCCGCCGGCGAAATGTCGCAGACGCCCATTAAAGTCTATGGGCGTCAAAAAAAATTTGTCGCGCGTCTTTTTTTTTTTTGACACACGTCTCCATACAAGTCTATGGGCGTCATTTTTTCGGCGAAAAAATTCGCCCATCCCTATTCATTGCCAATAGATTAGCAACAACAGTGGAAGCTAGAATGCCATTTTTTTTTTTTAGAATGTTTTCCCATACCTGAGTAAACAGCTCTAGACACTGTTTCTGTTTGTTTAGGATAGCAGCTGCCATATTAGCTTGGTGTGACATCAATTCCTGCCTGAGTCTCTCCCTTCTCGCTAATAGCTCTGGGCTTAGATTACAGCAGGGATGGGAGGAGGGAGAGGAGCAAACTGAGCATGCTCAAGCCCTAGCCTGAGGCCTCAGATCAGCATTTGACAGAGGCCTCAGATCAGCATTACTTTGAGAGTTTACTTGTGTATTTATATAGATCTTTCTGATAAAGCTTACTTAATTTAAACCTTTCCTTCGACTTTAATGGTTAACCACCCCTTTAAGACCCTAAGTCTTGATTATCCATTGTCGCACAAGCTGTCATGTCTGTTTATCATTCCCAGTTTAAAGCCTTCTCTCTTCTTTCCCTTTGCAGGGTGTTTGGGTTTGTGGCTCGGAAAGCAGGCACCGCGGCCGAAAACGTGTGTCACCTTTTTGCTGAACTGGACCCTGAGCAACCGGCGTCGGCCATTGTTAATTTTATCACCAAAGTCATGCTGGGTGCACACAAGAGATAAACGATAGTGTCCGTTAGGGGGGAGGAGACTAAAAGTCAGAGAATGTCATACGATGGGACCCAGAAGACGTGAGAGCGAGTGCTTGCAGCAAGTGTGGATACTGTTACTCCCGTAACCCAATTCTGCTGGAGCTTCCCAACAAGGAAATGGAATGTTGGGGGAATGTATACTCCCCGCTCTATGGAGAAAAGCAGAGCAAGCATTGACCTTGTGATACTGTATTGATATTGAACATTACTGTAGAAAATGTAAGTGCAGCTGGCAGCTCCCCGGGGGTCTGTAAAAGCTCAGTAGAAAGGCATCAGACAAAATGATAATCATGTATCCTGGTTTCAGGAATGTCTATCACCGTTGCTTATCTGCCTGGGTCGGGGCCCTTATTGTCAAGCACAATATTACTATGCAATAAGACACAGACACCCCTAAATTCCCAGCTTGTGCCTTCAGGGGATAAGTAGTGTAACATGCGCTACACTAACAAGCAGCCATGTTTACACTCCCTTTTGTACTTGTATAAAATCCATGTAAAAAGCAATATGGGAATGCCTTCTCCTGCTCATCATCTCTAGGGAACGTTTTATGATATCTGCTATGCCCACAGCATGCTGCTTATTAATCACCATAACTATGTAAGGGCACAATAACTGCCACGCAGTATCTGTTCAATTCGTAGTGTTTCTTGTTCTAAGCCACAATAGTGAAAATACATTTGGGGCTGTTCCCACTTTCTCATCTTCCTCACCATTAGCAGTAGATATTCGATAGCCTATAAAACAGCAACAATGTAAATAATGTGGAGCTGGAATGTTGCCAGTGTATTCTAAGAGGATGACGCTTTTTGTGCATCCATATTATGTTTCGTTTAACTGCCAGCGCTCTCGGAAAGCTGCGGCTTCTTTCGGAATTCATTCTGCCGACTTGTTAAATTCCTGTTAGATTGACTTGACAGACGGGCCCATTGCAAGGCTTGCTCTTTTGCTCAGGTGCACTTGGTCTTATGGAATTGTTGAACATTGGAAATGTAAATCCAATAATAAAAAAAGAAAGTTGGTTGCCCTGGGCTGTCTTGGAAGCTGATATTAGCATGTGGCCAGCACCTGTTGTTAGACTGTCTGGCTTTGCCACTGTATTGTTAGCATATGTTCCATGTACCTTCTGGAAAACAGACACAGAATTCACTTTAAGGGGCAGATTTATTAAGGGTCAAATCTTTTTATGGTCTGAACAGTCAGATTCAAATTATCCAGACTCGGATTTTTAAAAACAAGGAATTAGATTTTTGAGATTGATCAGACTCTGCCCCTTTAAGAATTCAAATTTGACTATTCGCCACCTAAAACCTGCCGAATTCATGAATTAGCCAATGGAAGACATCCAGGGACCAATTTGGACATCTTAGTAGCTTTCCTGACATTCAAGTTTTTTTTTCGGAGAGAAAGCTAGAATCGAGTTTGGTCGAAGTCGATTTGAGTTTCCAAGTTGGCAAAATTTGAGATATGCGAATCTCAAAAAGTGTGTTTTTTTTTTTTTAATAGAGTTTAAAAAAAAAAAAAAAAACTCACATGAATTTGAAATTCAACCTTTAATAAATGTGCCTCTAGGTGTGTTAAATGGCTAGAGCTATGAATTTATTCTCTGGGTCCAATAAGTAAAGGTGGCCATAGACGCAAAGATCCGCTCGTTTGGCAACATCGCCAAACAAGCGGATCTTTCCCCGATATGCTATTAACGAGCATGGCTATATCGGGGGTAATCTGATTGTTCGACCGTATGGCCGAACAATCCGATTACGATGCGCAATGGGCTCCGGCGGGATCTGTCGGGTTAAAATCAACCCTGACCGATCACCTAACGACCGATCTCCGCCGGACGAAAGATGTCAGCACATGCCACACATGATCAGAAAATCGTACGAAACCTCGATTCGTATGATAGAATCTGTGTGTCTATGGCCACCTTTTAGTCTTTTCCTTTCCGAAAACTGCCAGATAATGTGAGATTTCCAGGGGGTCACCGTGTAGCACGGACACAGTAACACCCAGCAATCTCATGCATTCAGCTAGTTCTGCACTGGAAATGTACTTGCCTGCTTCTCACAATCACAGATACTAGCAGCTTGTCAACTATCACAAAGCGACAGAGAGGCTCAAACCGAATAAACCTGATGCAATAAATATCTAATAAAACTGAACACTAGTGCTTACAAATATTAAATGCTAACAAGTTTAAGGTTGCACTTTTAGCATAGAGATCCTTCTTTTCTTGTGTACAAGTTCTGGAAGTCCAAGTAGACGGATTCCACTTTGTTGTCCTCCCAACCATCTTTGTCAGTAGTGATGCTGGGAGTTGTCTTTGCACAGGTATGGGACCTGTTATCCAGAATGCTCGGGACCTGGGGTTTTCCAGATAATGTTTCTTTCTGTAATTTGGATCTTCATACCTTAAGTCTGCTAGAAAAACATTAAATAAAGCCAATAGGCTGGTTTTGCTTCCTATAAGGATTAAATTATATCTAAAACAAGAGGTGTGATGAACTTCAGTCAGACGCAGTGGATTGCTGCAAAATTGGTTGTGTTTTATTTAACACTACATGCTTCGAGACTCAAAAACATGTAGTGTTAAATAAAACACAACCAATTTTGCAGCAATCCACTGCGTCTGGCTGAAGTTCATCACACCTCTCGTTTTTGCATTATCGGCTTCATTGGACAAAAGCATCGGGATTGAACTTGTTGAATCATTCACCTTTATCTAATTCTATCTAATTTGGGATCAAGTACAAGTTACTGTTTTATTAATACACAGAAAGAAGAAATCATTTATAAAAAAAATGGGATTATTTAGATAAAGTGGAGTCTATGGGAGATGGTCTTTGCGTAATTCGGAACATTCTGGATAATGGATCTCATACCTGTACAAGATCTAGCAGTTGCCCAGCCCTGCTCCTCAGTTCTGCATGAGGGCTTACACTCTACAGAACATATAAAACCATATAAAGTATGTCGTGTCCAACTGCTGTCCCCCTCCCCCGTACATAAACTACTTCCTGTCTTGCAACCCCAATAGCATCAGCTGCCAGCAACCAAAAAAAAAAAAGCACGATAGTGTGTAACATAGATAACACTTCTTATAGTTTCGAGATATAAATGCCTTTAGTGAACTTCCTCAACCCAACATGTTTTTCCTCCTGTAAATCCAGCCATACTGTATGTCAATAGTGCATTGCAAATTGCCAACTCGTGCCAGAATCCGCCAGTTACAGCAGGTGAATCAGTGACTCACAGCATGGTTGTGTTGGTGGCAGCTGGAAAATCATGTTAGATTGAGGAACTGACAGAACGGGTTGTTCACCTTTGAGTTCATTTTAGTAAGGTGTAGAGTGATTTTCTGATACAATTTGCAATTGGTTTTCATTTTTTAAGTTATTTAGCAGCTCTCCGGTTTGCAATTTCAGCAACCTGGTTGCTAGGGTCCAAATGACCCTAGCGACCATGCATTAATTTGAATATGACTAGGAGAGGCCTGAATAGAAATAAGAGTAATTAAAAGTAGAAATAACAATACATTTGTAGCCTTACAGAGCATTTGTTTTTAGATGGGGTCATTGACCCCCATTTGAGAGCTGGGAAGAGTCAGAAGAAAGCAAATAATCAAAACAATAAAGAAAATAATGAAGATCAGTTGAAATGTGGTTTAGAATTAGCCATCCTATAAAATACTAAAAGTTAACTTAAAGGTAAGCCATCCACTTTAAATATCTACAGAACAGAAAAAAAAAAAAAGTATTTCTACAGTTTTCCTGCCATTCCACCTTGGTAACCCACACATTGATTGGCAGTTTATGTTATTTGCACTGTTGGCTCTGACTCATGAAACCATTCATTTGCCAGACCTGGAGGGGAGCCGACCTCTGCTTCATGGCTTCAAGAGTCAGAACCAGAAGTGAGTGCAGAGAACAAAAAGGGATAGACACACTGGGAGTCATTTATCAACACGGGGCAAATTTGCCCATGGGCAGTAACCCCTGGCAACCAAACAAATTGCTGCACTCATTGTTCTACTTGCAGCTGGCTTTACAAAGCTGATCACTGATTGGTTGCTATAGGTAACTGCCCATGTGCAAATTTGCCCTGTGTTGATAAATGAGCCCCACTGCTTGCAGTTGCAATTATATTTACAGACGTTGTGCAAGGATTTTGTTTGGAGAACGGAGGAACAAGATTTGATTTTGTGCCAATAAGGTCTGGCTGCTTTAAGTATATACTATATATTTATATATAAAAAATTGTGTAATATATAAACAAACTTGGCCAAAAAGAAAAAAAAGGCATTTGCGCTTTTCTACGACATTTATAGCTTGAATAGATGTGCATATATATATTTTTTATTTTCAGGGCAACTTGGTTAATATATTTATGGAACTGTATCTATGGAAAACATAAACTTTCAATAAAAATCAACCCAGTACAAACCTTGTGCGGCTGTAGTTGTGTAGCGCTTATACAGAATGGACACAGGCATTGTGGTGCATCTGGAGGAGGAGCGCACAGGTCTCCTGTGTAGGGAAAACACTGATAATGGACAAACACTCAAGACTCCCATGAATTAAATAGAGATCTGTGACTTTAATATATGTAAATAAACGTATATCGATTATGTACAGACATCAGAGTATGTTCTAGTGCAAGTCGGTGGAATCGGTGTATGACCAACGTGGCCAGAGGCTTATGGAAGGGAATGGGCGGTGGAAGCAGCAGCTGAGAGAAAGGAAACAAGATTTCACCTGTGTGTTTATCAAGCTTAGTGTTGTACAAAGGCTTTCAGTTCAGATTTGCTCCCATGAACCTTCTCCCAACTGTTTAATAAATAACATGTAACAGAATGTGCAGAACACAAGTGAACACTAGAGAATCTGTTCTAGGCACAAATGTCCAAGCCAGTTGCCTCTGAACTACATCTCTCAGAACTCCAAGAGAGTTAAAGGAACAGTAACACCAAAAAAACAAAACAAAAAAAGTGTTTTAAAGTAATGAACATGTAATGTACTATTGTCCTGCACTGGTACAACTGCTGTGGTTGCTTCAGAAACATTATTATAGTTCATATAAACAAGCTGCTGTGTAACATTCAAAGCTGAAAAGGCACAGTATACACAGCAGATAACAGATAAACTCTGTAGTTTACAATGGAATTCTTCTGCACTTATCTGTTATCTACTGAGTATCCTGTGCTTGAATGGCTGTCCCCAATGCTACACAGCAGCTTGTCTTTATAAACTATAGTAGTGTTTCTGAAGCAAACACACCAGTTTTACCAGTGCACGGCAACATTGCATTATATTTTCATTACTTTAAAACACTTTCATTTCTTGGTGTTACGGTACCTTAAAAGATAGGGTAGTGGTCGACACTAAGGGGCCACTGCCTGCTCTGAGGAAAGAAGCACATATACAAACTTAAGGTTTGTCAGCCACCGGGACCGATACCGTGACTGGTAGGTCTATTTTCCCAGCAGCCCATGGGCCTGGGCTATGTCCCCAGAACATAGAGAACAGCTACAGAACAAGGACACTTGCAATAGATAAGCTCTAAATGCACAACCATTTGTCCAAAGAGAGTTGATACAATTTGGACAAATATTTCCTACTCCTACACTGTGAACATACTGCAGAGGCAACAACTAGTCATAGGTTTCTCCCTGAAGAGCTTGAGATATCAAGTGACAGGTTACTCCAGTTTTTCTTACATTAAAGCTTCCGACCCCCTAGGTCCAGAATGTTATTATTCCACTGGCCCGGCTCAGAGCTCACATCTCCCTCGAGACATACGGCTACAACATTTCCAATTTCATTCTCACCAGGGCTGGTGCATAAAGGCTTGTGGCTGTAACCAAGAGGACGATTAGAAGGGAAAATGAAACAAGACTTCTGTGAATCTAATTCCCTTCTATTATGCTCCTATTCACCTCTCATCACATAATAAATATATTTGGGCACACACCAAGCAATTATGCCAGAGAGAGACTTTCATCCCTGAAAGTCTATGGAGCATTTTAATAGAAGTTTAATCTGCAAACTATGGCTTTCCAGGCTTCCATTCAGTACACATTATAGCAATGCGCTGTATTAAGCATTAGTAACATTTTGAAAATATTGTCAATTTTATAAGTGCATTTGTTGCTCAATTTGAGTTTAGAAAAATAAAAATGCTCATGCCAGTTCCGTCTCACAAGCTGTGCATATGGACCGAAGCTAATAAAGAGGCACCATCTGATATACAAGGACATTAAGCGAGGAGAGCCTAAACAGAAAGAAGACTTCAGATCTAAGGGACACACACATGATTATGGGCTGTAGGATTAAATCCCTAAATTCCCATGTGTATATGACCAATGGGATGTTCTCTATGGATCTCCCCAAGCAAACCTATGGCTTTGGTAATAAACTGGGCTAAAAATACACAATCAAAAAAATAAATAAAAGCATCACATACTGATGTATCAGGTACCCCTACTAACCAATCAGATAATTACCTCTAAATGCACCGTGCTGATTGGTTCTTGCGGGGTTACTATTTTTGCATTGTCCCCTTTGTGTCTTTGCAAACTGACACTAGTTAGGGGTTGTAGAGGTAATTAAACCAATGCACTTCCCTTGTATAATATAATAATTATAGATTCCCAAACTGAATACGTCAAACGGGACATTTCATTTTATAAACCGTCAGCTGCGACTACACTTCTATTAGAATGCAAATGGAATGCTCCCTATCCTATACAGATGCTGCCATCTGTAGGAAACAATTAGACACTACGAGAAAAAGAAACCTGGGATCCCAGTAGTTACGGCACAGCCAAGCATTAGAGCTGTGGTTCAGCTACTGGACATGAAAAAGTATAAGACGAGCAAAATAAAAACACAAACAGGGCTTTGTATATATATAAAAAAAAAAAAATGTCTAAACCCTTGATGTTGAAATAAAATTCTTTGTTCACTTTAACTAATCCTGCATACAACCCAACATCAAATAGAAGAAAAAAATGATTCAGCGTCTTTGGTTTTTACTTTGTTGCCAAAAAAGCATACTCCTAAAACAATCCAGACCTATGAGGTGCCCAATAGTGGCGTAAAGGCAGGCAACATCCTATTAGGGTGTAGGAGAGAGTAGCAGCACTGAGAAAAGAGGTAGTGATCCTTGGAAAGTCCTCAAGAAGAGAACAGGGCTCAGCCCAGATCTCTGCTGTAAGATTTACACACACATTCATTATTCTTGGTCAAATCAAGGGAACAGGACAGAGACGCATGGAGGGGTAACATTATTTAACAAAAATAAACATTGTGTCCCTTTGACTAACATCCTGTGACCCTCTTAAGCGGTTGTGAACTACAACTCCAGGTCCATAACAAATGGAAGTACCACGCGTGGCCTCTACTGACTTACTGTACAACAGTGCTGGTCCTATCTCAGCAGCGATACAACTATTAAGAGAATGGAACAGGGAGGTGTCGCTGTTTCTTGGCTCAGCGCAAGACTAGGATTAACCAAGATGCAAAAATCAGATTGTTGTTGGTCACCCGGGAACATGCATTGTTATTCTTGGTGGCATGTGAGTAATATAGACAAACAAAAACTGCCACATTTGGGAAAACTACTGAATAGCAAAATTGTTTCTCTAAAAAGCTCACCATACACCTTCATATAGAAGGAAAACTTGCCAATTTCTAGTCAAACACCCTGACCATTCCTCTTCCTGGGGGCTGCAGTTTCAATAAACCACCCACCTAACACATCAGATTGCATTTGGTCCATCTAGGACGAAAGTCACATTTGCCGGTGCCTACAACTGTCACATATATAAGGCCAATGGCCTGCCCAGAATTGACATGAACCTTCCTCCTGTTTAACTTGTAATCTGTTCATATGGCCCTTGAATGAATAGAATCAGTTGAACTAATTATCCATGTGAGCGGGCAAATGTTATGATAGACTGCCATCTTTAGAGAATCATTTATATGCACCTTGGTAATTTAGGTGCAAAACATTCCCAGCCACAAATATCTATACACACACACAGCAGTACAACAGGGAAGCTGGTGCAGCCCAGAATGAAATAAATTACTCCATAAACGTGTGACCTTGGTCTGGGTTCCATTTCTAAGGAGGAACGATGGTCGATCACACCATGAACTTGAATAGGAAGCTCTAGAACTACCCAGTTTACCATCAATGCTCACTTGTTTCCTGTTCTGCCAGAATTTACAGGCATGGAGCCAAACTGAACCGGCACTCACAAATAAAGGGGAAATGATAGGCTTCCAAACACGAAAAAAAAGGACTATCACAAGCCCACGTGCAAATCGTGCATGACCAGGGAGTTGTATGAGAAGCATGGCCAAAGGATGCCAATACACTCCAGTGTAACTTCACCCACTCAAGGGATGAAGGTCGACTTTCACTTTCTCCCCACTGCTCAGCATTCCTATTGTTGGGTAGAAGCCGCCATGAGGCAGCACCGATTCCTTTTTTCCAATTATTTTTCCATTCCTTGTGAAGAAAACCTGAGGGGGGCAAAAGCCATTGAAGATATCATCAATTTATGTTTCACATCAATTGCAATTTTGTTGTTGTTGCTTTTAACCCTTGCTTTACCAAAGAAGGGCAATAAATTGGTACAAATAGGTGCAATGATTTAAAACCCCCATATTACGCTCTATTGATTGATAGAATTAAAACCACAAATTAGGCAAGTAGAAAATCTAGAGCACTGCACCCATGGGTATTTCAGTCAAACATTTAGTTAAAGGGCACATATCACCCCAAATGGTTTCCCCCACCAGACGTGCAGGTTAAAAGAGCCACACTCTCCAGGTAGGGGGAAACAACATACATGTATGAAAAGCATGCACATACTGAGCATCTATCCAGACGTGCTTGTTATGAACATACTGAGGTTTATGCTCTGGCCACAAATAGCCGCCCTAAGGGGAGCACCCTCCCCATGCTGGCAGTCTAGCACTTGGGGGTGGGGCCATTTAATAAAATAGCAAAAAAAAAAAAAAAAAAAACATAATAACCCCAACTGGAGTGCCAGCTCTATTAGCCCACGCCTCTGGTGAGGGAAAAAAATTGGGAGGACAGGTGCCACTTATTAGGATTATGTTGGTTTAAGTTTTTGTTCAGAATGTATAGTTTGCCTGTAAATTATCCCTGTAGCTGCCAGCACTGCACAGCTAGCGGAGGGTTAAAAAGTAAAAAATAAAAGTAAAAAGCATGTGCTCAGGTGGGCATGGAATCAATTTACATATTTTTGTAGTAGTCAAAAACTCAAGTTTATTCAAAATGTGCCAGAAAATTTGGCTTCCTACTAAGTACTTACCATTACTTTTTTGCCTTCATGCTCTCTGTCAATTTCCTCGTCTTCTTCCTCCTCTTCCTCCCAATCCTCCTCCTGTTGCTGCTCTCGTTGCAGATACATTACATTCCTTACTCCTCGTGGCGGATGCCTCATCTCCTTCATGTCACAGCTGTCATCACTCTCTCCTGTAAATTATGGACTATTAGATGGTAGTGCTCTTCCCAAGCCTTTTTTAGATTGTCCTGAACAGCACTTAAGTCAGGGGTGCCCAAAAGGTAGAGCGGGATCTACCAGTAGACCTTTAGCTGGTGATCAGTAGATCTCAAGACACGGTCAACAAACAGCTTGTCTAAATCACCCTCCTGTTTCATGCTTTTCATTTAGATATTTATTCTGTTACATAAAGTGTTTTATTTTGTTACATAAGAAATAGTTTTTTGTTAACTATAGCAATATACATTTTCCCTAAATCAATAAATAAGTAATATTTTTCATGAAACAGAATGGTAACAATGCTATTATGGCTGTAGATGTTAATAGAACAACATCACTAAAAGTAGACCTCACATTAGTAATTATGGGCCCTCCTGACTTAAAGGAATACGATCGCAGAAAAAACATGTTTTTTTACAAAATGCATAAGTTATTTGTGCTACTCCAGCAGAATCCTGCATTGAAATCTGTTTTTCAAAAGAGCAAACTGATTTTTTTTATATTTAATTTTGAAATTTGTCATGGGGCTAGTCATGATGTCCATTTCCCAGGTGCCCTCAGGTCATGTGACTTGTGCTCTGATAAACTTCAGTCACACTTTACTGCTGTACTGCAAGTTGGAGTGATGCCATTACCCCTCCCTCCTACTTGTGTAATATACAGAATATAACAGAACCTTGTCTGGTCAGTAGGTAGGTATCAAGATAACAGCTCTCACTGACACCTCTTCAGGTGGATTCTGCTGCCAGGACTCTCTGTATCTGCCTGCTGTAAATAAGCATGCAGTAATATGCAAGTAGAGCTTCCTCCTACCTTCACTATCAAGTATATAATCCCGGGGAAACATGATTCCACAGCCCATAATGTCTCCCTTGTAGCAGCGAGGCCCAAAGGGATCTCCTACACCACTGCCATGAAATATCTTCCCATCATCTAGGAGTTAAAGAGACAAAATAAATACAATTGCTGCAGAAACATGATATTCAACACTTCAGCTCTAGGAAGCCTTTCCAACACTGCAAGCACTTAGCACATGTTATGTGCTGCTCATATAGAGCGCGGTATTAAATAACTGTTGAACAGCCAGAAGGCCAACCATTCAGTGTATAGAGTTATTAACAAGAGCACTGCTATGTTGAAAATATGATCATTCCCAGGAAAGATTGGTCAGCAGACTGGCAATATTGTACATGTAGACAGCAGTTGGGAACATCATGTTTTGCCTGATAAACCATTACAATATATAAATACACTCACTACATCATGCACAGTAACAGATATAACTCATACCTGCATGATACGCAACAGAACCACGGCTCCAACCTGGATGCCTGTTTTTGGGGTAATCCTGCAAAAAAAAATATGAATACAGTCAATGAACGGTTGCAGTCCTTAGATATGTTCCAAACTTCAGTGCTGCAGGGCAATAGCAGACTTGTCAATATTTAGAATGTTTTGCTAAATGAGACAAAATGGTAGCTATTCCCACTGATTTTTAATACATTGGGTGCATTTTGTTCTCTGCCAAAGGCATAGAATGGGAGAAAATACAGACATCTACAAATTAAACGGTATAACAATCCCTATACAAAGGTGTTACAATTCCATTGTAGCCTCACAGACCAGCAGTTTTTGGCAACAACTAGACAGCATTTTAAATTGTAGGGTGAAAAGAGGCAGAAGAGAAAGGCAAACAATTCAAAAACTAAAACTAATAAAGATCAAATGAAAAGATATTTAGAAACATTAAAGGGGACCAGTCACTGAAAAAAAATATTCAAATTCCTATTTTATCACATTAAGCAAAATTAACTTTAATTACACTATATAAATTATTTGAATCTTTGTTTGCTTCAGTCTGGGAATTCATAATTATAGCAAGCAGGCAGGAGCCATTTTGTGGACACTGTTATTAAGGCAAGCCGTGCATCATCTCAGAATATTGTCTGCCCCGCCTCTGTAACTAAGGCATAGAGGAGGGGCAGACAATATTTGGGATTTTTAATGAGCTTACAACAGCTATGAATACTTTAATAAAAAATAGAAATTGGATTTCATGTTTAATTTGAAAAGGACTTTGATTATACAGATTTTTGTGTCTGGGTGAAAGGTCCCCTTTATAGAACAGATGCCTGTTGCTGCCATAATTATGCCCACTCAACATGTACTAGCCTAAATTCCAAGTCTAAAAGTCTCTGAATATAAAAAAAAAAAAAAATCTAATAAAGATTAAAGGATAAGAAGGTGCAACTAATGAATCTGTACAGAGTAAATTTAAGCAGGGACAGAAGGCAAAAGATGAATGATATGCCCCTTGGGGCCTACACTTACCTTTCTGGCCAGGCCAAGTGCTATGTAACATTTTTCTCCAGGGTCAACAATCTCCACTTCAAAGTAATGGCTACGAGTGCTGAGACGGCGGCGGGCTTGTGCCAAGCCCACATCAATGATGCTTTTACCATTTCCCACATATTCCAGGAGCTGAAGAAATCAATTCCATTATTTAACACATTATGGAGGCACTGGCAGAACTCACACAGTATAATCCAATAAGAGACAAAATCAATCGTGCATCCATATTGCTGTACATTCCAGCACATTCATGGTCAATGCCATGGTTCCCGCACATACCCTAAATCAATACCCCAGAATAACAAGCAAAAGAAAGAAAAAGTAGCAAGAGAATAAGAGTAATGAGATAACCAACTACAGTACACAGATTACATGATTTGCATTTACTTTGAGCAACCATTTGTTAGAGCTTCCAAACAAATGGTTACAATATCAGAAAAAGAGAAAATGCAATGTCTTACTGTGCCAGACACTCTCACATCATGTAGCCTTCCCCATTCATCCTCATAGCTGTCCACCATCATTATGCTGTCATCCTCCTCACTACCAAGCTCTGCATTCAGATGAAGCCGCACTTCCTCACCAAGCGAGTGCATCCCAACTGCTGGGAACAGACCATCTGGGGACAAAGGCATCACAGTGCTGCCGACCTGCAAGGGGAAAGAGAAATATTGCACTAGCAGAAGGCAAACCATCAATGGCCATAACATATTAAAGGGATAATGTAATGGGAATTTTTTTTTTTCAAAACGCATCAGTTAATAGTGCTGCTCCAGCAGAATTCTGCACCGAAATCCGTTTCATATATATATATATATATATAAATAAATAAATAAAATTTTGAAATCGGGCATGGGGCTAGACATATTGTCAGTTTCCCAGCTGCCACCAGTCATGTGACTTTTGCTCTGATAAACTTCAGTCACTCTTTACTGCTGTACTGCAAGTTGGAGTGATATCACCCACTCCCTTTCCCCCCAGCAGCCTAACAACAGAACAATGGGAAGGTAACCAGATAGCAGCTCCCTGACACAACATAACAGCTCCCTGGTAGATCTAAGATCAGCACTCAATAGTAAAATCCATGTCCCACTGTGACACATTCAGTTACATTGAGTAGGAGAAACAACAGAAAGCAGTTCCACCCTAAAGTGCTGGCTCTTTCTGAAAGCGCATGACCAGGCAAAATGACCTGAGATGGCTGCCTACACACCAATAATACAAATTAAAAAAAAAAAATACACTTGCTGGTTCAGAAATGAAATTTTATATTGTAGCGTGAATTATTTGCAGTGTAATTTAGAAATAAAAAATACATCATAAAAATCATGACAGAATCCCTTTAAAACCTGCAATTAAAAATAAACACTCAGAGGAGACGCTGTTTCCTCACCCGCTTTCCATTTTTAGTGAAGAATATTTGAGCAGTCTGTACGTGGAAGGAACTGGGCTCAATACCACAGCCGATTTTGTCGCCAGAACTGCACTTGGTTCCAAATTGTCTCCCCTTTGTCCGCCCACTGTATAGCCTAAGGACAAGGATGGTTACATGTGAACTTGCTCATGTACAACACTTTAGCACTTGTAAGTATTACAGGCAACACTGCACTCTTCAGGATGAGTAAGAAATAAAAAAAGAACGGAAAGATAATAATAAGAAAAGGTACCAGGTAGATGCAGCAGTAAATCAATCATTCTAAGCTGGTATAAACATTAAGAACAGAAACCATTTGCTTCACTTTCCTAAGATTCTGTTGGGGATAAGCAATAAAAGGTTCAAAGCTCTAGCCACTTTTAGCAACCAATCAGCAGGTAGCATTTACTGCTGAGCTGTTTAAAGGGGAACTAACTCAAAAATGAAAATTTAATATAAGCTTCAGCATACTGAAAAATAAGTTTTCTAAATATAATAGATTAAAAATGCTGTACTGTTTCTGAAAGAATCAAGTTTATGTTGACTATCCCTCTCTCAGCATCTGTTTTTCTTCATTCTCTCTTCATGCAGGAGTTGGGTGTCAGATATTAATTGACAGTTAGATCCAATATATATTATAAGGAGGCTTATTTTGCCTAGAAGATATATTAAAGCTCACTATTAAAATCACCAGACATCATGTCTCTCTACATGAAGGATTTGTGCAAAAGACAAGTTATTTTGTTAGATTTTGTTCTTACTGGAATTAGTTATTTGAATGAGCTCTAATTCATCTGCTAGGAAATAAAGCCCCCTATAAGATATATTGGCTCTAACTGTCAAGGAATATCTGACACCCAACTGCTGCATGAAGAGAGAATGAAGAGAAACAGATGCTGAGAGAGGGATAGTGAACATAAACTTGAAAATTTTAATTTCCCCTTTGAACGCAAGTATCTTATTGGTTGCTATGGGTTACTTCGCCTGAGCAAAGTTTGTGCATTTATTACATATAGGGGTATAATTTTGAACTATCTGGGGCTCACAGTTTTATTAATTATTGGCTCTACGGATAAACCATCCAAAAAAAAAACAAAAAAAAAAACCAAGAGCCTATACCAAGAAATATAAAAATGCCCAGTTTTCATTTAATATTAAAGTTTCTATATAAAGCTAATCATTATGGGGCAAATTTATTAAAGGACAAGTAACATCAACAAAAAAAATGTAAAAAATAATTTGTTAGTATACAACGAAAAAAAACACAAAGACAAATTAAACTTTGGAATCGCTAAGTCTTTATTAAGAAATAACTTCAGAAAAGGCAATGATCCATCGTGCGGCGCTCAATTTCTCCTCCCTGGCTATCTATAAGGAAGCCAGGGAGGAGAAATCGAGCGTCGCATGATCGATCGCCACCTTTTCTGCAGAGGAGTAGAAGCAGAGTATCGTTAAGTTATTTCTCATAAAGACTTGGTGATTTTGAAGTCTAATTTGTCTTTGTGGGGTTTTTTTCATTGTATATTAACAATTTTTTAAAAAAAAAAAAAAAAATTTGATGTTACTGGTCCTTTAAGGGTCGAATTGAAAATTCAAATTTTCTCATTTATTTTGTGGTCAAAACTCTCAAATTCAAACTGTGAATAATCGAAACTCTATTAGAATATTAATAAAAATTCTAATTCGATGATTCACCACCTAAAACCTGCTGAGTTCATGTAGAAGTCAATGGGAGAGGTCCAGTGACCAATCTGAAGATGTTACTAGCCTTCCTGACATTCAAGTTTTTTTCAGAGAGAAAAACTCGATCGACTCGATTTAGTCAAATTAGATTAGAGTTTTTGGGTTCGCAATAATCGTTTAAGTTTTAGATATTACATTTTTTTATCAAATAACCCCCCAATCGAATTTCAAGTATATTCAAATTTAATAGAGTTAAAAAAAATTCACATGAATTAGAAATTCGACCTTTGATAAACGTGCCTCCCCGTCTCCGTGCATAGACTATTAGAAATAATACAGTGAGCTGGACGTTTTCATATTACTTACTTGCCATCATCCGCGTGGTATGCTACAGAGTCTGGCAACCATCCTGGCTGGTGGTCCAGGCTGTAATATTGTGGCACTAAGCCCACAGCTATAGTTCCACGGACACCACGGTCTACAATAGACACCTGGAGGTAAAGCAGAATATGCGTTCCTACTTTGTATATTACTGTAATACTGCACATTGTGCATCACCTTTAAAGGAATTGTAAAAATTAAAACTGGGTAAATATGCAAAATAAAATAAAATATGTTTCTAATATAGTTAGAAATGACTTTTAAAAATGATTCCCTTTTTCTCTATAATAATAATAATAATAATAATAATAATAATAATAATAATAATAATAATAATAATAAAACAGTAGCTTGTACTTGACCCAAACTACGATATAATTAATCCTTATTGGAAGCAAAACCAGGCAATTGGGGTTATTTCATGTTTACATGATTTTCTAGTAGACTTAAGGTATGAAGATCCAAATTATGGAAAGATCCCTTATCCAGATCCCAAGCATTCTGGATAATAGGTCCCATACCCATAGTAACTGATAATGTAACTACTTCTATATTCTGATAATCCATGTTCTCCTTTTCAATGGGCAAGGGCAAAGCAATAATACCTTATCTTATCACTTTCCCCAGGGCTTCGCAATGCATATTACAGCCTGCAAAAACAAATGACTTCTCCTAGCCAACAGCATACACACACAAACACAGCCGCAATTAGAAATCACAGGGCCCCGTACAACAACATTTTCGGGGCCCGACCCACCCTGGCGCCCAAGCCCCTCCGCAGACCCTGCCCACTCCACATCATAGTTTAAAGACCACATGGACATCAGTGCTAAAAAAAGTAACCCCCCCCCCACACACATAAGTTATTAAAAAGCTATTGATGTTCAGGGCCCACTTATAAAAGTTTTTTTTAAAGAAGCATTGGTGCCAGTGCGCCCCCCCCCCCCTTACAAGTAAAAAAAAATTGGGGGCCCAGAAAAATATTTTTTTTAAAAAAACATTGGTGGCAGGGGCCTATAGAATATTAAAATAATACATTGGTGGCCAGGGTATTAATAAAATAACAAAAAAACACATTGGTGTTCAGTAGAATTGAACTCATGGCTTCAGGACGTCAACTTCGTGACTTTTCGCCGCTTCAGGACTTCAATTTCTGCTGTTTTCGTTACTTTGGGTCTTTTCGCCGCTTCAGGACTTAGGCTTCGGCTATTTTCGTGGCTTTGTGTTTTTTCGCCGCTTCGGTAGTTCGGCTGTTCAGCTTTTAGGCACTTCCGCATTTTTGGCTGCAAATCTTCGGCGCTCGCAAGGGGGGCCTGGCTCTTTCAAAGCTGCAGCACTGCCAGGCCCCCCTTCAGGCCCGGGATGCTAATATTATATGAGCTTCATCACATACAATATTGAACTTTCTAAATATAGGCAATTAAACATTCTGCTCAGTTTCTGAAAAAAAATCTTCAGCATTCCACACTCAGCATCTCTCTGCATGCAGGAGTCAGACTTAAAGGAGAAGTCAACCTGTATGGGGAAAACCCCTCCCCCGTGTAGGCCCTCCTCCCCCAGGCAAATGCCCCTTACTGGTTACTGACCCCTAGGCGCAGGTCCTCTGCTGCCGAGTTAACGAGCGCCATCTTCTCCCGAGTGCTCTTCTTCCTGCTTTGACCAGCGGTTTTTGGTGTATGCGCAGTATGAGGCACTTACTGGTAAGGATCTTCTGCGCAAGGGCCGAAAGTCACAAAGTTTCCGAAAAAAAAAAAAGATTGGAAACTTCGTGACTTTCAGGCGCATGCACAGTAGCTCCGTACCGCCAAATGCCTCCAACTGTGCATGCGCCTGAAAGTCACGAAGTTTCCAATCTTTTTTTTTTTCGGAAACTTTGTGACTTTCGGCCCTTGCGGGATTCCCCGTACAGGTTTACTTCTCCTTTAAACTGACATTTAGCTCAAGTACGTGTGTGTGTGTGTGTGTGTGTGTGTGTGTGTGTGTGTGTGTGTGTGTGTGTGTGTGTGTGTGTGTGTGTGTGTGTGGCCAAGTTGGGGATAGCGAAGTGTAATTTCCGAAACAAGCATTTTTTCATTGATTTATTCATTGAGATGATGATGCTTATATACATATTTGTTTTCCTCCATCACCACCACAGTTGACCGCCCTGTTGGGCCTCATGCCCATTAAGCATATACTAAATGTAATAGAGAGATTCACCTCAAAGTAATGGTTATCTTTGCTGAGAGGGCGTGGAGCGACGTAGCAGCCAACCTCCCCTGAATTCCCGTGGTAACTGCAGAGAGAAATATACATGAAATACAGCATTAAAGTGGTTACTCACCTTCCAAACACTTTTTCAGTTGAGTTGTTTTCAGATAGTTCTCCAGAAATTATTACTTTTTTCAATTGCTTTCCGTTTTTTATCTTTTACCGGTTTTCCAAAATCTAAGTTTAAATTTTAATGTCCCTGTCTCTGGTGTTTAAGTCTGGCAACTCAGTAATTCAGGCGCAGACGCTAACCTGTTACAATTTTGCAACATTTAGTTGCAAAATTGTTACAATTCTCAGCGGCATCTGTGGAGTATTAGCAACTATTGTATCAATTCTAACAGCTGCCTGTAATGAAACTCAGGGATTCTGCTCAGCAGGGACAAAGAAAAGAAAAACTAAGAACAGTCAGCGACCCCCCCCCCTTCCAGAGCTGCTTTAGAAGGTGAAAAATGAAAGTTTATACTTCAATATTAAGAAAACAGTCACACATAGAAAATAGAAAGTAACTGGAAAAATTCTTTATTTCTGGTGAACTATCTGAAACCAACTGAACTGGACAAAGTGTTGGAACAACCCCTTTAAAATGACACGAAAAGACAAATGAGTTATGTACAGAAATAAAGTGCTACATTTTCCATTAGTTTATTCTATATATTCATGCATAGGGTCTCCATTTATCAGTTGATACTGAACTGATAAATCTGAGTGCAATCTATACGGGTAACATCATTACAAATGCAAAGGCAGATCCAGTTCTAGTAACCTAGAAACAAAGTTTAACTCTCACATAAGGCATCATGGGCAGAGACATGCAAATCGCTCCTTTATGTCCCTTTGTGCAACGATGCACCCAGAACCACTGGTTTTATAGCACAGATACAGCCTAATAGTTCATATGTCCAAACTTGCAGACAGACTGTTTCCATCTTGTTAGATCTCATCAGTGCAAGATATTGCAAAATGGCAGGACTTGTGGAGTAGAGAAGCAAAGGACCTAGGCTGGTTAGGGTGATATGGGCTAAAAGGAGCCAAAAAGCCCTTCACGTGCAAGACATGCAGCATAAGTGATTTTAATTGCCTATCTCTGACCCTGGGTCGGCCCTTTTCTTCGCTAAAAAGACATTGGCCATGGGTCATAATCTAGTAAGCAACGGGTCACCACTGTCTTCTTCCCTGTCTTGGGTGTTCGATGTAGCCCTGGATTATGCATCTGTACAGCCCAGACAAGTCAAAAGGAATCCATGGAAAAAGGAAGAATATGGGCATGCAGTGCTCACTAGAATAGAACCCCGGGCCCAGAAGTTATTGGACCCAAACTAGTTCCAGAAATGTACCTGGTAAATCTCACACACCTCTGCTAGATTTGCCTAAGGCCAATACTACTCCTCTGACATCAGTGCTGCCTGATGCTGTCAAAGCTGTAATGGCACATGAACTTTAGGAACGGGACAGGTCAACCTATAATTACCCTGTGTTGTTCTTCCACATACTCACTGGGTAATTACAGATGAGCAAACAAACAAGGATGTTAAACAAGCTTATTAAATAGCAACCTGTCTAGTCATGCATATTCTAAAGATTATTACCCACCTGAGGGTATCCCCGTCAACAGCAATGTGCTTGGTCCTCTCTTGGTAGCGTACAGCTCGCACCTCACGAATTTCACGAATTCGCCGCCTCCAATTCAGGAATCGGTAGTGAAGGTTCAAGTCATCCATGTCTTAACCTAAAAAGGAAAAAAAATAAACAAACATATATAAGCAAGGGCATTGCAGCAGTGAGCTACCATCAAGGAAGCATGTCCTATAATTTAACACAATGACTTTAACCATTGCCTTCAAATAGACTTAAAATGTGACTGTCCAGCAACTCCCTGTGCTTCAAGAATGTCCAACCTGTCACACCCCCAATTACTGCTCTAGGAAGTGCAGTTTAACAGCTGGAAGACAGCGGGCTGCCTATGAAAGTTATAGTTTAAAATAGAGGAAGGTGTAGATTAAAGATCGTGGGTTTGGCACAATACCACCATGGGTTGCAAAACAATATTTAATATAAGAATGATAGGGCCCACAGAACAAGGGCTGGAAGAAGAGAAGAGGGGAAAGCAGATGGTCCTCTCTGTCTAAACCGGGGGATTGCTATTTAATTGGATGATCAATTTACAGCCACTAGCTTCTGTAAAACTCCCAGTATCCCCGTCAAGGTATTTAGTGGGAAGCTTGGAGTTGACGTGTAACAGCAGCTGGAGGGCAGCAGGCTGGACATTACTATTTAGGGGGGCCAGTGGGACACACACTGATGAGCAGTATCAATATATGGTTACATAATATGTCGTAAATGGGTGGCTCACCTTTAAAGTTAACTTTTAGTATTTTATAGAATGGCTAATTCTAAGCAAGTTTTCAACTGTTCGTCGTTATTTTTATTTATTTGCCTTCTATTCTGACTGTTTCCAGCTTTCAAATGGAGGTCACTGACCCCATTTAAAAACAAACGCTCTGTGAGACTACACAAGTATTGTTATTGCTACTTTTATATTACTCATCTTTCTACTCAGGCCCTCGACCATTCATAATCCAGTCTCTTATTCAAATCTGGTTTTTACTTTGGAAACCAGCCAAAGTTTCTTCTTGCCATTCGTCTCCCAATGCATGGTGGGTAATGTAGTTGTTGTTTAACCATTTGCCGACAGACAAGTTTAATGTAAGACTACAATACATCTGTAAGATCCCTCTACAATGAAGTTCTGGGCATTGGAAAAAGTTGAACTAGGTTTACATAGAGGAAACCTGGAACAAGCCCTTTTGAAAAGAGAGAGCTATTGGATCTTTAGAATGGATACAGTGTCCCCCAAGGGAATAAATGAGAATAACCTGTTTACATCTTTTATTTAAAATTATAATAGTTTATTCACCTTATTTAATCAAATATATATATAAAAGAAACTTGATGAATTCATTTAGCCATCTTTTTAATGAAACATGATTAATTCACAGACAAATTCCCAATAAATAATGTCATGGTATTTCTAATTTATATTTTAATAAATAATTAATACATATGTTTTTAAATAAATTAATATATACACGTAGTGGAATCTGTTAATGGTTAAATTAATTTGTCTATTTCAAGCTGAAAGTTCCCCAATCGCTTAAGAATCATGACCGCAGCAATAAGATTTGTGTTAGAGAAGTGTCAGAGGGTATTTGCGTCTTCGCGGATACCCCCTGTCAAATGATAGCGTAAAGCTACGTGGTTACCATAACAACGCGTATGAGCTAGGACCCGCGTTGTATACATGGGCCAGCATGGGCGGAATGAAGTCTCGTGATAACTCCTCAGAATGACGCACTACACAGAAGTGATTTAAACCCGACGACAGGGGAGCTTTCTTATTACGCCTTGACAAAGCCAGTATTGCGAAACGCGTGTATGCGTTTTGAGTCCTTTTAACCTTATTTTTAAAATACTAGAAGTCTATTGGGTTTTCTACGGAATAGAAGGGGTGGGGATGATTCAAACCTCAACCAGTGCTCGGTTCCTCACTTTTCTCTCTGATACTAAAGCTCACAAGAGCCTGTGGATTTGTGTTTTTAAGGGCTGGGACACACTGGGCGATTTGGGGAGATTTAGTCGCCTGGCGACTAATCGCCGCGACTTTCCACGACCAATCTTCCCCGAATGCCTCCCCTCGCTCTGCGCCTGGCTAAAATGAAAAATCGCCTGCGCTAATCACACACAGCAATTCGTTTTCTGAAGTCACCCGAAGTTGCCGGAAACTTCGGACGACTTCGGTCGTGGAAAGTCGCGGCGATTAGTCGACAGGCGACTAAATCTCCCCAAATCGCCCAGTGTGTCCCAGCCTT
Organism: Xenopus petersii; assembly: GCA_038501925.1. NCBI lineage: Eukaryota > Metazoa > Chordata > Amphibia > Anura > Pipidae > Xenopus > Xenopus petersii. Next base: position 38,188,353 of record CM076674.1, read on the forward strand.
TAGGCTTATACAGCTCTAGGACTCAGATTAACAATCGAGACCACAGTCCCACGTACTCTGCCTTCTTTGCCTGTGTGGTGTCCTAGGGATAAAAAAAACTTAGGTAGTAGATTTGGGACACCTCCACCTCCTCTTCTTTTCCATTTCTGACTTAATTCCTGAACTTGAGCATTGCGTGTTTTTTTTAATATTTATTCTAATTACTGCGGTCTCTGTTTAATTAATTACCTGAATCTATTGCAAAGCACTATTAAGCACTTTAAATTTTATGAATTGTTAAGTTTTGAATTAATTTATGCGGATTACCAGTAGGGATGCACCGAATCCACTTTTTTGGATATGGCCGAAACCCCCGAATCCTGCTGAAAAAGGCAGAATCCTGGCCGAATCCCGAACCGAATCCTGGATTCGGTGCATCCCTTATTACCAGTCATTATTAACTGTTTAAAGCACCCAAGCACTTTAAAAGTATTGTCAATTAAATTGACTGGAGGGGGTTTATTAGTAACTTGTAGATCAAGATAGCTTGGTGTATGAGGATACAAATTAGTGTGAAATATAAATTGATTGTAGCTACGATCATATCATCACAATTTTTTTTAAAAAAACCTCTATATACAATTGAATGAAGTGAACTATACTACATTTGTAAATATATTTAATTAAAATCAATTGGTATTTAATCGGTTAAATTCTAGCACAAGCACTTTTTCTCAAATCATTCGATCATCACTAAGTAATTAGTAACTTTGCACTCAACTGAGGGTATATTCATTAGGTAGTTGGAATTTAACTTGAGACTGCTGAGCGAGTTTGAAGCAAGTGGGGTACTTGTTTCTTCTTATTAATTTAACAGTCCTTACTGACGAAGGTCAGACCTCTGCTTCTACCGCAGGATAAATAAATTAATTAGATAAGGGATCACTGTTTTTATTTGATAGACTAGAATACCCATCATGCAGTCGGGAGTTTTGGGCTATGTATTCTAGCATTTTCCAGTGACTTTCCTCAATTTCAGACAATTTTGGGGCAACAATCTTCTGGCCACCAATGTGAAATGAAAATTCAATGTATTCGGGCCCCTGTACCTCTCTGTCGTTACTCCTCTGGCGAAGGGGCGAATCTTTCCCATTTTGCTTCACGGAAAAAATGTGCAAATCAGTGAAAATTGAATCAGGCGTATTTTGACATTTATTCATTAATTTTTTAGACTTTTGTTCACTGCACGTGTGGGTTATTTTGGGCTACTTTTGAAGCGCCTCTTGGCTAGTTTTGGGCTGGTTTTGTAGCTGATTTGAAAATGAAGACCTGGCAAACCCTGTACTCAGTGATGCCACTCAGGTAAATGCCCTTTTTGTCCTAAACAGGAGCCCCTGAGAGAAAGCCTGAGTATAATAAAGGCAAAGCAAGATGACTTGTATTCTAAGCAGGTGATGCAGGAGTGGGAGTGGGAGGGGGAGGCGGGCCCACTACATCACATCCAGAGTAAGTTAGAGCCGGGAGAATGATTATGAAATCCATGGCCGCTCGGGATTTACCTTCTCAAACCCAATGCGCTGACTGGATGTTACTACACTCGCAGCTACCGGACATTCCCGGCTATAGACTTCCACCTCTTCCAGAGAGACTCACGCAGCCTCTCCATCTCCACACACAGCCCTCTTACCTTCCGCCATGGATCAGTCCCAGCCATCCGCCTCTTACTCACTCTCTGCCACGGAAACCAGTCAATGTTCGACTTTGTGAAGGGCAGGCGAAAGCAGCCAATCGGCGTTCTCCATTCTGAAGGCTAGTAAGGCACAACCTATGGGAAAGAAGACGTACGTTGGGAGGCGGGGAATACGGCGTGCGTGTAAGTGTAAACTCTGACGTAACAGTGATTGGCTGGTAGTGACTGCATTTAGAGGAAAATGGAGGAGGAAGGATTTAAAGGAATTGTTCAGTGTGAAAATAAAAACTGTGTAAATAGACAGGCTGTGCAAAATAAAAAATGTTTCTAATATAGTTAGTTAGCCAAAAATGTAATGTATAAAGGCTGGAGTGACTGGATGTATAACTTGTCAGTCAGAACCCAACTTCCTGCTTTTCAGCTCTCTTGGTTTACACTGACTGGTTACCCTGGCTACCAGCCAGTAACCAATCAGAGACTTGAGGGGGGGCCACATGGGTCATTTCTGTTGCTTTTGAATCTGAGCTGAATGCTGAGGATCAATTACAAACTCACTGAACAGAAATGTACCATGTGGCCCCCCTTCAAGTCGCTGACTAACTCAGAGTTATAGAGCTGAAAAGCAGGAAGTTGGATTCTGGCTGTTTTATTAGACATCTGTTCACTCCAGCCTTTATAGATTACATTTTTGGCTAATTAACTATATTAGAAACATTTTTTATTTTGCATAGCCTGTCTATTTACACAGTTTTTATTTTCACACTGAACTATTCCTTTAAAGTATTAGGAGTTTCTTGTGGCGCGCTGCCTAACAGCTTAATACATACCTCCCAACTGTCCCTTTTTCAGAGGGACAGTCCCTCTTTTGACAGCTCAACCCGCAGTCCCTCATTTGTACTGGAAAGTCCCTCTTTTCTCTGCACTGAACAGCCAGAAAAAGAAACAAAGTTTCTCACTTAATTGGCTTTTAGCAGAGAGCCCAGAACAGCTAACAGGTGCAAATAAGATACTTTGTAACAATTTTGAGACACAAAAACACAGTTTAGATAAGGAGAAATATTTTCAAACTTTCATAACCTGCCAAATTTTGTAAAACGAACATGGTAATTAGGGGGTGTGGCCACAGAAAGGGGTGTGGTCAAAAAATTGCTGCGCTACATGCTGAAGAAAAAATTTTGTCCCTCTTTTTACTTCCAAAATGTTGGGAGGTATGTTAATAAAATAAACTTCCAGGCGCAGTTTGTTATTGGCTTCCCTGGAAAGGAGTATAAAACTGTGCCACATGGAAGCTGTATGAGAGGCGTGGCAAGCAGATAGAGGTGGCAGTGGTAGTACTGGTGTCACAGCTCAGTTGTAGTTGTTAAAAGCAGTTTTAAAGGGGTGCTTCACCTTGAAGTTAACTTTTAGCATGTTATAGAATTGGCAATTTAAAGCAACTTTTCAACTGGTCCTCATTATTTATTTTTTATAGTTTTTTTCTTAATTATTTGCCTTCTGAATCTTTCCAGCATTCAAATGACCCCCATCTAAAAACAAATGCTCTGTAAAGCTACAAATTTACTGTCATTGCTACTTTTTACTACTCCTCTTTCTTTTCAGGGCCTCTCCTATTCATGTTTCAGTCTCTTAGTCAAATCAGTGCATGGTTGCTAGGATAATTTGGACCCTAGCAGCCAGATTGCTGAAACTGGAGAGCTGCTGAATAAAAAGCTAAATAACTCAAAAACCACAAATAAATAAGAATGAAAATTAATTGCAAATTCTCTCCGAATATCACTCTCTGCATCGTACTAAAAGTTAGCTCAAAGGCGAACAACCCCTTTAAGCATCTGTGGGTAGTAGGTTACAGATAAAAACCGGCCCTACATTTTTGAGCTCTACTTTTTAGGCTAGCAAGCTCTCCGAAAGAATAGCTATCTGTAGTGGTGTAACTAGATGATACTTGTACCCACAGCAAATTCAATGTAGGGCCCCAAACTACTGATACGTTGCCCTATCCTACCAAGATATATTAAAATTAATTAGGGCTTCGATGGGCCCCCTACACTGCTGGGTCCCCCTGCAACCACAGGGTCTGCTTCCTCTGTAGTTATGCCCCTTGTTATCTGGACCTAACTGCAGAGGAAGCATACCTTGTGGTTGGGGGGACAGTAAGGCCCTAATTAATCAATATCTTGGTTATAAATCAACTTACTTATGTTTTGGGGTCCTAAATTAAATTTGCTGAGAGGTCCAGTAACATCTAGTTACACCACTGCCGCCTAATCTTGCCACCCATACATTCGGCTAAATGAGGCCTGGGGCAAAAATCAGATAATACTGCTCTCCTTTAACCTCATCCCTCATGTGAGGACAAATATCTAGTTGGAAAGCATCAGGAACCTTCTCTGGAAATTAGGGACAGCTGGTTGGATGTTGTAATATGGGCAGTGGATTTAGCAGCAACTGCTGGAGATATCCTAAGTAATTAATGGGCCCTTGGTGCCCTGACCCGTGTAACAATTGTTAGTAGTTATCCAGCATACTAAATTAATTTCTAGTGCCACTTCGCCACTCTATCGTCAAGCGCATCATCTAAGATACTGTGTGAAGTCCGACTCTGCATATTGGATTCTGATCTTTGGCACTCTCTCATGTTTCTGTGCAGTTATAAACTTGAGTTAACTTGAAAGTAGGCACAGAAATGACCAGAGTGAAAACCACAAGGCACCCTAGGTAAGCCCCAGCTGTCAACCAACACTCCCTCACCCCATATTCCATACTCCACCATTCACAACCTCTCCCTCCACTGGCAATCTTCCCCCAGCAAGTCACTTGCCTGTAGATCCTGATTCACAGGGCCAGAGTTGCAGTAAAGGTATGTGCTTAGAGTCCTGTTTCTCTCATTCCCTGCCCACACACAGTTGTGCCCTAGGCATGTGCTCTGCAACATAGTCATTCAGTATATCCTAAAACTACCTCAGCTTGCCCGAAATGTGCAATAGCATGGGCAAATGTACTTTATTGCTTGTGAAATTGCCGCCCTATAAAAGCCTTCTGGAAACAAAAACAAATTAGGGATTGTGCCGCAAAATTTCTATGTGCCATTGTCCCTGGATGGAGTGGGAAATATTTATTTCATATATTCAATAAAAACCCATGAAAGGTAGTAAAAGACTTTCCAGAACCATAACAGTAGTTGCAAAACCGATTGTACAATGTTGCATAACTAACAGTCCATGGGGCAAATTCGAAGCGCCGAACGCTAGCGTTACTTCGCTAGCATTTGGCATTTTTGTTACTGCGCAAATTCACTAACGAACGCTGGCGTAGATTCACTAGTGTTACTTCGCACCCTTACGCCTGGCGAATTATCGCTACGGACGTAACTACGCAAATTCACTAACGCGCGCAGTGTACTGAGTGCTACCTTTTACGCTAGACTTCCTTCACCACCTCAGACCAGGCGAAGCGCAATAGAGTAGATAGGGATTGCTTCAAAAAAAGTCAAAAATTTTTCTAAGTCCCAAAAAACGCTGGCGTGTTTTCTACATTATGGGTGATAACTAGGGATGCACCGAATCCAGGATTCGGTTCGGGATTCGGCCAGGATTCGGCCTTTTTCAGCAGGATTCGGATTCGGCCGAATCCTTCTGCCCCGCCGAACCGAATCCGAATCCTAATTTGCAAATGCAAATTAGGGGTGGGGAGGGAAATTGCGTGACTTTTCGTCACAAAACAAGGAAGTTAAATTATTTTTCACTTCCCACCCCTAATTTGCATATGCAAATTAGGGTTCGGATTCGGTTCGGTATTCGGCCAAATCTTCCACAAAGGATTCGGGGATTCGGCCGAATCCAAAATAGTGGATTCGGTGCATCCCTAGTGATAACCTGAAAAAGATCGCAAATTTTTTTGGGGCTCCCCTCCTTCCCCCCTACATTTCCTGACTCATGGCAACTTACCTATACAGTGGGCACATGTGTAAGGCAAAATACAATTTTTATTTGATGTTTTGAAGGTTTTCTAGGCATTTGTAGCGCTGATACATATTCCTCCATTGAAATTTGAATTTGGCGCAGTATGCAAATTAACCATCACTAGCGTAACTTCGCTTCGCATAGCGAATCAACGCTAGCGCAACTTCGCAACCTTACACTACCCCTGAGCGCAACTTCGGATTTTAGTGAATTTGCAAAGCGCTGGCGAAAATACGCCTGGCGAAGTGTGGCGAAGTGCGGCAAAGTTACGCCTGGCGCAACTACGAATCTTAGTGAATTTGCCCCATGTCCTTTCACACATGTAAGATTGAATGGATAGAGTCATCTCTGCAAAAAAAATTAAATATATATATAGTGAATAAAGTACCCACTATTGTAATATATATATACCCGTTATTTACTTCTTCCCTTTCCTTACTTTATATCTGCTGTTTAAATCTTCATTTGCCACTATGTAGTTAAATATATCAGTACAATGCATGTGTTTAAACATCATAATCAGACTAGACGAGATACAATGGTTTTATAATTGTTTGTTCTATCTATACATCTCATCGCATAGATTATATGTTCCCTACTGTAACTGAAATATAAATAATTGAGTCAAAATAGGAAATAATTTTCCATGAAAATTACCATTTTGCAAATTGGTATTGGCACAATACAGAAATACCTAAAAGTCAGATTTAAATGTACGGAAGTGTGCTAGTGAGTCAGAATTCTGATTTCATAGTATCAGTAAATTCTAAATAATCCCAGCTAAGGGGGGCTGCCATTCTGATATCTGACTGAAAAGGTTTGAAAATCCAGCTGAGTGAGGAGCCCATTGACGTATTGATTGAAAAAAATGTGCTGCTGACTCTGTGTGGCCTCAGAGTCTGGTGAATTGAAGGAAGTGGAAATTTTTTTTTTGCAGGGCTATACAATTGGAGGGAAAAATAAACAGAAACAAACCATGACAAGAGGTCATGGGGCTGTGTTTGTTATTGCTTAACGATGGGGTTACAGAGCAGCTACAACATAAACAAGGAAGTCAGCAATGGTTGTGCGTGGTGTTTAGATTGTTCCATTACAGGGAAATGTGCTGTTTAATTTTAAAGCAATACTGCCACGTTCCTATAAAAATAAATAGGACTATGTCGGTATTATTGTCATTTGCAGTTTAATCACATAACTTTGCTCCTGAGTGCTTTGCTGCTGATTCTAGTTGACCGTATGCCTGGAAAATTCAGGGAAATGTCTAGAAAATACAATTAGAAGGGCTGCATTGATTGCAATTTAATTTCAATTTGATCAGAGCAGCCTTGCAACATGCATCTGTTAAAAGTGGCCCTGAATGTTTAAGTGATCTGGTAACTGGCTGACATGTCTAATTTATGTTACTGTTACTATTATGTTGTAAAGTTTTCAATAAAAACCCTATACCCCCCAGCCCTCATCAAATGCGATCTGGTGATTCTAAAGGACCCTGAACTAGGGGTAGGTAATGCTCCTCGCTGTTGTGCCATAGGAACGTGGGTCTTCTGCCTTCCCCAGTCCTGCTGTCCTTGGCTATACTTCCTTTGTTCATCCACCAGAACTTGCTTTCTCCATTGTCCTCATTAACCCACCAGAAGACACAAACTCCATCAGATAAGTTAAAATGGAAAGAGCAGGTTAAAGGATCAGTAACACATAAAAATTAAAGGTTTTAAAGTAATTAACATATAATATACCGTTAGCATGCACTGGTAAAAGCTGTGTGTTTGCTTCAGAAAGACTACTGTAGTTTACATAAACAAGATGCTGTGTAGACATGGGGGCAGCCATTCATGCTGGGAAAAAGGTGGAAATGCACAGGATACATAGCACATAACAGATAAGTCTTGTGTAAAAAAAAAATGTTCTTATACAAGAAATCACATGAATTACATACAGATTTACATACATTACATGAGAGCCAGTACAAAAGGTGAGGATTGGCCCAGCTTTGAGGCAAAATGATGGCCGCCCTGATTAATACTAAAGGCTGACATGGCAGATAGGGTAGCACTTTTATATTATTATATATATATATATATATATATATATATATATATATATATATATATATATATATATATATATATGTGTGTGTGTGTGTATATATATGTATATATATGTATATATATATATATATATATATATATATATATATAATTATAATTAATATATATCATATTATATTATTATACTACAGTAGCACTGGCTACTTGAACAAACCCCTGTATATTTATCCCAGTTATTAGCTGAATCATTTCATTAGGTAATTGTCTACTCTAGGTATTTTTGTCACCTTTTAGCATAAAGAGTACTTTCAGTTCAACAATATACAAGACTTTATCAGTTCACCCTAAAGCCATCTATGGCTTGATCAAAGAGCAGTCTGGAAATGTTAAAATAAAAATTTAAGGTCCATTTTTCATGGTTGTTGGATGATAATGATATCGGCATAAATTATGGTACAGGTGTATAAAGTAAAAATTGGTATTATAAAATGATATGGATCACAGGAGTCATTTAGGGAATTAACCAATGTTCCATAATGCAGGTTAACATACAGCTACATTTTTTACAATGGTTTGAAGTGTGCCTACGCGTTACAGCAATTTAGCATGAATATTTCTAGTATATATCTGGGATATTGAGTCTCAGGGAACTGCCATTATATGCTGGAATGTATCAAAGTCAACAAGTCTGTTATAGACACCAGAATGCATTATTTTCTAATCTAATCCTTCAGGAAAAAGTTATAACCTTATATATGTTTTACAGCATAAGAGCTGAGAGCTAATGGACAAATGGATTAAATGCTTGTTGAAACATCTATACGTTTTTTTCCCTGCAATCAGATCATTTGGGGAAATTGGATCAAAGTTCCGTTTAAATTCCAAAGGTTAAATCAGCCACTTGAGCTGATAGGGAGAAGCAAGCTGACTTGAAATCCTGTGGGGGAGAAGAAGGAGAATATTACCTGTAACGTGTTGGAAGGGGGAGCATCGAGTGCCCCTGAAAGACACAGGATGGCCCCAGTGGAGGAGACAGAGGAAGGCTCGCTGAGGCAAAGGAAGAACCATTACCTGCAGGAAGCAGCTTGCAATGGAAAAGCAGGTAAAGTTCCATGTCTCATACACACAGTGCTGTCAATAATTCCCATTGCTTTTGTGCTGTTTGTTTACCTGTTAGAAGTTGAGGTAATCAGGTGTATAAAGCAATTTGGCTTTTCTTCTGTGATAGATTCTTAAATGTATGCAAATCCCTCTTCTTCTTCTTCCAGCGCTGGCTTGTTTATTCCCAGCTTGTTTCCCAAACTCACCTCAGCACTCTCACCCATATCTACATCTGCTCATCTTCATTTGTTTTAACAAACAGGGGACATACAAAGAATTAAAGGAGAAGTTCACTTTTGATTAATATGTCTTGTTGATGGGGGTCACTGACTATAAAACAGACTGTGAGGGTTTACTATAATTTTTTTCCATTGTTAATCTTCACTTTCAGATCATCTGCTATTTATCTTCCATTCTAACTACTGCTATCTAGTTGTAATGATAATTAAACCCTAGCAACAAGATAACAGTTGTTATTTAAAGCCTGAGAGTTGCGGAATAATAAATGTACACAGTATTAAAAGATCAAATACTTATGTAGAACAATAACCAAAAAACTTATTGACTGTGAGGCATAAATTGTATCATATTTCTTTATTGCTTGCTCTACTTTTCAGCTTATTTACTATTATTTCCCTTTTTTATTTCAAAACTGATCAATGGTTGCTAGAGTAATTAATCCGTAGCAACTAGATAACGGGGGGAATTGTAATCCTGGAAACAAACATTTAAAAAAACACAAAAAAATATAGCCCCCCCCCAAAAAAAGAAATCATAGAATTCTGCTATGTACAGAAATGTTAATTTTATGGTTAGCTATGCTTTTAGCCCTTTGCCTGCTGATCATGTATATGCTACGTCATCAGCAGGCAAAGTGCCAACATGCTAATGACACAAAACAGTGCTTCTGGATTTAAGTTTACTCTATGGGAAAAGCTGTTCAGCTCAACAGACTTTTAGGGGCAAATTTACTAACCTCCGAAAATTCGTCAGCGACAAGGTCACATCAGACTTCATTGTAGAGTCTATGTGGGACATTCACTAAGAATCGTAGTTGCGCTGGCGTCCGCTTTGCCACGCTTCTCTGCACTTCGCCAGGCGTATTTTCGCCAGCGCTCCGCAAATTCATTAAAATCCGAAGTTGCGCTCAGGGGTAGCGTAAGTTTGCGAAGTTGTGCTAGTGTTGATTCGCCAAGCAAAGCGAAGTTACGCTAGCAATGGTTAATTTGCATACGGCGCCAAATTCAAATTTCAATGGAAGTATTCGTAGTAGCACTACACAAGCCTGGGAAACCTTCAAAACATCAAATAAAATTTTTATTTTGCCCTACACATGTGCCCACTGTATAGTTAAGTTGCCATGAGTTAGGAAATGTTGAAGGAGGGGAGCCCCAAAAAATTTTTCGATCGTTTTCAGCCTATCACCCATAATAAAAAAAAAACGCCAGCGTTTTTTGGGACTTAGAAAAATGTTTAACTTTTTTTGAAGCAATCCCTATCTACTCTATTGCGCTTCGCCTGGTCTGAGGTGGCGAAGGAAGTCTAGCGTAAAAGGTAGCGTTCAGAACAATGCGCGCGTTAGTGAATTTTGCGTAGTTACGTCCGTATCGATAATTTGCCAGGCGTAAGGGTGCGAAGTAACACTAGCGAATCTACGCCAGCGTTCGTTAGTGAATTTGCGCAGTAACAAAAATGCCAAACGCTAACGAAGTAACGCTAGCGTTCGGTGCTTCGAATTTGCCCCATGAATTTGCGTAGTTACATCCATTGCGCAAATTTGCCAGGCGTAAGGGTGCAATGTAACACTAGCGAATTCACGCTAACGTTAGGCGCTTCGGCACTTAGTGAATTTGCCCCTATGTCACACTTGGTGTTTTCTGCGTTGCTATATCTACACTGGGGGAGAAAATATTGATTTGCTCCTTTCTGCGCCTACATCCCTGTACACTAAAATTCCCATGTATGGCACCTGCCTGTCAGCACACAGATGGGGCAGGTTGTGGGTGATTTGCATTTTTTGCTGAAATCCTCTGAATATTAACACTTGCACACAAAAATATCTGAATTAAGGGATGGAAACATCTGATAGAAGGGTTTATTCAGTTGTGCAACAGCCTATATTGTGCATTACTAGGCTGCTGGCAAACAGGGCTGTTTCACCTAAGATGACATGTAGAGAGCAGAGTTCAGCAGGTCAGTGACTGGAGAACCTGAAATTACTTAATCCAAGATGGCAACCTGAAAAGCAAAAAAAAAAGCACATCTTGAGCTGGATTTAACTCAATACATGAGAATTTGGCGGATGTAAAATTACTGGTTGGAGTTTCGGTCCACTCAACTGTTACTTAAGTTCTGAACATGTGGTTCGAGTTTATTTCTCCTTTAAATCACCTAAATTCTTCATTATATTTGTCTTAAAACTATACCCCTGGGTCCCAATGCCTCCTTGCCCAGTTGCAGGGTCTGCTCTCTCAAAATTAAGTCAGCTCATTTAGCATGCAGTGTGTGACACAGTGCTTTGAGGAGAGACATCCAAGAACTGGCTGCAGTAGAGAACAAGGCAAAACCTTCATCATATGAACTGGTTATCCATAACAACACATTCGTAATTAAAAGGACCATGGATTACATATACAAAGATGATGTATGCCATGTAGGCAGCCGTTCAAGTTGAAAATGGGTTTTTGGACACACAAATAGCTGATAAATTATGTAAAATGTAATTTACACAGGAAGGTAAATAGGTCAGATGCCATTAATGACTCTCTACGGAACTATAGAATGCATACTGTTTTATGATAATATAGGGTATTTATTGTCAAGATATAGTTAATTTGTAGGTACTGGGGGAACAGATGCAGATTTGAAATTAAAACAAATATCTTCACTTTATGATGTTGTTTGATAGCTACTGTTGCGATTTACTTTTATGGCCCAGATCATTCCAGATACGTTTGTCTGTAAATGATGATTATGCTAGGGTAATGCTAAATTCTCACCCACTGGTCTTTCGCCAGGTACATAATCTCTCCAGTGAATAAATAAATTACACTGTGGCAATGATTTATTTCTGGACTTGTTACTTAACAAATGAAAGGTGTCTGGTGAACCACATTGTTGGATGGAAAATGGATTCATTTTCTTCTCAGGGTTCATATGTCGCCAAAGGAATGGGATCATGAGAGCACTTCTAATGAAGCTGAGGGGGCACTTTGTTTACACTTTTCAAGAGCCACATCTAATTCCTAGGCCTGTAGAGACTTGTGATAAAGTTACAGTAGCAATCTGGGGTGTTTCCACCAGTCTAAGTGGGTGTGCAGCTGCCTCAGATATAGTCACATCTATCCCACTATAAGTAATAATCATATTCTCAAGCTGGAGAGAGTTTTATTTGTATATATTCAAGGCTTTTTAATCCAAGCACATTTTTTTTACCCTTTTTTTTCCTTTCATTTTAAATAAGCAAGAGGACAATTCTATATCAGTACAAAGGTTAGGTCCCAAACACACGCACAATTGTAGCTTACTGTGCACAAAGAACATGTTGTGCAATAAACGTTTTATTTTAGTTTCTTGAGTGAAGCAGAGATGTCACCCTAGACATACTATCGTTGGTTGGTTATATAACATTTAAGTATTTGTTAAAACCCTCTTTCTCACTTACACCTTATCAATCTCTCTTAGTCTGTGGATGACTGTTTGCATGGCTTTGTTCTAGTTACACTACCTGAGGTCCCTGAGATGTTTGCATTGAGCAATGTTTACCGTGATTCTGAAGAAGACTTTTATTTACCTGCCTATAGGTAATTTCAACAACCTTTGTTAGGCTAAGGTTATCCATGTTTGCACTAGTAATGTAGCAGCAGACTACAAGCAAGGTCATAGGTCCCATATCAGTTAAAAAAGTTAGGTGGAGAAGAGCAACCTGAAGGCCAGTTAAGAGGCCATTCACATACAGATATGAGTTTTTTTTTTGTCATACTCTGTTCGTGTATTGAGAAAATCATCCGGCTACAATATATGTATAGCCACTCTTAGTCGTAATAGGCTAAATAATAATTTTTTGGTATCTTGTTGCTGTAATAGGATGCACAATATGATGTTTTATAAAGTTATTGAGTTTTTTTTTTGGTAAGGGTGTTCCTGGCCAGACCGCAATGGAAGTTTAATTTGTAATGTATTTATAATAATTTATTTAGCCATGACACACTTATAAAGCACTTTACAGAGTTTGTTCATCATTCATCAGTTCCTGCCCCAGTGGTGATTACAGTTTATGGTTCCGATCACATCCACACACTAAAGTCAATTTCATGAGCATTCAAATAACCCAGTGGCAGTACAAACAAGCTTCTTGTAGACACTGTCCAGGTTGGAAGAATCAAACACCGATCCACGGTGATGCGAAGAAACAGGGCAAACCATTGGACCACCATGCACACTTAAGCCAAGAAGTATGAAGACCATGAGCTAGGTTGTTACATTCTAAACAATTCAGATTGCTTTAGTATAATCATATGGGTTCATTAATTAAGGGCTTGGTGTGAGTGAGAGGTGCAGTAAGGGACTCTTTGCCACTCACTGCTGTGTGCATTTGTGAATTTTAATGTTAGGAAATCAAGGCAAAGAAGAGTTCTTGGTTCCCACATGTGGTACATTAAGGGGGTTATTTATCAAAGGTCAAGTTTTAGAATTTTGTGAGATTTTTTATGCTTCAAATAAAAAAAAACTCGAATAGGAAAAACTTGAATCAGTGAATTTGGGGTGAAAAACTTGAATACTCGAATTGATCGATTTTTCGGAAAAAGAAACTCGAATCACTCAACTTAATCGAGTTTTAGAGCAAAACCACTGAAAAAAAACTCATATAGCTACAAACATCTTCAAGGGACCTCTGCCACTGATTTCTACATGACCTCGACAGGTTTTAGCTGGAGTATCTTCGGACTAAAGCTATTTCCAGCTTCGGGATATAATATATCTCGAAAACTTCAAGGTTTTTTTTCACACAAAAATTCACGTTTTGACTGAAATATACCCTCGAGAACTCAAATTTTTCAGGTAAAAATCAACTCGATCTTTGATAAATAACACCCTAAAAGAGATACAGCTGAACTGTTGTAGCAGAATTGACAGTTTACTTTGTTTTTAGGTGGCCTGTCTAATGACAACTGCATTAATGGTGTTATAGAATGGAAGAGACATATGGAGGTAGGAAATACATGCATTTAATACGGTTATTGGACCAATATCTAAGTATCTAAACACTAAGGGGAGAATTATCAAAGTCTGAATTTAGAAATCACGACAATAAAACTCACTCTCTTTCTGTTCATTCCTATGGGATTTTTAAAAGCATATTTATAAAATGGTGAACTCCATTGATAAATATCATTCTAAAATTCTCATAGGAATGAATAGAACATGGGTGAGTTTTTCTGTGGTGAGTTCTATTCTCACATTTTGATAAATCTGCCCCTAAGATTTATAAAAGTTAATTAATGCAGGTATAAGATCTATTATGCAGACTGCTTGGGACCTAGTGTTTCATTTATTTATTTCCTGTTATTCATATAGCGCTGACACATTTCTGCAGTACAAACATTGCTGTATACAAAGATTATACATCATGCACATCAGTCCCTGCCCCAGTGGAGCTTACAATCTAAGGTCCCTGTCACATTTGCATACATTATAGTCAATTGAATTAGAAGCCATTTAACCTGCCTGTATTTTTTTTTATTTTTGGGACTGTGGGAGGAAATCGGATTACCTGTAGGAAACCCACATAGTCACAGAGAACATGTAAGGTTTTTCATATTGTGTCATTCGTAAAAACACTTACCCCACTTGCAAAAACAGTCAAACATTACAGAAATAAATGTCCCTGTGTAATTATACCCTGGAGTTAAGCATACAGTAATTGTGGGTACAGAATAATTAAGATATATATCAATCACGGAGCATATAGCACTCATTCAGTCTGTCTTTAAACATTGAAGCTGACAAATTATCTATATATCCCATATCTTCTCTACAGTAAAGGTTGAGTCAAGCCAGGGACGATATTCATCTTTATCAATACCTTGTTGGTCCTTGATTGTAGCACACTGCAAAGTAAATTGACACTTCATAAATAAAAGATTCTAATCTGCTTGATGCACTTTCAGGGGGTAAAAGCTGAACTAGTAGAAGAAATGAGCTGCCACCTGAAAGATCTCCTTGATAAAGCTGTAGCAGAAGCTATACGTTCAAACAAAAGAGACCAGGCCTCCGTACTGTCCTCAAAAAAAGACCACATTAATAATAATAAAAGGTAAAATGAGTAACCTGTACTAACAGATTATAGTGATGACATTAATAACTTCCTCTTAATGGGAAATTGAGATCTGTTTACTTATGTATTGATAGAGCAATGACACATGGAGAGGCTTAGACAGGGGCGGAACTAGTGGAAGGCAGGCGGCGCTGGGCACATACCCCTTCTTCTTGCCATGACCCCTTCGCAAGTTTCTCAACCAAATCTCCCCCCCCTCCCGCAGCAATAGGGCAGTTTACCAGGGTGAGCGGGGGTGGGATTCGGTGCACGTTTTGCAGAGTGGAAGGGGTTGTTCCTAGCAGCAGTGCCAAGCAGGGTTGGCACCAGGGGCTAAGGCGACGAGCAATGTGCAGGGTGTAGGGGTGCTTGCCTTGGACATTCTCACCTTAAAGACCAGGCTTAGACTGTTGAAAATGCCCAGAACCCTCCACTGTGCAAGATATACAGTACAGTGGAAATCTTCTGAAAACAGAAATTGTTGATGTGCTATAAAAAGTTATAGGTGGAAACATGCAAGCTACTGCTGTTTGGAGAAAGAACAGTCAAGGTCTAATAGGTGAGCCACATTGGCCCCTCTGTTGTTGTAGTATAGGGATGCAGACAGTGCAGCTATACATTTTTCAAACACATACCCATTGTTCGCTCAAATGCCTCTTTACACTAGCTATAGCCATAATGTCTGTGTTCAGTGGTGTTTTGTAATTGCTGATTATAAAACTGTCATTGTCTACATTACATGCTGCTTCATAAAACTGTTTTTTTTTTTCTTCAATTTCTTCAAAGGCACCAAGGATCGATTTCGGAAAAGCAAAAAGTATTTATGCATCGTGCTTCTCTGTTGAAGTAAGTGAGACATAACTGACTGAAAATAACCAATGTCTAAGAAACAGATACTCAAAATGAACTGTGGGCGGCTCTGTGCAAACCCTTGTTATAGGAGACGCATTCACTGCCAGCTATAGGCAAATAATTGGAATTCTGTTCTCACCTAGTGATCTGATGGAGGTGGAGCATTTCCGCACTATTTATCATATGTTTGTGGCCGTACTTTGTGTTTTCGTTATCAGTACTGCAGCTGTGGACATCATTGACCAGGGCAGGTGAGAGTATAAATCATTAAGCCATGAAACATGCAGTATATTGGGAAAATAAGCATTGGGACCATTGGAAACAAGTTTTTGGTCTCCAACCTTCTGACAGGTCATTGTTCAGCTGTAATGCAGTAGCCTTATGCCACTTAAGATTTGCCTCGAACCTCTCCAAGTTGAGCGTTTAAAGTAGCCACTTCCTTTTAATATACTGTATAACATACCTTATGGAAACAGTAGTATTTCAGCAGTGGCATAAAATTTATTGGATTAACAGAAAATATACAATATGCATCATAACAAGGTACATAAATTTGGCCACTCCAACAGATATATTACATCAACACAGTTGAGCCTCCTTTTGCAAATGTAAGCCTGCTTTAAATCATCCCATAGATTTTACATGATATTCAAGTCGGGGGGTTGTGACAGCCATTCCAGAATATAGTTCTTCTCCCTCTGCATAAATGCCTTTGTAGATTTCGAAGTGTGTTTAGGGTCATTGTCTTGTTGGAATATCCAACCCCTGCGTAACTTCAACTTTGTGACTGATGCTTGAACATTATACTGAAGAATTTGTTGATATTGGGTTGAATCGGACCCTTGACTTTAACAAAGGCCCCAGTCCCTGAACTAGCCACACAGCCCAACACCATGATGGAATCTCCACCAAATTTGACAGTAGATAGCAGGTGTTTTTCTTGGAATGCGGTGTGTTTCTTCCGCCATGCAAAGTGCTTTTTGTTATGACCAAATAACTAAATTTTGTCTCATCAGTCCAAAGCACTTCCAAATTGACTGTGGCTTGTCTAAATGAGCTTTTGCATAACAAATGACGCTGTTTGTGGCGTGAGTGCAGAAAGGGCTTCTTTCTCATCACCCTGCCATACAGATGTTCTTTGTGCAAATTGCCCTGAATTGTAGAACGATGTACAGACACACCATCTGCAGCAAGATGTTCTTTCAGGTCTTTGGAGGTGATCTTTTGGTTGTCTGTAACCATTCTCACAATCACATATGTCGCTCCTGTATTTTTCTTGGCCTGCCAGACCTGGGTTTTACAGCAACTGTGCCTGTGGCCTTCCATTTCCTGATTACATTTCTTACAGTTGAAACTGACAGTTTAAACCTCTGAGATAGCTTTTTGTAGCCTTCCCCTAAATCATGATACTGAAGTTGATGTCTTATATAACAGAACACAACTTCCTGCTTTGCAGCTCTCTAACACTGAGTTAGTCAGCAACTTTAAGGGGGGACACATGGGACATACCGGTAACTGTTCAGTAAGTTTGCAATTGATCCTTAGCATGCAGCTCAGATTCAAAAGGAAACAGTTATGTCCCATGTGGCCCCCCATCAAGTTACTGAACGGTTACTGATCAGTGGAAACCAAGAGAGCTGAAAAGCAGGAAGTTGTGTTTTGGCTGTTATGTTAGACATCCACTCACTCCAGCCTTTATACATTAAATTTTTTGCCAACTAGCTATATTTGTCACATTTTTATAATTTTTTTATTTTACACAGCCTATTTACCCAGTTTTTATTTTTATATTGAACAATTGCTTTAAATGTGAACTACCCCTTTAACAAAATGTATATATTGAAGACTATGCTCCTTTTAACTTTCTTCCATTTTTTTAGTTCTTTCCAAATTTGCTTATTTTACCTGTAATCTACTCTTATTACAGACTATTTTTGGATCTTGACCTTTTGTTCTACACCTTTGGACAGCTTAGCACTGTGGTGTGGTCATGGCTCTGTCTCTTTATGTATACACTCCTAGTTCCCTACAGAGCCTTACATGTTTTGGGATCTATGTACCCAGAATCAAGCCATCCGCTGTTGCTCTCTGGTTTGGTAGGAGGTCTGCTGCTTGTCTGCCAAATATCTGTTCTTGGTGTGCTGCCAATATATGTTGTGACACAGTACAAGCTGCCTCCTGCATCCAGCTTTATTGTTATCCTTGAGCAGGTGAGTAGCACTTTTACTTTATGGGGAATTAATAAACAATTCATCATCTATACTATGTTTATGGAAACAATATGGGTGTTATCCTTCTCTGTCTTTCTTTTCAGAGAAAAGGTAGCTTGTGTTATTTAAAGAACCATATAATAAAGATCAGTGATATGTTATGTTTGCCATCTTGTTTCAGGTTCGTTTCCTGATGAAGAGCTACTCCTTTTTGAGAGAGTGCACTCCATTGGTCCTGAGAAAGGAGAGTATGTCCCAACTAATGATACTGATATACAGATAATTTTTTGGACTTGATCAAATAACTGGGTCAACAAAGTAAAAAAAAGAAAGAGAGCAAAGTTTAACACATTAAAATATCACTACAACAGGTTAACCAAATTCAATATGTTTCTCCTCATGGAATTTGGAATAAAATGATATTATTCTTCCTATGGTTGCCTGCTGTAATGCTATTATATGCTGTGGCATTAAGCATTCTATGAAAATCTTGATGTGAAAAAAAGAAATGTGCATATTTTTCAGAACAGGAGAAGTTTGCTTTCTTCATTGCAAATCATACATTGGATACACATTGGAGAACACATTTTTCTCCATGGATAAAATTAGAAAAACAATTTACCCAATATGTAAATCTGCCTTGTTGACTGGGATGATACATCTCAGATAAAAACATGGAACAAAAATAATGTCCTTTCAAAAGTATGTTAAACTATTACAGTTCTCAATGTATTAATAAAGGAAAGTAATTCAAAAAATAAAGGCACAAAACTATGTCCTAACCTAAGGGGCACATTTACTTAGCTCGAGTGAAGGATTAGAATGAAAAATACTTCGAATTTCGAAGTATTTTTTTGGCTACTTCGACCATCAAATTGGCTACTTCGACTTTCGAATCGAACGATTTGAACTAAAAATCGTTCGACTATTCGGCCATTCTATAGTCGAAGTACTGTCTCTTTAAAAAAAATTTCGACCACCTACTTCACCGCCTAAAACCTACCGAGCACCAATGTTAGCCTATGGGGAAGGTCCTCATAGGTTTTCTAAGTAGTTTCTGATCGAAGGAAAATCGTTTGATCGATGGATTAAAATCCTTCGAATCGTTCGTTTCAAAGGATTTTTCCTTCGATCGAACGAAATGCGATAAATCCTTTGACTTTGAAGCCGAATGATTTAACTTCGACCCATAGTAAATGTGACCCTTAATGTAAAAAATTTAAAAAGTAAGGAAGATGGGATTTACAATCAAAAAAGTCAGTTATCAAAATTAACATTTTTACTATGATTCAAGTTTTTTGTAGCAAAAATTACAAATTTGAGTTTCCAAAAATGTAAATTTTTGATATTTATTAATTTGGCATCTAATTTGGCATCTAAAAGCTGGTGAGTTCATGTTGAAGTCAGTAGGAATTGTATAAACAAAATTGAAGTTATTCTTCTAATCTCTAAATCAAGATTAGTTTTGAAATTTAGCAGGATGAAAATGGTGAGTATGGTAGGATGTGATTTCACTGTGTAAGAGCTTTTATTCGCATTTCTACACAATCAAATTTTGAGAATCAGGTTTTTAATAAATAAGCACACATTCCAATAGGTTTTTTTTTAAAAAAAAAAAAAAATATATATATATATATGATGCTATGTTGACAATAAATGTCTTTCAAAGTGATACTGATATGTTTTCTATCATTGTTAGGAATGTGTCAGCATCACTGTAAGCAGGAAATTATATCAGACTCTGAAAAGGAAATTGTACTTAATGATGTTTTAAAAATCATCAATGTTTGACACATAACAAGTTCCCTAAAACAAAATAAATGTAGTCAAGGCTCTGGGTCTGGGCTATGATGAAATCTGTGATGAAATCCATGTTGTTTAGAATCTGAGATTCCTTCTTTTCTGGCATGGTACAAATTAATTGAAGCTAATCCAACATTTAACATTTGTTTTCCTTTGTCTCCTAGGAGAAGAGGTTCACCTACCCAAGTTTTCTAGTTATCTTTATTTCCTTTTCTGTCCAACTCTGATTTATAGAGAAAACTATCCCAGGTAAGAAAAAATGAATTTAAGTACATTTACAAGGAGAGCATCCATAGTGTGTGTGATTGATTTAACATGCATTGATAATGTATTCAGTCTCAACATTGCAGAAGTAAATGCTTATCTTATATATTTTTATATATCTTAGGGACAGATTTATCAAAGGTTGAATATCGAAGTTATGTGAATTTTTTTTAACCATAATAAATTAAAATTTACTCACAACTCGAATGCAAGGTTATTTATTAAAAAAAACTGGAACGTCTGAAATTCGATTGAATATGAATGACCGGAAAATTCAAGTTGAATTTGAATCAAGCTTTCCTCTTGAATGTCAGGAAGGCAATTAACATATTCAAAAGGTTCAGCGTACCTCTGCTATTGACTTGTTGATGAACTCAGCAAGTTTTAGGTGGCAAATATTTGAATTAGAACTGTTTCCAGGGTTGAGGTATGATAAATATCACATTCGAATTTTAGTTGGCGAATTAAAATTCGAAAATCGTTCGATTATTTGACCATTCGGTAATTGAAGTACTGACTCTTTAAAAAATCCTTTGATTCAATACTTCGCCAAGTTAAACCTACCAAATTGCATTATAAGCCTATGGGGACCTTCTACAAGCATTTTTGGCATCGGATAAAAATCCTTCGATCCAGTGGCGGAAGTACCGGGGGAGCAGGGGGTGCGAGCGGGCCAGGGCCCGCACCCCCTCAGGGCCCCCCTGGCAGTTCACACGCCGCTAATTCTCGGCCAGTTCCAGGCGTAAGGAGGGGGCAGGGGGCCCAGCTGCGCGTCCTGCACCATTGCCCGCCCCCCTCTAGTTACGTTTCTGCTTTGATCGATCGCTGAAAATCGTTTGATTCAAAGGATTTTATCGTTTTTATTCGATCGTTCAATATTCGTTGAAATTCGATATTCAAATTAGAAGGATTTTACTTCAAGGGTCGAATTAGAGGTTTTTTATCTCTCAAAATTCGACCCTTGATAAATCTGCCCCCTAATGTTGGAGGCACAATGCATTTCTGAGGTTCGGGCAGCAGTCATTTCTCATCTTTCTGTTTTGAAGTTTAGTCATATAGGTAACACTGTCTGTGGACTAGGGATGTAGCGAACCGCCGACAATGTGTTCGCGAACGCCGTTCGCGAACACCGGCAAAAAATGCGAACAGTTCGCGAACAGTTTGCGAACTTCGAACATCCGAAAATCGTTCGATTCGAACGATCGAAGGATTTTAATCGTTCGATCGAACGATTTCCGTTCGAATCGAACGATCGAAGCCATTGGATCGAATGATTTCATTCAATCCAATGGCTTCGATCGTTCGATTCGAACGAAAATCGTTCGATTTTAGCGATCGAATGGTCGAACGATTTTGACGCGAACGCCTATTGGCGAATGTCGCGCGACGTTCGCGAACTTGCGGCGGACGCGAACAGTCGAAGTTCGCGCGAACTAGTTCGCCGGCGAACAGTTCGCTACATCCCTACTGTGGACAGGAAGGTAGCAAATCCATAGGGCACTGTGGATTGAACCACAAAGGTGGAAAGGTTGAGGATGACCACCTGCTCCTTGGAAGCACACCTCCTCAGATTTCAATGAAGTTCGTGAGATAAGCCTTTAGTTTTGCAGTTATTGTGAGTCTGTATTTGGTTGAATAAAATGACAACTCATTTTAAGTCACACAGTGGACACTTGCACTATATTTGTTTTTATTGGTTGTATATGCATTTTATAATGGTTGCAACAGTGCTTACCCACTTTATTTGGTGATAATAGTCATTTAACACTAAGTTTTAAGATACCGGTATGTTACAGCTCCTCAACATAAATTTAAAAATGAACATTTTTGCAGCCCATTCTCATCAGGAAATCATGCTGTAACATTCACTACACAGCAGCAGTGATCATCAAATGTTTAAATACTGAAGTCCATAACAGTGATGTCACCAACATCATAAAGCCCCCCAAGTGGTGCATGAAATGCTGGGCATACTCTGTAAACTGCAGCTCCATAGCACATACACCTAATTTAAATTGCTATAGAATTATGGACCTGTTTTTTCCCTCCTATATCCCAAAGGTACAAGGCTAATGCTAAGCACTCCTTCTGTCTTTTTAGAACTCCATGTATAAGATGGAATTTTGTGGCAAAGAATTTTGCTCAAGTAAGTCAGTGACCAGGAACCACTTTGTATAATATACAGTGCAACAGTATAGCATGCAAAATGTATAAAAAAATTAGTATGAGGGCTATTTCTCCCTATATAATGTGTGCCTTTAATTTTCAACTATATTTATATATATATATATATATATATATATATATATATATATATATATATATATAGTAACACTTATTATAAAATATAAATATATAGTAAATAATCTATTGTAAAATATAAGCATATTATATGTTGCCAAGGAGTTCTATTACCATATTATACAGGTCATGGAACTCCAAGGTGACTTCTAATATCCTCATTTTTCAACAGGGGGTACTTTATTCATTCTAATATGCACTTTTTAGAAATAAAATTGCTAGGCACCAATTATAACTGATGACATCACTAAGCACCATGAATAAGGATATAATTTACAGGATATTCAGGGCTCTTGTGCATTATAAGGATGTTAGGAATATTACAAGTCACAGATCAAGGAACGCTTAAGACCAAAGGTACTTTTATAAAGGTTGTGGTACTCCAAGGTGATTACTAATTGCACAACAGGGGTTACATAATTTTTTTGAACTTTCAGTGAGTCATGTGACACATATGACATTATTTATCAATGATTATAACTGATGACATCACTAATCACTGTTTATAAGGATAACATATACATGATATTCATGACTCTTGTGTGTTGTATAATATACAACACTGATCCAGCTTCTTGTACATATTATCTGCCTGTATGTCCACTGCACTGTGCCTACACTTGTTTTCATCTACCATCCTCTTAATTTCTGAGGCCAAAGGTTTTAAGCGGGTGTTAATAAGTTAAGTGGATACCCACAGCTTTTGATAACATCAGGCCATGGGATTTCATTGTTACTGAGCAAAATGTTTTCTTATTTAAGGTGTATGTTTTTTCTAAATTGGAATTGTTTCTATAATTTACTGTCTATAGTTCCTTGGATGTCTGTTTTTTGGGTACTATCTTCTCTTCACCCTGTGCATTCCAGTTTTCACTAACATGAGCAAACAGCCATTTAGCACTAAGACACTGGTGCTGTCCATCTTCCATGCTACTCTTCCAGGTGGGGAAAAATCTTTCAGTTTAACCTAGGAGCCTAGGATTTGCTGTGCTGCTGTCCTTGTACTTCTCTACTATTGGCGTACATAAGCACATATTATTATTATTATTGCTGTTGTTGTTATTCATAACATGTATTCATAAAATGCCAACATATTTTCCATATCATTCATTGGCCCAGATTCAATTTAGTGAGAAAAGGGTTTATCACGTGAAAAGTCATGGACGTGATTCAATTTGAGATGCAATTCAATTCAGAAAAATGTATCTCACATTTTATCACATGAAAATTCTATTCTATTTCTATTCTATTTCTATGGGGAACAACTGGAACTGAATTTGGAGAGATGATTTTCTCCTCAAATTGAATCTCATCAATGAGTTTTCACGTGATAAACCATGAGATAACTTTTAGGTTTGAACAACACATAACAAAGAGCACACATTCAATTTGTGTATCATTAAATACTGTACTACTAAATGGGTTCCTCATACTTACATGTCATATTTTATTATGCCACACTATAGACTTGAAATTCTGAATAAAAAATAGGTATAGTTATGATAAACTTATATTGTGTGTTCATTGATTTATGCTTTGGCTTTGTTCTATTTGGTAGATTTCATAATTCTAGGTGCATAGCCTTGTCTAAAAGCTCTATATACAAATCCATATCCAAATGGAGAATATATAAGTATATAATATACTTTAATATAAAGTATGTTTTGTCTTTAGTTATATTCCCTTAAATAGAAACCCTGACTTTGTCACCCTGTATACTTATGCCCTCCAACCACAACACCTACAACCACAACACTTACCCACTATATTAGGTGTAGTGTGTTGGCTCTATGATATTGCAAACAATTTCTTTTTCTATGGTTAAATATCTAATTCATGATGTTCTTGGGTTCTTATCACATGCCAGAAATGTAGTGATATCACTGTGTAGATTTTATTACGTTATTTCCATTGTGCCCAACAGGTACATTTGTGCTTTTGCTGTCATTTTTTGCCTTCCTGCATTGCTGGTTGAATGCCTTTGCAGAGATGCTTCGTTTTGCAGACCGTATGTTCTACAAGGTAAGATCCAACCATGCACACATTTTTGTCTTTGCCTTAATGATATTTGGGCACCATATTTAACTGTGCAATGACTGTTTTTGTTCATCTGTTTAGGACTGGTGGAATTCGACGTCATTTTCGAATTATTATCGCACATGGAATGTCGTTGTACATGACTGGCTGTATTATTACGTGTATCGAGACTTGCTTTCGGTAAGGGCATGGCAGTTTATGCACAGGGTGAATTTCCATATTCAAATATCTGGTTTTGGCTCTGCATGCAGTGACTCACTGAATGACTAATATTTCATTGTATGTCTTACTTGGGGAGGGAATGTGCAGCAAATTTTTTCTCAAAACCAACTTTTTAGGGATAGTGTCTAGCCAACCAAAAAAAAAGTGGGAATCAGGCCTACACTCCCTTGCTTTGAAATATGGAAGCAGAAACTGTTGCTTTGAAAGGAGTAAAGGTGGTATGGTAGGGGGGACCAAGAGACATCTCTACTGAAATCAGAAAAGGGGACTTAGACATACTAAGGGGGCTATTTATTAAAGGAAAACTATACCCCCAAAATGAACACTTAAGCAACAGTTTATATCATATTAAGTGGCATATTAAAAAATCTTACCAAACTGGTCTATATTTGAAGTAAATATTGCCCTTTCACATCACTTGCCTTGAACCCCCATTTTGTGGTGGTCTGTATGCTGCCTCAGAGATCACCTGCCCAGAAATACTACAACTCTAACTGTAACAGGAAGAAGTGTTGAAGCAAAAGACACAACTCTGCCTGTTAATTGGCTCATGTGGCCTAACATGTATAGTTTGTTTGGTTTGTTTGTGTGCACAGTGAATCGTACAATCCCAGGGGGCGGCCCTTATTTTTTAAAATGGCAATTTTCTATTTATGATTACCCAATGGCACATACTACGAGAAAAGTATATTATTATGAAAATGGTTTATTTACATGAAGCAGGGCTTTACATATGAACTGTTTATGCAATATCTTTATATAGAGACCTATATTGTTTGGGGGGTATAGTTTTCCTTTAAGCCTCAAATTTTTCTGGTCAAGTTATTAAAGATTTATTATACTCCGAAGCTGCTAAAAATCAAAATCCCAAACTACTCCAGCTTAAACCTGTTATGTAGAAGTGAATGACACATGTCACTTTAACATTTGAAGATGTTTCTTGCCATCGTGATCTGAGCTGGTTTTCTTGTGATAAACCAAAAAAGTCAAGGTTATTGGGCTACAATTCAAAAAAGTTGCATGATTCAAGTGTAAAATTTGAAAACAACGAATGATTCAAATTGTCACTGGATTTTGTCGAGACTTTCCCGCTCTGACTTTTCCAACCAGAAAAAATGAAGTGACTTGTCCAGGGTCACAAGGAGTTGCCACAAAGAGTGGAAATCACTGAAGAACAAACTGAAGATTATTTCAGAGGCAATGAATGTGTTGGTCTTCTGTAGTTTTAGCCGTAGGGAACTACTGTGCAGGGGGCTTTTTTTCTAGTTATTGCCAAGCCCCCAACAGTAGGTTTGTTTATACCTTCATTTCATAAGATTGCCATGAGTAATGCTAACTGTACAGATCACTGGTACTTAAATATTATTCTCAGAGTGTAGTAAGTCACAGATCACTCCAGCTAAAAAGAGGTTGTAGTAGCTTGTAGTTAGGTGTAACCTAATAAGACAGCATTATCTGAATATATAACAGAATATCTTCCTGAAATAAAGTTCTTTTTACATTTTCTCCAGCTGTGTAAGCAACGGTACCGTGCTGGGATCATGCTGACGGTGTTCCTCATCTCTGCCTCAGTTCATGAATACGTCTTTACATTGTCTCTTCGCTACTTCTACCCTGTCATGTTCTGCTTATTCGCCATATTTGGAGGTAATTTCTTTTATTATTTATCTATTCTAAAATACCATAATATTCCACAAAGGTCTGTGACACACTGGCATGGTCTGTGCCTTTGAAACACTGGTTTGGAGATAAATTAAATTTGGGTCTTTGTAAGTAAAGGCTGCAAACATTACTTCACAAGTTTTATATTGTGTTTTAGAGGAAGCTAAAAATTAGGAAGGACCCTCAGAGTTGCAGTTTTGTTAAAATTTATTAATGAGTGTATCTGCCATGTTCTAAGTGGAGCAGCGACCATTTGGTTGTGGAATGCCCATATAGTAAGAGATTACAATTGACTAAATGAAACAATGTTTTGGCGCTCTCTTGTATTATATTAAGGGAGATTGTGAGATGTTTTTAAGCTATTATGAATTACTGGAATTCAAGGCAAGCCTAATTAAATTTTCAATATTAATGGAGACCTGTGGTGAGTGAATTTTGGAGCAGGATGCACTGGTAATAGTTACAGACCATACATGCCTAGGGATATTTGAATATGCACATTAGTGAGGACACATCATTTATGTATATTTACCCCCAGCAGCCAGAGATGCTTTCTCTATAATTACAGTCCTAGAAGATTGGCTGGATTGTGGAGGTTTGAATAATCAATTGGGCTTCTGGCTGTTATCAGCCTGCATATTTTTACAGGCTGAGAGAAGCAGATCAGTCAGTCTGAAGATGCCTCCTTTCACGTATTTGGGCTGCTTCAGCTCCACTGTGTGTGAGTGGACACAGGCTGATCAGATTCAAATCAAAGGAGCAGGAGCACTGAGCAGATCTGCTTCTCTCAGCCTGCAAAAATACGCAGGCTGACAACAGCCGGAGCCTTCAATCTGTGTGCCCATTGCCTAAGACTGTAGAATTAGTCATCAAAGGAGGTCAGGTAGATGTATAGAGGGTAATAGCAAAAATGTGTTTTGGATTTGTTTCATATCATTCTTGGGGATAACTCAACCATGCTGATTCATTTAGGAAGTCCAACTTGCTGACTTGTGCAGGAATCTGTTTTTTTGCACTAGGAACCTCACTAGCTGTTCCCCCATTCCTCCTCCCTTTAATGTTTTCTTCTCAACATCCCTTTCACAGTCCTCTTCAATTTCATGATCAATGATAAACGTAAAAGCCCTGTCTGGAACGTGATGGTTTGGACTTTCCTGTTCATTGGTCAGGGCATCCAGCTGTGCCTGTACTGCCAGGAGTGGTATGCTCACATTCACTGCCCTCTCACTGAGGTAAGAGGTAACATAGTATTATGAATCAATGTTCTTTACACTGTGTGAGGTGCTTCCATATTTTTTATTCTATCTATTGTCAAAGATTCCTGGGCACTCATACTTGTCTTCCAAACATATCCTCCAAATACTGTCACCAATATATTTATAGGCTTTATGGCAGATATTGTGTACAAAGGTAATTTAAATCTGGGTACGTACCCCCCAGGAGTCACATCCTTAATCGAATACTAACAAGCACTTAACGTGAGTATAATACTTTACAGACTTTCCATTTTGTATACAGATAGAACAACGAATTGTTTCTAGCTTTTGTGGATAGAGAAATATCTTTCCGGCCCTTTTCCTATGGTCACTTGACAAAAACTAAAAATGTTGATACCATTTTACTCTGAACTTGACACTGACATTGTTATTTAATTTTATTTTTCTTGTTAGGATTTTGTTTAACTCATCTTATTAATATGTTGAGAAAATAAATAAAAACATTTGTGAAAAAAAAAAATCTGGGTACGTATTCAGGCAGGGTTGATACCTAAGATCTCTAGGGTTCTTGCGAGTCAGGAATTGCATTTTACTTCTATTCAGTTTTTAATGTCAACAGAAAACACCCCACGTGTATTCAAGCATGGTTATTTGGGATTAGTCTTCTTTTCTTTTTAGTTTGTGCATTCATCAAGTGGGAATGACAATAAATAATGTTCCGCTGTTTTCTTTGGAAGGTGGGGTTATGCCAACATAGTTACATAGTTACATAGTTACAAAGTTAAATTAGGTTGAAAAAAGACAAAGTCCATCAAGGTCAACCCCTCCAAATGAAAACCCAGCATCCATACACACACCCCTCCCTACTTTTAATTAAATTCTATATACCCATACCAATACTAACTATAGAGCTTAGTATCACAATAGCCTTTGATATTATGTCTGTACAAAAAATCATCCAAGCCATTCTTAAAGGCATTAACTGAATCAGCCATCACAACATCACCCGGCAGTGCATTCCACAACCTCACTGTCCTGACTGTGAAGAACCCCCTATGTTGCTTTAAATCTTTTCTTCTAGTCTAAAGGGGTGACCTCTGGTACGGTGATCCTCTTTATGGGTAAAAAGGTCCCCTGCTATTTGTCTATAATGTCCTCTAATGTACTTGTAAAGTGTAATCATGTCCCCTCGCAAGAGCCTTTTTTCCAGAGAAAACAACCCCAACCTTGACAGTCTACCCTCATAATTTAAGTTTTCCCTCTAACCAATTTAGTTGCACTTAGTCTCTGCACTCTTTCCAGCTCATTTATATCCCTCTTAAGGACTGGAGACCAAAACTGCACTGCATACTCCAGATGAGGCCTCACCAGGGACCTATAAAGAGGCATAATTATGTTTTCATCCCTTGTGTTAATGCCCTTAACTACTATTTGCTTTAGTAGCCACAGAATGACACTGCCCAGAATTAGACAACGTGTTATCTACAAAGACCCCTAGATCCTTCTCATTTAAGGAAACTCCCAACACACTGCCATTTAGTGTATAACTTGCATTTATATTATTTTTGCCAAAGTGCGTAACCTGCATTTATCAACATTGAACCTCATTTTCCAGTTTTCTGCCCAGTTTTCCAATTTAGACAAATCACTCTGCAAAGTGGCAGCATCCTGCATGGAACCTATAGTTCTGCACAATTTAGTATCATCTGCAAAAATAGAAACAGTACTTTCTATGCCCACCTCCTGGTCATTAATAAACAAGTTGAAAAGCAAGCGACCTAGTACAGAGCCCTGCGGTACTCCACTAACAACACTGGTCCAATTAGAAAATGTTCCATTTACCACCACTCTTTGTAGTGTATCTTTTAGCCAGTACTCTATCCAGGTACAAATACTATGTTCCAGGCCAACATTCCTTAATTTAACCAGTAACCTTTTGTGTGGCACTGTATCAAATGCTTTAGCAAAGTCTAAGTAAATCACACCCACTGCCATCCCAGAATCGAGGTCTCTACTTACCTTCTCATAAAAAGAAATTAAGTTAGTCTGGCATGATCTATTACGCATAAAACCATGCTGGCACAAACTCATAGTATTATGATTTGCTATGAAATCCAGTATCTTATCCTTTATTAACCCTTCGAAAAGCTTTCCTACCACTGACGTCAGACTAACTGGCCTATAGTTTTGAGGCTGAGAACGGGATCCTTTTTTGAATAGAGGCACCACATTAGCAATTCGCCAGTCTCTCGGCACTATGCCAGATCTCAATGAATCCTGAAAAATGAAGTAAAGAGGTTTGGCAATCACAGAGCTAAGCTCGCTAAGTACCCTGGGATGAATACCATCTGGCCCTGGACCTTTGTTAATCTTAACATGTTCTAGTCTCTTTTGAATGTCTTCATGTGTGAACCATGCATCATTAGTTGTATTACTAGAATTGGGACTGTTAAGAAGGAAACCTTCACTCACTGGTTCCTCATTTGTGTAGACAGATGAAAAATATGAGTTCAGAATCTACGCTTTTATTTTGTTTTCATCAACCAGCTGACCCCCCTCTGATAGTAAGGGTCCCAACCCTTCTTGCTTCATTTTTTTACTATTAACATATTTTAAAAAAAATGGATTTTTTTTACTGCTTGCTGCAATATCCTTTTCTATATCAATTTTAGCTTGCCTTATAGCTTCCTTGCATGATTTATTGGCCTCCTTGTACCTTATAAATGATTTGGCTGTCCCAGCTAACTTGAAAGCCTTAAAAGCACGTCTTTTCTTACCCACCTCAACACCAACGCTTCTATTAAACAAAAAAGGTTTTGCTTTGCAACGACATTCCTTGCTTACAAGTGGAATATACTGACAAGTATATTTACTAAGCAGCATTTTAAAGACTTCCCATTTTTGTTCTGTGTTTAACCCTGTGAAACGCATTTCCCACTTAATATGTTGCAGAGATGCCCTTATATTGTCAAAGTTTGCACGTCTGAAATGTTGTGTTTTAGTTACTCCCTTATAGAATTGCTTCTGCAACAGAATCTCAAAGGAGACCATGTTATGATCACTATTCCCTAAATGCTCACCCACACAAATGTTAGATATGAGTTCCGTATTATTAGTTATTACAAGGTCCAAAAGAGAGTTATTCCTAGTAGGTTCTTGAACGAGCTGGAATAAAAAGTTGTCATTCAGCATATTTACAAACCTACTAGCTTTTTCTGTCTTGGCAACCCCATTACCCCAGTCAATGTCTGGATAATTTAAGTCACCCATAGCAACAACTTGACCCAGCTGTGAAGCCGCTTGTATCTGCAAGAGTAGCTGGGCTTCATACTCGACACTTATACGAGGTGGTTTATAGCATACACCAATGATAATTCTTTTTGTTACCTTTTGCCCAGTCAAAATCTCTACCCAGAGTGATTCTACACCCTCATCAGTGCCAGCTATTGTTATTTCTTTAGCTCATGGCTTTAATTCAGGCTTTACATACAAACAGACTATAAAGATCAAATTGGGAGCAGAGTCAGTAAATGCTGTAAAGACGCATACTGGAGACCTCTAGTGACCAAACAGAGGTAAAACTGCAAATACAAAAAACTTTTCTCCAAAGCATGCTAATTAGTAAAAAATATATTTTATTCACATCAGTAATTAAAAAACATTAAGAGTATACCCTCTAACGCCTGATGCGTTTCATGCTTACCCAGCACTGCCTATGACTAAGTGCTGGGTAAGCATGAAACGCGTCAGGCGTTAGAGGTTATACTCTTAGGGGCCGATTCACTCAGCTCGAGTGAAGGGTTCGAATGAAAAATACTTCGAATTTCGAAGTATTTTTTGGGTACTTCGACCATCGAATGGGCTACTTCGACCTTCGACTACGACCTTCGACTTCGATTCGAACGATTCGAAGTAAAAATTGTTCGACTATTCGACCATTCGATAGTCGAAGTACTTGCCCTTTAAAAAAAACTTCGACCCCCTACTTCGGCAGATAAAACCTACCGAAGTCAATGTTAGCCTATGGGGAAGGTCCCCATAGGCTTGCTAACCTTTTTTTGATCGAAGGATTTTCCTTCGATCGTTTGATTAAAATCCTTCGAATCGTTCGATTCGAAGGATTTAATCGTTCGATCGAACGAAAAATCCTTCGATCGTTCGATCGCAGGATTTGCGCTAAATCCTTCGACTTCGATATCCGAAGTCGAAGGATTTCAATTCGAGGGTCGAATTTCGAAGTATTTTTAACTTCGAAATTCGACCCTAAGTGAATCTGCCCCTTAATGTTTTTTAATTACTGATGTGAATAAAATATATTTTTTACTAATTAGCATGTTTTGGAGAAAAGTTTTTTGTATTTACATACAAACACACTCCTCCACCCTTTTTAATCCCTCTGTCCCTCCTAAAAAGTTTTTAGTATACAAAAAGCCTTTGTACCAGTTGTATAGGGTTAGACAATGCATATATAATAAACTGTAGAGAAAAATACAAGCTTGGAATCAGCCCTGGTTTTATATTGGTGTTGTGGTAAGCAGCAGGGGCAATGACGGGCATTTGGCTGTGTGAGCCTTTGTCTTTCTATACAGCTATTGTTTTGTGTTTAGCAAAAAACTCGTATAGTAACTTAAAGAGCCAATCTGGTTGTTAGGGTCCAAATCACCCCAGCAATCATGCATTTATTTGAATAATAAACTGTAATATGAATAGGAGAGGGCTTGAATAGAAAGACGAGAAATAAAAAGTAACAATAACAATATGTTTGTAGCCATACAGAGCTTTTGCGTTTTAGATGACCCCCATTTACAAGCTGGAAAGAGTTAGAAGAAAAAAGGCAAATAATTCAAAAACTATAAAAAAAAAGAAAAAATGAAATCCAACTGAAAAGTTACTTAGAATTAGCCATAACATAGCCATTCTATAACATAATAAAAGTTAAAAGTAAAGCACTCCTTTAAGAATTTTACTGCTTCATTATACATTTACATAGGGATTAATTTTAACCTGGAACTTGCTTTCAAAGTTTAAAATTCCTAAATGGTTGCACTTTTTGACACTACAGAGATCACATGACTGTATGCTTTTTGTGGTCACACCCCTATTTCATCCTTGCCTAATGGTTTAAAATTGTTTAGTGGTGAGCACAATTGCATTTGCTACTGCATTTCCCTGACCTTCTCTTCTAATCCAAAAATATCACAATCTGTACTGCCTGTGAGTTTGGAATTTATATCTCTTGACAGAAAACCTTTTGGGGATTGGTGACTCCTCGATCCTGGTCCTGTCGCTCATAGCCAAGGAACCCTGGATAGGTCTAACACCAACAACACCAATAAGGACTCTGCTTTGTAATCAACATTTCACCAGAGCCTAAGAAGTTTACAGTAGGAGTAAATTCAGGGTGTAACAATGTTTGCAATATGTCGGAGTCAAGAGCAAGATCAAGAGCAAGATCAAGATGGAGCTTCTTACTTATGAACTGTATGGATTCTAAATAAATAAACCAAAAAAGTATTTCCATAAATCCTGGTACAGGCCTTATCAGCAACATAGGCCACCGTGCAATTAGGTGCTATATTACGACATTTCCTATAATTTTGTGTTACATATAATTCACAAGAAATTAAGAGATGATAGATAGTATTATAGGCCTATAAGGAACTGGTGGGAAGTTCCTTATTCTGCAAAAAGGGCTATAAACTCAAGCTAAAATGCAGATTTGCACATTTAATACATTGTGTGTATTTTATAGAATCTTTATTTTGGTTGTCATGATAATCATTTGAACAACAGCATCAGACTCAGAATAAGAAAGAAGGAAGCCAACTGTTATAGGGAAACAATACTATTTTTATATATAATACACAAAAGCCATGAATATCTTGTAAATTATATCCTTATAAATGGTGAGTTCTGATGTCATCAGTTATAAATGGTGAGTTCTGATGTATTTTCTGTCACATGACTCACTGAAACTTGTGTATTATAATAAATAAAGTACCCCCAGTTGTAAAATATGAGGATATTAGACGTTACCTCGGAGTTCCATGACCTGTATAAAAACACTTGGCCTTCGGTAACTTATAATATCCTAATATTTTACAAGAGGGGGTACTTTATTCACTATGTATGGCTCATCTTCCATTTATTTTCTCCTGTGAAGACCCAGTTAAGTACACATTTAATCAAGGCACGGTACTACAAAAACATAGCTGGCTGAAACCTGAAACTGAATAAATTGAGTTATTTTTTATTAAAACTTGGAATGTGCTCTCTTAGTCTATACCTGGGCTCCAGTAATCTTTGTGGGTTTCTCCTGCTTTGATGCCTGAAAACTGCACAGGAAAGTCAGAATTAACCTTTACTGCCCATTCCACAGCTTTGCACTTTCTTTGGAATTTTCAAAGGGTTTTTCTTGCCAAGTCCAACAAAATCCTAGTCAGAAAGGACATTCATAACAAGAAATTACACTTTTAAAAGATAGAGCAAGAAATATGTATATCAGTCTGGGTTTCTCTGTTCTCATTGAAAAATAAACAGGTATTGGACCTGTTATCCAGAAACCCATTATCCAGAAAGCTCCAAATTACGGGTAGGCTATCTCCCATAGACTCCATATTAATCCAATAATTCAAATTTTTAGAAATTATTACCTTTTTTTCTGTAATAAGGAAACAGTACCTTGTACTTGATCCCAACTCAGATATAATTAATTCTTTTTGGAGGCAAAACAATCCTATTGGGTTCAATTAATATGTACAGTCATATGAAAAAGTTTGGGAACCCCTCTTAATTATTTGGAGTTTTGTTTATCATTGGCTGAGCTTTCAAAGTAACAACTTCCTTTTAATATATAACATGCCTTATGGAAAGTAGTATTTCAGCAGTGACATAAAGTTTATTGGATTAATAGAAAATATTTAATATGCATCATAACAAAATTAGACAGGTGCATAAATTTAGGCCTACCAACAGAGATATTACATCAATACTTAGTTGAGCCTCCTTCTGCAAATGTAAAAGCCTCTAGACGCCTCTATAGCCTTTGACGAGTGTCTGGAGTCTGGATGGTGGTATTTTTGACCATTTGTCCATACGAAGTCTCTCCAGTTCAGTTAAATTTGATGACTGCCAAGCATGGACAGCCTGCTTCAAATCATCCCATAGATTTTCCATGATATTCAAGTCGGGGGACTGTGACGGCCATTCCAGAATATTGTACTTCTCCCTCTGCATAAATGCCTTAGCCACACAGCCCCACAGCATGATGGAAACTCCACCAAATTTGACAGTAGGTAGCAGGTGTTTTTCTTGGAATGCGGTGTTCTTCTTCCGCCATGCAAAAACTTTTTGTTATGACCAAATAACTAAATTTTCGTCTCATCAGTCCAAAGCACTATATTCCAAATGGCTGTGGCTTGTCTAAATGAGCTTTTGCATACAACAAGCGAGTGCAGAAAGGGCTTCTTTCTCATCACCCTGCCATACAGATGTTCTTTGTGCATATTGTGCTGAATTTATAAACCATCTGCAGCAAGATTTTCTTGCAGGTCTTTGGAAGTGATCTTTGGGTTGTCTGTAACCATTCTCACAATCCTCCGCATATGCTGCTCCTGTATTTTTCTTGGCCTGCCAGACCTGGTTTTACAGCAACTGTGCCTGTGGCCTTCCATTTCCTGATTACATTCCTTACAGTTGAAACTGACAGTTTAAACCTCTGAGATAGCTTTTTGTAGCCTTCCCCTAAACCACAATACTGAACAATCTTTGTTTTCAGATATTTGAGATTTGCTTTGAGGATCCCATGCTGTCACTCTTCAGAGGACAGTCAAACAGAAGCACAACTTGCAATTGGCCACCTTAAATACCTTTTCTCATGATTGGACACACCTGCCTATAAAGTTCAAGGCTTTAGGAGCTAATCCAACCAATTTGGTGTTGCTACTATTGAGCAGTTACATGCATTCAGATTAGCAAAATTACAAGGTTACCCAAATCAGGTTTTCATATTTAATTTCATACAACTGAATACTGCTTCACTAAAAATCTTTGTTCAGAAAACACTCCAGTACTCAGATGTTCCTGGGAAATGAAAGACATACCACTGTTATCTTTTTTTGTTGAAAGAGGAGTAAATTAGTATGCAGGCTGAGAGGGGTTCCTAATTTTTTTTTTTTTTAGTAGACTTTTAGTTCCAAATTACAGAAATATCCCTGATCCAGAAAACCCCAGTTCCTGAACATTCTGGATCAGCGTCGGATGTACCCCCCTCCAGTGCGAGCACACCGGCACCGGAGCGCTGCCAGAGCGATGGCGAGCTGTTCTCCCCGGAGGCGGCTGGGCAGCATGCCGCCCTAGGCCTGGGCCTTTGTGGCCTCGCCACAAATCCGGGCCTGTTCTGTATATTCTGTGAGCTGTGGAAGTGTAATGCCAACTGTCTGTATATTCTGTGAGATGTGCAAGTGCAATGCCAGCTGTCTGTATATTCTGTGAGCTGTGGAAGTGTAATGCCAACTGTCTGTATATTCTGTGAGCTGTGGAAGTGTAATGCCAACTGTCTGTATATTCTGTGAGCCGTGCAAGTGCAGTGCCAGCTGTCTGTTTAATATGTGAGCTGTGCAATGCCAGCTGACTGTATATTTGGTGAGCTGTGCCAGTGAAATGCCAGCTGTCTGTATATTCTGTGTCTGTGAGCCGTGCCAATGTAATGCCTGTCAGCAGACAGCAGCTGTAGGTACCGTAATCAGGTGATTCCTCTGGCTTGCAGCCTGTAGCTGTAGATAAAGGGAAGCCTCCCATTCCCACCCTTAGCAGCTCAGAATAAAGAATAATGCCACATTCAGAAAGATGGAATTAAGACTAGCAAAATAGCTTTGCTACAGCTTTTTGAAGTAAAGTTTTAAAAAAACAAAAACATTTGCAGCAATGACTCAATGAAACTGCAAATGTGTGTTAACTCCACTTTTACTCCATGGTTTTGAAAGTTTAAAGGAATATCCACTGTTTATGGTTGATTCTGCCATGGGTCGTATTTGCTTATACAAATCCAAGTTTTTATGAATAGAAATACAGTTATTTTGAGTCTCTGTATCATGTTTGTTTGAAACAATATTCAAATTAAAGTCATAGGACATACTCATGGGACATACGATGTATTGCTTAAATGCAACAGCCAAGCTCTGCATATATGTGGTATACACTGCTTACATGCATACATAAATGAAAGTTTTTTATGCATTTCATTATAAATCACTGTTACACTTTTGGTGTGGACTATATCTATTTTTTTTCTGTCCACAAGGGTTTTTTTTCTGTGAGGTTGCATACATCCCAACTGTCCTGTTTTTAACAGCTCAGGCAGTGGTACTAAAATGTCCCGAATTTCTGTTTGATCTCCTGCACTGAATTGCCAGAAAAAGTTTGTGAAATTTAATTAAATAAAAGGCTTTTGTCAGAGAGTCCAGGATACTCAGCAGCTGCACTTTTTCAGAGTTTTCAGGCAAAATTCTGACTTTTCGGGTGAAAAATCTGAAAAAATTGTGAAAATCAGATGAAAGATCTGAAAAAATCGTGAAAATCGGATTTTTCACGATTTGAAATCTGAAGAAAGAAGAACACGGAAGATCGATCCATGGGGCTCACTGGAATAATCCCAGGCTGGTGCAGTTTTCTGCTGGTAGGAGCACCGGCCGGGGTTTCAGGTATGTAACTACAATCACTTAGAGGTGCCTAACATTTGGCACCCCCAAGTGCTGCAAGCATATCCTTCTCGTTTAAGCTTTTAAAGCTTTGGGGAGGTTCATTCTGATGGAATCGGTGTGGTAGGGCCATACCCTGTATAGGGTTATTAGATCACTTGATAATTCAGGGATACGTCTAGAAATTCTAGCTAGGCACAGCACTTGTTTTTCTCAGACGACAAGGTTAAATCTTCAACACATTTCACACAAGTCTTGACAGCCAGGCATTAACAAGGTGGTTCAGTGCTTAGTTACACAATTTTGGCTTATTACTCACAATCCTTTAAAGTGTTCTCTCTCCCATCCTTGCCACCAGCCTCCAGTGTCACTCCAGGGAAGGGATGGGCGAATTTTTTCGCCTTGTTTCGCCGAAAAAATGACGCCCACAGACTTGTATGTCGGCGTGCGCCCAAAAAAAAAAGACGCGCGTCAAAACAGTTTCGCCGCGCAACAAAATTTTTTTGACGCCCATAGACTTTAATGGGCGTCTGCGACATTTCGCCGGCGGCGAATTTTTGGCGAAGCGAAACGGGTCAAATTCGCCCATCCCTACAGGGAACCTGTCAATGCATTTCCCTCTACAGTGTTGAGCCCACGACACCAGCTATACCATGCACTTTTGTCAGGTTCCAACACTTCCTTGGTCTCAGCCAAATACTCAAGAGCCTACACTATTGTGGTCCTTTACGCTGCAACCCTACCTAGTGGGGTACTCACTGGGAAGCTGCTCAGTCCATGGTGGGGCTTTTAGTTGCCTATACTTACTGGTCTGAACTATCTCACACTACTAAGTGAGCTATAACATACCTAATCTATGGTAGCTACACCTTCCCTTATTTACTTACTTGAGTTTTTTGCCTTCCTTTGGATCAATTAGCAGTTGATCTTTCTTTTGATTCCAAATCCTATTTTATGATTTTAGTTAAGCAAAATAAACTACACTTACACTATAAAAACTATTTAAATCTTGTTCATTTTAGTTTTGGAATTGACAATAACAACAAACAGGTGAGTGACATTTTGTGGACACTGTTATTGAGGCAAGCTTTGCATAGTGCCAAAATCTAAAACCTTAAAAGAGCCAGAATAAAGACAATAAGAACTTTATAAATAATCATTTATAAAAGTCTCCGTTTCCCTGGTGCTATAATACATGGAGACCCCTCGGTGGCAGAATGGAGCTTGAATGTTCTTGTTCAGAGCTTATTCAGCTGACTGTAGGTCCAGCTCAGTCTGCCGCCATATCAAACACAGAGTATTGGAAATCGCTTTCTTGGGTAAGTTTTTTTTCCTGTGCTGATGGTGATTGCATCAAAGTAAAATGCTCTAATTACTAACTTTATGGTTTAGGCTGGCTATGTAACTTGGTTATGTAATTCCTGGTAACAAAGTAAAGCAGGACTGGTAAACTCCAGGGCCTCAGAAAATCACTGGTTTCAAGGACAACTTACAAAAAATCTAAAAGAAAAGTGTTGACCTGTATCCAAACCCTAGTTTAGTGAAAAGGAGCCCTCGTGTGATCAATTTAAATGGTGCAGGTACACTGGCACCCTCTCTGCTTTGTAAGGACCTGTGAATTGCAGCCATTTCTGGGATATCATTCTTTGTTACATAAAAGGCAAATATTGTAGCCTATTGTTGTTCAGGGAACATGACACCTGCAAGTCACAAAGTATGCTCAGTATGCACCTTGTGTACTTCCCTAGAACAGTCAAATGCAGAGTTTGCTGTACATTTCCTTATACTGTATGAACCAATCCCAGACGGGGCTGTTCCACTGCATAATCTACTTGTACTTTGCTCCT
The DNA here is from genome assembly GCA_038501925.1 of Xenopus petersii. NCBI lineage: Eukaryota > Metazoa > Chordata > Amphibia > Anura > Pipidae > Xenopus > Xenopus petersii. Next base: position 38,227,559 of record CM076674.1, read on the forward strand.
TTCCCAGTCACTTATGTGCTCTCATCCCTGTGAATTTTATTCCTTCATGTTCACAGGTAAATTCTAGTCTTTCTTACCGCCATTATACAGCGTAATTATGCAGGAAATTTTTTTTCTTTGTATTATTCAGGCTCATTCCACATTCTGTTCTTCATTTCTGTTATTATGAGAACTGTCAGCACAATTTCCCACCTCTTCTTCTGCATTTTTTTTCTATTTACTGTTCTTCTTGCCCTTGTATCGTGCAATTTACTGCTCTCTGTTAGGGGGCAAGTATACAATTTCTTAAAATTCCCTTTAATGAATATATTAATATACAGATGCATTATTGTTGTACTTGCCATATCCTTGTGAGTATATATTGGGGGTAAACTCCATATCTTCTCCTATAAGCTTTAAGGCAATCTTAGCTGTGCATTTTCTAGTGGAACTTACTACAAGAATACTCCTGCTGGAATATGTGAATTGTACTGTACACAGCACCCTGTACTGGTCAATAGTCCCTGCTATGGAAACTTCTTTGTACAGCACTGTTCAGCTGGCCATGACACACAGGTATAGGATCCGTTATCCAAAACCTGTTATGCAGAAAGCTCCAAATTACAGGAAGGCCATCTTCCATAGACTCCATTATAATCAAATATTACAAAATTTTAAAACATTTTACAAAACATATTACAAAACAGTACCTTGTACTTGATCTCAGCTAAGATATAAATGATCCTTATTGGTGGGAAAACAGTCCTATTGAGTTTCTTTAATGTTAAATAGATTTTTTTTAGCAGTTTAAGGAATGAAGATCAAAATCCAGAAAGACCCCTTTTCCGGAAAATCCCAGGTCTAAGCAATTTGGATAACAGGTCCCATACCTGCACCATGTCAAGCCCCTGGACCAGGGGCATAACTATAGAGGAAGCAGACTGTTTGGGGGGGAGAAGAAAGTATATGGGACTCAGTGGGGCCCTGACTGATAAACAGCTTCTTTTAAAAGGTCATGTTTCCAAAGTATAAAGGGGCTCAGTAACTTCTAGTTGCACAGCCCTGGACTGGGGACTGGGGGCAGATTTACTCGAGGGCAAAGTGGCGAACGCTAGCGTCAATTCGCTAGTGTTACTGCCTGCAGGGACATCTGCAATGTACTAATGGGCGCAGGTGTCACTTCGCTAGCGAAAGAGATAGATGCTAGCGGTCATTCGCGCTCTATCGCCAATTGACAATTCGCTCTGGCGAATGGATGTTACTCAATTCAATGAAATGCGGATTTTACTGAACGTTACCTCTTTCGCTAGACTTGCCTTCACCAGCTCAGACCAGGCGAAGTGCATTGGAGTGCATAGATCTTCCTCAATCTTCTGTTACTTACATCATATTTTTTAGTGGAAAAAGCTTCTAAGTCCCAAAACGCTGGCGTCTTTTCCTTTTTTCAGAGTGATAGCCTACAAAAGTCATTAAAAATGTTTTTGGGTAACCAGGTTCCCCCATACATTTTCTAAAATTTGGAACATTAACTATACAGTGGGCTCATGTGTAGGAAATTGTAACAACTCTATTTTCTTTATTAAGGTTCCCTGGACTTGTGTAATGTAATGTATTTGTTGCAACATAGACGTCCATTCAACTTTAAATTTCCCACCGTAGGCAAATTAACCTTAGAGCAAGAACTCTTGCGAATTTGCTCTAGGCAAAAGAAAAGAAAAGTCGCCAGCATTTGGCACCCACAACGAAACTCCGCATTTGAGCAATTTATCGTTGTCTGAGCGAATTTTCGCCTGGCAAAGTTTAGTGATAGGTGTGAAGCCGTTGATGGCAAATTTTTACCCTCGAGTAAATCTGCCCCTTTATTTCTTATAATGGAATTATAAAACCACAGGACCTATTTAGAATTTCTAGGTGCAAAACTACTTGCACTTGTATTTACTAGTGCAGTGTCCTTGTTTGTGCCAACTCTGCCTTATTTGCTGCATGAGGCACAAGATGCACTGCACGCTCCCAGGCAGTAAGCACAGGGCTTTCCTTAGATGTTGCACCTATATTGATGTTGCATCAGCTGAATCACGCAGTTGTAGGAATGTGTAACTGTTCTTCCATGCCCCCAGCAAAGATGCAAGATCCATTTGTATATATTTAAATTCTGGGAAATAATGTTGCATTGTGGGCAAAAGAAACAACTTGATTTTTAAACTTTGTCCTCCTTTAAAAAACTAGCCTTAACATGAGGCCTATTGAAGGTGATAAAGTGGCTTGAGGTCAGACGCTGAAATAAATACTATAACAAACAAGAGAAAATTTTGCTCACCTCTAATTTTTAAAAACATTAACCGGGGGTGCAATGAAGTTGTGACCATAAAGGAACAGTTCAGTGTAAAAATAAAATCTGGATAAATAGATATAAATAGTATGTGCAAAATAAAAAAAGGTTTCTAATATAGTTAGTTAGCCAAAAATGTAATGTATAAAGTCTGGTGTGACTGGATGTCTAACATAATAGCCAGAACACTACTTCCTGCTTTTCAGCTCTCTAACTCTGAGTTAATTTGAAGTGGACCACGTGGGACATAACTGTTCAGTGAGTTTGCAACTGATCCTCAGCATTCAGCTCAGATTCAAAAGCAAATAGTTATGACCCATGTGCCTCCCTTTTTCAGGTCACTGATTGGTTACTGCCTGGTAACCAATCAGTGGAAACCAAGAGAGTACAGTGTTCTGTTCTATTATGTAACATATCCAGTCACTCCAGCCTTTATACATTACATTTTTGGCTAACTTACTATATTAGAACTTTTTTTTGCACATACTGTCTATTTACCTCCAACTTACTGTTTCAATGTCCTTAATATATTGATAATGGGTTGAGTGCAGAAGACCTCTTGTATTTGACTAGCTGAAATAAATACACAATGGCTTGAAATGACTAAACTGCAGGCTGAGTCAGTAGCAGCTTCACAGAAGGTGAAAATAGGCAACAGCAGGATGGTTCCATCCCACGGCAAACACAGGAGGCTTCAGCTGTAAGCAGATCAATGAGGAGTGGAGAGAGGCTTGTAATGCTTTGAAGGGTTATGGCTGCAGACAAAAAGGTCTTATGCATTGTAGAGGATGAGGCAGACCTGAAGTTGTTCCAGCCAGTTTCTAAAGTGCATAAGGCAGTGAACATGGAGAAATACTGTGATGCTGTCTGCTTGTTTGCTAGTTGAAGGAATCTATTCCCATGCACTGTATGTTCGAAGTTGTTCTGTACAACCCTGAGGTTGGAGTTGGAAGCCATTGGAGATCAAAAACAAACCTTTGTCTATAAATTTTATATCAAACGCTGAATTACGTGAGCAAATAAAACTGTTTCTGTGCACTCAGGTATCATTACATGTGTGCACCCTCATGAGTGCCCAGTTGAGAGGGAATACTGCCAAACCTCTACAAGTTCATCAGAGGCCTAACTAGTTAACATACTGTCTCTCCTGAGGTCCCTTTTAACAGTCCCGTTAAGCATTATTTAAAATCCTATAGTACTTGGAATCTCTATTGCAAACAGCAACCATAGTTCAACATCAGGGTTACAGATGAAAATACAGTAGCCACCCCAGAAACAAATGTACAGTTTGAGAGAAAACTCCACTGAAACTCTGGCAAAGGCAGTACAAGGATGAATTTCAGTCTGCCATTTTGGCCTGATTATTTTTGCTCATTCTATTCCAGTAAGGCTTGTTTTTTATTGTTGTGGTCCTTTACAGAAGGTATTCCTGTAAATATGAATCTCACCAGGAATATTTTCAGAATTGTTACCAGTTCAGCACTATCCCGCACACCAACTCATCTTATAAAAGGTACATTCCAAATCCATGATTATTGGATCTTAATTTCAAATAAGTGTAAGATTTTTATAGGGAGATGATTATGATAGGATCTGGTCTCAATATACCTTTAAATCTGCAATGATAAATATCCCCAAAAGCTATTGTTGTATGTCTGAGCAGCAGAGCTGCCATTAGGGGAGTAAGTAGGTATGCCCAGATTATTTGGGCAGCAGGTAGGGTAGCAGGGGGCAAACTGAATGCTGGTACTGGGACAGAAAAGGTCTACCCCCGGCAGGTATGGGGATTGGAGATTCTGGCAGGAGATGTTTGACACTCACATGAAATCAAATCAATGGCAAGACGACAGTAAAGTGCCTTAATTAGGAATTGCTGCCCATGGGTTTTTTTTCAGAAAGCTGCAATTTGGGAAGTAGGGATCAGAGAATGTCCAAAATAAAGAGGGGTATGACCACAAAAGAATACTAGGAAATTAAGGGGAAATGGAGGAAGAAGGGCAGAACAGGGCTAAAATGACAAGGGGAAATTAAGGAGGGGGTTATAAACTAACACAAAAAAACAAAGAAAATGGAAGGAGAAATGAGAGGACAGAATAGAGAATGAAAGAAAAATAGGAAAGAATGATAAAAGGCAAATCATAAGCAAAGAGAAAAAAAATCAGAAACTAAAGGGGACAGGGAGAAATAGAGTTAAGAATAAAAGAGCAGCAGGAAAATTGAAGGGGCAGAGAAAACAGAGAGTGGAAGAGAGAATGGAAGACAGAACGAAATAAAAGTTGAGAGAGAACAAGAGAACAAAAGAGATAGGGTTGGAGTAATGAGGAGACCACAGAAGACAATGGAAGAAGAAGAGCATAAAACAAAGGTAACGGGATGAAAAACAAAATGTCTAATGAAAGAGCAAAAGAGAAAAGGGTTGAAGAAAGAGAAGAGGGCAGGGAATACAAGGATACATGGGTGGTAAGAATAGGAAGGAGGTGAGTAAGCTCATGACAGCAAATTGTAGCCTAACATTCTTCTTAGCTGCCCTTCAGCCTTCAGAATAAGGATTCTCTTAGGTGCACCTAAACTGACTGGGGCTTGAAAGCTTCCATATCTGAACTATAGAGCTTATAAAGATTTTCTCACTAGAGAAGCATTAATGTGCCACATGAGCTTACATATTTTGGCCAAAGCATGGTACTAATGCCTTATTTTTATGATATATGTAATTGTGCACTGGCAGTCAAATCAGAAGCCTATCTTTATATTAAACCACACTGCCAGTCATTTCTTTTCTCTATCTGTTTGTGTTTGATTTATTAAATGCAGGTCACCCACAAAGAACCCTAATGGATGGAGGAATTTCTGCAATAAAAACAGAGAACTCAGGAGATGAATTCTTGAAAGAAGCTCTTGTTATTCTAATGCAGGATGCAGTGCAAAAGGGGACAGACAGGGGCCACAAGGTGAGGTCAGGCTCCATTGCTGAAGGTGTGTTGCCACTATCTGGTGCTGCAGTTTATGCACTGACATAGAAAACTCAGCACAGTACAGTTATTGAGTTAATAATAGATCTTGTGTTGAAACTTATGTTTAGGTGTGTTCTTGCCTCAGGTGGAGCAGCAGGCGATTTTCAGCTGTAAAAGACAGGAGTGTGCAGGAAGGGAGCACAGGCAGCACATAAAGAGATGCAGTAGATCATTACTGAAAAGCTCCTTGTGCTGCAACAAACACATTTTCACTGTTCTCACTTATGAACTGTAGTTTCCTACTGGAGGGAGGAACCTTAAATAAAACCGTTATTGTTAACAGACTAGCAAAAACAAGAGCAAGCTACCGTGCACCCTGCCAACCCTACCTCTGGGCACCCATTGAATACAGTGCTGCCTGCATTAGGGAAAAATGTAATCATGAGGTGCCCTTAGTCTTGCCCCCTACACTTCCCCTCACTTGCATGTCATGAACTGTGAAAAAAGAGGGTGTTATAATGAGGGTGCAATTCAATGCTGTTTTTTTCAAGAGACTTTTGTCAAGAGACAAAACAGTTACTAGGTGCAATATTGTTATTGCGGCTCCAGCGGGCAGCTTGGCGTCCTTAGTGGCTACAGCACTATGCCAAAAGTAATTTTGTGTATTGTAATTATGAAATATCTGTGTTTTTTTATTTCTTGCACTAAATGACGTTCATTTTTCAGCTTCCTGGCTCCTCTGAGTCACTGTCTACTGTAGTGTAGCTAGTCCACTGAGCCCTTTATATAACTGGCTGTTCCTTATATTAAAGCCTAACAAAGGCTGCAGCTTAGGGAAGGAAATTGTTTAAGTTTTTAACCCTTTGTTTTGGAATTTCTCCAGGTGTGTGAGTGGATGGAGCCAGAGAAACTTCATGAAATCCTGGACTTAAAACTACAGAGACATGGCGAATCTCAGGAAGTGCTGCTGGGCTACTGCAGGGACATTGTCAGGTTTAGTGTCAAGACAGGTGCTTTTTCATATATATTCATGTATCTGCAGATCAATGGTAAATGTATTGCAGGTATCTTTTCACCATTTTCCCTGCCTCACTGTGTATAGATCAACTGTGTCCCTCTATCCTAAGGGCATCCACGGTTCTTCAACCAGCTATTCTCTGGATTAGACCAACATGCGCTGACTGGTCGCATCTTAAGTGAGACCTTGAACACTAGTCAGTAAGTACCTTTAAGTTCCTATTTGGGGATGGTAACTTGGAATTTATTATGTATACATTACATATACAAATGCTTCTCCTGGAGTAATTAAGCGAGAGTATGGGGTCCATGCAGTGTTGGACGGGATATCAAGGGCCCACCATCTCAGCTATGGAGGCCACCACCCTTCTTGTGAACCCCACTGTCACCCCATCACATACCTTCTCTTTATGTCACCATTGTTAATTCTGGCCTCTTATAAACCACTCCCCCTGCCCCACTGATTGCTGGCAGACCCTTCAGTATTTTCCCACCGGACCACTCTGACTTTGTGTCCATGTTAAGTTACTAACAGGATCCATAATATAGTGAGATGAGGTGGACTTCACAAAAGTGGTGATATTGAGACGAAATAAAAGAGGAGATAAAAATGTCAGATTTCCCACCAAATTCACAAACCTCTCTCTCCACTTTTTCACTTTTTCTTTTAAACAGACAGTTTCAGATTTTGTCTTTTGCATGATATTTTAAAGATATTTTTTTCTGAATTTGGAATTTGTCTTTAGCTCTTACTACACCTGTCAGACATCAAATTGGAATTTTTTTTGGGGGGGGGTTATTTTACCTAGGAAAATTATACATAATTTTTTCAGGATAACTTTCTAAATGTGCCTACATGTTTGTGAAATTCCACTTCTGTAACAAGATATAAAGGTCTAAATGCAAGAAATTGTATTTTGCATAATATAAGGATTTGTATCAGAAATATGTTTTATTATCTAAGGTCAAGTGTCTAATTGCTGATAAAACTAAAAAAAATGGCTGGGAGGCTTTACTTTTCCTTTAGACTATATATTCACTCAAATTACTAATATTGCCTCACTCATTAAGAGAAAACTAATAAAATAATGCAAGTGTGAGTTAAAGGAGAAGGAAAGGCTAAAATTAAGTACATTTTATCAGAAAGGTCTATAGAAATACATCAGTAAACCCTCAAAATAATGCTGCTGAATCCTCTGTCAAAAGAAATACAGTATTTCTTTCCTTCTATTGTGTACACATGGGTATCTGTATCAGACTTGCTGTTTTCAGAAGAAACCTCCAGGGCTAGGGCTTGAGCATGCTCAGTTTGCTCCTCTCTGCTGCTCCCCCTCCCTATTCCACTCTCCTTCCTCCCATCCCTGCTGTAATCTGAGCACAGAACTATGAGTGGGCAGGAAGTGATGTCACACCAGGGTAATATGGCAGCTGCTATACTAAACAAACAAAGAGCTTCTAGAGCTGTTTACTCAGGTATGGTAAAGCAATCCGCAGAATTAATTATTAATAGTTTTATATCTTGCACTATTGTGGCTAGTCTATTGGCAATAATCTGCATTTGTAGCTTTCCTTCTCCTTTAAACACTTTTTACATATCAAATTGAATAAAATTCACTTTTTTTGTTTAATCAGTGTTTTACTTGTTTTGTTACTGAGGCTTTTACACCTATAGGATTAGACAGAAACTAGTGCCCTAAAATGCTAATCCCTATTAATATGCTAATCCCTATTAATATGATAATTCTTCCGCTATTGGGCACCTACAAGAGGTGTGAAATGAAGATCGAGTGAACCAAAGCAGAGCAAGTTATCTTAGAATTGATCTGACACACGAGGAAGAGTTATTGTAATATGCAGTAAAGCAGCAAAATACTATTGTGTTGGGAATGTCAGTGAGTAGGAGTCATTTGCCAACAATCTTCATACAATGCCTAAAATATGTTGTATAAATCATTGTCAGTTAAGCGAGATGACTATAAATATTTCGATTAACGTGTGTGTCCTTCTAGATATACCTATGAAGTTGCTCCAGTCTTTGTTTTGATGGAGGAAGAAGTACTCACAACACTGAGGCATTATGTTGGCTGGACAGCAGGAGATGGGATTTTCTGCCCAGGTACTCTATTCATCCTGGGAGCACTAATAGATACAGGTATGGGTCCATAATGCTCAGGGCCTGGGGTTTTCTGGATAAGGGATATTTCCATAATTTGGATCTTCATGCCTTATGTCTACTAGAAAATCATGTACACAATAAATTAAACCAACAGGCTGGTTTTGCTACCAATAAGGATTAATTATACAGGTATGGTTATCCGGAAACCCATTATCCAGAAATCTCCAAATTATGGGAAAGCCGACTCCCATAGACTCCATTTTAATCAAATAATTAAATTTTTTTAAATGATTTTTTCTCTGTAGTAATAAAACAGTACCTTTGTACTTGAGCCAAACTATGATATAATTAATCCTTATTGGAGGCAAAACTAGCCTATTGGGTTTATTTATTGTTTACATGATTTTCTAGTAGACTTAAGGCATGAAATTGAAGATCCAAATTACTGAAAGATCCGTTCTCTGGAAAACCCCAGGTCCCGAGTATTCTGCATAACAGGTCCCATACCTTAGTTTGGATCAAGTACAAGCTACTGTTTTATTATTACAAAGAAAATTGAAATATTTTTTAAAATGTGGATTTTTTTGGATAAAATGGAGTCTATGGGAGATGTCCTTTCTGTAATACGGAGCTTTCTGTATAATGGACTATATGTACCAATAGCTGTTGCTATGCAGGAATGCTGCCACGATGCAATGAGAACATGTAAAGGAACCCACTGCAGAATGATCTGGGTTTTATTGAGCTTTTGTACTAGTACATCAGCTGAAGCCATAGCAGCAATGTGTCACTGATGCACAAAGTATAGGTTCTATACCTGGAGCCTTGTACTTAACACCTGGTTTTTATTACTTTCTGAATCTAAGCAGTATGTCTATATCTGTAGGCGGCTCCATTTCCAACATGTACGCTATAAATGTGGCCCGATTTCATCGCTTCCCACATGCTAAAGAGAAGGGCCTGAGTGCACTGCCGAGGATGACTATATTCACAACACACGAGGTGAGAAGAGGGTGGGAAAGAATGGCAACATGGGATAAGCAAAATTTACATTTTCCTCTCAGATCTTATATACATTATGCTTTTAATTAATGCCCACAACATGCTACTTTTTATTAAGATGCCCCTTTCAGCAATGTCCCCTAGTCCTTCTCCATTCTCTCAATTATATTTGTGTTGCAGTTCCCAAATGATATATGTTCATTCTGTAGAGCCATTATTCAGTCAGAAAGGGGGCAGCATTCCTGGGCATTGGAACAGACAACATCATCCTTGTACAGACAAACGACAGGTGAGATTACATAACCAGCATTCTAGAAATACTCTGCTATTTATTTACAGTGCTGCTAAGGATTCATGGAAAAAACCCTGTGGGACCTCATATTGTCCTGTAGATACACTGCCCACAGGGTCTCTTGGGATCAGGCAATCTGTGGGTTCTGGCAAATGCCTGAGGGGCTGCTATAAGGTCCCATAGAAAGTCACTATTTAGTGGGCTGGTGGAGGCTGTTTGGGCCTCTGTGTGGGCTGATTGGGCCTCTGTGTACCTGAAAAGCCAGGGCCTATTTTAATTCTCAGTCTGGACCTGCTTGGGATGCATCTCAAATTACCATTAGCATCCGTGGGATTTGCACCACAATCACCAGCACACTCTACTCATTTTTATATTGGCACTAGATGGAAGCTTTTCTCTGTAATAATATAAAAGTAACTTGTGCTTGAGCCAAACTAAAATAAAATTAATCCTTATTGGAAGCAAAACAATTTAAATGATTTTCAATAAAAAATTACAGAAAACCCCAGGTTTAAGGGAGACATCCTCATCCATAATTGGGAGTTTTCTGGATAACAGGTTTGCAGATAACTGATCGCGTGCATGTGCTGCGGTTTAGGAGAGCATAACAAGGGCAATCTAAATCATAGGTTGTAGCCTCTCCTTCTCTTTCAAAACCTTTCCGACTTTAATGCACATGCGAGAAAGAATATTCTCAAAACAAATTTTGCCAGAAAATTAAAGAGAACATTAAATTAGTGTTGCTACTGAAATTTAAATTTGACTGAAATCATTCGTTAGGAAAGTGCCTATGTTTTTTTTCTCTCATTTTGCCAAAAAATAAATTCTTCAGGTTCCAATAACAAGTAATAAATGATGTCAAATCTGAAGTGGAGAAGAGGGGCGTAACTACAGAGGAAGCAGACCCTGTGGCTGCACGGGGGCCCAGGAGATATACGGGCTCCATGAGGCCTTAAAGGGCATGGAAAGGCAAAACAATAAAATTCAATTTTTAATTTCTTAAATTAAAAAGAAATCTGTCTCCAATATGCTTTGATTAAAAAATGTGTACCGTTTTTATAAGAAACCTGACTCTGGAATTCGCCCTTTGTTTTACTTGCTCTGACAGCTGCAGATAGGAAACTTCAGACGGTCCCTAACTGCTGTGCAGGGAAACAATCATACTTTCATATGACAGGGGGGAGCCCCCCACCTTACTTCCCAGAACTCGAGCAGCTTTGTTTGTTTCCCTGTAACAACAGTATAGATTTGTATCCACAGACCCAGTGCAGTCTGTATATTCTGATTATTAATCAGTTTTTCTGTATTGGCTTCTGGCAGAAATTATTTGACTTGTGCTGTTTTGATCATTTATGACAATCCCCAAGCTTAACCTCCCAACTGAAGCCCAGACCACACTGAGCATGTGCATGGTCTTGGTATTGCAAAGATGTTTAACAAAGTTACAAGATGAAAGCCCCCTGCGCCAACTTAATCATAAATCATTTTTTTTAATTCGGCTTCTGGTGCAGTAAGTTCATGTTTATGTTTAGTATACAAAATATAGCATTTCTAACATTAATCTATTTTAGACTTTAGTTGACCTTTAATTCATATATAATGTCAATAAATATTGGCAAAACAGGTCAAACGTTAAACATTTTGTTTTAGCTGGTTTAACTGAAATTTGTTCACCATGCCCATTTTGTGGCCATACCCCCTAATTACCATGTTCATTTTACAAAATTTGTCAGGTTATGAAAGATTGAACATATTTCTGTGTTTTTTTTTCCAGTTATTACAGTTTTGTTAATGATGGTGAATTGCCCTTTAAGCTGTGAGTCTAACTTTTCCGAAGGGACCTCCTTATCTAAATTGTTACAATTACTTATTTGCTTATCTAAAAATTGTTACAAAAGTATCTTAGCTGCACCTGGTGGCTGTTCTGGGCTCTCTGCCAAAAGCCAATTAAGTTAGAAACTTTGTATATTTTTCTGGCTGTTCAGCGCAGAGAAAGTTGGGACTTTCCAGTACAAACAGGGGACTGCAGGCTGAGCTGTCAAAAGCGGGACTGTCCCGCTGGAAACAGGACAGTTGGGAGGTATGCAATAGATGATCGCATACCAGTAATACTGTTTCTGTTTGCCAGTGCAGTGTATGTACTGTATATAAAATACAGCATTTGTCTTTTTTAATTCTGCAGGGGAAAAATGTTGCCTGAAGATTTAGAGAAAAAAATTGAGAAATCAAAATCTGAGGTAATTTGTAGTAACATGAATTCTATTAAAAAACATATGTTAAGTGCAATATGCTAAAACCATAGAGCTAATTTGTTATTGAGGCAGAATGCAGAAATACAAAACACCATGATTTTCCCTTTTAAGGGGGTTATTTATCAAGGTCATGTGTTGTTTTTTTTTTTTACCTCGAATGAACTTGAAACTCAAATTGTATCTTATTTATGAAGAAATTTATGGCAAAAACCGGAATGTGAGAGTTTGAGTCCCGCAACCTGAAAACTGGAATTGATCGAGTTTCCGGCGAAAAATCCATTTAATTGAACTCTCGATTCGAGTTTTAGGCCAAAACCCTCTTAAAAAAAAACTCGAACATCAAGCAAGCTGTTAACCTCTTCAAATGGTTCAAGGGATCTCTGCCATTGACTTCACCAGAACCTTGACAGGTTTTAGGTGGTGTATTTTCGGATTTAAGTTATTTCCAGGGTTGGGTTATAATAAATCTCTAATTTTCAAGTTTTTTTTTAAAGAAAAGCTCGATCCATTCAAGTTCTGACCATAAAATACAACTGGAAAAACTTGAATTTTCGAGGAAAAAACTCTGCCCCAAAATGTTGTGGCACGATTTGTACTCCTGGAATGGAAGGCAAAGGGGGAATTCACAAAAGTGAGGATATTGGGGGTCATTTATAAAGTTCGCGCATATTTTTCGCAAATGGTTGTATTGCGCATGTTTTTTGCTGAGCGCTAATATATTGCACTGCTCTTCCTGTCTTTCCGGTTTTTGCGAATTCGCAGTGTGAATAAATTTTCGCAAATGGCGCGCAAATGAGACAGGGGTTTGCGCATGCGCACCTAATGTGCGAGGTTGTTGTGCGCGAAAATAGCGTTGACAGTAACTTAAATTCGCAGTTTGCAAAACTGTTTTGTGAATATTTTATCCGCCACCAAAGTTGTGGCGTAATTGAGTCGCAGAGTGTGCGCATAAAGATTCGCAATTTGCAAATTGTGACATATTTATAAAGCCCCTTTAGACATTCGCATTGTGAATAAAAAATTCGCAATTCTGTATGCACCCTCTTATTCAGCTTTATAAATATAACCATGCGCAGGGCAAATATATTCACTTTGCGAACCAATCTGCCCTGCGCGAACTTTATAAATGACCCCCATTGAGACAAAATAAAAGTAAAGATAAAAATGTCAGATTTCCCACCAAATTCACTAACCTTTATCTCCAGTTTTGTGAATTTGTCTTCTATACAGACAGGTTTCAGATTTTGTCTTTCGCCCTACATTTTAACGGTATTTTTTCTGAATTTGTCTTTAGCTCTTACTAAAACTGTCAGTCAGCCATCAAATTTGAGTTTCTGGTTAGGGGTTTTATTTTACATCATTTAATTTCACTTCTGTAACAAGATATAAGGGTCTAAATACAAAAAATGCTATTTTGCATAATATAGGGATTTTTATCAGATACAGTCGGGCGCCTGGCCAACATGGGCATTTCCTGGTTTACCCCTTTCTTAGATGTCATTCAGGAGGTGCAAGGAAGGAGCAACAGGAGATCCAAGGTGCTGTGAAGGCCACAGTTCTCCTTTGAGCCTGTTTGCACTGCTTCTTGCATCGCATCTGGTGCACAGTCCATTGCTCCTAGTGCAAGTACCTAGTGTATACAGGTATGTGACCAGTTATCCATGCTCAGGACCTGGGGTTTCCCGGATAAGGGGTCTTTCTGTAATTTGGATCCCCAAACCTTAAGTCTACTAAAAAAATAATATTAAACCCAGTAGGATTGTTCGGCTCAAATAAGGATCAATTATATCTTAGTTGGAATCAAGTGCAAGGTATTGTTTTATTATTAAAAAAAGAAAATAATTTTTAAAAATGTGAATTATTTGATTAAAATGGAATCTGTGAGAGATAACCTTCTCTAGAGCTTTCTGATAACAGCTGTCTGGATAATGGATCCCATACCTGTACATATATCTAATAGACACAAAACTCAAGAGGGGAGGGGACCGTCCATCCCTAGAGGGACCTAAAGTGCTGGGTGCCCAAACAGTAATATAGGGAAATGTGATGACAAATACTGTTGCTGCGTTACTTTAGAGCAATAATTTGACAAGGCTTAAATAGAAAAAAAGACGTATATATGAGCACATGGTAGAACTGCATTTATCTAGATAACATGAGAAATAGCTTTGGGTGACATTTGTCACTTCTGCTCACATGTGCACCAATAAAAAATATTAGTAGTGGAGACCACATTTAAATAACAAATAAATTCGAATTTTCACAGAGTTAATATACAGTAGAACCAGAATACAACTGTGTAAAGTCCAGGAAAAAGTTAAATCAGGGAAATTCTTTATGCATTTTATATTGGTGGGACCATAAAACACAGTATAAAATGAGGGAAAATGTAAAATCAGGGGGATGTAAAATTGAGGTTTTACAGTTATGGGATCCATTCTCCTGAAAAACCGCTATTCAGAAAGCTCCGAATTATGGGAAGGCCATCTCAGATGGGGGCAAAAAAAGGTGCACTCAGGGAGTCAAAAGGTAGAGAAGTTTCGCTATCGTTAATTCGTCAAGCAAAGCGAAGTTACGCCAGCGATGCCTAATTTGCATACGGTGCCAAGTTAAAGTACAATGGACGTATATGTAGCAGCAAATACATTACACTACACAAGCCTGGGAAAGCTTCATAAAATAGAGTTGTTATATTGCCCTATACATGTGCTCACTGTATAGTTTAGGTGCCATATGTTAGGGAATGTAGGGGGGAAGGAGGGTACCCCCAAAAAAAATTACGATCTTTTTCAGCCTATCACCCTTAAAAAAGTAAAAGACACCAGTGTTTTTTGGGACTTAGAAAAAATGTCAAAATTTTTTGAAGCAATCCCTATCTACTCTATTGCACTTCGCCTGGTCTGAGGTGGCGAAGGCAAGTCTGGCACAAGAGGTAACGTTCAGTAAAATGCGCAAGTTAGTGAATTAGCGTAGTTACGTCCCTTCGCTATAGCACAACTTTGTGAGGCGTAAGGATGCGAAGTAGCACTAGAGTAGGTCCACTTGGCTAGCGAATTTACGCCAGCACCCGTTAGTAAATCGGCGAAGTAACGAAATGACGTCACGCTGGCGAATTTGTGCTAGCGTTAGCCGCTTCGTGCTTTAGTGAATTTGCCCCATAGACTCTATTTTATCAAAATAATTAAACTTTGTAAAAATTATTTCCTTTTTCTCTGTAATAATAAAACAGTAGTTTGTACTTGATCCAAACTAAGATATAATTAACCCTTATTGGCAGCAAAAACAGCCTGTTGGGTTTATTTAATGTTTAAATGATTTTCTAGTAGACTTGATGGTGATCCATATCTGTTATCCGGAAACCTCAGGTCCCGAGCATTCTGGATAACAGGTCCCATACCTGTACTGTATATTTCTGTTATTGTCATTTCCAGGGTGCAGTCCCTTTCTTGGTCAGTGCAACCTGCGGAACAACAGTTCTAGGGGCTTTTGATCCTATCGCAGACATTGCTGATGTATGTGAACGACATGGCTTATGGCTACATGCAGATGTAAGTATTTACCACTGTTACTTTATGGCTACTAATATGTTACTGTGCCTTTGTGCATGCCGAGCAAGCCAGCCAACATGTTACCCCTATCTGTATCTTACCCTTTCTCTACTTCTGGACTGAGAACAGCAAGAGTCACACAATAATACTCATACAAGGAATAGCTAACTACTCTGCTTCTTCATATATTCATTTTCCTGTAAAGTCATTTACTAATAGTATGTTCCTAACAGGCTGCTTTTGGGGGCAGTGCCCTCTTATCCAGCAAGCACAGGCATCTTTTACATGGCATAGAAAGGTAAGTAATCCAATAAGGATTAACTGTATATTAGCTGGGATCAAGTATTATTATTATTACAGAGAAAAAGGAAATCATTTTTAAAAATTAGAGTTATTTTATTAAAATGGAGTCTATGGGACAATTATGCACTTGGTCCTCATTTTCTATTTTTTTGTGATTTTTGAATTATTTAACTTTTTGTTTGATTTAAAAAAGGTTTGAAAAGGGACTGTGATAAGGGCTGAATAGAAGATAAGCGATAAAAAGTAACAATATCGATTGCTTTCAATGCTTCGGAAACTCTTCAAGATAATGGATTCAGAACCTTCTAATGGACACCTCTCTGCATTTTCTTCAGGGCAAATTCTGTCACTTGGAATCCTCATAAAATGCTGGGAGTTGGTCTGCAATGTTCAGCCTTTCTCCTTCCGGACACGACAGTAAGTATGTGGCAGCTTTGTGTCTGCATATTGCTTTAACACCAGCCCAGGCACTCGACAGTAAGTATGTGGCAGCTTTGTGTCTGCATATTGCTTTAACACCAGCCCAGGCACTGATGTTTTGCTCCGATAGATTGATAAATGTATCAGTGGATTTTGTTGCCCCCAATTTAGTGCAACAGAAAGAGTAACAGTTGGAGGATTATTGGCCTGTGTATATGGTCTGCCTGACTGATATCTGGCGGAATATTAGGCAGGTAGGTTAGAAAATACCATCAGACGACAACTGATGCTGCTAATTATCAAATCTACATAGGCCTTAAAGGACAAGACAACCCCAAAATAAAAATTTGCCTAATAAAAGAGAACATAATTCTAAGCAACTTTCCAGTATATAGTTATTAATAATATTCTGTGGTTTTAAAGTTATTTATAAAAATAATAACTATCGAAAGCAGCATTTGCTTAACTCCTGCTTGCTATTTTATAAACATTAAAGAAAGGAAGAGAAAAAATTGTGTCCCATATCATTGCACCTTCCCACTATTTTAACCTGAGATACCAATGTAGTAGGAATAAAATTAACTTTTACTTTTAACTGCCTAAAATAAATAGCAACCAAAATATATGTATCATAAAAGCAAGGTTAGGTAAGGTAGCTGATTAGACACAAAGTCAGCAGCTAGTGACGGTATACAAAAGTTGAGATTATGTTGGCCATTTGTATTTAACCATAGACATCTCAAGTGTAAGGTGCTGGTTGTGGCACTTGTGTTAATCGCCAATCACATTGGGCTTGCTACCTTTGTGCCTACACAACCCTAAATACCACCCATTCCACTCATGCGTTTCACCAGCATTTACTGCAGTTGAGGATGGTGTTGGGTAATAGTTATTATTGTGGTTAAAAAACCCACACCATAATCTCAACTTTTGTATACCGTCACTAGCTGCTGACTTCGTGTCTAATCAACTACCTAACCTTGCTTTTAAGATACATATATTTTGGTTGCTATTTATTTTAGGCAGTTAAAAGTAAAAGTTAAGTTTTATTCCTACTACGTTGGGATCTCAGGTTAAAATAGTGGGAAGGTGCAATAATATGGGACACACTTTTTTCTCTTCCTTTCTTTAATTCCTCATATTATGTGACCCTGCACACCACTAATTTGGTTACGTATCTCAATCAATGGAGGGTGCTACCTACTACCTTTTTGACGTATTTTATAAACATTGTTGTAAAAGTCTCCCACAGCAAAGAGAGGTCTGTTAATCAGCTTCCTTGTCTTACATTGTATCAACAATCTGAGCCATCAGGGCAGAGAATACACACACAAACACTGTTTTCAATAGCAATACATATACAAATAACTTGAAAACCGAAGAAAATTTGTACTAAACGTATATTGCAAGGTTGCTTAGAATTATGTTTCCTTTTATAAGGAAAAAACATTTTTGGGTTGGATATTAGGAGTAGCTCATTAAATTTGGCAAAGATTTGATCATTTGGTGAGCTTGCAAAATGAGTGAATCTCTACAGTTGTGCCCAGCTTTACAAAAGAACAAGGCCGGAACTCAGGGTGGGCAAGAGAGGCATAAGCCTAGCTTGCAGTTGGTCTCAAAGCAACCGAGTCCTTTCCAGGATCAGAGAGGGAGTGTTAGAGTGCCCAAGAGGCAGATTTATCAGTGAAATTAGAGCTCACCAGAGTAAAATCCACCGCTTTCTTTCCTATGTGATTTTTGAGGGACATTTATTAAATGGTGTTTTACACCTACTGATAAATACATTTCTAAAAAATCCCATAGGAATGAATAAAAAAAAGTGGTGGAATATTACTGTGGTGAGCTCTAAGTTCACCCTCTGATAACTCTGCCCCTTAGTGTAGCTTATGGGGTTTAATGCAGCAAAAACTGCCACATACAAGTCAGTTCCATAACTAAGTGTAAAAACTGTCATTTTACTGACCAACAGTCAAGCTCACTCAGTGACAAGCAGATGCTTACATGAATGTAAGGGTTGGGGTACAAAGGACCATTATTAACAAACGGTTCACAAACAGGCTGTTCATTTTTCTGCAGGGATTATTACAGCGATGCCATGCAGCTAATGCCACATATCTCTTCCAAACGGACAAATTTTATGACCTTAAGTATGACACTGGAGACAAATCAATCCAGTGCGGTCGAAGGGTGGACTGCTTGAAGCTTTGGTTGATGTGGAAGGCACTCGGGTCTCAAGGTTTGGAAAATCGAGTGGACAAGGCATTGGAACAAACTAGGTAAAATTACCCACAATTAAAACACATGGTATATGGTACTAGGGACCCCCATACTACTAAAATCTGGGTAGGGTTTCTTCCCTTTTATTTGTCTAATGTAAGTATTATTTGTTTCTTACTTGTTTTCTCTATCTTTTATGAATGTGTTTCTATCTGCTAAAGGTTTCCCGTTTCAAGCAGTCAGTCTGAAAAGTGCTTTATTTTAGTCAAGGTGAATCAGAATACAACATGGTTAAAGTAAAAAGACAAGCCAGATTCAGAACTGCAGCAAGTACAGGACTGGAGCAAGTACAGGACTGGAGCAGTTAGAGCAAGAGGAGCAAGAGTTACAAAAGCTAAAGATCAGACCAGGCTCAGTTGGCTCGGATTGGCTGACTAATAAAGCTGCTAAGATGAGATGGAAAAGTAAATTTAAATGTAATGAGAAATTTTACCAGCTAATCTACTGGACCTAGTGGTTAAGGAGAACAGCCAGAAAACTGGAGGTTCCAGAAAGCTGGAGCACAGTACTGGTGGTGGGTGAAAGGAAGACCTGTCATTACTGTCTGCCTCAGGGCATGTGTTAAAGGAGAATTCAAACCTTTTACAAAAAAACCCGTACCCCCCACCCCATGTAGACCCCCTCCCTCCTCCCCCCAGCCTAACTTCCCCCCTGGGGAAATACCCCACACTTTATACTTACCCCTTGGCGCAGATTCTGGCATCGGAGTTCCGTGCAGCCATCTTCCGGGTCTTCGGCAAGCTGAGTAGGAGATCGGCATGTTGGTGCATGCGCCGTTGGAGCAATATGCCGGTTTGCGACAACTGCGCATGCGCTGAAACTAACGAAAATTGCCGAAGCGCCGGAAGAAGACACAGAGACTCGGGAAGATGGCTGCGTGGAACTCCAATGCCAGAATCTGCGCCAAACGGTAAGTATAGGGCATTTCCAAGGGGGGGGCAGTTAGGCTGGGGGGAGGAGGGAGGGGGGGTCTACATGGGGTGGGGGGTACTTTTTTTGTAAACGGGTTGAATTCTCCTTTAAAGCAGGTTCCCAACCTTTTTTTACCGGTGAGCCACATTCAAAAGTAAAAAGAGTTGGGGAGCAACAAGAGCATGAAAAAGTCTGTTGGGTGCCAAATAAGGGATGTGATTGGTTATTTGATAGCCCCTAGGAGGCTCTACTTGGCACTATACTTTGTTTTTATGCAACTATAACTTGCTTCTACGCTTGGAATTCAAAAATAAGCACCTGGTGTGAGGACACAAAATCGCCTGGGGAAAGGCACACACGGTGCTTCATTTTCCAAAGTCGCCCGAAGTTGCCTCACAAGGAAACTTCGGGCGACTTCAGAAAATGAAGTGCCGCAAGTGCCTTGCCCCAGGCGATTTTCATTTTAGCCAGCAGAGGGAAGGGGGAAGGCAGTTCGGGGAGATTGTCGCCCCGAAGAAGAGTAGATTACCCTAATTACTAATCTCCCTGAATCTGCTTGTGTGGCCAGACCCTTAATAGTGGATAACAGATAACACCATTATGTTCTACAGAGCTTATCTGCTGTGAAATCTGGCCCTTTTCTCCTTTGAATGGCTGCAGCTTATTTATATAAACGATAATAGTGTTTCTGAAGCTAACACAGCAGTTTCACCAATGCAGGGCAACACTGCAGTATATCTTTATTACTTTAATTCACTTTCATTTCTGGATGTTACTGTTCCTTTAATTACTGAACTCTGTGGCCTGTGCCTACTGGTGCTCCTTAACTTGTGTGCCTGAATGACGGGATGTGTAATGCTTACATGCACCCTGCTGCCTGTCCCCTCATAATAACTCCTTTACTATTGAACAGGGCAGCACTCTATTTATAGGGGGAGCACAGGTCTCAGTTTTTTGCACTTGGCCATATACCCTACACTAAATTAACGACACCCATTACATTTCCCCATTTAATTGAATGGGAAGCAGCTGTCTTCATGGTAGTTTTGCCAAAGATCTCAGTGTTCATTTCAGGATGGTATTTGGTAATGCATGTTTCCAGCTGTAATAAACATAATTTAATTGTAATGCTTTGGATTATATTTTTTTTGCTAGATACCTGGTGGAAGAAATGAAGGCGAGGGAGGGTTTTTGCCTAATTATGGAGGTCAGTTAATGCACCACGCACCTTTTTCTTATGTCTTCCATCTCTGCAAAATGTTGAAACCGTATCACATTTTTATGGCTTTGAATAAAATGTTGTTAAAAATGGCACTGTTTAAGTTCAGGTGCCCTTACAATACCAACAAAGCTGTCAAGATTTCTGATTTCTGACAGGGGGTCTGCACTAAATAAGTAGCTCTAACTCAAGGTCAAACAGGGATGGGTCAGCAATGGGAGAATCGAAAGAAAAAAAATCAGGTTTGGTAACACAACTCAGCTGAAGATCACTTAGCACAGAATATACAGTAGGGTTTGGCTTCTTTAAATATGTATTGCTCATGGACCATAACAGACAAACGCTGATGAGAATGTGAGCCAGCAGGATAGTGTAGTACCTGGCTAATCCTCCTCCTCCTCGAGTGACTTTGCTTCTGGTACCGGTTCAGCTTCTATGACTGCAGCAGGGTTTTTCAATCTTTCACAATACGTTATATTAAAATGCTTCCATTGTGACCTGGGCCTGAACCAACACGTTAAAGGGCATAAAGGGATCCTGCTTTATCTTATGGGACACTGGGATTCTGAGAGTTATCTTAAAGAAATACTGTTTTTTGTTTCTTCAAAATACAGCAGTTAATAATACTCCTCCGGCAGAATCCTGTATTAGCATCCCTTTTTTTAAATGAGCAACAGATTTTTTTTTAGATTTAATTTTGAAAGTTGAAATGTTAGCCTTTTTTTTTACTTTTCCAAGTGCCCTTAGCCATGTGACTTGTGCTCTGATCAACTTCAGTCACTCCTTACTGCTGTACTGCAAATTGGAGTGATATCACCCCCTGCTTTCACCCCAGCAGCCTATAAGCAGAACATTGAGCAGGTACTGGAAATGATCCCACCTTCTTGTTTCTAAGCTGCTGTCACTGCTCTGCGTTGGGCTAATAGCACAGTTACAGGGTGTGATTATATGTTTTACCACCAGCTATTCATACTGACACAAACATTTAGATGGCTGCATGTAAAACAAGTTTGGTTGTGGGAAGATGCCTTCTTTCGCATTTTGCAGTGATTATGCTGGATTTGCACAAGTAATGTGTGTTCCATTCGGTGATACAAAATACTTTGGATGACTTCTTCCTGTGATGCCACCGCGCATGTATGCGATCTGCAGCAACATAACTGAACGCTAATAACTTTCTGGAGAAAGGGTGGGAAATTCAAGAGGCTCACAACATTTATGGGAGAGTTGACAGCTCTGCAACAAGTTTGTACAGTTTTCTGACAAACTAAGAGTAGGGTTGCCACCTTTTCCCTCTAGTTTTAAAGGCCTATGCCCGAGAGGCCAATGGTAACATCACAGGGGTGGGGTATGGTTAAATAGGTGGCATATTGTGGGTAGATGAGGGGTGGAGTGTGGGCTAATAAGGAGCAGGGGCTGTTTTTATCCCCACCAAACCAATTTATGGTTACACACAAACCATAAAATTGTAGTTTATAATTATAGGTGAACTATATATGTATATGTAGAAAGATATAGAAATATACTATACATATATTATTTCTATTCCTACAGCCAGAATTCGTGAACCTGTGTTTCTGGTATGTGCCACCCAGCCTTCGAGACCAGCAGAATTCCCCGGATTACTGGCAGAGACTAGGAAAGGTATTGTCTCAAGACCTAGAATAACTTAAATTAATTTTCATACTTTCAGGAAAAGATAATATCCTCTGTAGAGGATGTATGTGCATGTGCAGTTAAAAGAAAAAAACCTTATGTTGAGTTCTTTAGCCATTTGATAGGAACACTTCTTTCCGCAGTGGTGTGAGTCAGGCTGTCGGCTACTTGTGTAGAAGATATGTAGACTACTATCCAGTTTGCACCATAGTGGTAACAGGAGGGAGGGATTTTTAACCACCCCCAAGACCATCTCTACAACATACTGTAGAATCTTGCTTCTAACCCCAATGCATTACACAAGTGTTTACACGAATGCATTACACAAGTGTTTTCCTCACCATGAGGAGTGCTTGCCAGTCAGGTTTCACCACCTTCGCCACACTCCGCCCGGCGCAACTTCACACAGACACCGCTAATTCACAAAGTTGCGAAGTTTCGTCACTGGCGCTGAATGCTTGCGAAGTTACTATGGCAGGCATAGCGAAGTTGCGCTAGCGTCAGATAATTTGCATACAGTGGGAAGTTAAATTTCAATGGACGTATATGTTGCAGCAAATACATTACACTACACAAGCCCAGGGTACCTTAATAAAAGAAAATAGAGTTGTTATATTGCCCTACACATGAGCCCACAATATAGTTTATGTGCCATATGTAAGGAAATGTAGGGGGGAAGGAGGGTACCCAAAAAAAAAATGTACAATCTTTTTCAGCCTATCACCCTGTAAAAAGGAAAAGACGCCAGCGTTTTTGGGACTTCGAACAAATGTCAACTTTTTTTGGACCAAGTCCTATCTACTCTACTCTATCTAATCTACTTAGTGAATTTGTGTAGTAATGCTCTTTCGCCAGAGCAATAATATGCCTGGCGTTAGAGTGCCAAGTTGCGCTACAGTCTATCTCCTTTGCTAGCGTAATTATGCCAGCACCCATTAGTAAATTGGCGAAGTGCCGAAATGACGTCACGCCAATATGTCTAATAGTTATTTTTACCACTATTTCTAGAGAGACAATGTAAAAATATAGATAGTGAACATTAACAAAAACATGCAAAACCTAAACAGGTGGCAACCCTACCTGCAATCCTATTAGCAATATTAGCAGTGATGTTTCACATGAGTTAGGCCTGTGTGCTGACTGCTATTAGCAATATGAGGCCTGCATGAAAAAATACACTGCCCCTATCCCGGGCTACACATGGGTGAAGTCAAGACAGGAATGCTTACATCTGCATTTTCATGTGGGCAACAAAATGTCGTGTGTGGCTTTATCCTTATGTTCTGTATCAAGGACCCCCTAGTCAGTTCAGTCAGTTCATGCAATATTGTTTATTGACAGAGATATGCATGCTTTACAGATTATAATCTGATAGTATAATATAAGACTCTGTAGTTCATTATATAGAGGATTAGGGATGTAGCGAACGTCGGAAAAAAAGTTTGCGAACATATTCGCGAACTTGCGCAAAAATGCGAGCGGTTCGCGAACGGTTCGCGAACCCCATAGACTTCAATGGGAAGGCGAACTTTAACATCTAAAAAAGACATTTCTGGCCAGAAAAATGATTTTAAAGTTGTTTAAAGGGTGCAACGACCTGGACAGTGGCATGCCAGAGGGGGATCAAGGGCAAAAATGTATCTGAAAAATCTGCCTGTGTGTGCTTGGAAGAGATAGTGTAGGGGGAGAGCTGTTAGTGATTTCAGGGACAGATGATAGTAAGTTTGCTGGCTAGTAATCTGCTTGATACTGCTCTGTATTGGAGGGACAGAAGTCTGCAGGGATTTGAGGGACATTTTAGCTTAGGTAGCTTTGCTGGCTAGTAATCTACTGTTCTCTTTAAACAACTGCCATACGTTGACCTTGTAGGCATTGTTTGCCCAGTTTTTTTGGACGCAGCCACTGAAGCACAGTTGCCAGAAAAAATATGCCATATAAATGCTGAAAATAGTCATTTTTCGCCATACGTTGACCTTGTAGACATTGTTTGCCCAGTTTTTTTTGGACGCAGCCACTGAAGCACAGTTGCCAGAAAAAATATGCCATATAAATGCTGAAAATAGTCATTTTTCGCCATACGTTGACCTTGTAGACATTGTTTGCCCAGTTTTTTTTGGACGCAGCCACTGAAGCACAGTTGCCAGAAAAAATATGCCATATAAATGCTGAAAATAGTCATTTTTCGCCATACGTTGACCTTGTAGACATTGTTTGCCCAGTTTTTTTTGGACGCAGCCACTGAAGCACAGTTGCCAGAAAAAATATGCCATATAAATGCTGAAAATAGTAATTTTTCGCCATACGTTGACCTTGTAGACATTGTTTGCCCAGTTTTTTTGGACGCAGCCACTGAAGCACAGTTGCCAGAAAAAATATGCCATATAAATGCTGAAAATAGTCATTTTTTGCCATATACGTTGAGTCAACGTATGGCAAAAAATGACTATTTTCAGCATTTATGTGGCATATTTTTTCTGGCCTCTGTGCTTCAGTGGCTGCGGCCAAAAAAACTGGGCAAACAATGCCTACAAGGTCAACGTCGTTGACCTTGTAGGCATTGTTTGCCCAGTTTTTTTGGCCGCAGCCACTGAAGCACAGAGGCCAGAAAAAATATGCCATATAAATGCTGAAAATAGTCATTTTTTTGGTCGCAGCCACTGAAGCACAGTTGCCAGAAAAATTATGCCATATAAATGCTGAAAATATAAATTTTTTTGGTTGCAGCCACTGAAGCACAGAGGCCAGAAAAATTATGCCATATAAATGGAGAAAATATGCATTTTTTTGGTTGCAGCCACTGAAGCACAGAGGCTAGAAAAATTATGCCATATAAATGGAGAAAATATGAATTTTTTTGGTTGCAGCCACTGAAGCACAGAGGCTAGAAAAATTATGCCATATAAATGGACAAAATATGCATTTTTTTGGTTGCAGCCACTGAAGCACAGAGGCCAGAACAATTATGCCATATAAATGCAGAAAATATGCATTTTTTTGGTTGCAGCCACTGAAGCACAGAGGCTAGAAAAATTATGCCATATAAATGGACAAAATATGCATTTTTTTGGTTGCAGCCACTGAAGCACAGAGGCCAGAAAAATTATGCCATATAAATGCAGAAAATATGCATTTTTTTGGTTGCAGCCACTGAAGCACAGAGGCCAGAAAAATTATGCCATATAAATGCAGAAAATATGCATTTTTTTGGACGCAGCCACTGAAGCACAGTTGCCAGAAAAAATATGCCATATAAATGCTGAAAATAGTAATTTTTCGCCATACGTTGACCTTGTAGACATTGTTTGCCCCGTTTTTTTGGACGCAGCCACTGAAGCACAGAGAGGCCAGAAAAAATTAAACCAGTAGGGTTTGCACCCTAGTTTGTAACGGTGGCGGAGGGAGGAGGACGCTAAAGGACAGCTGTGTGTGGAGTCATGAGGCTTGAAGAGAAGGACAGCTGCATAGAAGTCAGAACAAGTCTTCCGGCGTGCAGTAACCCTCCGAGATCCACCCCTCATTCATTTTAATAAAGGTCAGGTAATCGACACTTTTGTGACCTAGGCGAGTTCTCTTCTCAGTTACAATCCCTCCTGCTGCACTGAAGGTCCTTTCTGAGAGCACACTTGAGGCTGGGCAAGACAAGAGGTTCATGGCAAATTGTGACAGCTCTGGCCACAGATCAAGCCTGCGCACCCAGTAGTCCAGGGGTTCATCGCTCCTCAGAGTGTCGATATCTGCAGTTAATGCCAGGTAGTCCGCTACCTGCCGGTCGAGGCGTTCTTTGAGGGTGGATCCAGAAGGGTTGTGGCGCTGCCTTGGACAGAAAAACATTTGCATGTCTGATGTTACAGACCGGCCAAAGGGCTTTGTCCTTGCAGGTGTGCTCGTGGCAGGATTACTGGCACCTCTGCCCCTGGAATGTTGATGAGTTCCTGAAGTGACATCACCCTTAAAAGCATTGTACAACATGTTTTGCAGGCTGGTTTGTAAATGCCGCATCTTTTCGGACTTGTGGTATGTTGGTAACATTTCTGCCACTTTATGCTTGTACCGAGGGTCTAGTAGCGTTGCGACCCAGTACAGGTCCTTCTCCTTAAGCCTCTTGATACGGGGGTCCTTCAACAGGCATGACAGCATGAAAGACCCCATTCTCACAAGGTTGGATGCAGAGCTATCCATCTCCGCTTCCTCATTATCAAGGACTGCATCATCCACGGTCTCCTCCCCCCAGCCACGTACAAGACCAGGGGTCCCCAAAAGGTCACCACTAGCCCCCTGGGAAGCCTGCTCCTGTTGGTCCTCCTCCTCCTCCTCCACAAAGCCACCTTCCTCCTCTGACTCCACTTCTGGCACCTCTCCCTGCGTTGCAGCAGGTGCCTGGGTTCGTTCTGGTGATTCCGACCATAAATCGTGCGCTTCCAGCTCCTCGTCACGCTGGTCTACAGCCTCATCTGTCACTCGTCGCACGGCACGCTCCAGGAAGAAAGCGAAGGGTATTAGGTCGCTGATGGTGCCTTCGGTGCGACTGACCATATTTGTCACCTCTTCAAAAGGTCGCATGAGCCTGCAGGCATCGCGCATAAGCACCCAGTAACGGGGGAAAAAAATCCCCAGCTCTGCAGATCCAGTCCTACCACCCAGTTCAAAAAGGTACTCGTTGACGGCCCTTTGTTGTTGCAGCAGACGTTCCAACATAAGGAGCGTTGAATTCCAGCGAGTCTGGCTGTCAGAAATCAAACGCCTGACTGGCATGTTGTAGCGCTGCTGAATGTCAGCAAGGCGTGCCATGGCTGTGTAGGAACGTCTGAAATGGGCCGACACCTTTCTGGACTGGGTGAGAACGTCCTGGAATCCTGGGTACTTGGAGACAAAACGTTGGACTATTAAATTTAACACATGTGCCATGCAGGGCACATGTGTTAAATTTCCCAGTCTCAACTCTGCCAACAGATTGCTTCCATTGTCACACACCACTTTTCCGATCTGCAGTTGGTGTGGGGTCAGCCACCGATCGGCCTGTGACTGCAGAGATGACAGGAGTACAGATCCGGTATGGTTTTTGCTTTCCAGGCACGTCATCCCCAAGACAGCGTGACAACGGCGTACCTGGCACGTCGAATAGCCTAGGGGGAGCTGGGGGTGCACAGGTGTGGAGGAGGAGAAGGAGGACCCAGCAGCAGAGTAAGAAGAAGAAGAGGAAGAAGACGAGGTAGAGAGCGATGGAGGAGTAGAGGTGGTGGCAGAACCGCGTGCAATCCGTGGCGGTGACACCAACTCCACTGTTGTTGTTGTTGTTGAGCTACCCATTCCCTGCTTCCCATTCCCAGCCATTACCAAGTTCACCCAGTGGGCAGTGTAGGTGACATACCTGCCCTGACCATGCTTGGAGGACCATGCGTCAGTAGTCATATGGACCTTTGGCCCAACACTAAGTGACAGAGATGCGGTAACTTGGCTCTGCACATGTTGGTACAGGTGTGGTATTCCCTTTTTAGAAAAAAAATTGCGGCTGGGTACCTTCCACTGCGGTGTCCCAATTGCTACAAATTTGCGGAAGGCCTCAGAGTCCACCAGCTGGTATGGTAAAAGCTGGCGGGCTAAGAGTGCAGACAAGCCAGCTGTCAGACGCCGGGCAAGGGGGTGACAGTCAGACATTGGCTTCTTACGCTCAAACATGGCCTTCACAGAAACTTGGCTGGTGGCAGATGACTGGGAATGGGAACAGGTGGTCAAGGTGGAAGGCGGAGTGGAGGGTGGTTCAGATGGGTCAAGGAGAGCAGAGGTAGAGCAGTAAGATGCTGGACCAGAAGGAGTGTGGCTTTTAGTTTGCCTGTTGCCTTTGAGGTGTTGCTCCCAAAGTGCTTTGTGCTTGCCGCTCATGTGCCTTCGCATAGAAGTTGTACCTATGTGGCTGTTGGGCTTACCAAGGCTCAGTTTCTGACTGCACTCATTGCAAATTACAATGCTTTTGTCAGAGGCACACACATTAAAAAAATCCCACACTGCTGACTTTTTGGAAGTGTGCGATCTGGCGGTAACAGTAGAAGTTGGCGGCATTGGCGGCAATGGCGGGTGCGTTGGCCGGCTGAACACAGGTGCCGATACATGTTGTTGCCCTACTGATCCCTGCGGGCTGTCCTCCCTGCTTCTTCTAAGTCTTATTCTCCTACTGCCTCTCTGACTCTCCGTCTCTCCATCTGAACTACCCTCCTCTTGCTCTCTTCTACTAGGCACCCACAAAACATCAATCTCCTCATCATCATTCTCCTCAGATGCATCAATTTCTTCTGACACATCACAGAAGGAAGCAGCAGCGGGGACCTCCTCCTCATCACTCATCATTATGTCCATCTCTGTCGTGTTCTCTGCCAGAATTAAATCTGGTGTAACGTCCTCATCTCCTTCATCTTCTTCTGCCAATAATGGTTGCGCATTACTCAGTTCAAGAAACTCATGGGAAAATAACTCCTCTGACTCCAGTGAAGAAGGGGCACCGGTGGTGGAGGAAGTGTTACGTGGGGTGGCCATAGCAGTGGAGGATGAGGAGGATGTTGTGGTAAAGTTAGAAACGGTAGAGGATGGGGTGTGCTGTGTAAGCCAGTCAACTACCTCTTCAGCATTTTGGGAGTTCAGGGTCATTGGCTTTTTAAAACTGGGCAATTTGCTAGGGCCACAGGATTGCATAGCAGCACGGCCCCTAGCACGGCCTCTGCGTGGCGGCCTGCCTTTGCCTGGCATTATTTTTAAAAAAACAACAACAACAAAAACTCAGTTGGTTTTTCTGGAAACGATAATACACACAGCTAGATGGCGGTTTGAAGAAAACACTGTGCAAATAATGCCTACAAGGTCAACGTATACACAGCGGTGGATACGGATTACGTAAAATATCAGAATGCTGCTTGAAAAAAAGTAACTCAAGTGGTTTTTCTAGAGACGATAATATTATCAATATTTAGACAAAATGTGAACAAGCTCACACAGCTAGATGGCGGTTTGAAGAAAACACTGTGCAAATAATGCCTACAAGGTCAACGTATACACAGCGGTGGATACGGATTACGTAAAATATCAGAATGCTGCTTGAAAAAACAGTAACTCAAGTGGTTTTTCTAGAGACGATAATATTATCAATATTTAGACAAAATGTGAACAAGCTCACACAGCTAGATGGCGGTTTGAAGAAAACACTGTGCAAATAATGCCCACAAGGTCAACGTATACACAGCGGTGGATACGGATTACGTAAAATATCAGAATGCTGCTTGAAAAAACAGTAACTCAAGTGGTTTTTCTAGAGACGATAATATTATCAATATTTAGACAAAATGTGAACAAGCTCACACAGCTAGATGGCGGTTTGAAGAAAACACTGTGCAAATAATGCCCACAAGGTCAACGTATACACAGCGGTGGATACGGATTACGTAAAATATAAGAATGCTGCTTGAAAAAAAGTAACTCAAGTGGTTTTTCTAGAGACGATAATATTATCAATATTTAGACAAAATGTGAACAAGCTCACACAGCTAGATGGCGGTTTGAAGAAAACACTGTGCAAATAATGCCTACAAGGTCAACGTATACACAGCGGTGGATACGGATTACGTAAAATATCAGAATGCTGCTTGAAAAAAAGTAACTCAAGTGGTTTTTCTAGAGACGATAATATTATCAATATTTAGACAAAATGTGAAAAAGCTCACACAGCTAGATGGCGGTTTGAAGAAAACACTGTGCAAATAATGCCCACAAGGTCAACGTATACACAGCGGTGGATACGGATTACGTAAAATATCAGAATGCTGCTTGAAAAAAAGTAACTCAAGTGGTTTTTCTAGAGACGATAATATTATCAATATTTAGACAAAATGTGAAAAAGCTCACACAGCTAGATGGCGGTTTGAAGAAAACACTGTGCAAATAATGCCCACAAGGTCAACGTATACACAGCGGTGGATACGGATTACGTAAAATATCAGAATGCTGCTTGAAAAAAAGTAACTCAAGTGGTTTTTCTAGAGACGATAATATTATCAATATTTAGACAAAATGTGAACAAGCTCACACAGCTAGATGGCGGTTTGAAGAAAACACTGTGCAAATAATGCCCACAAGGTCAACGTATACACAGCGGTGGATACGGATTACGTAAAATATAAGAATGCTGCTTGAAAAAAAGTAACTCAAGTGGTTTTTCTAGAGACGATAATATTATCAATATTTAGACAAAATGTGAACAAGCTCACACAGCTAGATGGCGGTTTGAAGAAAACACTGTGCAAATAATGCCCACAAGATCAACGTATACACTACTACAGCGGTGGATACGGATTACGTAAAATATATTATGGCTGCTTGAAAAAAGTCACTCCGGTGTTTTTTCTGGAGACGGTAATATTATGGATATTTAGACAGAATGTGAACAAGGTCACACAGCTAGATGGCTGTTGGTTGAATAACACACTGGGCAAAAAATGCCTACAGGGCAAATAATGCCTAAAAGGTCAACTTATACACTACTATAGCGATGGATACGGATTACGTAAAATTTATTATGGCTGCTTGAAAAAAGTCACTCCGGTGTTTTTTCTGGAGACGGTAATATTATGGATATTTAGACAGAATGTGAACAAGGTCACACAGCTAGATGGCTGTTGGTTGAATAACACACTGGGCAAAAAATGCCTACAGGGCAAATAATGCCTAAAAGGTCAACTTATACACTACTACAGCGATGGATACGGATTACGTAAAATTTATTATGGCTGCTTGAAAAGTCACTCCGGTGTTTTTTCTGGAGACGGTAATATTATGGATATTTAGACAGAATGTGAACAAGGTCACACAGCTAGATGGCTGTTGGTTGAATAACACACTGGGCAAAAAATGCCTACAGGGCAAATAATGCCTAAAAGGTCAACTTATACACTACTACAGCGATGGATACGGATTACGTAAAATTTATTATGGCTGCTTGAAAAAAGTCACTCCGGTGTTTTTTCTGGAGACGGTAATATTATGGATATTTAGACAGAATGTGAACAAGGTCACACAGCTAGATGGCTGTTGGTTGAATAACACACTGGGCAAAAAATGCCTACAGGGCAAATAATGCCTAAAAGGTCAACTTATACACTACTACAGCGATAGTAAAATAAAAAAAAGTAAAATAAAAAAAAAATGAATATTAAAAAAAAAAAATTACAGTTGGTGCTGCTGAACTACTAGGAGCAGCAGATTAGCACACCAGTCCCACTCCCCAACACTGCTAGACTAATAGCACTGGGCTCTTATAGTAGTAGTAGTAGTAGTAGTAGTAGTAGTAGTAGTAGTAGTAAAACAACAAAAAAATAAATAAAAGCAGTCCTTACAAGGACTACTGTTATTGCAGCAGTCAGCAGATGAGATCAGAAGCAGGACAGCTGCCCACTGCAGCTACATACAGAGCACTGCAGTAGAAGGTAGATTACTAGCCAGCAAAGCTACCTAAGCTTAAATGTCCCTCAAACCCCTGCAGACTTCTGTCCCTCCAATAACAGAGCAGTATCAACACGATTACTAGCCAGCAAACTTTCAACTGTCCCTGAAATCACTAACAGGCAGCAGCTCTCTCCCTACACTATCTCTTCAGCACACACAGGCAGAGTGAAAAAAACGCTGCAGGGCTTCGGTTTTTATAGGGAAGGGGAGTGGTCCAGGGGAGAGCTTCCTGATTGGCTGCCATGTACCTGCTGGTCTGGGGTGAGAGGGCAAAAAAAAGCGCCAACAATGGCGAACCCAAAATGGCGAACGTCGCGCGACGTTCGCGAACTTCCGGCGAGCGCGAACACCCGATGTTCGCGCGAACAAGTTCGCCGGCGAACAGTTCGCGCCATCTCTATAGAGGATTTAAATTAATTTTAGTATATGTTTAGATGTAGAGAGTGATATGCTGAGACAATTGGTTTTAATTTTTTATTTGTGGTTTTTGAGTTATTTAGCTCAGCAGCTCTCCAGTTTGCAATTTCAGCAATCTGCTTGCTAGCGTCCAAACTACCTTAGCAAATTACTCTAGCAACCCATGCATTGATTTCAAAAAGAGACTGGAATGAATAGGAGAGGGTCTGAATAGAAAGATGAGTAATTAAAAGTAGCAATTACAATAAATGTGTATTGTATTGGATCCTAATATGAAAAAACTTGCCGTTCTTAATTATAACCTAAAATTCATGTTAAGTCTGATTTATGTATGATTTACAATATATAATGACAACCAATGTAATACCACTTTATTTTAGGTAGCTCCGGTAATAAAGGAGAGAATGATTAAGAAAGGTTCCATGATGGTTGGATACCAGCCCCATGGAGACAGAGTAAACTTCTTTCGTCAAGTTCTTGTGAATCCTGCACTAACTAAGACTGACCTGGATTTTTTCCTGGATGAAATAGAACGATTAGCAGAGGACCTCTGATTATTTTGTTTGAACATAACAAAACTACGAAAGTTATAATTACAAAGTTGCAAGCAATCAGCCATGTTTCACATGCCAATGATACATTTTATTTGCAGATCGGCACAGGGAAATCTCCTATTGTCTCAGGCAGCAGTGACATAATTATAGAGGAACAGGGGGAGCGGACCAAGGCATCTACTTCCTCTATAGCATTACATTTCCCCCTCCCTGACACTTTACCCCCAGGAGAGGGGGGTTGCAGCAGGGGTAGCGTTGAGTGCCAGAGCAATGCATGGGGCCTCTACAAAGTTTTTTTTTGGCAAGTGGGCCCGGCACACTCTTGTTAGACTCCTGTCAGACAGGATAAATATATGCCATTGTCCATAAGTGAGAAGGAACCCTTTAAATGGGATATACACTCAAAAAAGAAATGCAAGTAGAATTACTCAGAATGCTCTTGTGTGCAACAAATCATTCAGATTAAATAAAGTAGTAAAAATAACAAATCAGATGATGTTCTGGCCATTAATTGAAATACAGCAATCGTTATGTCAAAAAATAGTAGTGACGATCTACCAATGATATTGTCAGATAGGCCACAAATGTAGAGATATTATCGTTAGCCAACAGAAATCTTCTTACCTGCTGGATCCACTAAACGACTGATCCCCATGGCACGAAAATGTTGCAACAATCCACATATGATCTGAGAATCGTACGAAATGAAGATTTGTACAACTTTATCTTTTGCGTCTGTGGCCAGCTTCAGACAGACATAAGGCAGATATCGATCAGGCATGTTTGATTTCCACGTTGGATAGAGGACCAAATCGGCTCATTTATGCAGTTCTTGCTCTGACAGCCCCTACTCTGGTTGTTCTGGTAATCTACCTTTGGTGGGCATATCAGGGGAAAGATCCATTCATTTGGTGACCTTGCCAAACAATCGGATCTTATAATGTATGCCACCTTAAGCCACCAACTCAAAATTTATCCCGTCTTGTCAAAGATCTAACATTTAACCAGTATTCTAACTTAGCATGCTCTTTGTGAGTAGCCAGCTGAAAATTGCTTGTCATATCAATGATTGAGCAAAGCACCAACTGTAGCAAGCCCTCTACATTTACTCATACATTCATTCTATTAGCTATATTTATCAGGGGCATTCCTATCCTAAGCATGAAAATGCTGGGGTTTAGTCAACTTTCAAAGAAAGAAAGATTTTCTTCTACAATGTTCCTTACAAATCTGTAAATAACTGCAGTATGTTTAAAAGAATTACTGATAGGAAATATCTATGAATGTTTACTGTTTATTCCTCCAGGTATCTACAATTTCTTAAAAACACTCATCCTAGCGGTTGAACTGCAGAAGCCACTCGAAGAGTGGTGAAATATTTTAAAAAATACTGAGAAAGTCCAATTGCCTTAGACTTAAAGGGGTGGGTCATCTTTAAGTGAACTGTTAGGGGCCGATTCACTAAATTCGAGTGAAGGGTTCGAATTAAAAAAACTTCGAATTTCAAAGTTTTTTTGGGCTACTTCGACCATCGAATGGGCTACTTCGACCTTCGACTACGAAAATCGAACGATTCGAACTAAAAATCGTTCGACTATTCGACCATTCGATAGTCGAAGTACTGTCTCTTTAAGAAAAACTTCGACCCCCTACTTCGGCAGCTAAAAGCTAGTCAATGTTAGCCTATGGGGAAGGTCCCCATAGGCTTGCCTGGGATTTTTTGATCGAAGGATTTTCCTTCGATCGTTGGATTAAAATCCCTTGAATCGTTAGATTCGAAGGATTTAATCGTTCGATCGAATGAAAAATCCTTCGATCAAAAAATCCCAGGATTTGCGCTAAATCGTTCGACTTCGATATCAAAGTCGAACGATTTTAGTTCCTAGTCGAATATCGAGGGTTAATTAACCCTCAATATTCGACCCATAGTGAATCGGCCCCTTAGTATGTTATAGAATGGCCAATTTTAAGCAACTTTTCAATTAGTCTTCATTAATTATTTATTTTATAGTTTTTAATGCTTTGCCTTTTTCTTCTGACTCTTTCCAGCTTTCAAATGGCGGTCACTGACCACATCTTAAAAGAAATGCCCTGTAAGGCTACACATTTCTAGTTATTGCTACTTTGTATACCTCATCTTTCTATTCAGGTCCTCTCCTATTTATATTCCAATCTGTTATTCAAATCAAAGCATGGTTGCTAGGGTAATTTGGACCCTAGCCACGAGATTGCTGAAATTTCAAACTGGAGATCTCCTAAAGCTAAATAACTCAAAAAAACACAAATAATAAAAAAATTGTCTCAGAATATCACTCTCTACATCAGGGATCCCCAATCTTTTGAGCATGTGAGCAACATTCAGAAGTAAAAGGGGTTAGGGAGCAACACTAGCATGAAAAATGTTCTTGGGGTGCTGTGATTGGCCATTTGGTAGGACCTATGTGGATTGTCAACCTACATTGAGGCTTTTTTGGCAGTACACCTGGTTCTATACAACCAAAACTTGCCTCCAAGACTGGAATTCAAAAATAAGCTCCTGCTTTCAGGCCACTGGGAGCAACATCCAATGGATTGGAGAGCAACATGTTGCTTATGAGCTACTGGTTGGGGATCACTGCTACATCATACTAAAAATTAACTCAAAGGTGAACAACCTCTTTAACCTCAATTGATACTGACAGGAAATACTACTTGCAACCAGTGTTATATGTGGGAATAACATATTTTAGTACTCATACTTGTTGTACATGTTTAGCTTTGTTAAGAACCTAAAAAGATAACATGGTATGGGTCAATAAAACCACAGTGAATCATGTACTAGTTTGTCAAGTCCACTAATTTATGCTATTCTGTTATACAAGTGGTGACTTCTCCTGAGTTAAAGTCTGGCACAATTGCACAATGACATACTGAGGATGTCAAGCTAAGGTGGTCTCTGGCAGAACCTGTACCAACCTTGATGGATTTTGAAGTGGTTATTGTGTGAGATTTATGAAGTGGCCACTCTCTTCATCTGTCAACCAAGAGGAGGAGTGGCTTCCTCCAAAGATTCGTATACTTGCAGTCAGTGGCGGAACTATAGAGGAAGCATACCCCACAGTCACGGGGGGGGGACCCGGAATGTGGGGTCTACATCCTCTATATTTAATTAAGAAAAATCCTTCCCAACAGGGCTGGACTGAGAATTAAAATAGGCCCTGGCATTTCAAGTAAACAGAGGCCCAAACAGCCCATACAGAGGCCCAAACAGCACCTACCAGCCCACAAAATACTGACTTTCTATGGCACCTTATAGCAGTACCTTATAGCAGGCCCTCTGGCATTTGCCAGAACCCACAGATTGCCAGTCCGGGCCTGCTCCCCAGCTGCTTTCTTACCTGCAGTGAGGAAGGGGGACGCAAGTTGGATGGGAGAGGGCGGGGAGTTGGCGGAGGAGGTGGGACTGAGGCGGAGACAGGGTGGGAAGTGGGATTGGAGAGAGCCTGGCCACTCTGAAGATTTTTTTTGCAGGGGGGCCCGGCGCACTCTAGTTACGCCACAGCATACAGAAGTCAGAATTGTGAGGGACGTTAAAATCTGACAAGGCAAATAAAGTATATACACTAACCCAGAAAGAACAAAGGAAGTAGCAGGAAAGTATAGAGATTTTTCTTTACTATTAACACGCATTTATTTAAAAAAAAAAAAAAACCGCACCAACATATTACACAGTAAAATAAAAGGGTGCATACAATAATGTCCAAATGTCATACAAATAATGACCAATACTGGAGGTAATGCTTACTTAAATGGGACCTGTCATCCTAAGAAATAATTCTAAACCCTATTTTATGATGTTAGTCAAGCAAATAAACTTTACTTACACTATATAAATTATTTAAAATCGTGTTCCCTTTATTCTTGGAATTCTAGAAAGCAGGCAGCAGCCATACTGTGGGCACTGTTATTGAAGCACAGTTTGCATTATGCCAAAATCGTGTTGATATGTCAGAATGGGGGACCTGATGGCTTTCTTGAACATTGGGGAGCAAAACTTGATTTTTATTAGATATATCTGGCATATGATTCAAATAATAATTTTTTGTTGCCACAGCACTGTATTGCGCACCCTTGGGTGTGCTTGAGAGTGTGACTTGCTGCCGTGTACCCAGGACCCTTGAGCTATGAGCACCCCCTGCAACTCCCAGCGATGTGCAGGCTTACCATAACTCCCTCTCACTCAGACTGATCCTTGGTGTGTTGTGGGACAATTCGAGTGCATCTCTACTTCTTTACTTGGACACAAACAGGCAGTCAGTCAGTATTACGATTTTCAGACAGTGGAATAAATACATAAGTATCTCAGTCAGTGGAAACCCTCCATAATTCTCAATGTTTCAGGTGAATTCCCTCACAAGGGGGTAGTACAACATGCCTTGGTGATCCCTGGCTGGCGGCTCTGCGGTGCAGCTTATAGCTGATCACTAAATAATTTATTGCTGCCTTTGAGCAACTATAACAGATCTACTATCACTAAACTTTCCTTACCTTGGCCTGACACCTGCTACCTGCTCAGACCCAATTCTGTACCCACCTCCCCACTAGGTGGGATCTAGGAGACGAGCCCTCAGCAGGGTTGCCAGGTTTACTTTTCAAAACCAGCCAAAAGTAGCCAAAAGCCATTTTAAAAGTAGCCAAAAATAGCCCATTTTATACACTGAAAAAGCTGAATAAAATAAAGTAAAACAAAAAGGGCATGAAATCAATGATGTTTTCCAATAACTTTTCTACATTAAAGAGGACACTTTTACATGTTTCCTGGAAGTTGGGAGAGATTTCTATAGACATGAAAAGTACAGTTACTTGCATTCGCTATTTACCAGGTCACTGCCAGAGTAAGGACTGTTTCATTAGTCTTTCCCAGCACCTGGTCATGTAGTCGCTGTTGTTGCCAGTGAACTACAAGCCACTCATGCTTTATACAAAGCCTTGGCTCCACATGATCTCACACAGTCACACATGCAGTTACACACAGGCAACCTGCAGCAGGTCACACTCACCACCACACGCCAGTCTCTTTTTTTAGTCACAGTCAGGCAGACTCACCACCACCACATGGGGCACCAGTCTCCTGTCCAGGTTTTTTTTCCTCTACCTACACAGCTGGGACGGGCCTGCCAACTCTAACCACTCTATTTCCATGAAAAAATTGGGCCGGTTTGAAAAGTCCAAATCGGCAGCAAATTACAAAACTAGCCCAAATCTGTAGGTTGGCGGGTTTGGGCTTTTAAAACCTGCCACTACATTTTAAAAATGGGCGAATTTGGCGATAAACCTGGCAACCCTGGCCCTCAGCCCGGTGTGCTCTGCCTTTTATATTCTCGTATACTGACACCTAAAGGGTAAACACTATGACATAAAACTTTTTTAAAGGGCAATTCACCTAGGGCTTACCTCATACCTCCCAACTGTCCCATTTTTGACAGCTCAACCCGCAGACCCTTGTTTGTACTGGAAAGTCCTGCACTGAACAGCCAGAAAAAGAAACAAAGTTTCTAACTTAATTGGCTTTTGGCAGAGAGCCCAGAATAGCCACAGCAGCAGATAAGATAATTTTGTAACAATTTCGAGATAAGCAAATAAGTAATTGTAACAATATAAGATAACAGGTCCCTTGGGAAATGTTAGACTCACAGCCTAGAGGGCAAGTCACCTTCATTAGCAAAACTGTAATAACTGGAAAAAAACAAAAAAACACAGAAATATGTTCAAATGTTCATAATCTGCCAAATTTTGTAAAATGAATATGGTAATTAGGGGGCGTGGCCACAAAAATGGTTATGGTAAAAAAAAATCGCAACTTTTTTGTCCCTCTTTTTATTTCCAAAATGTTGTGAGGTATGTACTAAAGACCACCTTTGGTGTTCAAACTAAAGGGGAAACTGCCTTAAAGGAGAATTCAACCCCCGTGTAGGCCCCCCTCCGGCTCCCGTCAGAAGGTCCCTAACTGCTCTGCAGGGAAACAATCATACTTTCAAACTGCAGGGGGAACCACCTTACTTCCCAGAACTCAAGCAGCTTTGTTTGTTTCCCTGTAGAGCAGCCAGCGATTCATATCTGCAGACCCAGTGCAGTCTGCCTATTCTGATTATTAATCAGTCTTGCTTCTATGGCAGAAATTATTTGACTTGTGCTTTTTTGATAATTT
Source organism: Xenopus petersii (assembly GCA_038501925.1). NCBI lineage: Eukaryota > Metazoa > Chordata > Amphibia > Anura > Pipidae > Xenopus > Xenopus petersii. The sequence continues at coordinate 38,266,473 of CM076674.1, forward strand.
ATGATGATCCCTAAGCTTAACCTCCCAACAGATGCCCAGACCACAGTGAGCATGTGCATGGTCTTGGTCTTGCAAAGATGTTTAAAAAAGTTACAAGATGACAGCCCAATGCGGCCAACTTTGAAAACATAAATCATTTTTTTAATTTGGCTTCTGGTGCTGTAAGTTCATGTTTATGTTTAGTATACAAAATACAGCATTTCTAACATTATTCTATTTTAGACTTTAGTTCCCCTTTAATGCCAATGCTATTAATAAGGGAAAAATATATTATCAACAGGAAAGCCAGTATTTTTATCCAGAAAATGTGGCAATCCTGTTACATGCCCAGAGACACCAACTTACTCCTTGTCATTAGAATGATAATGATTCATGCATATTTGAAATAGTTTTTCCTATTAACATTTGTAGCACCAGGGTCCAGGAATAAGATTTTAAAAATACTCAGGACTGGGCAATTATCACTCTAATGAGATGAGGGGTCTCAACTCAAAGAGTTTGTATGTTCTCCTCATGTCTGTGTGGGTTTCCTCCCATACTGTGCTTGAATTGAGGTGAAACTGGAGGGATGAGTGGTGCGACTGCAGTGTAGTAAAATAAGCCCCTCCCACAACAATAAGCCACGCCCACCACCACGAATCTGGCACCGTTTCCGTGAAGTATTTTCGTTATTTTGAATAACCACAACTAAATTTGTGTCAGACGTTGGTTTAATAAACAACTACTATTTGTCCCACCCACGTCACAGTTATAGTTCCCGTGCCTCTAGTAACATGGCATCTTCCGCCTGTGAAAAGCGATCTGCGCATGTTCCTAATGACCGGAAGCGAAAGGAAAAGCTTCCGGTGCAGTGGGAGAAGTGGGATCAGAGGCAAAAAGCGGCTATACAGGTACCTAAGAAAAGCGAGGCCTGGGCTATGAGTTGTATTTGCTCTGCGTATTAGGATTTCGTCTTTTGTTCATTCCGGACGTGCGTGTAGGAGAGAATGTAGTTTGGGGGGGGACACACTTTCCATATTGTGGCGTTGCTCCTCCCTTATTGGGATGTAGTTTCGGAGTAAATAACTAATGGCTGGCCTTCAGTCGGCTGCTTATTGATGTATTGTGTGTCATAGTAACACCGTAGTCTCCTCCTACGCCTCCTCCTCTTGCTTCAGCCTGAAACTTAGCTAGAGGCCCGCCGCACGTTTGATATCCCTGGTATTTATATTTATCTCTTATGCATGTTATATTGTTGTGCCCAGTGAGTACACCAAATAAGCACATACTGCCCCTTCTATCAGACTGGGCCCTTGTCTCTACTGAGGACACTTTGTTTATAAACACACTGCAGTGATCACGTGCTCACTTCCCCTAGCCTGATTCTTACTGTTCTACTGGCTTCTGTCTGACCTTCTGTATGTCCTCATGCCTCCAGGGTTTCCTTTCCTATATTGCTCTCTCTCTCCCCCCCCCAGGGTTGGAACAGCAGTTCATCCCATGCTATATCTACTCTTATTCATCATGCAAAATCAGTTCAAGCTCTGCTTTTTAGTTGAACTACACCTGTCAGCATTGCTATCAGGGGATCCTTGGGGTTAAGAGTAGAGCAGCAGCTACTGGAGGACCACACTTGGCTTTCCCTATAAAAGCAGTGCTTCAGTTCTGCATCTTTACTACAGAAATCTATTTACAGTACACCGTAATCAGGCCTGGACTGGCAATTTATGGATTCTGGCAAATGCCGTGAATGCTATTTATTTGGGTGGTCAGGGACTGTTTGGGCCTCTGTGTATTTGAAATGCCAGGGCCTAAGTGGAGACCAGGTCCATAACTACAGAGGGAACAGACCCTACGCCTGCAGGGGCCCCAGGAGGTGTAGGTGCCCCATGAGACCCTAATTAATAATCAGTTTCAATAAATATTGGTAAAATAGTCAAACCTCTAGACAGTTCGGGGTACCTGAAAAATAAAATAATTAGCTGTCATGCCTAGTAATATCTTGTTACACCACTGGTGAAGAGGCACAGTGGGAAGATGGCCATATATATATATATATTATATTATATATAGTTCCTGTGGGGCCGCACTCCGCCAAACTGTTTTAAACTCGGGTGCAAGGTAAAAAAAACTTTCATAGTATAAAAAAGACCAGCAACACCGATATATTTTGTGAAAAAATAGTTCAAGTGTATTGAAAATGGATATATATAGCCACTTATACATTATCTTGTATATTTCACATACTGTAGTATCATCCAGTGTATGGCCACCTTTACACTTATAAAGCATGTAGCCTATTCTACACTGCTGGTGATAGGTAGTGTTGTTTAAAGCCAATGTCACTGGCATAGGTTTTTCAATATGTTTAATAAAAATGCGTTATAAAAGGTTACTGCGATAGAAACCAGTGGCAGCCCGTTTCTAAATATTTTTAGAAAGTAATTTTAGAGTAGCATGTATATTTTGTATGTTTAAAATGTAGAGTGACCTCTATAAATCAGTTAAAGACTTGATGAGTGTGTGTCCCTATCACCTTAATCATTCTCTAAATGCAGGAAGAGCCCTTTGGCCAGGTCTATTGCAATGTGTGTTGCCAACATTTTCAATGATCAGGCTAAGACATTCCCATTATTCACTGCACCTTGAACGGATCTTAAAATACAAGTGGTATATTTCTATGCAAAGGATATCTGAAAACAGTTTCTGGAGCCTTAGACATGCTGCAGTTTTGAAAATACATCTGTACTGCCAACAACGAACACTATCCCCCATATGTAATATAAGGCATTAAGTTTTCCCAGGAGAAGTAACCCGTGATAAACATTAAGATTCTTGCATATAAACAGGTGACTAATAAATGCTACCTGCCAATGTCGGAACTGGGACACCAGGGGCCCACCTAAAAACCTTAGACTAGTGGCCCACCAAAGAACCATATGCCTGGGGGCACTCTCAGTACTATTATTATTATTATTATTCTCACTCAACCTCTATTCGCCTAGTCTCTATTCTTTACTATAATCTATTATTCCATCTATTTAGCCTCTTTGTTCTAAAAAAAAAAAAAAAATAGTAAGTGGCCAAATGAAAAAATAATCTTTAGGGGCCAGTCTGACACTGCTACCTGCTGATTCATTGCTATGGGTTACTGTAGAGTCCTGCAGCGGGTTGGGCAACTGCGGGTTCCGGTAGAAGTTCCGGTTGCGGTTATAGATGCGGTTCGGCGGTTTGCAGGTCTTCTCAATAGCTATATTTACTCCTTTTTTCTGATCACGTGTACTTCTGATGATGTCACTTCTGGTTTACAATGACAGCGCTTCCTGATTCTTGATGGTCAGCGGGTCCGGGTTGCGGATAAGGTACTTGTGGGTTGAAGCGGGTAAGAATGCGGTTGCGGATTGCAGGTTGTGGGTATGGCTTCCAAAAAATGGAAGATACTTGAAGCACAGCACCCGTCCATATTATGAATAAAAAGCCTTTATTAGATAAACATGGCAACAATCTGGATACAGCAACATTTCAGGCCCTCTTTGGCCCTTTGTCAAGCTGATAAAAAAAAAAAAAAAAAAAAAAAAAATTAGACCCGCGCGAGACACTAGGTTACTGCCCTTGGCAAACTTAGTTCCTTTAATTACATAACCCCATATGTATTTCGGTTGTACTTAGGTTTCCCTGAAAAATGTCATGTGATTAATGGGGCAGTATATACCTGTATTTAAAGAATATGGTTTGTGTGAAACTAATTTTCTGCCTATTGTGTTTATTAAGAATTATCTCTGGCAGGACTTAGTGAAGAACAATGAAATATAAAACTGCCTTCTATTTCTGCTTTCCTTTGCTCTTCAGAGGAGAAAGTAGTTAGTCAATTTTACACATTAAACCCTTTATATAATGAACTCCTCTTTATGTGTAAACCTAAGACACAAATAGTGAAGGGAAGGGCTTGTTTATATAAAGCTGTAAAGTAAATGGTAAGTAATAGTAAAGATAAAACAAAACAATAGTCCATTAAAAAGTATGTATTTTTTATTAAAAAAAAGAATAGACAAAGCACATTTTCAACATGTGACCTATTTTTTTCTCATGTTGAATGCGTTTTTCACCTTTCTACATTTGCACTACTTTTCTTTTTGCATTGTATATAGCTCTGACGTACAGTCAAATCTTTTTATTTGATGAGGTCTCAGAGACCAGAGTTGGCCTCCAATGCTGTGGGCCGAATCAGAATGATCAGATTGTTTGGCCACTGGGCCAATGATGAGACTGTTAAGGGGCCAAATATACACCTGTAGGGAGAGGACCACATCAGTGCTGGAAAGCAACCCAACTAGATTTTCTAATATTAGGAAGCCCCTAAACACAGGCCAATTAGCTGCCTGTCTATGGCCTCCTTTAGATATTGTGGTTGTAGTACAGTGTGATATAATGTGTGCAAAGAGTACAGGCTTTGATATCAACCTCTCCTGGCTGCTCAGGCCCTTTCAATTTGTAGGAAACACTTTTCATACAAAAATTGTTAGATTATCTAGTGTGCAAACAAGGCCCACAAAGACACATAACTTGACCTCCTCCTGCCAAACCCCCCACCCCCTCCCCGCTTGCTACATGGCCTGTCCGCATTTCTCCTCCCAGTCCTATTTTTGAACTCTGTCATGATGGAGGACATCAGGGTTTTTTTAAACTGGTGGAGAGACACAGACACACACTGAAATTAATTTAGAAAAATATGCCTACACTTTAGAATCCAATTGAGCAGTCGATTTCACTGTTGTAACATAGCCATTTGAATAAATTACTATTTTAATATGCTGGTAGAATGGCTGCAAACCTCACAACTAACCCATATTCTGTGTTTATAGGGGGACAGAAGTCACATCACACATTTTAGAGCTATCTTAGAATGTAGCTGAACTGTATGGGTAGAAATATAATTTATAGTGTGTTATGATTATTGTTACATATTATTTACTACCCACTCTCATTCTCTACAGCACTTTACAAATCAAGACGGGCAAAATAAAAAGCCATGCAACATACAGAAGCAAGTCGAAACAAACGGCCAGAGGGCTCTGCTCGTGAGCGAAGTTCAAGTTCAATCAAGGTAAGACAAGTTTTCTAAGTTAAATTCTAAAGTTACTGCCCATCAATGAAACTACATGAGACCTTACAGTTTGCAATACTAATTTCTAACCTGATCCTGATGCTTCTAGTCACTGACTTGCATGCTGTGTATGCATGGCTTTGTGATACTATATTATTTAAGTAACTGTTGTATCAATTGGGCCACAATTTGCCCAGTGTGTACACTGACTCGGCTGGTGGACAAACGCCATGTATGACATAGTCCTAATTGTGTCCCCTCATTGAACCTGTTACAAAGTGATATTTAATAAGGAAAAAGTATGTCTGAACTTGATAACTAAGAAACAAAGGAAGCTGAGACATGAGAAGATTAACATTTACAGAACAAAGTAAATAGAACACAAACATAGTGCAATAATATGAATTCATACCAAATTCAGCTTAATCCAATCACTTTTTGCAAAGTTTAGGTTTGAACGAATCTCTTGTTTTTGGGCGAACTGAAGCCTAAAACCAACCAAACACAGGCCGATCGTAGGAGTCTGGTCTCTCCAGATCAAGTTGGCTTACATATGGGACCAAAGCAATAGCCTGACCTGGCTTGGGATTGACCATATATCTTCCTTTAAACCAACCCAAGTTCACTCACCATCTCTGTAGCCAGATGGGCAAAACATCTGCTTGTTTGGGGACCTTGTGAAACAAAGGCCTTTATATGTATGGCCAGCTAAATATATAAATTAATGTAACTATAAAGAATTGGCAGGAGAAGGTGGCTTTTTTTTTGCTCCGAATTTCATATCCAAATTAAGGTTTGGTTTTCATGTGATTTTTTTTTGTAGATGTTGGAATTTGTTGAAATACATTTTTTTTAAATTACACCTCTAATAGAATAATAGAAGTACAGAAAAAAACTGTCTATAAACCAGAGAGAGGTGGTGAGAGATATAAAGTCCAAAGAAAAGTAGGCTAAGTGGAATTTTGGATTTTGGTAAGGTATAAATAAAAATATTTGAAGACTTAAATACTGTTATGGGATCAGTTATCCAGAAAGCTCAGAATTGCGTAAAGGCCATCTCCCATTTTACCCAAATAATCCTAATTTTTAGGATTTTTCTCTGTAATAATAAAACAGTACCTTGTACTTGATCCCAATGAAGATATAATTAAACCTTATTGGAAGCAAAACCAGACTATTGGGTTTATTTAATGTTTATGTGATATTCTAGTAGACCAAAGGTATGAAGATCCAAATTGCATAAATATTTGCTATCCAGAAAACCCCAGGTCCCAAGCATTCTGGAAAATAGGTCCCATACTTGTATTTTTAACTAAGAGATAAAAGATGAGCAATGATTGGTTCTGCTGAATTGTGCAGGATAACTATGCAATTTAATTTTTTACAGTTCTAGCCCTTCTTGACTAATCACTAGGCATACACAGAATTCCGTTTTGGATTTGGCCAAATTCTAGTTCTTTTTGCATGACATAAAACTAAACATGACAAATTTGTGTTAAAAATGAATGCACTTTTTAAATTAATTTCAGAAATGAATATGCAAATAAAGCTTGGTATTCAGCGGATTTTTTGGAGGGGGGAGTATTCAGTATTTGGCTGTACTCATCACTACCCTGTGTGGCTTATCACTAACTAGTTGGAGGATTTTAGTGGAATAGTGGGGAGTAATATGTGTGTGTATATATATTTTAGCCATACTTAGTCTGAGTGAAGTTTCTTCCTGCCTAAACCATAACCTTGTGGGGAATAAAACTTGCATTTGTGGTGGTGTTTATACAATAAGCAAACCAGTTGCATATTGTGTGAATTGATGATCAGAGATCACACTTATCTAAACTGTGGCCCCTCTCCCATTTGCAGAGACCTCAGCTGGTCAGTGGGAATGGGTGTGAGTAGATGACATTTTAAGTCAGAGTAGACAACTGTCTTGTAGGAAGGTTTATTGATACTGAGGTTCCTCACATGCCCTGATATTTAGGCTTCATGGTCAGAAATGCCTGGCAAAATCTGCAGATATCTGGCCTCCTTTAATTGCAGCTCTACAAACTCTTACTGCTATAGCAGGATGACAGGCTTGTAATGATCTATGAAGGGTTCCCAACCAGTTGTTGGACCATAAAATGGGTTTACTCTTATGCAGAATCGCCTTGCGAGCTGCCAGACTATTTCTGGGCTGGGGTTGCTGGATAGAGAAACTAGCAAGACACTGGGAATGCTAAGTGCACTATCCCGAACAATCAAGACTGAAGATGATGATGAGGACGATGTGGCAGAACTTTCAGAAGAAGAGCAAAAGAGCTGCTCCAAGCCGGTATGTGACCAGTCTTGAGAAATTTACACTGTGCAGCTCAGATTACTGACAACAGTTGGTATCGTGCAGCTAGTTTGCATGCTGAATCCCCCTCCTGCAGGCCAGTTTTGCCCATCTGACGTCTCAACGGTATAAAACCAAAAAAAAACCTTTATTTACGATTGTAGCCTTAAAGGAATAGTTCAGTGTGAAAAGAAAAACTGGATAAATACATAGGCTATGCAAAATAAAAAATGTTTCTAATATAGTTAGTTAGGCAAAAATGTAATATATAAAGGCTGGAGTGACTGGATGTCTAATAAAACAGCCAGAATCCAACTTCCTGCTTTTCAGCTCTATAACTCTGAGTTAGTCAGCGACTTGAAGGGGGGCCACATGGTACATCTCTGTTCAGTGAGTTTGTACTTGATCCTCAGCATTCAGCTCAGATTCAAAAGCAACAGATATGATCCATGTAGCACCCCCTCAAGTCTCTGATTGGTTACTGCCTTGTAACCAGGGTAACCAGTCAGTGTACACCAAGAGAGCTGAAAAGCAGGAAGTAGTGTCTGACTGACATGTTATACATCAAATCACTCCTGCCTTTATACATTACATTTTTGGCTAACTAACTATATTAGAAACATTTTTTGTTTTGCACAGCCTATCTATTTACCCAGTTTTTATTTTTACACTGAACAATTCCTTTAAGCTGAATAAGCATTATAGTCAATACACAAACTACTCTACTGTTCTCTTTATCAAACATTCTTTAAAGATTCTTCTGTTTCCAGGCATTCCAGCTTAGCTGTCCTTTGGCATTCTAGCTGTCAGTTTTTAAACATATCCAGGGGACATTTTAGGCCCACACCTTCTGTAGCATTTTCCAAAGGTGTGACTGTCTTGTACGGCTTTTTCTCTAATTGTACAGTGAAGCTCTTTCAAAAATATCTTGATAGGGATAATGTCTGGCATTTGTGCCAGCCGGCCCATCAAAGCTTTTCTCTGGCTTCTTATTCCTTCCCAAGTAGATTTTATATGGCTTAGAAGTATCCGTCAGATCATTGTGTTGCTGCATGGTGAAATTGCCATCAGTAAAGCATTGACCACACAGGGTGGCATGATGTTGTAAAATAATGAAACCACAAAAACTCAACGTTTCATGGGAGTCACTCCCTCCCTGTGTCAGGATTCTGATGAATGCAGGGAGTGCTCCCCCACCCTGGAAAGTTTGAGTTTGTGTGGTTCGCTGGCAGAATAAATGGGTTAAGTTCCCCAGCTAAAAGCTACATATGTGCGGTCTCTGTTTTCTACTCTACATGTAATTTTGGATGTTGGCATACGTCTAGGCCCTAGGGATCAAGCACCATGGGAATATATCTAAAGGTGGCCATAGACATAACAATTACGATCTTTCCTGGAAAGGATTTTTCCAGGAAAGATTGTTTGCTTCAATAAACACGCATAGAGCTGAATTGTCCGATATACATATAGAAACAATAAAATACTACCTCTATATGATGATTCAGCACTAACAATGGCCGATGTCCGTGAGCCTTCAAAGGCACCAGCCCAATCAACGAGCCGACCGATATCCAAGTCTTCTGTCCATATTGGTCTGCTCGCCTCCCACCATACATGCACCGAATATTGGACGAAAATTTTCATGTGATATCAGTGTGTTTATGGCCATCTTAAGGCTCTGTGCAACTGTACACTCTGTTTGGTATCATGTCGTAAAAAACATATATATCGTGATTCCAAATTTTGGAACACTAGAATATGTTGAGATATAGTGCTTGAGATCTATTGGTTGGGAATATGTATCTTTTTTTCTGGTAAGTTTAATACACGAGAGACAAATGTTTGAGTAAGCTGTGAAAAGGAACTCTTTAGAGGGACAGTATACCCCCATGTTCAATAATTAGTGCTTGTGCTGAACATACTTCTTGTCTTTTGTTCTAATCACAAAAAATCTATTTTTAGTTTTTTCTGCTAAACAAGGTAACTCAAGTTACTTTATGTTTGGTACATGCAAGGTAGATATAGATTTCTAATGCACGGATAATCCCCCTGCATAATGGACTCTTGATGACAAAACGGCCACAACTAAGGGTATAGGGAGCGAGGTGTATACTTGTACTTACATGGATCAAACATGCCCCATTAAAAAGCAGAGAGGCAGCTGCTGTTTGCTGAGCTCATAAAGGGATTCTAGAGCAGAAGCATGGGAGTAGGTTCTAAGGATTGGTTAGCCTTATATAAATGGGGGCTTTCAATAATTTCTTTTTAATATGTAGCCAGGATAAAAATTCTGGTGTTACTTTAGAAGAGAGATTGGTTATTATACCTAATATAACTCAGGTGGGAGTTAAAGTGGACCTGTCACCCAGACACAAAAATCTGTATAATAAAAGTCCTTTTCAAATTAAACATGAAATCCAATTTCTATTTTTTATTAAAGCATTCATAGCTGCTGTAAGTTCATTTAAAAGTCTCTGTTGTCAATCAAATATTGTCTGACACTCCTCTATGCCAGTGGCATAGAGGCGGGGCAGACAATTACTTTCACTTTCTATTCAGAACTTACTAGATGTCACTGCTCTCCACACATTCCCCTGTTCTCTTAACCATTTAATTGTGTAACCAGGGCATGGAAATTGAAATTGGGTCCCCCATTCTGGTGCACAAACAAGATTCTGAGATGACACAAGGCTTGACTTAATAACAGTGTCCACAAAATGGCTGCTGCTTGCTTGTTATAATTTTGAATTCCCAGACTGAAGGAAACAAGATTCAAATAATTTTATATAGTGTAATTAAAGTTCATTTTGCTTGACTAATGTGATAAAATAGGATTTTGAATAATTTCTTTGGGTGACGGGTCCCCTTTAAAGCATCAGGCAGTGCATGGAAAGAAAATAGGGCTCATTTACTACAAAATAACAAATCTATAACATTACATTAACTTTTATCATATATATTTACACACACATACATGCAAACTGGAGTATTTGTGCAAATCTTTTATGGAAGATTCAGTGTTTTGGCTAAAAATTCTGGTTTCAGTGCATTACATTTCATTAAGTAATGTGGATTTATTTCACTGGTTACTCATGGCTCTTGTGTATTATGTGTATACAGTTATTAATGCCATGTTTAGCATCAACTTTGCACAATTGTTGGTTCTCAGAACTACAAGAAGGATGAAGTTACACCAGTGATCAGTATTATTTGCAATGGAACAGTGAAATCATATGGCAAACACCTATGTGATGTTTTTTTTACTGTAACCTACCTGTCTTTACTATAAGCTATATGTTTTTACTTTAAGCTATCAGTTTTGCTCTGTTTTAGGCTCAGCAGAAAGAGACTGATCTTCTTGATCCAAGCCAGACCTCATTGACTAATCAAGCCAGTAAAAGCCATAAGAAGGTATGAGACATATTATCAAAAGACAGAGTCAGAGTAACCCTTACTATGTTGTGTTTGTGACATTGAGTCTATTTTGCAGGCATTTCTTACCGATGAGAATGCTTCATATTCATTTAATATGCACAGGAGTTATATCTGTGAGCACTGTTATGGGGCCTTCAGGAGTAGTTACCACCTCAAAAGACACCAATATATTCACACAGGTGAGGAGAGAGCCCAGTGTCACATGTTGTGTCATTATTTGTGCCCATGAATGAGATTCTTTCTACATCCTTCTCTCACAGGTGAGAGGCCATATGAATGTGACATGTGTGAAATGAAGTTCATTCAGAAGTATCACCTGGATAGACACAAACGAGTTCATAGTGGGGAAAAGCCATATCAGTGTGAGCGATGCCAACAGGTAATTACTCATATATTGTTATATTCATATTATCTACTGCTTTCTTAGACCTGTGCCAGTTTCCTTTTCCTGCTGCAACATGAATGCATCTGTTGCGCCTCATCCTCCATAAACTTGCCTTTCTAATTGGTGGATACAAAGATGTCGAGATTCCAATTCAACAGGTCAAACGTGTGCAAAGTCTCTGAGAGTGCTCCATTTGCAGTAATAACATGGCAACCAATTACAAGATTTTTTTTTTTCTGCTGCCTGACACTTGGTTACTCAAGACCACGGGTCCCCAACCTTTTTTTAACCTGTGAGCAACATTCCAATGTAAAAATAGTTGGGGAGCAACACAAGCATGAAAATAGTCCCTGAAGGGATCAAATAAGGGCTGTGGTTGGCTATTTGGGAGTTTCTACGTGGACTGGCAACCTACAGGAGACTCTGTTTGGCAGTACATGTATAGAAAGTTCAAAAGGAACCGCTCAGACTCACCACCCGTGGAGGGTTGAAGTTCGGCAGCTTAAATCATCTGGGTGCAGGAATCTTTCAGTGTCCCACGCTGTGCAAAATACAAAGGAGAAAGTGACGAAGTTCCGCACTCCAGACACTGAACTGTAGTTTAAAACTTGGGAATCTTTATTTAATCCATTTTAAAATACGCTGCTGGCTTGACGCGTTTCGGGCATAGCTGCCCTTAATCATAAGCATAAACAAGAGCACGGTTAGGACATAATTGAAATAGTCAAAGCTGACAGTGACCCCTGATGGCAGAATATGGTAAGGGATTTCTTAATGAATCTACCAACACACAGATCCGACACAAAATTATAATAAAAATATACTTATTTGTTAATTTTTTTATATTTACTTTTTTTTTTGTTCAGTATATTTTTATTATAATTTTATATCTGATCTGTAACCTGCCGTATTGGTAGATACATTGTATACTATAGTTATCCATTCATTAAGAAACCCCTTACCATATTCTGCCATCGGGGTCACTGTAAGCTTTGAGTATTTAAATTATGTTCTTACCGTGCTCTTGTTTATGCTTATGATTAACGGCAGCTGGGCCTGAAACGCGTCAAGCTAACAGCGTGTTTTACTATGGACTAAATAAAGATTCCCAAGTTTTAAACTACAGTTCATTGTCTGGTGTGCGGAACTTCATCGCTTTCTCCTCTGTTTGACAGTACACCTGGTTTTTATGCAACCAAAATTTGCCTCCAAACCAGGAATTCAAAAATAAGCACCAGCTTTGAGGCCACTGGGAGCAACATCCAAGGGGTTGGTGAGAAACATGTTGTTCATGAGCCACTGGTTGGGGATCACTGGCCTAGACCCTACATTTTACACATGTTGTTACATTTTAATTCTTTTAAAAGACATGGTCCACTGTCATGTTTTATTGGCCTCTCCTAATTCCAATACCCCTTTAGTAGCATGTAGATGAAGAAATTGTGTGACGTGTCCCTATCAGCACAGTATTTCCATTATCTTTGCCACATTGTTGCATCACAAATGAAATAAGAGGGCAAGTTTGCTATTAGTGGGAGGTTGTGTTACTTTTTGAAGTTGAATGACATTGTCCTCTCTTTGTCTCTTGATAGGCCTTCTCACGGACTGACAGACTTCTGAGACACAAAAGGATGTGCCAAGGGTGTCAGTCTAAAATCGGGGAGACAGATTTTATGTTGTAGTTTGGGAATTTGTATGCATCATCCTGTAGCTTGCAGACCCGACATTTCTTTATTCCATTCAGGACAGATTTATCGTAGGCTCTGGTGTTTTCGGAACACCACGAAAAGATAGTGAAGAGACACGACTCCTTAACAGAGTGATTTCTCTCCTCTTAAACACATGTGCTTGTTCTTATTCAAATACAGAATAAGAATTTTAACTGCGAGTCTTGGACCTTCAAGCCCAGTTCCAAAAGTCCTAAATGTGGCCCTCCAGTGGAGCAGATGTATTATTCCCGGGCCTCGGTGACTGATCGCTGAATCAGTGTCCGTTTTCTAAGTAACATTTTTAGAACTTACATTTGAGGGAAAATCCCTAAGTTTAATGTAAATCTCTTTATATTGTTATTTGATTTTTATATATCATAATGATCTCATGATTGTTTTAATGGGACCAATAGTTTGATGTTTTTTGTTTTGTACCATCTGGTAATCTGATTTTTTTTTTTGTAATTGTGATAAATATTAGCAGGACAGGAAACTGAAGCCTCTGAAACAGGGTAGTGACGGTTAATTGAGTTGTTGTCCTTATATATATTGTGTGAATTAATTTCACACTGGGATATTTCCACACCCATTAGTAACAATTTATCAGTTAATTCTTCAAATGAAAGAATTAGTTTTGAGGCCTGCAGTCCACTAACACCACACTAACAGGTTACATGGGAATTTCACCTTGCAATAAACATTTAGTATGGGTTTTAGTATGGCATTGATAGTGGTATCATTTTTATTTTATTTTTCTTAAATTAATTCCCCCAGACCATAACTTGAAACCCTACAGGGGTTATGTAATAAAATGCACTTAGTTTGCCCAGGAGCAGTAACTCATAGCCACCAATCAGCAGGTAGCATTTACTGTCCACCTGTTTAAACGCAATCATCTTATTGGTTGCTATGAATTACTGCTCCCGGGCAAACTTAGTGCCTTTTATTACATATGGGGATATGTGTGTCAAGCCTCTGATTGTGAGGTGGGATTTTCCTTATATATTATTTATCTTTTTATTTAGATGTTCATTCTTGTTTCAGTATGTCTTTCAAACCACTACCTGGTTGCTAGGGTCCCTGGGTCTCTAGCATCCAAATTACCGTTAAACTAGTGAGATGCAAGAGAAAAATATAATACATTTAAAATAGACATTTTAAAAAAAAAAAAAATCAGATTAGCTGCAAATTGTCTACCTGGCTGACCAGACTTATAGAAGAAGTATAAACCAGTAATGTAAAGTATAAGGGCTATTACATTTATAAGGGCATTAGGCCATGGGGAATAAATGCTATATCATAGTAAAGTTAGCTTTAAAGGAGAAGGAAAGCCTAAAAGTAAGTAAGCTTTATCAGAAAGGTCTATATAAATACACCAGTAAACCCTCAAAGTAATGCTGCTTTGAGTCCTCTGTCAAAAGAAACACTGCATTTCTTTCCTTCTATTGTGTACTCATGGGCTTCTGTATCAGACTTCCTGTTTTCAGCTTAAACCTCCAGGGCTAGGGCTTGAGCATGCTCAATTTGCTCCTCCCTCCTCCACTCCCTGCTGTAATCTGACCTCAGAGCTATAAGTGAGCAGGGAGAGTCTCAGGCAGGAAGTGATGTCACAGCAAGCTAATATGGCAGCTGGTATCCTCAGAGAGAGCTTCTAGAGCTGTTTACTCAGGTATGGTAAAGCATTCCGCAGAATAAATATAGTGTAATAGCTTGCACTATTGTGGCTATCTATTGGTAATAAACTGCTTTGGTAGCTTTCCTTCTCCTTTAAGGTTACACACCACTTTTAAGGCCCTTCTGTAACTTGGTAAACAGAGAGGCTGTCAGCACCCACCCTAATCTGCCTTTGCCCTCACTATAAGGCAAGTCACCCTGCCGTATGGTAGCCACACTGTTTCCCACTGGAGATATCATTATATGTTTAATATTTAGCAGCCACTGGAGAGCCGTAGTCACAGATCAAGCACAGTAGCAATGATGTGAATAAAAGGAAATTCTATACAGTAAATATGTACATACATATATATATATATACACGTATGTGCATAAAATTCATTTTTCTTACTCCCACCACAACAGACTCATCAAGCTCAATATTGATTGCTCTAAGGCAAATGGTTTTAGCTTTATGAAAGCTGTGAGATATTTTTATTGTTTCATGTCACTTGAGTGCATGTTTTCTGGATGTTTGATTTAATGATCATATTAAAACTGCTGCCGGCACACTAATCAGTAGTGAGACACTGCCAGTCGTCACTGGGATGGACTGTAGCTTTAAAGAAACCCTATTTTGTGCTTGTCATTTACTCTCTTGTTTTTTTTTTTTACATGCTAACTTTGTTTTTCTTTTTAAATTAGTCACAACGAGGAGACGCTGCTTATACATGATGAATAACACAGTGCTGTAGGACACAGGTGCAGTGCCTGTAGTGAGTCTGTCTTCCATTATAAAATAAACCCCTCCATCTGCTGCTTATAGAAGCAGGGGAGACGCAGCAGAACATAGGGACACGGGTCTTGGGCACCCTACTTTGTGTAGCTTATTACAAGCATTGTGCCACTTATCCAACATGCAGCATGTTCCTGGGTTATATTAACATGATATTAACTGATAACATTGACATGATGATATTGTACAAAAAACTGCAGCATCCTGGGGTAAAAATGCTTTGGATAGTCTTGTTCCCCCCCCCCCCACTTGTCCAGCACTTGTCTAGGTGGTGCAACATTTCATTAATCCATTTATTTTCAGAAAAAAGTGTCAGTTTTAAGTTAAGTTAGGGTAGGGCACAGAAGGTATTTGCCCTCAGCCTCAGTGGGTGATTGGGTGATGTTATACAAAGACTTTATCCATTGTGTTACAATTATAGGGTATATTCGTATATATTTCAAAGATATCCATCCTGCAGCTCCCTGCTTGTTGAACTACAATACTTTTCAGGCTGTCAGAAGGATTCTAGGAATTGCAGTCTAACAGCTGGGAGGCCACATCTTGGATATTGTAATATATGTATCCCGCCCTCTTGGAAAATCGGGTCTTAGCCTTCCTGCCAGGGACCCCCTTCTCGTCGGTTACCTGGTACAAATGACAATATAGTAACTACTGCTATTAAAAAGGCAAAAGTCTTTTCTCTGTATGTTTATTTTCATTGTAACCTTTTTTGATGGTTTTGCTTTAACATTAGACTAGAGGGAAATATTTTTAAAATGTAGATTTTTTTTTAACACTGTACAGTCTGTTGTACCCTTTTCCCATCCTACTGCCTGGGTGTTTAGAATATTTAAATAAACGTGTTTTTGATACCTGTTTTGTTTTTTTCCCCAGTAACTCTTCAATCTAAAACAAAACAACAGGCCTTAGGGCTGGTGGCCATAGACGCACAGATATCGTACAAAACAAATTTTCGTCCGATATTCGTTGCGTGTATGGTGGAAAAAGAGCCGACCGATATCGGCAGAAGACTTGGATATCGGTCGGCTCGTCGATCGGGCTGGACGGAAAATTTTGATCGGGTGCCTTTGAAGGGACCCAAACATCGCCCATTGTTAGTGCTGAATCGTCAGATACAGGAAGAATTCTATTGTTTCTTCCCGTATATCTACCTGTATATCTGACGATTCAGCTCTACACTTGTGTATTGAAACAAACAATCTTTCTTGGAAAGATCTTTTCCAAGAAAGATCGTAATTGTTACGTCTATGGCCACCTTAAGGAGGATCAGGCAATCGCATTGGGCATTAAAACCTATATGTCTGCCCAAGCACAAAACCATCACTTCTCTGTAATCCCTTACATGTGTGGGTGAGGACAGGGCTGGAGCTTTTTAAATGGGTTACAGTTCAGTACCCTGTAACTTCTACTTCTTCTGCAGGCCTGTCCACTTCACCAGGTGATGTTCTGCGTTGGATGTTTTTCCTGCCTGTAACAAAGAGCTGCAGTGAGTGCCGACTCCTACATGAAGAGACACATTCTGAGAGGGGGGTAGTGAACAGTAACTAGACAGTAGGAATGCACCGAATTAGGGATTCAGCCTTTTTGAGCAGGATTCGGCTGAATCCTTGTGCCCAGCCAAACCCGAATTTGCATATGTAAATTAGGGGCAGGTAGGGAAATCATGTGACTTCGTCACAAAAGATTTTTTTTCCACTTTTTCTTTTCCCGCCCCTAATTTGCATATGCAAATTCAGATTTGGTTAGGTATTCGGCCAAATCTTTTACTAAGGATTCGGGTATTCGGCCGAATCCCAAATAGGGATTCAGTGCATCCCTACTAGACAGATTTCCTAATTAAATTTATATTATGGACGCTTCAGCCCCAAATATTTGAATTTTTCAGGGGGGCCAGAAAAAAATGGTGAAAAATCCAGGAAAATGTGAAATACATTATGTGGCATATTTATCAAGGGTCGAATTTAGAATAGAAAAAACGTCAAAATTCAAAAAGACCAACCGAAATTAAGTCAAAGTTTTGTTTTTTTTTTAGTTGAATAGGTCCGTTTTCGATCGAATAGGTTCGTATTTGGGCCGAATTCGAAACGAATTAACAGCGCAATCGATCAAATTCGATTCGTTTTTCCCAAAAAAAAGACCACCAAATTGACTCCAAATAGGTTCTAGGACGTCTCCCATAGGCTAAAACAGCAATTCACATGTCATGTTCTGCAACAAGTTGCAGCATTAAACGGGTAGTTTGATTTAGCTTTTTGTTCAACAAGTCTCCAGCCAGGAATTTCAGCATCTATCTGGTTGTTTGGGTCCAGTTTCCCCTAGAAACCAGGATGTGGCTTGAATAAGAGAATGGAATATGGATAGTTGGGTTATTGAATAGAAAGAGTCAGTTGGAGGACCAAATAAATCAGGAACTATAAAAAATTAAGACCAATTGAAATGTTTCTAAGAATTGGTTTTTCTGCAACATGCTAACAGAAAGGCGAACCACCGATTTAAGGATTCTTTTACCCGAGCTAAAGCAGAGTCCTATTTCCTGAGCAGTTTTTTGGCCTCGGCCTACTCTATGCCCTTCAGTAGCTGCTTCCATCGCTGGGGAAACATGCGTGGTGCAATATTTGTGAGATCTGAATCCTTCTGCTATAACCAGTGAGTTCTTCAATAATTCTCACCATTTCTCTACGACTAGGGTGAAATGAGGCTGAGCTCGACCTCTGGAAAAACACAGCCAGAGAATCTGCCCCTCGGTGTGACTGCACCCAAATACACTGACGGATTTTGATGTTGAAATGCAAGATTTTGGTCCTAGTCTTAAGCAGCTCTTATTCAGCTTTTACTCTTTCCCATCCTTATGGCCGCCCTGCTAAAGCTGATGGGACATAGCTAGAAATACACACAATCTGGATTTAAAATGCTTTAATGGGCAACAGGATGGAAGCTTAACTAGTAGCAACAAAGACCAAACAAAAACAGCAGATTCAGCAAGAAATAGGCGCATATATATATATCTCATAGTTAAGACCATTTTTCCCTAAAAGAGCAATGTTGGTGCTACATAAATAAACACAATAAATACACATTAATTCAGCATTTACCAGTGTTACACTGTTTATTGTGAAAGCTTCTCAGTGGTAGAATATTTAATTGCTGTAATGTTTTCTTCATACTAAACTATCATCTTCATATAAATTTGCATCAGTTTCTTACAAATAATGAAATAAACACAGCTCTTGGTAGTGGACTTGGAGGCAACTTGATGCATAAACACACATTTTCCAGTGTCTAGCACAAATAATCAGCATTTGTTGACACATACGGTATGTAATGCAGTATTCAGAAGCGCAATTCACTCCTGACTGACAGAATGATGTTCAACATACTTTATATTCTGCTTTAAAATCATCTTTTTCTCTGCCAGCTCTCACTTTTGGGGCTTTGGGTGAATTCCTTGTGCTCAGGGGCACTGCAGCCATGAGGCAGGTTAAGAAACTTGCAGCAAAAAAGCTGCTCCAGCCAAAATTTAGTTTTTTAATTCAGAATTTTGTATTTTCTAGTGCAAGTGTTGGGACTCATTTGGTTTTTGATGATATGACAGGGGCCTGGTAGTCTCAGTATGTTAAATGGTGTAAAGAGCACTGGCTGGGAGACAGTACCATCACATACCTCCCAACATTTTGTAAATACAAAGGGTCAAAAAGATTTGCTGCTCAGAGTTTGTGGCCACATCACCTAATTACAAAATTTGGCAGGTTATGAAAGTTTGATCACATTTCTGGTTTTTATGTGTTATTACAGTTTCGCTAATGAAGTTGAATTGCCCTTTAGGGCAGAGCCACACGCGAAGATACGGGGATATTTAGCCCCGCAACAAATTGCCTCTTCTTCAGGCAACTAATCTCCCTGAACTGCCTTCCCGTCGGCTAGAATCTAAATCTAAAAGAAACTTCGGAAAATGAAGTGATCCAAGTGCCATCTAGCCGTCGGGGAGGCTTTTCGGGGAGTTTAGTCGCCCGAAGAAGAGTCGATTTGTCGCCGGGCGACTAAATCTCTCCGAATCAGTAGATTTCAGTAACAAACCCAGGACCGCGGGCTGAGCTGTCAAAATCCGGACTGTCCCGAGAAAAACGGGGCGGTTGGGAGGTGTCATCACCAGTTGAAAAGTGTACTTTACTGTTGCCGAGGATACCCTAATTTAGAAGAAAAAGAGACCTTTTACGTTTTTCTTTACAAATTGTACAAAATTAACGTCGATTGCAAAATTTTCAGGGCAGAACGTTCTGCATGTGTAATACTTTTGGGGTCTCCTTTACTCCTGTGCGCATGTGTTTTTCTGGCAGCCCCTTTTCAGAATGTAGGTGGGGTTGGGCATGAGACAGGCTTGCTCCCAAATACTCACCTTTCTTTCTTGGGATTATGGATCTGTTTAGTGAAGTGTTTCACTGCAGAGCTTTCTACATCTGACTCCAATGTTAGCTCAGACACTATTCCCTACATTTTGATGTTGCCTTATCAGTATGACTTCCCTCCATCAACACTAAAAAACACCCACTTGCCATTGGTGCAGAGCACACAGCCATAAACATGTTGCCTGGCCACCAAATCTTTCCCTACATCTCTGCCATTCTGACATCAGGGGGAATAGAACTGGCATCATATTCAATCTGTCTCTCCAGGGTGTTTGATTTGTTCCGATACCCCTTATATATCACAGAACTCTGTTTATAAGCACCAATTGTCTCTTTATAAATTATTACTGAAGAATTGTCTAATATGGTGGCAGTTTTATACAGAGCTTTTTATATCCAAAACTAGAAATAGAAAGAAAATAAGAAATATAAAACACCTCAAATACCCAAGGCCTAATTATCCTTTTAAAATACAGCTCCTTTTCATTTTCCTATAGTTAGCAAGTACGATACACATAATAAATAACATATCCGAGATGCATTGTGGGTACTCCTTAACTGCAGTTACTGAGAAATCAATATGAGGCCTCGGCACAATTCCCCAGGTTTTCTGTATGGTGAAAGGAAACAATGTTTGGAGACCTGACAGTGCAGATAAGAGATTTCTTGCTCATCACTCAATGAAATTTGGATTCTTCACAGTTGTCGTAGCACTTTTATACAGAGGATTATTTAACTGTAACAAGAGAAAAACAAAAATAATGGTTCAGACTCACTTTTTCAAAGTGTTTCATATTTCTCTGTAGTTTTACTTAATGCCACTAAGACTGAGGTAGAATTCTGCAGAATCATCTTTTTCAGGTATTCAGATTCAGCCCTTTCCTAAGTTTGCATTTTGTGCCTGGAAAAGTAAAAGGTAAAGTGTTTGCAATGGGGGTTAGGCTAGGGCCAGATGGGGCCGAAATCAGCCTGCTGAGATCTATTCTGAGATCAATTTCAGATACTAGTGTCCTCTTCTTGTTTCACATAGTAACATAGTAAGTTAGGTTGAAAACCTTTTAACTCCATTTTAACCTGCCTAACTGCCAGTTGATCCAGAGAAAGGTAAAAAAAACCCATCTGAAGCCTCTCCAATTTGCCTCAGAGGGGGAAAAAATTCCTTCCTGACTCCAAAATGGTAATCGGACCAGTCCCTGGATCAACTTGAGTTGATTGAGTACTATGAGCTATCTTCCATAAACCTGTATTCCCTCACTTGCTAAAAAGCCATCCAACCCCTTCTTAAAGCTATCTAATGTATCAGCCTGTACAACTGATTCAGGGAGAGGATTCTACATCTTCACTGTAAAAAACCCCTTCTGAATATTTAGGCGGAACCTATGCATCCACAAGCCTTGGGTCAGCTCCGGCATGAACTCACCTGGCGGATTTCAGCTTGAAATGCGAACACTTGCATTTCTTCACCAAAATCTGCCGAGTGTGTTCGCTCCGGAGCCAACTCAAGGCTCTGGACATGAAACAAGAAGAGGAAACTGCTAATAGTCAGGGGCTGAAATCAGCGGATTTCTGGCCCTATCCGTAGTATTTTCCAAGAATCTGGTAACAACAACTTGAGTAATGATTTCCTAACCTTATCTTACCTACTCTATATTGCAAGCTGGACCACCCAGAAGAGCAGTTGCAATTCAGCTCTATGGAAAGTTGTGACCTGCCCAGGAACAGGAGGCATCTGGGTCTGTGTTGGATGCTAAGATTTACCCCAGTACCCATGAATGTGAATAGGTCGTGTAACCTATTTTTGTGGATGGATGAGACCAATGTAGAACCTTTGAGCTTGAATGAAAAGCGTTATGTTGGAGAAAGGTAAACACTGCATTCCAGCATAAGAACCTTTTCCCATCTGGGTAACATGGAGGTGGCAGTATTATGGCTATGGCCTGCTTTGCTGCCTCTGTACCAGGATAGCTTGTCATCACTGAACGATCTACGAGTTCTGAATTGTACCAGCAGATTCTGCAGGAAAATGTCAGGGTGTCTGTCCATGAACTGAAGCTTAAGAGAAAGTGGGTCATGTGTGCAAGTTGAGCTACCAAAAGTTACTGGGGGTCATTTATAAAGTTCACACAGCAAATATATATTTGCAAATGGATGTATTGTCTGTGTTTTTCCCTGAACACTGAAATAATTGCACCGCTGTGCCCCTCTTTCTGTTTTTTGTGTATTTGCATTGTGCAAAAAATATTCACAAATGGTCATTGTGCCCGAAAATAGCTTTTTGCAAATATTTTCTCTGCCACCAAAGTTCTGGCATAACTGCATAAATATTCTCACTTTACAATTAGCCCTTATGGACATTCGCAGTGCGAATATTATTATTATTATTATTATTATTAACATGTATTTATATAGCGCCAACATATTGCGTAGCACTGTAAAGTAAATGTGATTATACAACTAAATCACATGAATTATATACATAGAATATATGGAGTTACATACATCACAATCAATACAGGTACAAAAAGGTGAGGAAGGCCCTATGCATAGGCATACAGTCTAAAGGGAAGGGAGTAATACACAAGGTGTGGGAGGGGACAAGATCGAATTAAGTGGGTGAGAAATGTGGTATTGTATGTGGTGTTGCATTTGGTAGTTAAGCAGAGTGAGGGTAGGCTTCTCGGAAGAAGTGCGTTTTAAGAGATTTCTTGAAAGCAGAAAGATTGGGAGAAAGTTGGACAGACCGTGGGAGAGAGTTCCAGAGGAGGGGTGCAGCCCTTGCAAAGTCTTGAATGCGAGCATGTGAGGAGGTAATGAGAGAAGAGTTGAGTAGCAGGTCAGTAGAGGAGCGTAGTAAGCGGTTGGGTGAGTATATAGAAATTCCCAATTCTGTTTGTGCATTAAATACACAGTCTTATCCAGCTTTATAAATATGACCATGCGCAGGGCAAATATTTTCACTGTGCGAATCTTTCTGCGCTGCATGAAGTTTATAAATGAGCCCCAGCGTTTTAAAATGGCAGAGTAAGGAAAAGTCCCGACCTTAATCCTATAGAAATGCTGTGGAAAGAGCTGAAGTAGGGAGTTCATGTCAGGAAACCCACCAGTATCCCTGGGCTGGAGCTGTTCTGTACGGAGCTGAATAGGCTGAATTCTTTCCAATCCAATGATGAGCAGTTACCAGAAATGTTTATCTGCCCAAGGTTCACATACTTTGTCTGATTTCTGTATAATTTGTACCTGTCTCTATGTTCATTTTTCCTCCTTACTATTAGATGTCTTATTAGACAACAGACTCCACCTCCAGTTGGTAGAAAGTTTGGACCTGCAGTTCCCTGTTACAGGTGTCCCCCCAGTGCTCACCTCGTTCCATTGTGCGTTACTTTGCTCTTTCTGAAAGCGTTTGTACTCCTGTCTGTCATAGATTTCCACAGTAATACGCAAAGTGACAATAATGATGAGGCCGATTAAGGCGATACCAAGAGTCAGGCCAAGGATGAGATGCTTTGTTACATTAGCTGCTTCTGTGGGAAAGATTGGGAGAAATTTAGTAAATTGCCTTTCTGGTTTCAATAAAGCATTGTCGCAGCAGTGTAGGGGGTCACTTTATTATTGTCATGGACACATTATCTTGTGCATAGGCCCTCCTACATGTAGATCATCTTCCACCCGCTTGCACCAATATAGATTCCATGTATGATATCACCGTAAGGGAATACAGGTGTGGAATCCATTATAAGAAACCCCGTTATCCAGAAAGCTTCAAATTACAGAAAGGCCGTCTCCCATGGACTCCATTGCATCCAAATAATCCAAATAATTAAAAATTATTCTCTTTTCTCTATAATAATAAAACAGTGCTTTATACTTGATCCCAACTAAGATATAATTAATCCTTATTGGAAACAAAACCAGCCTATTGGGTTTATTTCATGTTTACATGATTTTCTAGTAGCCCCAGGTCCAGAGCATTCTGGATAACAGGTCCCATACTTGTATAAACACAGCAGCATTATTATGCTTTATGTTGGCATGCCAATAAATGGAGCTAAAATGAATACCTATGTTGACCTATAGTTGATAAATGCATGATACAGTATATTCTCTTGTCCTGCATTATATTTAAAGAGGAACTTTCAAAATTAGTTCTTATTTTTTGCTAATGGAAGAATGCAAATTGCTTAATATTTTTCAGAATCAAATACAGACATTATTGCATTATGGAGACTGATCTATGATTGGCCTAAGTCTCAACAATTATAATGAGTGGGCTATCCTGTAACCCCAGGGTTGGATGGGCTCAAGTTACAAGTAAACATGGATGGGACATCTACTGGCTGCACTTTGTGTAAGTGACCCTTTTCTTTAACATTTAGGGGCAGATTTATCAAGGGTCGAATTTCGAAGTACAAAAAACTTCGAAATTTGACCATCAAATTGAAAAACTTCGAATTCAAGTTTTTTCACCGACTTTGGCAATCCCACGATCGAATAAAAATCGTTCAATCGAACAATTCAAACAATTTTAGCGTACGATCAAAGGATTTTTATTCGATGTGTAAAGACTTAGAAAAAGTTTGTAGAAGGTCCCCTTAGGCTAACATAGCTATTCGGCAGGTTTAATTTGGCAAAGGATTGAAGTCGAAGTTTGAAGAGACAGTACTTCGATTATGGAATGGTCGAATATTCGAATGATTTTTACTTCGAATCAAAGTTGAAGTAAATTCGAAGTCGTAGTATCCTATTCGATGGTCGAAGTATCCAAAAAATAACTTTGAATTTCGAATATTTTTACTTCAACCCTTGATAAATCTGCCCCTTAACCTTTAAATCTATGTGATTAAGTGCTACTCTAAGACAATTACCAAATGATATTGCCTCTCTATAAGAAACACTGTGAATTGTTTTAAGGTGTTTATACTAAGAGCTATGCTTAGACGAATGCCCACTGAACTCTAATTTGCTTTTTTACCTTGCTTTTCTTCCACTGTTATTTGATAGAAACCACCCTCTTCCCTCACAAGGAATGTAATGAAGTCTTCTCCTTTTTCCTTGCACATTTTTTCATTGTCGATCGACAAAGGAGCTTTGGCCAGGGTGACATTGACATTGGGACAGGAGGAGCTGCAGTTGTTTCTCAGGGTGCCTTTTCCAAACGCCTTGCATTCTGCACAGTTACTGCAGGACACACAGAAATCCAGCCCATTTTATACAACAGCAGAACCTTTACATATTTATATTTCAATTTTAACTTTTAGGGGGTTATTTATTAAAGGACAAGGAAAGTCTAAAATAGAATTAGGCTAGAAATGCTGTATTTTGTATAATAAATATAAACATGAACTTACTGCACCACAAGCCTAATCAAACAAATAATTTATGCTTTCAAAGTTGGCCACAGGGGGCTGCCATCTTGTAACTTTGTTAAACATCTTTGCCTGACCCTGACCCTGCACATGCTCAGTGTGGTCTGGGCTGCTTAGGGATCGTCATAAACAAAGCTGCTTGAGTTCTGCATGGCTGGGAAGTAAGGTGGGGGCTCCCCCTGCTGTACATAAGTATGATTGTTTCCCTGCTCAGCATTTAGGGACCATCTGACAATTTCTATCCACAGCAGTAAATGAAGGGAGATTGTCACTGCATACAGTCAGGTTTCTTATAAAATTGGTACACATTTTTTAATTAAAGTATATTGGTGATAGGTTTCTTATTCATTAAAGAAACTAAAAATTGGATTTTATTTTTTTGCCTTTCCTTGTCCTTTAAGGATCGAGTTGTGTTTTCCATGAAAATTTGGTCAAAATTCACATTTTCAGGTTAAAGGGATACTGTCATGTGAAAACATGCTGCTCCAGCAGAGTTCAGCACTGAAATCCATTTCTCAAAAGAGGAAACAGATTTTTTTTTATATTTAATTTTGAAATCACATGGGGAAATCACATGAGGCTAGACATTTTGTCAGTTTCCCAGTTGACCCCAGTCATGCTCTTATAAACTTCAGTCACTCTTTACTGCTGTACTGCAAGTTGGAGTGATATCACCCTCCCCCCCCAGCAACCTAACAACAGAACAATGGGAAGGTAACCAGATAGCAGCTCCCTAACACAAGATAACAGCTGCCTGTTAGATCTAAGAACAGCACTCAATGGTAAAATCCAGGTCCCACTGCGACACATTCAGTTACATTGAGTAGGAGAAACAACAGCTGCCAGAAAGCAGTTCCATCCTAAAGTGTTGGCTTTTTCTGAAAGCACATGACCAGGCAAAATGACATGAGATGGCGCCTACACACCAATATTACAACTAAAAGAAATACACATTTTTGTTCAGGAATGAAATTTTATATGGTAGAGTGAATTATTTGCAGTGTAAACAATGTAATTTAGAAATAAAAATGACACCATAAAAATCATGACAGAATCCCTTTAAAAAAAACTTGAATTTTTCAAGACTTATTATACCCTGACCCTGGAAATAGCTGAAATCTGAAAATACACCATCTAAAACCTGTCGAGGTCATGTAGGAGTCAGTGGTCCTTTGAACCATTCGAAGATGTTAATAGTCTTCATGATGTTCGAGTTTTTTCTGGAGGGTTTTGTCCAAAAACTCAATGAGTTCAAGCAATTCAAGTTTTCGAGTTGTTAAATTTGGTCAAAATTCACATTTTCAGGTGAAATGAAAATGAGTTTATCGGACAATTCCTAGCTAAAACAATCTGAAAACCTCTAAAATTCTGAATGTATTAAACATGGTCCAATAAGATCAGTGCAGCTCCCACTCACTTCTATAGGACCTCGACATAAATTTTTCGAGATTTGTGGAAAAAACAACTTTCTGTAGAAATATGTGTTAAAAATTCCATCATCAAACCTGTACAGCGTCAGAGGCCCACGGGGCTTCCATCACAAAGCCGCCCTCCAGCCCCCCTGCCTCTATCGCAAACCCCCACAGACCCCTGCCCTAGCCACGACCCCTCCGGGCCCCCACGCATACCTGTGCTGAAGTTGCGGCCATGATCGGGGCCAGGGGGACCCCATAAAGGGCAGCATGGGCCATAGACAGGTGCGGGACTTTGTCGGCAGGGCCCACTGGGTTTTTACCGGGTATCCCAATGGCCCAGTCCAACCCTGTGTACTGACCTATGCCTTTATCTGCTTCTTGTGTGAGCAACTCACGACCCCTCTGTATTATCTAGTGACAGCTGGGGGCTCAGGTACCTCTTTTCTAAGATATTGCAATAGGTATTATAGTTAAAATGACTCACGTGAGTTCCTTGCATATAGTTTGGCATTCGGGACATTCACTGCACCACTTATTATAGTATCCTGGGTTGCACTTGCACTTGTTGCACTCACAGTGCCCATTTCCGCTGCACTCTGTACCATTTATTATGCAGCCACTTGTATTCTTACTGCAGCCACAATCGCTTCCTTTGTAGCCATCAGTGCAGTTGCATGTGCCACAGTTACAGACCCCCCTGGTGATGCCTGGAAGAAAGGAAGATAAAATCCCTATTCTCTGTAGGGGTCATATACAAATGGCTTACACAACATCTCTGGGCTTTTCATTACCTCCACACAGCTGCCCTTCATATCTTTCACAGCTGGTATCATCACATTGGCACAGATCTCCCCGAAAGTAAATGTCACAGGCACATCGTCCACACTCGCACCTCCCGTGCCCATTGCAAGGCAGGGGGCCTCTATCCCAGCATGCTTTGTCATTGTTGTGCTTTTCCAAAGGACAGTCACATTGCTTCCCACTGTGACCTTTCCGGCAACTACAAATGGAAAGAAAGTAAAATAATACCACAGTGTCACCCAGAATAAAATTTGAGGGGAGATAGGCAGCAGTAGAGGGTAACAGGGAGTTGTTAGTGAGAGAAACTCAGTATCACAAGACAGCATTATTCATATATACTGTATATATATATATATATATATATATATATATATATATATATATATATATATATAAGATCGCAATCTGGAGCACTCCCAAGTGTTAGTAAATGCCTAGGTGCTCGTTAAATCATACATAGCAAAAATAGTAAATAAACCGCACAACCAGGACTTTAGTAAAGTGTGAAAAAAACAAAAATTATTTTATTTTCGACGTTTCGGCTCCTAACTTAAGCCGTCTTCAGGAGGTGTCACCTCCAGAAGACGGCTTAAGTTAGGAGCCGAAACGTCGAAAATAAAATAATTTTTGTTTTTTTCACACTTTACTAAAGTCCTGGTTGTGCGGTTTATTTACTATTTTTGCTATATATATATATATATATATATATATATATATATATATATATATATATATAGCACTAAGGAAGATAAGCACTCCAATATTACTGGTCAATAATCATTTATTCCACTGTGCATCATTTGGACAAGTCAGAGTGCGGATACACACCTGGACTATATATATACAGTATATATATATATATATATATATATATATATATATATATATATATATATATATATATATATATATATATATATATATATAATACACAAAAGCCATAAATATCCTGTAAATTATATCCTTATAAACGGTGAGTTCTGATGTCATTTCTGTCACATGACTCACTGAAACATGTGTATTATAATAAATAAAGTACCCCCAGTTGCAAAATATGAGGATATTAGAAGTTACTCTTGGAGTTCCATATGGTCATGAAACTCCTCGGTAACTTATAATATCCTTATATTTTGCAAGAGGGGGTACTTTATTCACTATATGTATATATAAAGTTAGATATATATAACTTTAATTTCGTCACCTGCAGATGCCACAGCTGTAATTCCCAAGAACCCCACCGCAGTAATCAGAAGATAACTCTTCATCATCACAGGCACAGGCACACAGAGGCTCCACATCCACCTTAAGCTCCTCACTGAAGCCCAGCACCCTCAGCTGAAAACTCTGCTTCCCCCCCGGGCACATCGTCTTGTCCATCCATAGAGTTACGTCAAAACTGACCTGTATGGAAACAACATGAGTATCCCAGTACTCCCCTACATATACATATAAATGAACAGCTTTCATGTCATGGCTTTGATCCCTGAAGACTCCCAGGGCCAACTGCAAACTGCAAAAATGGGGCAATGGATCAATCCTATAGGAATTCTGGGTCATGTGGGGTTGACTTGCCCTTTAAAGGAGAATTCAACCCTAACGTTAAAAAACCCCTACCCTACATAGACTTCCCTCCTTACGCATGCCATCTTCTTCTCTTTAGTAACCTTTTGGAATGAGACTGCCGCTTCGGCAATTTTCGCGAGTTTCGGCGCATGCACAGTTGTTGTGAAACAGAAAATTGCTCCAACTGCACATGCACTGCCACGACGGTCTCATTCCTAAGATTTCCGAAGAGAAGAAGATGGCGCCCGTGAACTCCGATGCCTGAATCTGCACCGAAGGGTAAGTAAAACGTTACGGGCATTTGCCCGGGGCAACACTTAGGCTGGGGGAGAAGTAAGGGGGGTCTATGTAGGGTAGGGTTTTTTTAACGTTAGGGTTGAATTCTCCTTTAAGTCTGCAGGTGACAAAAATGTTTGTGACTCGCAGCTAATTTTTACATCCATTAGAGTCAATGGGCGTCATTTACGCAGCGACTGTGTACATTTCCCACATTAGAAGAAGATAATCAGGAAGCTGCCTAACCTTATGTATACATTTTAGTAGTAGAAGGTAGATAATAATGATATGTTTAACATTCACGGATAAGATTATTTTTAATCATCCGTTATTCGGAAACCCATTATCCAGAAAGCTCGAAATTACTTAAGGCCATCTCCCATATACTCCATTTTAATCAAATAATTCAGAATTTTAAACGTATTTCCCTTTTCCCTGTGGTAATAAAACAGTACCTTGTACTTAGTCCCAACTAACATATAATTAATCCTTATTGGAGGCAAAACAATCCTATGGAGTTTAATTAATGTTTAATGATTATTCAGTAGACTTAAGGGATGGAGATTCAAATTACGGAAAAAACTCTTATCCGGAATACCCCAGGTACCGAGCATTCTGGTCCAATTCCTGTGCAAGATATCGAACTTACTAAAACCAAACGTAAACTTTTTTGTTTTGTTTTTTGATAGCGACCCCAATATTTAGTTGTAGTTATCATGCATACGTGTCCTGTTTAGCGCAGCCACCCAACTGCTTGCCAGAATAGGAAATTGCCCTTTGTAACGTTTGTGGGAAATAAATGATATCAATTATGGTCAGGAGGTGGCAGTATAATATCAGTACTGAAGACTCCCCCATAAACATGCACGAATACTGGGATAACAATTAAAAAGTTACAAAAAAAACACAGAAATGGGTCTGAACACATGTTACTGCTACTGTCATATTCCACATTTAGTAGCCAGAGCAACCAATCAGATAACTGCTGTCAGCAAACTGGACCATACATTTTCCTGCATGTTGGTTACTACGGCTGTGAAAACTAAAGCAAACCTTGCAGCTATTATATTACACATCTTAGGTATTGATATTGCTCAAATCCACTTGCCGGGAAGTCAAACAGCAGGATTACGTTCAATCTATACATAGGCAATAGATCTGATATTTATTTATTCTTGCAGTAATAAATACTAATGTCTGTTGCGCATTCATCAAAATCAGCCCCAAAATGTAAACCTTTCCATGCCATAAAATAGGTGGTTGCAAACACATGGTCAATTTTCATATGAGAGGAACAACCCAAAAAAGATCATACATTAGATTTAAGGATGCACGGCATTCTAAATTCTGCTTGGTAATCTTCCAGATCCTGGATTTTTGAATATGCCAGACCTTCTCTGTTCTGTTGAACCTAATATGGACCCTTAATGACGCACTACAAAATGAAATATGCAAATTAGGGTTTTGGATTTGGTTTTGGTTTTCAGGCAAGTCAAAAAATAATTTTTATGACCTAAAGCAAAGTTTTGTGGCGCATCATGATCTGATTACTTTCAATGACCTGTTTCCTTCTTACGGTTGCATTTCCTAGTAAAAAAGCATCAGTGGAGACTTAACCAATCACAAGCCTTCATTCCAGAAATTTGTAGTCCTTACTTGTCACTAATTAGTTCCATAAACAATGGCTCATACATTATGGGACAAAGACTAAATTACTACATTGCTTCATACCCTTTTGCCCCCACCAAATGTATTAAATGCTATACAGTAGAACCCACATTCTATGTTTTTTTTCAGGGGACCAGAAACTAAAAACATAACATCCCTGAAACTAAAAAATCTGGGATTTTGCAATAATGAACAAAAAAACTGACAGGTGTAAAATTGAGGTTTCACTGTGATTAGTGATACAGACATGGCACTAGTGCTTTGGACACTTATGAACAATTTTCTAAACTAGTGCAGCCCAAAACCCATAAATAATAAGCCCCACTGCCTCAAATCTTTGGCATTTGTAACCTTTCTTTGTTACTTGTTGTTTTGGATTTTGGGTGGGAAGCAACCGGCAGTAAAAGAATAAAATGCATCAGTAGCAATAGCAATCAGAGAGTAGGGAGTAAATTCAACCCTAATACATACCGCCTGGTTAATTTTAACTCCGGAGCACTGAGCCTGAGTCTTTCCCATTGTGGAAGAGTTTGAACAATGGGAATCATACGAGATGTGGATGCCTTTGGGAAGGTTCACATGTTCTAGGTTGATTGTGGAAGATAAGTTCTGTAACAGAATAAAAACACAGATAGTAGGAATTACTTTCAGTTGACTTGACTCTCACATGTACTAAAATGTCCTATTATCCATCTCACAATGCAGAAACAAACAAATCCTGGGAACTCACTACAGTAAAGGAAAGTTACAATGGACTGAACCTACAAGGCTCATCAAGGTTCTGCTTCCAGCCTTTGCTCCAAGTAAAGCCACAGGCAATGGATGGACATTACAATGCAGTGACCAAAACATTGGATTTTTTTGGGGGAAATTATTATAAATTCACTATAGCTGCACCATGGATGTAAATCAAGAGATACTTAGAGGTTGATAGAGGTTATCCATTTAATATGTTAGATTGTCAGCTAGCAATCGTGGTCTCTAATGAACAATCGGCATTAATAAGTAAATGATAAAAGAAGCCAAGAGACTTTTTTTTAAATTTGTTAGTCAATATTGTGAATTTAGTAGCAGATTTTAAAATAGTTTTTTTTTTTTTTTAGAAACATGGTACTTATTAAGGGATGTGTACTCTATGGTGATTGAGTTCCAGTAATCCCCCAATAACATTTCCAAGGGTAAATGTTGTACTGTGTTAGCCTATAGCATATTCTATAATCAAATAATTTGGGTATCACCTACCCTATGTTTTCGGGCCTAGCACTGTCAAGGCTAGATATTTTTGGCAGTAATCAGTTTGTCTATTAAACAGATTCATAGAGTGGGTCCCCTAAATTCCGGGGACCTAATTAAAATTTTTGATATCTATCTATCTATCTATCTATTTATCTGTCTATCTATCTGTCTGTCTGTCTGTCGTCTGTCTGTCCGTCCGTCCGTCCGTCTGTCTATCTATTATCTATCTATCTATCTATCTATCTATCTATCTATCTATCTATCTATCTATCTATCTATCTATCTATCTATCTATCTATCTATCTATCTGTAATGTTTCCTTTCAATGCAATATTGAATTCCATTTTCTATCATTTACTATTACTTGCCCCCTGATTTCTCCAGTACTGAGCACCCAAACATCTTAACTTAACAAGGTCTGGTGGATAAGGGGGATGAGTGGGACCCAGAACCAGGGTTCTGTTGTGCTAATTGTTTTATACTTGATACAACAACAGCTATAAACAAGTCTTCAAGTTCAGGGATGTTAGGTAAAAATAAAGTTCTTGTCATTGTGATATACATGTAACAGTCTGTACTCACATTATAAGCTTCAGAAATCAAATTGACCACATTGCTGGAATCTTCCTTTAGTTCCCCTACTGCTGACTTTGGAATGAGATCACTTAGCGCCTGGAAAGTAAAGTGTAGAAGGCAAGATGGAGTAACTTCCAATTAGTTAGATATGTTCCACCCCTGTTGCTTTTGGTAATTTTCTGCATTTTCTTATATCTGAGAAATTGTCCATCATTCAGTGTTAACCGGGCTCATTTATCAATACCAGGCAAATTTGCACATTCACAGAAACCCATGGCAACCAATCAGCAATTGTCTCTTTTCAGCCAGGTAGAACAATGAATGCAATGATTTGATTGGTTGATAAATGGCCTCTAGTGTCTCCAGACAGACTCAGACCATTTCTACCCACCTGGTAAGTAGAGACAACACTGCTTGTGACTGCAAAGATTGGCTGAATGTTGGCTGCTGTGAGGATCTGGGCAAGATGCCCCACCGAGGGATAATCCTGAAAAGTGACAAAAAATTAGATTCCAGCGCCAGCTCCATCTCTAGAACATCCTTGATTATTCATTATCTGTACTGGGGACAGTTTTGTTGTAATGTAACTTACATACATATTGCTCTGGTAGTACTCAGAATTACTGTTTAAATGACAGTGTCCATCTGCAGGTAAGTAAATCCCGGCTAATTTTCCATCTCCTGCAGTGTGAAATACATCATCAGATGCAAATACCAAGAGACGGGTCACATTCCTCCAGCCAATGAGATCCTAACGGGAAGACACATAAATAGGATTAGTGGAAGCAGGTGCTCACGCCATGGAGCAAACAGTGGAGACCTGGAAAACTCTGCAGAATGGCATTAGTATTAACTATGGAGGGATGGGAAATGAATCCCACTCACATTCAGTACCTACTGGCCCTCTTCCCTCACCTCATTATCCATATTATCCATATAATGATAAGGTAAATAGTGGAAAACACTACTTCAGCATTCCAGAGTCTATTGATGGGCCCTAGGGGAGGTGGGCCCTAGTACAGTTGCACCCCTAGCCTGTCTGGTAGTTCTGCCAATGCTCATACTGGTTTTACTTATAAATGTAATACCTACTGAAAGCCACATCTTCCTATACTTTGCTATTCTTTGTACTGGTGGTTCTAACTATTAAAACAATGTAGCATAAGCAAGAATGTGAAGCTGAGTTATGGTTGGGTACAGCTGATATGTGCTGCATTGTTTCAAGAGTAAAAATATTGTTTTGTGTCTGTTCTGAGCTTGGATGCTCTTCTCATGATGAAAGGATGAGGAATCTTAGGCTGAGACAATGATCTTGAGTCTTTCTGGGTACTTACAGTGCACACAGCCGCTTGCAGCATGGCGTCCAGTCCACCTTCAGGCGCGTCCAAGTTCCCCGAGATGTTCTCTGCACTGACCCGCATCTGGAACAGGGTGAGGTTTGAGGTGAGAGACAGGACATGGCGGTAGCTGAAGGGTGGTTGGCATCTCTCTCCTCTGTGTGGGCATGGATTCTCCAGCTTTGATTTCACGGTACTCACAAAGGGCAACACTGTTTTGTCCACGAAAGAGCCAAAACCTGCAGAACATGGTGCTGTTAGCTTTACATTTTTGAGCCCCCTTGTGTTTATTATATGCTAAAACTGGAGAGTTAGCATGCAGATAGTTCATTTACTTAAAGGAACAGTAACACCAAAAACTGAAAGTGTATCAAAGTAATTCAAATATAATGTATTGTTGCTCTGCACTGGTAAAACTGCCGTGTTTGCTTCAGAAGACGACTATAGTTTATATAAATAAGCTTCTGTGTAGCCATGGGGGCAGCCATTCAAGCTGGGAAAAAAAGGAGAAAAGGCACAGGTTACATAGCAGATAACTGATAAAACATCATTGTATTGGACAAGGCTTATCTGTTATGTCATAAGTAACCTGCACCTCTTCTCATTTTTTCCATCTTGAATGGCTTCCCCCATGGCTACACAGCAGCTTGTTTACAAAAACTATAGTAGTCTTTCTGAAGCAAACATGGCAGTTTTACCAGTGCATACTAACAGTATATTATATGTTAATTAATTGAAAACGCTTTAATTTGTTGGTGTTACTGTTCCTTTAACTACAATCAGTTGCCTCCACAGAACAGGTATGTGGTATTTGAGCAGCTACAGTGCTTCTGATGTCCCAGCTTACTCCAGAAAACTCCAGCTGCAAATTCTAATATAGAGAAGTAGGTAGGGAGGTTTAGTGTAAGAGAAATATGGAAGTGAATCAGAGCAGACATGGGACTTTTTTCGAGACGCCGGTGGTTTATGCACAATCTATTGTAAAGGGGAACTTACAAGCACCTACCCTGATGTACTTCAACATCTGAACATCAGCTTATAGGGTATCCCATTATAATGGAACAGAAAAGTTGACTCATGAATATATATAGTGAATTAAGTTCGCCCTATTGCAAAATATAAGTATATTTTAAGCCACTGAGGAGTTCTATGACCATATAAAAACATGAGACATATAACTGGCTGTGTGCATTGAACTGCTGTTGAGAAGCTAAGCTTAGGAATCATTGCAAACCATCAAGCAGAAAATGACATATGTATGTTAAATAAGCTATAAGGCTGATTATTAAATTCTGATGCTAATTGCACTGGTTTCTGTCCTGCCATGTAGTAATTATCTGTATCAATTACTAATCAGCCTTATATGATGACATTTCTATTCTATGTGTACTGTATATTGTGAGTGGGTCCCTAAGCTCAGTAAGGGGGTGCAGCACAGAGCATGTGCAGTGAATCAGCAGAAAAAAAGATGGGGAGCTACTGGGGCATCTTTCCATTATGGCATCTTATAGCAGACTCTCTGCTATGTGCCACTTGGAAGTGTTTGCACTCTCACCCTACCATACCTATTACATATTTTGCAGCCACAGTACCAAAGTCTGTTATCCTAAAGGTACATTTTTAGTGTGTTACTCAACTTCTCAGGGTTGGACTGGGCTGACAGAACCAGTGGGCCCGGGTCCTAGTGGCGGCCCTAAAACAGAGACCAACTCCCTGGAAAAGAGTGCTGCTCCCTGACCTCCTGCCCTGGCCCTGATCGCTCCACAAGAGGAGAACAAAGTGTGCGGGGGGTAGTGTTGCTGGGACAGGTGTAGGGGCCCTGAATCGGAAGTCCCAATGGGCCCTGGACCCCCCAGTCTGATGCTCAACCTTCTAAACACCCTACCCGCCTACAAGAGCTGCTCCAAGTCCCCACTATACATGAGAGTAGTAACGGATGATCTATGCCAAACATTAGCATAGTATTATATTGTCAATTTAAAGGCTCTTACCAATATGAACAGATTTTGTAACTTTATGCAGAGCTTTCTGAATGTCACTTCCCAGCTTCTTCACATTCTCTAAATCATCCTTCATGGAGTACGAGAGATCCATCAGGTAGTACAGGTCAATGGGGTAACCCTCTGCGCGCTTGAACTGAACCCGAAACTTCTTTTGTTCCCCTGGTTTATAAACAAAACAAGGCAATGTAAAAGTGAATCTTCCCCTGTACTGAATTGAAATGTGTGTCATTTACAGACATAGGCAAGTATACATCTGGAATATAAAATATTGAATATGAGATTTTTCATAATAATTGAAGAAATCACTTTCTGCTTATGCCTTTAGAATTACACTGCCTAAGATATTGTAAGACTAGACCAAAGGCTACTTAGGGATAGATTTTGAACACCCCCCATCTAACCTTTGGCCATGCCAAGTGAGGCAACAGTTTGGGAAACTCTGCATTAAAAGAATTACCACGTGGGGCTTCCATTAATTCTGCAGAGCCGTTCATTTCCTTCCTGTGAGCGCTGACCTTTGGAATAATAATGCCAACCAAGCGTTCAGACATTGTTTCAACCTCTTCATAATATGCTAATAAAAATATCCGTCTCCTGAAATTGCGCTGCACCATTGTCTAATACTGTCGGATATATGAGGGCATTATAAATGCATTCCTGATTAAAAGTGTATAATTGAAAATAATCCGTGCTGATTTGGCCTTGATCGTTTTCCTGTTGGCAGGTTTTCCCCAGGAAGCGCCTAGTTATACTGTTTTGCCCTGTGTTTCTCTTATTTACTTGGTAGCCTGCCAGCCCCATAAAATTCTCAGGCAATTTTCCAGTTGGTCAGCTCAGACCCTGGCACTTGCTGGCCTAGAAATGTATCTGTATCAGCAGATGTGCTGGTGAGTCACTGGGCCCAGCTAATGTTGCAGCTCTTTGCCTCTTCTTATTGTGCCAGAAAAGGCCTAAGTGTTATATGGCAGGGGCAAGATCAAGAAACTAGGGTGGAGACCCTAAGGCCAATTTCAGGGATGTCCAGCCTTTGACTCTATAACTGTTCTACTAGAACTTCCATAGAACCCTCTAGCTGTACTAGAACTTCCAATCACACATCACTGAAATGAATTCAAAGGAAACCAAGCAATTATTACATATTGCAAGTTATATCTTTAGGCTAAGTAGGCCCCTCCAATGTTTATGACCCAGGACAAAGGACCCAAGTCTTAGATTATTCTGTAACTGGTTCTGCAAGGCCCATAGTAGTTAAATAAAGAGAACCAACATATTTAGGCACAGCTTATCTGGTTACCAGGCTTCTAGTTTTGATGACACCGTAGCTACAATAATCCTAGAACCAGTATTAGCGATGTTTTTCTCACCAGGCCGCAGTTTCACATTTATTGCCTGTGGGTGCAGTTGAATGACAGTCTTTTGGTCAGCACTTTTACTCAGTGGTTGGCCTTGCAGGACATTAACTGACCCACGGGGATCTATAATGTGTTCTTCGTCACACCCTCGGTGTAGCAGCTCTGCACGCACTGCACATCGCAAGCCTTCCGATTCCCCACTTTTTGTAAAGTTCTGCAAAACACAACAAAACAGTCATTGGTCTTAGGAATCTATTATGTGGGAATGATAGGCAGCTCACAACCTAGGTTCCTATATTAAGATCTGTATTCATATTTTCCAGCTATTGTGGTGACAGAGGAGTTATGAATGTTTTAAATCTCCTGCCCTGTATATTGATTGGGGGTTGGTATGCAGCATAAACATAGAAACAGCACACCTCAAGTATTTGGGATCCTCTAAGCAAAATAGAGGATTTATAACGTTTTTGTTGTAGTTCATGCTGATGCCCAAATTTCAAAATAAGTATATGAGGAACAGATCACATTCCATGAGCTCTATGTTATCTATTTACAGTATATAGTGAATAAAGTATCCCCTCTTGTAAATTATAAGGATATTATAAGTTACCGAGGAGTTTCATGACCATATAAAAACACGAGGCCGAAGGCCGAGTGTTTTTATAGAGGTCATGGAACTCAGTGGTAACTTCTAATATCCTCGTATTTTGCACTGGGGGTGTTTATTTATTATAATACACACATTTAAGTGAGTCATGTGACAGAAATGACATCAGAACTCACCGTTTATAAGGCTATAATTAACAAGATATTCATGGCTTTTGTGTATTTTATATATATATATATATATATATATATATATATATATATATATATATATATATATATATATATATCTATCTATATATCTTATCTATATATATATATATATATATATATATATATATATATATATATATATATATATATATATATATATATATATATATATATATAATGTAATTAGCTTCATGGGCTGAACACACAGTTTAATTTTGTTGGCTTTGCAAACACCTGTGCCTCCATTCTCCAGCAGTAAGCAAGCTACATGCATGTAAAGGAGGCACGTTTGCCTGGCATTTAAGAAGGGTCTATCATCTAGGCATCCCAAGGGTGATTTAAGATGGCACATGTGCATCCACAGCTATGGTCTGGTAGTAAATTCCAGCCATCCCTTGGATGTAAGGCAGCTCCCCGTAACATACTGAAAGACAATTTAATGAACTACTTGTGCATCCCTCATACCCCCAGGTTGGCCCAACCCTAAATGCTTTTTAGTTCACAGATGATTGGGAAATCAAATTTATCATTTACATGCTTTTGTTATGATCAGTGAGTGGTGGAACAGTAAGCTTGACCAGGGGCCCCGGGGAGCTGGTGATGTCTGCGAAAGCAGAATAGTTTTCCAGGAGTTAGCAGGTGATTGGAGCCAAAATCATGATTAAGATCCTCGTGGCCTCCAAACCGTCGTGGAGCCAGCTGGCTTGTGCAGATACGCTTTCCTTGTAGATCTGAGATGCATTTAGTGAAACCTGGATGCCTGACAGTAACTGTTGTTCCAGAAATAGCACAGCTGTATGATCAGGTATCTGCACAGAGTCCAAAATGCACCTTTCTATTACACCGTGGGCCTCACTACACAGCTGATCATTCTGAACTGTGCCGTTATACTGGGGAATGCAAGACTGAAGATGCCAGACTGATAAAGATAGCAGAAATACAGAAAAGCCCTTAAAGGGATTCTGTCACGATTTTATGGTGTTGTTTTTATCTCTAAATTAAACTGTTTACACTGCAAATTATACACTCTACCATATAAAATGTCATTCCTGAACCAGCAAGTGTATTTTTTTTTAAATGTATCTCAGGTAATTTTGCCTGGTCATGTGCTTTCAGAAAGAGCCACTGCTGCACTATGGAACTGCTTTCTGGCAGGTTGTTGTTTCTCCTACTCAATGTAACTGAATGTGTCACATTGGGACCTGGATTTTACTATTGAGTGCTGTTCTTAGATCTACCAGGCAGCTGTTATCTTGTGTTAGGGAGCTGCTATCTGGTTACCTTCCCATTATTCTGTTGTTAGGCTGCTGGGGGGGGGGGGTAATATCACTCCAACTTGCAGTACAAGTTGCAGTAAAGAGTGAAGTTTACCAGAGCACAAGTCACATGACTGGGGACACCTGGGAAACTGACAATATGTCTAGCCCCATGTCAGATTTCAAAATTAAATATAAAAAAATCAGTTTGCTCTTTTGAGAAATGGATTCAGTGCAGAAGTCTGCTGAAGCAGCACTATTAACTGATGTGTTTTGAAAAAAGAATGTCTGACCATGACAGTATCCCTTTAAGGCTAATAGCACATTGGATGGAGATCTAACTGTTTTTTTTTTTTCTTTTGCAACAAAATAGCAATGCATTCCCATCTGCTCCTCTGTTTATCTGCTCTGACAGTCCCTCTGATCCCCGGCCACAAAATGTATCCATTTCCATACTGAAATGCCCACAGGTCGACATGCCTGTCACTGCAAACACACAAAAGGGGATGAAAGCAGATCAGCTTTTCTCCACCTGCATTTTGTACACAGGGATGGCCCAGCCCTATTTGCCATTAGCCTAGTGGCATAATCGTCCCTCAGTGGGGATGCAAGAGTTTTGAATCCCGGAACCTCTTGCATGAAAATAAAATGGAGAGGTAAAATATAATATAGTTAAATATATAGAAGATAAAAGGAGAGCCAAAGTTAGCTGGGAAAGAAGTAGAGAAGAGATGGAGAAGTGTTACATACATGAAGAAGGCGGAGGCATCAGAGATGATTATAGAGAACAGATCAGAGAGGATTAGGAGAGATTGAGAAAATATGGGAAACAAAATGAGAAAATGAAGGTATTGACTAACTGCAGATTAAGGAATAATGAGAGAATGAATAATATGGACTAATGTGGGTTTTTTTTCCCTGGGCTCTGGCAGGCCAGTCCGACCCTGCTGTCTGGCAACCAATCAGTGATTTGAGGTGGGGGCACATGAGTCATAACTGTTCCTATTGAATCTGAGCTGAATGCTGAGGATCAATTGCAAACTCACTGAACAGTTATGTCCCATGTGGCCCCCCTTCAAGTCACTGACTAACTCAGAGTTAAAGAGCTGAAAAGCAGGAAGTAGTGTTCTGGCTATTATGTTACACATCCAGTCACTCCAGCCCACGCCCGGACTGGCAATCTGTGGGTTCTGGCAAATGCCAGAGGGGCTGCTATAAGGTCCTATAGAAAGTCAGTATTTAGTGGGCTGGTGGGGGTTGTTTGGGCCTCTATGTGGGTTGATTGGGCCTCTGTGTACCTGAAATACCAGGACCTGCTCCAGCTTTTATACATTACTATTTATTCAGTTTTAATTTTTATACTGAACTGTTCCTTTAAGGGCTGTACATCCTACAGTGATATAAACAATACATTTTACATCTCAGACCACTATAGTCAGAATGGTCTATTACCATGTACAATGTGTTCATGTGACATGAAGTACCTAAGCCATAAAGCATGACAGAACTGCTGCTCTGTGGGGGAAAAAAGTATGAAGGTTAAACCACCAATTGTAGGGTCTCTGACACAAATGCTGAGGGCCCTTACCTGGACACAGACATTTTTGGCACAGCCTATTTTTGCTTTCAAAGCATAAACCCATCTTTACCCCATACTCCTACTAATAATTCCACATTGTTGAGACAATGACTGTTCTTGGATTTCTGGGATTAAACTGCAATAAACATTTTTCACAATGACACCCCTTTTCCCAAAATGTTTGTTTTCGGTGTAGGTGCCGTGCTACATTACCCCTAATTCTGGCTCTGCAGTCTGTGCTCACCTCACCTAGCTATTTGCTACAAAAACAAACTGATTTTGTTATATAACTAACTCTATGGAGGAAATGTTCACTTCTGGCTCTGAAATGAATCGACTATAAAGCAGTTCTCCCGTCAGACAGAGAGAGGAAATGATTAGCGTCTGAGTTTCTGCTGTGAAAACCTCAACTGCTATTAAATGCTTCACAATCGGTAAAGGAAGCAGAAGCTTTTGCATTATGTTATGCCCACATCTCATAAATGTACATATTCTTCTCCCTCTTCCCATACCCATGCATGAATGCCAATGGCACAGACACAGAAATTAAAGGGATTCTGTCATGATTTTGATGATGAAGTTTTTATTTCTAAATTACACTGTTTACACTGCAAATAATTCACTCTACTTAATAATTTATATGTATAATTGAATTCCTGAACCAGCAAGTGTATTTTTTTTAGATGTAATATTGGTGTGTAGGCGCCATCTCAGGTAATTTTGCCTGGTCAGGTGCTTTAAGAAAGAGCCAGCACTTTAGGATGGAACTGCTTTCTGGCAGGCTGTTGTTTCTCCTACTCCTATTGTAACTGAATGTGTCACAGTGAGAACTGGATTTTACTATTGAGTGCTGTTCTTAGATCTACCAGGCAGCTGTTATCTGGTTACCTTCCCATTGTTCTGTTGTTAGGCTGCTGGGGGGAGGGGTGATATCAATCCAACTTGCAGTACAGCAGTAAAGAGTGACTGACGTTTATCAGAGCAGAAGTCACATGACTGGGGGCAGCTGGGAAACTGATAATAGTTCTAGCCCCGTGTTCAAAATCAAATATATAAAAAAATATTTGCTCTTGAGAAACTGAT
This sequence comes from Xenopus petersii, assembly GCA_038501925.1. Classification (NCBI taxonomy): domain Eukaryota; kingdom Metazoa; phylum Chordata; class Amphibia; order Anura; family Pipidae; genus Xenopus; species Xenopus petersii. The sequence continues at coordinate 38,308,581 of CM076674.1, forward strand.
TTCAGTGCAGAATTCTGCTGGAGCAGCATTATTAACTGATTTTGGAAAAAAAACATGTTTTCCCATGACAGTATACCTATTCAGTTTATACACAAAGACTGCAGGGTCTGTTTCCTGTATGGACAGGTGTGAGCTGGAGCACCTATGGCTCTTGTTCCGCCCTTGCCTGCACCATATCGCTATGCACCAAGTACTATGAAACTATGTTTTGTCAATATGTGTACCTATATTCTCTCGCATCTAAGTAAACTAAAGAATGATCTTGTGATCTAGCTCTAAATTAAGTGAGTGAGCAGAAAAGAGTCATCTGACATTTCTCTGGCCAGTTCTATGCAAAGTAACATCACAAGATGTTTCTTTTCTCAACAAAAAAACATTTTCAGTCAACTGGCTAATGGCCACCAGGTGGTGCCATTGCTTCAAACTAATTATATTAGCAATTTAACATTTAAAACGGCTAACATCTTCAAAACCAGAAAAATGCATAGCAATTTTCCATGCATTAGTTTTGAGGGTTCACATTTCACATGTGAAGCGTAGTATAGTTTGGGCATTTGGAGGTGCAGATTCTACGTCGTGTGATTCTGTATGATACATCTCATATGAAAAATGTATATATATATATATATATATATATATATATATATATATATATATATATATATATATATATATATATATATATATATATATATATCTCAAACTTAATCAACAAACCGCACTCACAGGTCGTGAAAAAAAAGTATTTTTTATTTACTAAATACTTTATTTTTCACGACAAGAAGTCCCGTGAGTGCGGATTGTTGATTAAGTTTGATATTTATCTATGTTTTAACCAGCACCCAGGCAGTGACCATATTGTTTTGAGTGCACCAGCTCATCGTTTGTTTTATATACAGTATATATATATATATATATTGCTGTAACATTGGGAACAGAGATGAATCAATGTGCTCAGAAAAAGTTGGGGTTGGTCTATTTCCTTCCTATAAAGCATCTCAAGCCCATTGACAGAATAAGAATCCCATAGGTTTGTGCAGACAAATTATTACTGGTTCTCACCTTGGAGTTGCACCAGGAACAGCTGGGACTGGACAAGATGCACTCATTGCAGGATCCCGTGTGCTTACAGACATCTGCAAAATAAAAAACATCAGGCTTTGTAATCTCTTCATCACATTTTACCCATATCCTTCCCCCATTTACTCCAATGAGATAAAGAATCCATAGATACATTTATTTATTATGGCATGCAAACAGGACTGGAAACTTCTAATTAATGGGGACTGGGGTCTGAGCAAAGGTTTCATTTGCAGTGCATTAACTCCTCTCAAGGCTGGAATCCCTAACTGTAAGTTAACCCAATATATTGTTAAGCATAAGATCTTAAAAATGCTAAATATAATTTTGTACTCCAAACACAGAAGCTGGAAATCTTTGCTAAAATTCATACTTTTTGGAAAATTTCAGTAAATCACCATCTGACTAAGCAACAACCTTTGGAAACATAGAAGCACATTTATCAAGGGTCAAAGTTTTTTTTTAAGCTCCCTTAGATTCGAATGAATTCGAAAATTCGACTTGGGGAGATTTGTTATAAAAATCGCATTTGTAAATGTCACAAATTTAAAGGACCCGAAAACTCAAATCGAATTTGATCAAACTCGATTCAAGTTTCCCCCCCCCAAAAAAATCGAATGTCAGGAAGGCTCTAAACATTGGTGTATATATATATATATATATATATATATATATATATATATATATATATATATTAGTGTACAGCACCGTTCATGTTAATTAAATCAACTTTTCTAGAGAGCTAACTATCTTAGTTTTTATCCGAATGATAATAATATAACTGCTCCTAGATTTCCAAATATAGTGCAAAATGGCTCATCCTTTTTCCCAATTGGCCTGGGTGTATGTACCCCAGGCCCCAGCCAAGCATGTATCCCAAATGAGTAAAAGCGCACTCACCAAGTTATGCAAGTGGCCCGGGTGCATCGCCCCAAAGGGTGTAGTCAGAATCCAAAAGTTTGGCAAGCACTTCCAGAAGCCACTCGATAGATAACCGATGAGCTTTATTTCAACAGTTTAAAAACATCTGAAATTCTCCGGATTAAAAAAAACATCCTCCCTCCGATTATTTTTAAATTTTGTTTTAAAAAAACTTGAATTGAGTTTGGATAAGTCAAAATTGACAGTTTTCAATTTGACCCTTAATAAATGTGCCCCATGTAGTTCATTTGGATCCCTCTATTTGGTTGGCATCTTTTAATAGTGACTCGGGAAAACTACTTCTCTTTTACTGTTTACATTTTCTTACAAACCCAGTTGACAGTATGGAATCCTATATATATATATTTTTACCTGTCAAAAACATAATGAATATTAACAGTGGGGGTTTTCTGAACAATATTAATACCAAAATGAACAGGATTAAAAAGTATGCATTACGTACAGCACCCAAAACAGGGTCTGGCAGGACACTGGGTAAACTTAGACCCACAGCTTTCTACTGCCCAGACTGGCATGGGAAGACCATGGGGTTTTGTCTATGCCGGGGGGTACGGAGGCTGGTTGGGGCTATTGTGGGTGCCCAGAAGCAGGTTGTGGCTGGGTGGGGGGCCCGGAGGTATTTGCAGCTGAGGTGGAAGGCCCGGAGGACCCTATGGCGGAAGCTCCACTGGGCCACAGACCCTCCAGTCTGATACTAACCCAAAATATAAATCATGCATGTTAATATTTCATCCTGTTTGTGTGTCATTAGTGATGGGTGAATAAATTAGCCTGGTGCAAATTCGCAGCAAATTTCCGTGTTTCGCCGCTGACGAATACATTTGTGAAACTCCTATTTTGGACACGTTTTCCAAAACTCGCTTACATCAAAATTGCAACACTATTCGGACACCCATTGATTTTAACGCTGGCGTCAAAATTGATGCGAGCGACTTTTCGGGTGCACGTCCAAAATTGACACAGGTGTATTTTCGCATATTTTTCTTCGTTTCACGAATTTCGCGGGAATTCCGTGATTTTTTCGGAAAAGCGAAACGGGAGAAATTCGCCCATCACTATGAGGCCAATTCATTAACTTCGAGTGAAGAAAAAGAAGAAAAAAAACTTCAAATTTCGAAGTGTTTTTTGGGCTACTTCGACCATTGAATGGGCTACTTGGACCTTCGACTACGACTTCGACTTCGAATAGAAGGATTCGAACTAAAAATCGTTCGAGAAAAAACTTCGACCCCCTAGTTCGCCACCTAAAAGCTACCGAACCCAATGTTAGCCTATGGGGAAGGTCCCCATAGGCTTGGCTACGTTTTTTTGGTCGAAGGATAATCTTCGATCGTTGGATTAAAATCCTTCGAATTGCTTGATTATTCCTTTGATCGTTCAATCGCAGTATTTGCGCAAAATCCTTCGACTTTGATATTTGAAGTCGAAGGATTTTCATTCCCAGTCGAATATCGAGGGTTAATTAACCCTCGATATTCGACCCTTGATGAATTAGTTGTGTCATAAAAGCCCTGAAACAGTGGGTTGACACCAGAAAAACATAAAAGTAGGATATCGTTTAGCTCAGGATATATATGAAACTCATTTTGGGGACATTTTGTATTTGTAAGTGTGAGTTAGTGGGAATGCTGTGTGCATGGACATAATTGTCAGCCATGAAAACTTTTATGCACTATAATTATTGGCTATTGTGCAACAGAGCTGAGTGCTCCTCTGAAAACTGGGTATCAAACTATTTCGAACACTCATGATATTTACATGTATAATGTTTTAGCGATGTGCCCAAGAAAATGTAGGAGATAAAATGCTTTAACAAGTGGGTGCACCTCTGTTAGTAAATCCTGATTGCATTTTGCTGTACACAAAGACAGCAGTGGCCAATATTATTCTGGAAAGTCTAACAATTCAGTATTCTGTAGCAGTTTTCACCTTGAAGTGTTTAAATGCTATTATCAAGATTCAAGATTAAGATTCAAATTCAATACTGAGTGTGCCAGATGCTTCAATAATTTATCCTACAGTTATATGTGAGCCAGGTAACAAAATATATGCAACAAAATGCCAATAAAGGAAAACAGGACATTTATTATACAAAAAATAATAACACAGTTATTTAAAACACGCATTTCCTCTCCCATGATATTTTTAGAAATGAACTGTTCTTTGCTGTGTGCCAGACTAAAGTGCAGCAGATAATCCTTTGCTTAGTCATTTTGATAGATGTGGCTGATAAATAGCAGGCACTCAGTAGTTCCCATGGCTGGCACTAGTACCCCTGCTAGTCAACTTTCATTCTCATATCAGTACCTGTCTCTTCCTTGTGCGCACCACTGTCTAGACCCACTCTGTCTCTCACATTCAGGCTAATTGCTTTGTGGTTTTTTGGCAACGTGAGCTCTGTGCACCCTCAAATGATGTGTATTCATATATAACTACAGACATAGTCAGCTTCCTCTGCTTGTTCTTAGCTACAGTATCCTTCTACACTGCTCACATGGCTTAACCATCATAATGGCAAAACATGTAGCATTTTGCTTTTCAGCTGCATATTGTACAGCACCCACTGTTAATTTGGGGTCACCCTAGTGAATTAAAGGGGCTGCCATGAACTAAAGATCACCAGAGACGTAACTAGAGGGGGGCGGACCCTGGCGTGGGACGTGCAGCCGGGCCCCGCCCCCCCTCCGTACAGCCCTGGCCCAATCGCACCCCCTGCTCCCCGGTAGTTACGCCACTGCAGATCACACCATTCCCTATGGAAAGATCCATTATCTGGAAAACTCAAGGTCCTGAGCATTCTGGATAATGGTAAAAACTCAAAAAATTTCACTAGGAAACTCAAATTTTTCATGATTTATTATTCCACGATGCTGCAAAAAGCCAGAATCTGAAAATCTGCCATCTCAGACCTGTCAAGGTCCTGTATAAAGCTCCCCATAGACGCGACAATTCTTCTTGCCGAACGACCGATTAAAGGGAAGCCTGACCAATCCTTCGAAATTATCGTGCGGTTAGTGGTATTCGAACGATCGTACATCTTACAATTTTTCGGCCAACATCTGTCGGGAAATTGATCGGCCAGGTCAAAAAATCTTTGTCAGTCCCAGTGCAATCTATCTATGTTTGCAGGGCCAAGCAGGCAGCTCCCCTTTGTTTTCCTGGCAAATTGGTCTTTTTAGTTGATGGTAAATTCATACGATCGTAGGATCGTTCTGAGAAAATCGTGGTCTCACGATCAGGATCTTATCTTTTAAAAATCTCAACATCTATGGCCAGCTTAAGTCAAAGGGAGATGCACCTATCTCAAATTGAAGTTATTAGGGTCTTCAGGGTTTTTTGCCAGAAAATCTGATTTTTTTGGGACGATTTGGGTTTTTCATCTTCAAGAAAGTTGATCACCCAAACCATACGGGAATCTTTTAATTAATTTAATTTTAATTAATTTATAAATAGATGATCAGAAACAACCACATGACAGCAAATGCCCTGTATAAAATGTAACGTTGCCCTGCACAGGTAAAACTGATCTGTTTGCTTCACAAACACTACTATTTTGTGTATATAAACAAGCTTCTGTTTAGCAATGGAGGCAATTAAAATTGGGCTTAAATAGCAGATAATGAATAAGCTCTGTAGAACACCATTATATTGCACAGATCTTATCTGCTATGTAACTTGAGAATTTTATCCTCTGCATGGCTGTCCCACGGCTACATAGTAGCTTATTTATATACTACAGGTATATTATCCATTATCCGGAAACCCATTAACCACACTGTTCCAAACTACGGAAAGGCCATCTCCCCTAGACTTCATTATAATTAAATAATCCAAATTTTTCAAAATTATTTCCTTTTTCTCTGTAATAATAAAACAGTACCTTGTATGTGACCCAAACTAAGATATAAATAATCCTAAATGGAAGCAAACCCAGCCTATTGGGTTTATTTAATGTTTACATGATTCTCTAGTAGATTTAAGGTATGAAGATCCAAATTATGGAAAGATCCATTATCCAGAAAACCCCAGGTCCTGAGCATTCTGGATAATGCTAAAAACTCAAAACATTTCACTAAGAAACGCAAATTTTTCATGATTTATTATACCACGATGCTGCAAAAAGCCAGAATCCAAAAATCTGCCATCTCAGACTTAGTTAAGGTCCTGTATAAGTCAGTGGGAGATGCACCTATCTCAAATTGAAGTTATTTGGGTCTTCAGGGGTTGTACTAGAAAATCTGACTTTTTTGGGGGCGTTTTGTGTTTTTGCTTTATTTTATAGATTATATTCCTCAATCCGATTAAATCAAGTTTTTTATAAATAAATAAGATAAATATGGCATAGGATTTTTTTTAATAAAATATGAGATTAATTTGGATTTTAGTAAATAACCTCTTAAGTATAATTAATTTAAACAATAAATAAACCCAATAGGATTGGTTTGCCTCTAATAAGGATTAATTCTATCTTGGTTTGGATCAAGTACAAGCTACTGTTTTGATAATTTATTAATTATTTTATCAATTTAAAAAATATGTAGTATTTGATTAAAATGGAGATTGGAGATGGCCTTTTAGTACTTCTGACTGAGCTTTCTGGATAATGGAGTTCCAGATAATGTATCACATACCTGTACTATATAACTAGTAGTAGTGTTTCTGAAGCAAAGTCCCCAGTTTTACCAGTGCAGGACAACAGTACATTACATTTTCAATACTTTAACATAGTTGTTTTTTGGTGTTACTTTTTCATGGCTATGGTATGAGAACATGGTATGTTCTCAGGCAGGCCCGGATTTGCGGCAAGGCCGCATAGGCCCGGGCCTAGGGCGGCAAAGAAATAGGGGCGGCGTGCCGCCCAGCCGCCGTTCAACCTCACCAGCTGCGCCGGCGTTTTTTGCCGGCGCGCTGGGAAGGCGGGCGCTAGGACCGCGCGGCCGCCTGGTTGGACCGCGCGGCCTAGGGGCGCCGAGACATGAAATCCGGCGCTGTTCTCAGGTGCAAATCCAGGCCTTATAGTAAACAAAAGGGCAGGCAAAAAAATGTATTCTAAACTGCAGTAGCCATTGGTGGCCAGAAGTCAAACTGAGAACTGTCAATGCTCCACTTGTGGAGTATATAGTGAAAACTTTACATGGGACCAGTATATGGGTCCAGAAGAGCCCAATAAAGGGACAGTAGTATAACATTGCTATGAAGGCCTTAAATTGCACCATCCAGATCTCAAGGTTTTCCGTTGGCGGTGCTGTAATCGCTGAAGATGTTGGTGCCAATGATTAAATAGTCGCACATTTAGTTTCTGTACTTTCTGTATTTCCATAATCACAGACAGAGCAGGCAACACTATAAAATAACTCAGTCCACAATTAAGTGCATAATATATATATATACATTTATGCAAGATGAATGAACATAGCAACCCCATGCAGGGATCAAAACTATTAAAGCATTTAATCACCACCCCTTACCTTACCATACTGCAATATCTAAAGGCCTGGGATGCTGCTTTCCCTCTAGGGTGAAGCCATGGCCATACTTTACAGTTGGATAAAGTCTTTGATGTTATGAAATAAAATTTCTCTATAACTAATAACTATGTAAAGCTATATAACTGCTTCAGCCTTATTAACCCCAGAGCCTTTGATGTTGGCAGTTCACATGTTCCCTGCTAGAAAGATGAAATGAGAGCCCTTTATCATTACCTTTATACTTCTATGGTGCTGCTAAGTGTTAGCAAATGGCAAATAAACCTTTCCTATGAGCAAACTTTCTTTTCTCTTTAAATTTCAGGAACTTGGCACGGATCCTTAAGGGATTCATTATTTAATTAAAACACGAATATCCAAATTGATGGCAGGACAAAGGGTAATGTACCATCTACATAATAGGGTAATGGTCCCCTTTATTTTGATCATTTCCCTTGCAGCAGTCAATCTGTTGTTCAACATTTGTCTGACTACAGGTATGGGATCAATTATCTGGAAACCCGTTATCCAGAAAGCTACGGATTATGGAAAGACCGTCTCCCATACTCCATTTTACACAAGTAATGCAAATTTTTAAAAAGGATTTCTTTTTCTCTGTTATAATAAAACAGTACCTTGTACTTAATCCAAAGTAAAATATAATTTATCCTTATTGGAAGAAAAAACGTCTATTGGGCTTATATTATTTTTAGACTTAAGGTATGAAGATCCAAATTACAGAAAGACCCTTATCCAGAAAACCCCAGGTCCAGAGCATTCTGGATAACAGGATTTATCCTATTTATTTATGCCTTTTTCTTTTTTTGTTATTTGTGCCCCTGAGGAAGACCAATATGGTCGAAACGCGTTGGGCTTACTTTTGATTTTTGTATTCTTTGTAAATTTTTCTTTCTTTCCTTTTTTTCCCATGTAATAAATATATTATATAATTTTTGTAAATGGAGTGTGCAATCCTTTCCTGATTTGTTACATTCTGGATAATAGGTCTCATTCCTGTACAACAATTTCTTCACTGCTTTACTGCTGGTTAACGATTCTGTGTTTACAGAAAACAAAGTGTACTCCTTGTCGATCAGTGTTTTGGTGCACTGGGGTTCAGTTTTGTGTGCTCCCTTCTTCCTGTCCCACGGAAACGTTGATATGTCACATTAGTGCCACTGGCTGATCAACTCTCCCTTACTAACATCCTATTCCTAAACCAATATGAAGTTGGTCCTTTCTTTGCTGCTACATCAGCCTCTGCTCTTCTGGAAAGACTTTCCACTAGCTGTCAGAAGAGTGTTGGTAGGATTTGCTTTCACTGGTCTCTAAGAGATTGTTGGGATAAAGCAATAAAAGCAAAACAGCTCTTGGCCCGCAAACAAATATATTCACCTTTTAGTTCTGGTACTAAACATGTCTATAATAGATTCCCAACTATAGTAATACCTGTAGATCCTGAAGACTGTGGGAGCATGAAAAGTCCAAGGACCCAAATGAAAGACAGCAGCTTCATACTCTGAAAGATAAAAAAAATTAAGTGTAAAGGGTCAGCATGCAAATACCAGCTTCATACCTCCCAACATTTGAAAAATGAAGAGAGGGACAAAAACGTGTGCCGTGCACAGCGCGGGGAAAGTTTTTTGACCACGCCCATTTCATGGCCACACCCAATAATTATCATGTCAATTTTACACAATTTGGCAGGTTATGAAAATTTTAACACATTTCTGGGAGTTTTAGTGCAATGATTTATGTGTTATAACAGTTTTTCTAATGAAAATGAATTGCCCTTTAAACTGCTAGTCTCTGTTCTTCCAAGGGACTTACTTATCTTAAATAGTTACAATTGCATCTTTGCTTAGCTTAAATTGTTACAAAAGTATCCGAGTGCAACTGCACTCAATCAGTGCAGGAGATCAAAGAGAAAGTCGGGATATTTCAGTAAGAAACCCAAGAGTGCAGGTTGAGCTGTCAAAATCGAGACTGTCCAGCAGAAAACAGGACAATTGGGAGGTATGCAGCCTGGCCTGAGCAGTACTAAAGCTGGTTACCTTTAGGCCTCATGTTAACATTGTTTGTCAGAAACCATGAAATGGCACATTAAGAGGGATTTAAAGCAGAGCCTAACAAATCTGAGGGCTGATTAACTATGGGCTAAGTGCAAGAGCTAGGACTGAGAAATTGTGGACCTTAGATCTCCATATGGGAAGCACTTGCACTCTGTGCAGAGCCCCACAATTACAACTAAAACAAATACAGTCTATGAAGTAGTCAGTTGAACAGAAGACGCTGCTCGGATGAGTAGTGAAACGTCTTTAATGATTAATCAGCAAGTTGCTCTACATTTACTCCTACTAGATAAAACAAATACAATCTTAAACGGTAGAATGGATTATTTGCATTGTACACAGTGACATTTAGTAAGAAAAAGGACAGAATCCTTTTAAATAATTCTGTTTCGAGAATGTTCTTTATTATTTATTATTTTAGCTTCTGAGATATATAGAGACATCTGACGTATATTTTATCAATGCACTTTCTTATGTTTCCCTGCTGCAAACAACTCAGTCATGCTGTTAATGCAGGTGAAGATTCCAGACTGCACCTTCTAGAGTTTGTTCGAGCAGGAAAATCACTGGGGTTCATTTAACAACAGTGGACAAATTTGTGCTTGGGCAATAACCCATAGCAAAAATGTGATTAGTTGCCATTGGTTGCCTAGGTTCTCAATTGCCCAGTTTTGATAAATGAGCCCTGGTAGACTCACAGCATAACTATGTCTGCAAAAGGAAAAAAATGTTATCATAAGGAACTAGTGAATATAATACAAGTGCTGTACTGTAGTGATGCGCGGGACAGCCCTATACCCCCGGGACACGATACCCGAGGGTCAATAAATGGAGGGGGGAAGGCAGGTGCGGGCGAGTCGCAGGACTGGATTTCCGGGTCAGGTGCGGGTTGAGTTTTTCTCAACCCACACATCACTACTGTACAGGTACGATAGATTTGTTTTGCCACCAATATCGATTGATGCAGCTTAGTCACCATCAAGTACCAGGTACTGTTTTATTATTACAGAGAAAAGGGAAATCTTTTTTAAAAATTAGAATTATTTGCTTAAAATGAACTCTATGGGACATGGGCTTCCGGTAATTCTGAGATTCCTGGATGTCAGTTTTTTTTAAATAAGGGATCCCATACCTGTATTTATAAGGAGGCAAAATAATACCGTTGGCTACACTGACACACTTGGCTTTTAGATGAAGTAAACACTGACTATTTATAAAACTTCAAGTTTCCGTTAAAGTCCAGTAGTGAAAAAGTGGCTAATAAAGTCATGGAAATTCACTCAAAGTAGCAAACTGTTACTGAAATCCTGTTGTTTAAACACTATAACAATTTCAACAACTGACTAGGGCTAATTTAAATATCAATGTTGTTCTTTTATTTCCCTCAAAAGAATTGCTTTATCCCCCCTATAGAACTTCATGGGAAATCAGCAGTTTTTATTTAAGAGAAGAAAAATCAGCAGGTCTCAGCTGGAAAACAAATACTTTATTACTAGGAAGTAGAAATGGGTTAGAAATTAATCATTTTCATTGAAATTGGAGTTTTAAAAAGTAAGAACAGATACAAAGTTTGAAACAGATCTTTAAAAACTATTTAAAAGAGATGGGATTGTGAATTCACCTTAAAGCTATTTTTTGATTATGGTGCAGAGAGCAACATTCTAAATCAGTTTGCAATTGATCTTCATGTTTTCTTTCTGAAGGTTTTTTTTTGTTAGTTGCTCTGCATCGCTCAGCTTTGGGATTTAAAGGAACAGTAATGACAAAAAATTAAAGTGTTTCAAAAGAATGACAATATAATGTACTGTTGCTCTGCACTGGTAAAACTGGTGTGTTTGCTTTAGAAAAAATATTATAGTTTATATAATCAAGCTGCTATGTAGCTATGGGGGCATCCATTCAAGCACAGGAAACACAATGGATCACAGATAAGTTCTGAAGAATCCCATTGTATACTACAAGGCTTATCTGTTATCTGTTGCGTATCCTGTGCCTTTTCTCCTTTTTTCATCTTTGAATGGCTGCCCCCATGGCTTCACAGCAGTTTTGTAGAGTGTCTGCAAGAAACATACCAGTTGTACAGGCGCCCCTACGTCGACTTTTACCTTATCGACACGAAATTTGCCATGCGCGCAGTCCTCGTGCATTGGGAGCTGGTGAGGCTGGGTGGCAGGTTGTCCCTGTAATTGTGCCGCCCTAGGCCCAGCCTTTGTGGCCTTGCCACAAATCCAGGCCTGAGTGCAGCGCAATCAGTACGTTATATTTTTATTACTTACTAATACACTTTCATGTATTGGTGTTACTGTTCCTTTGATAGGGTTACTTATCATAACAACCAAGAAGCAATTTTGAATAAAAAAAAAAAAAAGCAATAAATAAATACATTTAAAAAACTGGGTGTTTTTTCCCTCCACTCCCCCTGCGTTCCATCTTAATCAGTTCAGCCGCAGGGGAGCGAAGGAGTAAATGCATCAGATTCTTCCTTATGGGTATATACTAAAGCAGGTGGAACGCAGCATGTTGGATATTGGATACGCTTACTCCTGAACAGATTAAACAGAACACAGGGGAGCACAGGGCAAAAACACCCATGTTTAAAGGAGAAACAAACCTTTGCTACTAAAATGCCCTACCCTACAAATACCCCCCCTCTGCTCCCCCTCCCAGGCTAGGTGGTACTTTTGATAAATGCCCCTAACTCTTTACTTACCCCTTGGTGCAGATTCTGTGCAATGGAGTTCACTGGCACCATCTTCAGCCACTTCAGTAATCTTCGGGTCTTCTTCCTTCTTTTCGGCAATTTCCATGACTTTTGGCAGATTCGCAGTTGTCATGAAACAGAAAATTGCTCCAATTGCGCATGTGCCGATACACACTTACTTCCCGAAGATTACCAAAGAAAAGAAGATGGCGCCGTGAACTCCGCTGGACAGAATCTGTAGTAGGGGTAAGTAAAGAGTTAGGGGCATTTAGCAAAGGTACCACCTAGGCTGGGGGGGAGGGGAGCAGGGAGGAGGTCTATGTAGGGTGGTGGGTAAGGGATTTTAGTAGCATGGTTTTACTTCTCCTTTAAGAGCCCTTAGTGTCAGTCTGAAGCCAGGCTACATTATCAGTTGCAGGCAAGATCCTGGATAGGCTACAATTCCAATATCATATTAAATAAATAATAAAGACCAAATAAAACCTGCTGAAGATATGTGCAGCTACAACAAACACAAGTGACAGTGTAATAAATGTTCTTACGTTTGCCACTTCTCTGGTAACACATAGAAACCAATTCGCAGGTAGCGTTTAATATACAGCTGTTTGAAACATTGGTTGCAATTGTACTCGAAAGTCTATTTTTTTGTTTTGGATTAAAGATAAACCCCCTTCTTTGAAAGATGTAATTTCATATTTGCATAAGTTATGTATGCTGGAAGCTGTTAGATTTAGGGTGGATGATTCTATGCAAAGAAATAGAGTTAAAAACAGATGGTCCCTGTATATTTCATCTTTAGATGTTTCTAAAAAAGATTTTATCTTTAAACTGATGGGACAAGATGATAGCTAATGAATGAATTTGGTAATAGTGTTTGTAAAACTATTCGTTCTGACTTCCCATGTCGTAATTACCTTTTTTAAAAAAAGTACGGGTCTTTTTGTTTTTATTTTGTTTTGATTTGTTTTTGGTTATTTTATGGTTTAGCTTGCTTGAAAATATTTCTTGAACTTTCCTCATATGAATTATTCTTTTATTCCTTAATATGATTGTTCATATATTTAATTCATTGTATTCATTGTATTTTTATGAAAATTCAATAAAAAGAATTTTAAAAGAATGAAACATCGGTTGCAATTGGTTACAAGATGTGGACAAATGTAAGACTTTTTATTGCATTACCCGTAAGAGTCGTAAAGGTGAACTTCCCCTTGTTATATTAAGGACTTTTCCTTTTGAACATTACAAACCTGTGTCCTTATTTATGTTTTTGTATGCATAAACCAGAGCCAGCGGACCAAACTGTTCCCAAAGGTGGGTGGAGGAGGGACTTTTGATAAACTATAAAGAGTAAAGCAGAACGGCAGTAATAGTCGGAACAGAATTACTCAGTGATTTTGATGTGAAAGTTTCTCACACTACAAATACGTATAGAATATATATATATACAGTACAGATATGAACAATCACACCTGCGCATTAAAAAAGTGAACTGTGACAGCATCAAATCAGAAATTTGTTGGAAAGAAATAGAAATAAGTCATTTCCTGCCACAGCTAAACTAACTTACAGTAGAACATGAAAGCAACTTCTCTACGTCAATAATCATCTTTCTAAATCCCTAATAAATAGAATTTCTTCTCACAACAACTATGGGTAAATTTACACTACTACAACTGTAAATATCACAATTATAGCTGCTAGCTACACCCTTTAGAGTTTTTTTTTGTCAAGACATGGGGAGGGCAATTAATATTTGAATTGAAGCTTTTTCTAAACTCAATAGTGGAAAAACAATCATAGTTAAACTCAATCAACTTTGGTGATTTATTTTTCTCAATCGCTAGTACATTATCCAAAATGTTTGGGACCTGGGATGAAGGCTTTTTCCATAATTTGTATCTCCATACCTTAAGACTAGCAAATAATTATTGAAACATACCGGTAAACCTTTTTACTCCAATAAGGATTACTTATATCTTAGTTAGGATCAAGCAGAAGGTATTGTTCTATTCTATTCTATTACAGAGAAAAAAGAAAAATTTTTAGAATTATTTGATTAAAATGGAATCTATTGGAGATTATCTTCCTGTAATCCGAAAATACACAATTGTTCCTTTCATTTAAATTTCATTGTTTAAAAAAGAACATGTAAATTTGCTTCACCTGTTAAATCTTGAATACATAAGTTTGGAAAAGACAAATTCAAGATCTTCCATTTTTGCTTCTTTTTTCTAAGGGGCCGATTCACTAACTTCGAGTGAAGGATTCGAAGTTAAAAAACTTCGAATTTAGAAGTTTTTTTTGGGCTACTTCGACCATCGAATGGGCTACTTCGACCTTCGACTACGACTTCGAATCGAAGGATTCGAAGTAAAAATCGTTCGACTATTCGACCATTCGATAGTCGAAGTACTGTCTCTTTAAAAAAAACTTCGATATTCGAAGTCGAAGGATTTCAATTCCCAGTCGAATATCGAGGGTTAATCAACCCTCGATATTCAACCCTTAGTGAATCAGCCCCTAAGTGTGGAAAAATACCTCCAGCTATAATACATTTGGCCCTAAGTGTACGTCAATGCTTCTATTTTTATATCTCATGTTTGATATGACTTTTTTTTCTTTTTCTTTTTTTTTTTAAAGGAAAACTATACCCCCAAAATGAATACTTAAGCAACATATGGTTTATATTAAATTGAATGACATATTAAAGAATCTTACCAAACTGGAATATATATTTACCTAAATATTGCCCTTTTACATCTCTTGCCTTGAACCACCATTTTGTGACTCTATCTGTGCTGCCTCAGAGATCACCTGACCAGAAATACTACAACACTAACTGTAACAGGAAGAAGTGAGGAAGCAAAAGACACAACTCTGTCTGTTAATTGGCTCATGTGACCTTACATGTGGTTTGTATGTGTACACAGTGAATCTTACGATCCCAGGGGGCGGCCCTTATTTTTTAAAATGGCAATTTTCTATTTATGATTACCCAATGGCACATACTACTAAAAAAGTATATTATTATGATAATGGTTTGTTTACATGAAGCAGGGTTTTACACATGAGCTGTTTTACTCAGTATCTTTTAATAGAGACCTACATTCTTTGGGGGGTATAGTTTTCCTTTAAAGAGCATTAGAACTTCTATACAATTAAAGCAATTAAAAAATTTCAAATGGGACACAACAATTGTTGGCAATGATGTACTGGTTATTGAAGTTATTTTGTACAATACTTTTGTTCTGTAAAGCTTTATCCTTAATAAAAGTTAAAAAAAATCAAATACAATTAACTACCCATAGTTATGAGCTTATAATTATGTTTTGGTCTGCACCATTTTAAAAGTCAACGGTGCATTGTCTATGCAATAAGAATAATAGTAAAAGGAAGGCAAAGGAAACTGAAGGGAAAGAGGAAGGGAAAGGAAGACAAAGGTTCTAAACATGTAAGTCAGGAGAAAAGGAGGGGAAAAGGTTCTGCCTCCAGTATTGGAGCTGCTAAATCCACATGCTTGCCCTGGGACCGAGATTCTTTTTTTTTCCATAAAAGCCCACCATGGCATCTTTCTGTTGAAAGCCTCAATTTCTTTAAGAATATCACCATTAAAAATTGTCTCTTCTAATTCTGTAGTTACCAGCAGAAGACACTTTTGTTGGGTGCTTCAACGCTGAAAGGGGCTCAGGTATCTTCCAAGGTTCTTCAAGCGAAAAGGACATGTGTTCTGTTATAAATAATGACTTTGAGAGTTTGCCTTGTACAACCTGAGGGATTGTATGTATTGACTATAAAAGTAATGTTCAAGTTTATCCGTGTGTCCAAGTTTAGATGAGGCATTTCTAGAACAACCAGAGAAAAGTCTATTGTTTTTTTTTTATCAAGTAATGCTGCAAGGAGTTTGTTATTCACTGCAAAGAACTTTCATATCCTGTGGTGGGAACCACACCTAACCAGGTCTATTCTGTGTAGTCAAGCAGTACAGGACTTTCTGTATTCACTCATGGGAGATAAAGCCCCCAAAACATTGTGCTCTGATAGTAAAAATTCAGGTAACAAATATTTCAGTGAAGAACAAAGAAATCTTAAGCAAGGCCAAAACTGCAAGTTGAGTCATTAACACCTTTATAGTTAAGGAAACAAGCCAAGAGGAAGTAATTGTTTATATTAGACAAAAGAAAATAAAACAATGGGGGGCTTGTTTAGGGGCAGTGGTGCAGCCATTTGAGGAGTGTATAGCGAACAAATACAGCTGGGTTAAAGAGACATATTGATTTAGAAATGAACAGCACAAGCTGCAGTACTACAGGCATGCGCAGTGGCACTAGTTATTATGGAGTTCCAATTAGTGATGCCATGGATTTGCGGAGAAATTCTTCATTTCGCCTCTGCTCATTTTTTTCACGAAACTACAGGAACATTTGCCATGACAAGAACAAAATATCGCGGATCCAAAAAAAAATGCCCATTAACTTTAATGCATTTGGACAAAAAAAATCACCATAAGAAAAAACGCCCATTGACTTAAATGTATTTGGACAAAGCAGTTGCTGAAACCAAAAAAGTCGCCATAAGAAAAAACTTCCATTGCCTTTAAAGCAAGAAAAATTGTAGCACGAGTAAAAAAACTGTACTTTTTTTGTTGCCCATTGACTTCAATGCATTTCTCAAATTTTTCACCGACTAATTCACTCATCACTAGCTCCAATGGCTACAGTATGTGCCTGCAGCTAGAAAAGGCCTTAAGTTCTAACCAACAGCAAGAATTAAGGAACAAAAAATTAAGATGTATTGCCAGAGTTATTTTTGCAGGACATCTCACCCAGGTGGCAGGGACTTGTGTATAGAATAGGGTTAGAATATTCATAAAGATTTGAAAGTCATTAATGCTTGGACAGAGGTACTTTCATTCTATATGTGTAGCAGGTTTCGGCTAAAGTGCCAGTCGGCCAAGCATTCCAGAAAGTTGTTTCTAAAGGTGGCCATACATAAAACAATTATGATCTTTCCTGTGAAAGATTGTTCATTTTCTTACAATTGTTAAGAACTGAATTGTCACATATATACAGGTAGAAACATTACAATTCTACCTGTATTGATTCAGCAGTAATCCTGGCCAATCTTTGGGTACTTTCGAATCAAAATTTTCCACCTTGGCCAATTAATAAGACAACCAATATCCATTTGTTGATATTGGTCGGCTCATCTCCTGCCATAAATGAATATATGGATGTTGGTTTTGTTAACAGGTGGGAAGTGAAACAGGGTTAAATAACATAATTTTACTTGGTAGATGCTATTATATGGTTGAGTCCTTAGATGACAGTTTAAAGGAGAAGGAAAGCTCCAAGACAGTTTATTGCCAACAATTTAGCCACAATAGTGCAAGCTAGAATGCTATATTTATTTTGCAGAATGCTTTACCATACTTGAGTAAACAGCTCTAGACATTGTCTCTGTTTGTTTAGGATAGAAGCTGCCATATAAGCTTGGTGTGACATCACTTCCTGCCTGATTCTCTCCCTGCTCACACACAGCTCTGAGCTCAGATTACAGCAGGGATGGGAGGAGGGAGGGGGAGAGGAGCAAACTGAGCATGCTCAAGCCCTGCCCTGGAGGTTTAAGATGAAAACAGGAAGTCTGATACAGAAGCCCATGTGTACACAATAGAAGGAAAGAAATGCAGTGTTTCTTTTAACAGAGGACTCAGAGCAGCATTACTTTGAGGGTTTTCTGGTGTATTTATATAGACCTTTCTGATAAAGCTTACTTAATTTTAGCCTTTCCTTCTCCTTTAAGACAGGGAATCCACTTTTTGTAGACTGCTCTGGAAGAAGGTGGTCCCTTGGTGTCAATCAGGAAGAAGGAGGACTACTGGGAAGTCTATATAATGGAATATATACAGTACTGTGCCTCAGCAGCATGTGACTGGTTGGGAACATCAGTTATTATACTATTGGTATTTAACAATGTGTCACGTCTGTCATTAATTTAGCCATTACACTATAAAAGTTTTACAACCCGAGGTACACTCTGGTTTTTCCAGGAAAAGATATTATTAATATTTCAAGAGGGAAACTAGGTTTCCTTCCCAGTATTCCTCCTACTTTGCATACAAGCCGGAAATTGTCATCTCACTCAAAATGCTTCTATGTGGACCTTCTCTCCTGGCTTTAGATAGGCTGATCAGAAAACCCTATTGTTTGCACTTCTAAGGGAAGATCAGTCTGTAGTTGGGATCTGATCCGTAACTGCTGCTGCTACAAATCTCCTATATCGTATAAGGTATTCCATAACGATGTAAATTCTAGGAGCAAAACTGGCTTCATATCCTCTGCTCTGCATACAAATGCTATACATGCACGTGTCCTGAAACCAAAAGGATTCTTCTTCACTCAAATATACAACGTAGGAGATTTATGTAAGGTTCCTTAACTTAAAGGGGATCTATTGTGAAAATGAAAAATGAATATAAGCTTCATCTCACTGAAATACAAAATTTTCTAAATATTATCAATTAAAAATTCTGTAGTTTATGAAATAATCTTCAGTTTTGCACTTTCTAGTAATCTGTCACTCTTCATGCTCTCTTCATGCTGGGTCAGATTTTGATTGAGAGGGATGTCTCACTTTTCTAGCAGATGTTTTAGCGGCGCTTACTCAAAAAACCAACTCCAGCACAAACAAACTGACTCTCACACACACGCAGGGCAGCCATCACGGGGGACAGGGGGGAGAGTTGTAGGGGGCCCGAGGGTAAGGGGGGCCCGGCCACGCCACACTTACTTGATTAGCCGGGCCCCCCATCTTTCTGAGAGCTGCTGACTTCGGGAAGGCATGGACGTTTAAGGGGCCCATGCCCCAATTTTCTTATAATGGGGGGGGCCCAGGCCACCAATTTTTCTTTTCTCATGTGGGGTCCTAGCCACCAATATTTTTTAATGGGGGGGCCCTGACCACAAATGTTTTTTTATGGGGGGGCCCTGACCACCAATATCTTTTTATTTTTTATTAACATGTGGGAACCCTAGTCACCAATTTTTTTTTTGTTTTTTTACTGTGTGGTGGGGGGCGGACCTGTGGGGGTGGGGAGGGCGGACCTGTAGGTGGGGCTTGCAGTGGGTGCAGCCCAGGGGGCCCAGGAAATTCTGTCGTATGGGGCCCAGCAATTTCTGATGGCGGTCCTGTACACACGCTAAATGCAAGGTAACAGGATTTCCAGCAGAGCTGGTTATTTTTGAAGTATGAACTCAAATATATTGTCTAGGCAAAAGGTGCACCCCCCCAAATGGATGTATTAGATCTAACTGTCAATCAAAAATTTACTCCACCTACTGCATCAAGAGAGAAAGAAGTTTGCTAAAAGAGGGAGAGTGAAGAATAACAATACAGAATGTTTAACTGAATATATTTAGAAAGTTTCTTATTTCAGTGAGCTTATATTACATTTTAATTTTCCCAATAGATCCCGTTTAAGGTGTTGAGAGAAATGACACTTGTTCCTACCCCTTCATGTCTTCAAGGATTTCAAAGTAGTATGAGAACAAATGTTTTTTCCTCTAATAGGAAAGATATGATAGTTGCTCTGTTCTTTTAGACACAGCAATGTATTTTTCTCTGGTTGATGATGCTGTACAAAAAGCCACACGAGGCGGCCGAGTTGTGTAAGTGATGCTACAAGGAGAAGTAATGTGTTGCAGATGGAAACCACATCGTGTTTCAACCTGAGTCTCAACATCATATTAATGTCTCTCCCTCCCACTGGGTTTTTCAAAGCACGTATTTAATGTTCCTCATCAAAGAACTGGGCGTTAAAGGCTTTAGGTTTAGACATAAAATCAAGGGCTATTTTTTTGAAAGTCGTGAGAAATGAATTAATTTAGATAAATGAACAAATGAATTAAACATTTAAAAAGAATACATAAAGTCATATGCCATATGTTAGAGCTACCATATAAGCATGCTGATTAGAGTTAGATAGAGATTTGAGTGATAATTGTCATATTTGTATATTACAGAGGTGGTACAGGTGTGGTATCTGTTATCCAAAATGCTCAGGACCTGGGGTATTGCAGATAATGGATATTTCCGTAATTTGGATCTGTATACCTTAAGTCTACTAGAATATTATGTAAATAAACCCAATAGGATGGTGTTGCTTCCAGTAAGGGTTAAGTATATCTTAGTTTGGACCAAGTACAAGATACTGTTTTATTATTACAGAGAAAAAGGAAATCATTTTTATAATTTTGGATTATTTGGATAAAATGGAGTCTATGGGAGACAGCTTTTCCATAATTCTGAGCTTTCTGGATAACTGGTTTCTGGATAATGGATACAATACCTGTACATATCATGCATTATAATGTAATAACATACCACCCTTTAGGCACCATTTCCCCCCCCCCTTAAACTATGGGCCCAGACAGCCACCTGGTTGACCTTATGGTAATCTGCCACAGGTATGTCCCTGAACCCTGGCTGAGAGCAAACTTAGGGAATGCTCACTGTTACTGCAGTTATTCCTGTGGCTGTTTAAGATTGTTCATAAACACAATTACATTAGACGATGCCCCCAGTTCCTTAAAAGGATTCTGTCATGTTTTTTTATGGAATAATTTTAATTACTACATTATACTGTGCACATTGCAAGTAATTCATTCTACCTTTCTTGAAGCAATAAATATATATTTTTTTTATTTCTATATTGGTGCGTAGGCAGCCATCTCAGGTCATTGTGCCTAGTCATGTGCTTTCAGAAAGAGACATCACTTCACAATGGAACTGCTTTCAGATAAGATATTGTTTCTCCTATACAATGTAACTGAGGTGCAACTTGGGTTAGTCAGACTTGGATTTTTACTACTGAGTGCTCTGCTCATATGTACCACTAGGTGGGGCATAGGAGCATTTTTAGCAATGCTGGTGTCAGGGAGCTGTTATCTGGTGACCTTCCCATTGTTCTGATGAAGGGCTGCTGGGGGGGAGGTGGGTGATATCAAGCCAACTTGCAGTGCAGCAGTAAAGAGTAACTTAAGTTAATCAGAGCACAAGTCACATGACTAAGATCACCTGGGAAACAAACATACAGTGTCTAACCCTTTGTCAGATTTCCAAAATTAAAAAATATCTGTTTTTTCTTTTGAAAAAATTAATTTCAGTGCAGAAGTCTGCTGGAGGAGAGCTATTAACTGATGTATTTTGCAAAAATGTTGTTTTCCCAGAATCCCTTTAATGTAAGAGGACTATTAAGCAATTGAAGACTTGGAAATGAAGAAGGATACTGGAGGCTAGTTGGCCTGAGAGATAATGACAGTTCTTTCAAGGTGAGACAGTGATGCCTTCTTAGATATTGTAGGAACAGTAACACCAAAAAATTAAAGTTTTTTAAAGTAATGAAAATATAAACAAGCTGCTGTATAGCAATGGTGGAAATTGAAAAAAGACTATATGGCACAGGTTAAATAGTGGATAACAGATAACACCATTATGTTCTACAGAGCTTATCTGCTGTGTAACCTGAGCCTTTCCTCCTTTGAATGGCTGCCCCCATTGCTATACAGCAGCTTATTTATATAAACAATAGTAGTGTTTCTTAAGCAAACACAGCAGTTTTACCAGTGCAGGGCAACACTGTATAATATTTTTACTACTTTAAAACACTTTTATTTGTTGACGTTACTGTTCTTTTAAAGGAGAAGGAAAGATTAAAACTAAGTAAGCTTTATCAGAAGGGTCCACCTAAATATACCAGTAATCCCTCAAAGTAATGCTGCTCTGAGTCTTCTGTCAAAAGAAACACTGCATGTATTTCCTTCTATTGTGTACACATGGGTTTCTGTATCAGACTTCCTGTTTTCAGCTGAAACCTCCTTACCCTGGGCATGAGCATGATCAGTTTGCTCCTCTCCCCCCTCCCCCCCTCCCTTCTCTGCAGTAAACTGAGCCCAGAGCTATAAGTGAGCAGGGAGAGACTCAGACAGGAAGTGATGTCACAACAAGCTAATATGGCAGCTGCTATCCTAAACAAACAGAGAGCTTCTACAGCTGTTTACTCAGGTATGGTAAAGCATTATACAGAATAAATATAGCATTCTAGCTTGCACTATTGCAGCTAATCTATTGCCAATAAAATGCCTCCGTAGCTTTCATTCTCCTTGAAGGAAGAAGCAACAGGAAGATAATTACAAAAAGCACAAGATTCAATTTGATCTAGTGATCTTTAAAGTGTCTCTTTGTGAAAATCAATGGTAAGCACTATTTGGCAGCATAATGTATCAAGCTTATTAAATGCCTTGAGAGACATGCTGTTAGTTGGTATATTTTCATATTTCAGCCAGACCAAAATAGTGTTTTGTATCAGTTTGCAATCAACAGAATGAAGAAACCTGGTAATATATCTGCATCCACCTATCAGCAGTGTCTTCATAAACAGGTCCCATGGTAGCACACAGAGAAGCAGGTTAATGAAGCAAAGACGTGGTTGTTAGGAAAGATATGGAGCTCTGTTCTTACTCAGTTCTCACCACAGAGCTGCCCTAACATGCAACTGATAAAGCAAAAGCCTCTGTTTTACACCACAAAGCAGCAATGTCAGGCAGAACTTCCATTTGTGTTGGCTGTTCCCAGGGCAACATCAGTGGTGTTACTGGAATTGGTATGTGTGAAAACATACATTTCTACAGCACTAAAGCCCCTACTATACCCGTATACCCTGGGACCCAAGTAGTCACCCCATGGGCTTTCCCTACTTTTTCACTGCTGTGCAAAATTGTCTAAACGTGGATATACACGTAACAATTATGATCTTTCCTGCAACCATCATTTTTATTACAGACACTTAGGTGGTTATTTACTAAAACTCAAATTCTTCTCATACAGTAGTTCCAATAATACAAACTCGACCAAACTTCCATCCAGGATTTTACCTTATCTACTAATAACATAACTTGAAAAATTTGTTTCTGGATAAAACTGTAGGAAAACTTCACTAGATTTTTTCGAGTTAACGCCCAAAACCACGGAATTTTTCAAACGATCGTACAAAACCAAGCACAGGCCTTGATATCTTCAAATTAGAAAAGAGACATCTGCTATTGACTTCTACAGTACCGCTACAGGTTTGAGATGGAGTTTTTTCGGAAATGTCGAAAAATGTTAGTTTTTTTTTTTCCTCTAAAAATTTGAATTTTCCCCTTTAAAAGCCCAACCAGACAAGTTTGGGGTTTAATAAATAACCCCCTTAGAGTTGAATCGTCGGATATACAGGTAGAAACAATAGAATTCCAATGTTCGAGCACCTATCTCTTGGAGTTCTAATTCAACAACAGATGGAGGTGCATGTTGGATGGTTATTATATAAGTGTTATGGTTTCCATTTCCATAGCCACACAGTTAAACTCATTTCTCTTAAAGGAGAACAAACCCCTAAAAATTAATATGGCTAAAATGGCATAATTTATATACTGAACTTATTGCACCAGCCTAAAGTTTCAGCTTGTCAATAGCAGCAATGATCCAGGACTTCAAACTTGTCACAGGGGGTCACCATCTTGGAAAGTGTCTGTGACACTCACATGCTCAGTGGGCTCTGAGCAGCTGTTGAGAAGCTAAGCTTAGGGGTTGTCACTAATTATCAAGCAGAAAATGAGGTTTGTCTGTAATATAAGTTGATGCTACAGGGCTGATTATTAAATTCTGATGCTAGTTGTACTGGTTTCTGTGCTGCCATGTAGTAATTAGATGTATTAATTACTAATCAGCCTTATATTGTGACATTTCTATTCTATGTGTACTGTATATTGTGAGCGGGTCCCTAAGCTCAGTAAATGACAGCAGCACAGAGCACGTGCAGTGAATCAGCAGAAAAGAAAATGGGGAGCTACTGGGGCATCTTTGGAGACACAGATCTTTACTGCTAAAGGGTTGTGGTTGCCTTGGGCTGGTACAGAAGCCCAAAACATAACGTACATTTTTAGCCTACTTCTGTAGTTAAACATTAGTTCTCCTTTAAAGGAAAAATAAACCTTTAAAAAAATGAAGTAAAATGTTAGGGCGCTTGACTAAGCACTTTTTTTTGGTTTCAAGTGAAAAAAAATAAACCTTGTCTGTACAGTTGGAAGAATTGGCGGCAGACGGTACTGTTGTTACAAAATGCACTATATTCGCACTTAAACAACACCATTTTGCTTTACTATCTACACTATCCCACAGTTGCAGTCTCGACCCCTTGCACCATCCTTCCTTACTATACACACTAGTTCTCATTTAAGAACCAAGTGCAATGTGGAAATTTCTAAATTTGCATGGGATAGTTTTTTTAACCATAACATTTTTTCCAGGCACTCTGATGTGGTTTAGCTTGCATGCAAATTGTGTGAATTGAAATGCAGCGATAATTGTGGTTCCAGAAATGGAATTATTGTGATCCATCAGATAAAAGCATGTATAGCTACAACATGCAAAGGGGACCCCAGAAATAACACCATCTCCATGTGTGCATTAATCCCAGAGCCCCGTCTAGCTGTGTGTTCTGTCTTTTGTACACTGACCTTATTCTGCAAAGCAGAGAAAGAATAGCTTTTTTAAAGATGCAAGTGCAAGGTAGAAGCACAAAACTGAGCATGCACTGACTTTATTCAGGTCAAAGGTGTAACTAAGCGCCATGCACTTCCCAACCCCCCACCCATCTGCACCGCCCACTCCTGCCTCATGCCCGCCCACTCCTGCCTCATGCCCGCCCACTCCCTGCTCCATTCCTCCCATTGCTGGAGCAGCTTGCATCTCCATTCCTTGGCCAAAGGTATGATAATGGCTGGGGAGGGGGTGTTCCATGTAACTGTCGAGGAAGCAGACCCTGCAGTCTGGGCCCCCCAGCGACCGTGGGGTCTGCTTCCTCTATAGTTACGTCACTGATCCAGGTACCTGCACCCATTTGTGCTCCACAGCAGCTTGTAGCAAGCCTCAAAGTGCCCATACAACCTGCTTTAATAAACTGTGTGCATTTGTGGATATGGGCACTAGGAAACCCACTTGAACCTGGTGATAATTCCAAGGTTCTAATAATGGGAAGTGTCCATGGGTGCAGCCGACTCGTCCCTGTGTTGTTGCATTAGGCACATGGTGTGCGCCGCGATTAGTATGGAATTCGGCAAAGACACTCTGCATTGTTGGCAAAAACATGGCAAATTAGATACTCTGCACCACTTCATAAATAAGTCCTTGAATTATAAAGGGGTTGTTCACATTTAAATTTTATTATGATGTAGACAGTGATATTCTGAGATAATTTGCAACTGGTTTTCATTTTTTATTATCTGAATTATTTAGCTTTTTATTTGGCAGCTCTCCGGTTTGCAATTTCAGCAATCCTGTTGCTAGGGTCCAAATTACCTTAGCAACCATACATTAATTTGAATAAGAGACTGAAATTTGAATTGGAGAGGGCCTGACCAGAAAGATAAAAAGTAGTAATAACTATACATTTGTAGCCTTACAGAGCATTTGTTTTTTCTAGATGAGGTCAGTGACCCCATTTAAAAGCTGGAAAGAGTCAGAAAAAGAAGGAAAATGATTCAACAACTATAAATAAGTAAAAATAAAGTCCAATGTAAATGTTGCTTAGAATTAACCATTGTATAACATACTAATAGTTATGGTAAAAGTGAACCACTCCTTTAAGTGGCTTGAAGTTGGAATTAAAATGTAAAGAATAAATCTAAACAGCTGTACTTCCCTTTTCAACAACACAATTTTCTCTACAGTCTACATGATTCCATTGTTGTATTACAGGAATAACCAGTCAAATTAAGAAGTTATTTGGTTTTAAGGTGAAGCGAGTATTGCAGCTGTAGATGTCCGTTAAGATATATGTGTCAGGAGGAAATCGTACAAGTCTTTAGCACAGCAAGCTGCTGGATGACAAACATGTCTGCATTCCGGATGTAAAATAAATTGATTATGTACAAAGAAGTGCTACACAGGTAGAGCTGCGGCAAACAGGTCACTGCTAGAAGTATGGGCTCTCTTATCCAGAACTCTTTTATAAATAAAGCAATGCCATTTCCTATAGAGTTCCGTGCACCGGATGGCAACTGAGCTATATAAATAAAAAAAAAAAACAATCGTACTGGTTTATTTCTGTTTTTAAGTTTTTTTTAGTAGCCATAAGGCATGGTGCTCCAAATTACAGAAAGCTCCCTTATTCAGAGCACCCAGGTCCCAAGCATTCCAGATAACAGATCTACTCCTGGTCACTCTTCATTAATATCCAGCACACAGGTCAAACAAACCCTATATTATAACCTCGCAAAAAAGGAAAAATTGTGTGATTTCATTCATCACCTATGCAAGTCAACCCGAGCCAGGAAAAATATGGTTTTGTGGAGGTATATAAAATATAAGTTATTAAATGAAAGAATATAGGCAGTGGGAGCAATTTCTTCTTTTGCGCAAAAACTATTTCCTGCAAAAGTTTAACATAAGGTCAAGGTCAAACTGGAGCCTTCGGGGCTCATTGGGTTTGCAAACAAAGGGCCCTCCTCGCAGTCCCTGGGGCCCCCTCTCGACCTCCGATTACCTGGTCCACGGCACACATACACGGACATCGCGCACAGTCTTTATGCGGCAGCTGGAGGGGCAGGTCTCAGCCGGGACCCACTGGGTATTTTCCCGTGTCCCACTGGGCCAGTCCAACACTGCATAAGGTTGCTAAATCTACAGAGGTAAAGCATGGAGCATTTGATGCAGTGCACCGTTTATGGAACAAAACTTCTTACCGGAAAAATCTTTTTTGCAGAAAAGAAACCAAGAAAGTAACATGAGACTTTGTGCTAACAATAGAGATGTAGGATGCAGCAATGGTTGGGGTGCTAGATGTATAGAGCAGTGTTTTTTGCACTTTTGGGTTCAAATCCCCTTTTGTTCACCTTCCAAACACTTTTTCAGTTGAGTTGGCAGATTCTGAACTGTTACAATTTGCTACATTAGTTGATCCATTTCTCAGCAGCATCTGTGGAATATTAGCAACTATTGTATCAATTCTAACAGCTGCCTGTAATGAAACTCAGAGATTCTGCTCAGCAGGTACAAAGATAAGAAATGTTCAACTAATGTATCAATTTAGAACAGTTTACAGATTTAGTGACCCCCCCTCCCACAGCTCTAAAAAAATCAAAAAAATTAGATTTATACTTCAATATTAGAACTGTCACACGTAATAAATAAAAAGTAATTGGAAAAGTCTTTAATACTTGGGAACAATGGGGCAAATTCACTAAAGGACGAAGCGCATAACGCTAGCGTTAATTCGCTAGCGTAGCGTATTTTCGTTAATTCGCCGATTCACTAACGGACACTAGTGTAAATTCGCTAGTGTTACTTCGCACCCTTACACCTGACGAATTTACGCAACGGATGTAACTACACAAATTCACTGACTCGCGCATTTTTCTGAACGCTACCTTTTACGCCAGACTTCCTTCGCCACCTCAGACCAGGCGAAGTGCAATAGAGTAAATAGTGATTGCTTCAAAAAAAGTAAAAAAAAAGTCCCAGAAAACGCTGGCGTTTTTTCTTTATTATGGGTGAAAATTTTTTTGGGGCTCCCCTCCTTCCCCCCTACATTTCCTAACTCATGGCACCTTAACTATACAGTGGGCACATGTGTAGGGCAAAATAAAAATTTTATTTGCTGTTTTGAAGGTTTCCCAGGCTTGTGTAGTGATGCTACATATACCTCCATTGTAACTTCAATTTGGCACCGTATGCAAATTAAGCATCGCTAGCGTAACTTCACTTTGCTTGGCGAATTAACGCTAGTGCAACTTTGCAACCTTACGCTTCCCCTGAGCGCAACGTCGGATTTTAGTGAATTTGCATAGCGCTGGCGAAAATACGCCTGGCGAAGTGCGGCGAGGCGGATGCTGGCGCAACTACGAATCTTAGTGAATTTGCCCAAATGTGTTTTTACCCAAATATCACCATAACTGACATCCAGGAATGATTTCCAGGAGTACCTGTAAATAGCAAATAATAATTTTCTCCTAAACTTGCAACTACTAAGGGCTCCCCCTTTTAAGTGTGTAGATACAAATAATATATAAATAGATATAAACCTCAGCACTTAACTGTAGTTTCAGGAGACAGCAGGCTTTGCACAGTGGCACATTTCATCACACACATAGGAAAGCTCTTCCTAACACCTGTAACCATTATACCTTATGTAAACCCCTTATGCTAGCTCTTGTGCACAACTGGCACCTGAATACAAGAGGAAAAGCATTGCTGCAGTATTAAGAATGGATTTCATAGAAAAATGAATTGAGCAGCATACATTTGTATATCTGTGGCTCCCTCTCTCCCCTCTCAGGTGATGATAAAATTAGTCTCAACGATATAGTTGGGTAAATCAGAAACAACATCTCTTTTCTGCACCTCGGTAATGAATATTGCAGCATTAGTCTTAGCCAAATCTAAGCCATCTGTCACATATAACTATCTCTATTATATCAATAAATATTCTTCCCTTACACAGCTGAAACCCTCCCAATATTAAAATTTTGGAAAAAAACAGCATCATTGGTACTAAGTTATCTAATATAGGGAATGTCTTTGTCCCACTTCTGCTCCTTTTCTCCCTTCCTTTTTGTCACCATTGATGTCCCCATCATCTCCTATGTCCTCTTTTGTTTGCAAAACTGAGAAATAAATGATCTATAACTGACAAACTAACTGCCTATGTACAATTATACCACTAACTCATAAGGTCTACTTCAGAGGGACAGGTGATGCCACCAAGGGAGGGGAATCGTTTAAATGAAGAGAACTTACTGTTTCCCGAGGCTCTTCTGTCACAAGAGAAGAATAAGTTCATTAGCTGCAAATGAAAGAAAAAAACAACATATCAGAATCATCAGACTTTGTAGCAAAATATGTAACCTACCCAACCCCCATCACCTCAAACCCCTTCCTCATCTTCTGTCCCAGCCCCTGAAAAAGCCACAAGCCCATAGCATGAGCGGAAGAAATAAACTGTGTCTGCATTGTGTAACTAAAGCATGAGACTATAGCAGTTATCTGCAATACAAACAGCTCTTAAAGGGTGTACAGGGAAAACTCCTAAGGGAACTCCCTGTGACCCTAAATTGCTTAATCTCCTTGAGCATCAGGGCATAAAAAGTGTTGGATAACTTGTTCTTGACAATGAGCTATGGTTCAAGCTATTGCAAGTTGGGTGGACTGTTTGTTGGGTGTTGCTAGAGAAGACCTTGCAGCCTTGGTGTATATAACAATTCCGCTGAGTAAGTTAAGAAACTATGAAAGGTTTCCAGGAATAATACAATCAGAGGCAAGACAGTCATTCTCGACTCTCATGTCTACTTACTTGCACCTTCCTCTTTCATACCAGTAGAACCATTTATTTGCACAAAATTAAATCTGAGAAGAAATAGGGACAGATGGGTAATTTATTTGCCTTCTCAGGCCAGGACAGTTTTATTATTATTATGCTTTTATTTGCAGTTTTATAGTACCAACATGTTCCACAACACTTCACAGAGATAAAAGTCATTTAAGGAAAGGAAAGTAAGGAAAGGGCTGACCAGTGCTCTATGGCACTGAATGGATTTTCTGTCCGGCGCAAGGTGCACAGTGCATTGATTTCCCTGGGCAGAAGTTCTGCCTGAATGAGCACAAAGACGCAAACTCTTGCACCCCTTAGCACTCTGGTACTTCTGCCCTGGCAAATTCCTGGCATCCAGAAATCCTGTTTATGCAGCTAAGTACTGTTCTGCAACTCTCCCTTCCTCCACACATGTATGCAAAGCCCCAGTTCAGTGTAAAAATAAAAACTGGATAAATAGATAAGCTGTGCAAAATAAAAAATGTTTCTAATATAGTTAGTTAGCCAAAAATGTAATGTATAAAGGCTGGAGTGACTGGATGTCTAATAGCCAGAACATGGGACATAACTGTTCAGTGAGTTTGCAATTGATCCTCAGCATTCCGCGCAGATTCAAAAGCAACAGTTATGTCCCACATGGCCCCCCCCTCAAGTCACTGATTGGTTACTACAGGAAGTAGTGTTCTGTAATTTTATGGTAGACATCCAGTTACTCCAGCCTTTATACATTACGGGACCGATTCACGAAATTCGGGTGAAGGGTTAGAATAAAAAAAATTCGAATTTCGAAGTATTTTTTGGGTACTTCGACCATCGAATTGTTTAAATTCAATCGAATTCGATCGAATTCGAACGATTCGAACGATTAGAAGTAAAAATCGTTAGACTATTCGACCATTAGATAGTCCCTTTAAGAAAAACTTCGACCCCCTACTTCGGCAGCTAAAAGCTACCGAAGTCAATGTTAGCCTATGGGGAAGGTCCCCATAGGCTTGCCTGTGATTTTTTGATCGAAGGATTTTCGTTCGATCGTTGGATTAAAATCCTTCGAATCGTTCGATTCGAAGGATTTAATCGTTTGATCGAACGAAAAATCCTTCGATCGATCGATCGCAGGATTTGCGCAAAATCGTTCGACTTCAATATTCGAAGTCGAACGATTTTAGTTCCCAGTCGAATATCGAGGGTTAATTAACCCTCGATATTCGACCCTTCGTGAATCGGCCCCTACATTTTTTGCCTAACTAACTCTATTAGAATTTCTTTTTATTATGCGCACCCTATTTATTTACCCAGTTTTTATTTTTATACTGAACAAATCCTTTAAAGGAGACTATATTCTCAGTACAAATACACACACAGGGCATCCCCTTTTCCAGCATGCTGGTGAGATGCCAGGAAACACATGGTTAATGACAGTTGGACACCTGTACTATCTCTCATACTTCATTTCCTGGCCCATACAGGCTGTGCTTGACTTGCGTAATAGCAGAAAGTGCCTCCTGTTTACCATTTTGTCTATAATTGAAATTGTAAGTTGTTCATGACAGAGAATAACTTCCCTTCTGCTTAATTCATAAAACTGCTTCAGGCTTCCACTATTATTGTTTGGGTGCCACCCTCATAAGCAAACATTTTCCTGAATGTCTTTCAATTAAACTACATGATGGCGAATTTGATACTGAATTTTGATACTGAATGTCTAATGTACTACTGGATGTACTTAGGTGTTGTTTGGATTAATCTAAAGGAATTGTATATTTTCGTTACTTTCTACCCACCCATAGCTTCTTGGAAGGTGTTACAGGCCCTGCTTTCAGTTTTATCCTTCCCTTCCATGCCACCGTAGTGTGTAGTCTCACTGAGAAATGGTGTGGTCTAGAAGTTGTGCCACGCAGGAAAACACCAGTCAAAGTGGGCTGAAATGATGAAACTCTTATAGCAGCGACAGTCTCTGGACCTGTTCATAGCCTGTAAATAAAGATTTCACAGAAGTTTTGATACTGTGTTCGTGTTGAGTGTTGCTTACGGTGCTTAATGTGAGTAGCGAGGGAGGAATGGTATATTGTTTGGATGCAAAGGATCAACTTGTCATAAAATCATAGGTTGCAACTTTATGGGAGCATTAATACAGGAGGCACAAGGGTTCCAGGAACTGAAAGAAAGAAGGAAAAGGCAAAAATCAAGAAATGCAAAGTGATTGCTGACTGCTAATTATTCCTTTGCTAATTAAGGCAACATGGAGCAGCAAAACACAGAATAAAGTTCACTTTCTGACAAGCTTGGCTACAGATCCCTTTTGGATATTAAAAGGTCACTTCAGGTTTGTTGAATAAAAACCTAATTAGACGCACAGTGGGAACCAGTTCAGCCTATCGTGGCACAGTTTCTGTTGCAGATGAAAGGAAACTGTAAAACAGCTTTTCATGTAAACCTTTAATAATGGGACTTCCCATAACACACAAACAGACCTCTGTACACTGAGACTCCAGTGTTAGCACAACTGTTCCTCGTTAGAATAAAGTCTTCTGCCCTTATTACTTCACTTTGTGTGATTTATACCAGCGCTAAAATACACCTAATCATAACAAACATGCTATGCAGTGAATGTTCCAGGTTGTCGGTCCTTTCTATATATATAATACTATGCATTTAATGTTTTCCTCACTACTAATATTGCTTGATCTCTCCGCTGCATTTGACACTGTAAACCATCCTCTTCTTCTGCAGTCCCTCCATTCACTTGGCCTTCGTGACACGGCCCTGTCCTGGTTCTCTTCTTACCTCACTAATTGTTCCTTCAGTGTCTCCTACTCCTACAATAGAGTAGCATCTTCTCCCCTTACTCTTTCTGTTGGGGTTCCTCAAGGCTCAATCCTAGGCCCCTTATTATTCTCCCTCTATACTTCCTCCCTCGGCAAACTAATCAACTCGTATGGTTTCCACTACCACCTCTATGCTGACGATACTCAGATCTATCTCTCCTCTCCTGATCTCAACCCAGAACTCCTAACTCGGGTCTCCTACTTCCTGTTCACTATCTCTACTTGGATGTCGCAACGCTACCTTAAAGGGATACTGTCATGGGAAAAAACATTTTTTTTCAAAACGAATCAGTTAATAGTGCTGCTCCAGCAGAATTCTGCACTGAAATCCATTTCTCAAAAGAGCAAACAGATTTTTTTATATTCAATTTTGAAATGTGACATGGGGCTAGACATATTGTCAATTTCCCAGCTGCCCCAAGTCATGTGACTTGTGCTCTGATAAACTTCAATCACTCTTTACTGCTGTACTGCAAGTTGGAGTGATATCATCCCCTCCCTCCCCCCCCCAGCAGCCAAACAAAAGAACAATGGGAAGGTAACCAGATAGCAGCTCCCTAACACAAGATAACAGCTCCCTGTTAGATCTCAGAACAGCACTCAATAGTAAAAACCCATGTCCCACTGAGACACATTCAGTTACACTGAGAAGGAAAAGCAGCAGCCTGCCAGAAAGCATTTCTCTCCTAAAGTGTAGGCACAAGTCACATGACTTGGGGCAGCTGGGAAATTGACAATATGTCTAGCCCCATGTCAGATTTCAAAATTGAATATAAAAAAATCTGTTTGCTCTTTTGAGAAATGGATTTCAGTGCAGAATTCTGCTGGAGCAGCACTATTAACTGATTCATTTTGAAAAAAAAAAATTTCCCCATGACAATATCCCTTTAAATTAATTCTGTAAAAATATTTAGTTTCCGCACCATCTAAGCATCTGCAACCACTAGTTCAGAGTCCAAAATAGCAAAATAGACTCTATAAATGAAAAAAACCAACAAAGCACCACAGAAGAAAGAAACTGCTAAAGAGAGTTATTATGTCGCACAATCTATAACAAATTGAGTGTAAAATTAATGGTGTTGTGCTGGAATAAAGTGTGAACAGGGGAATCACATCTTAGTGTAATTATATATTGGTTATTCAATTAATAATTAAATTCATATTGTGAAAGACAGAAATGAGTGTCATCATTGAGTATTGTGAAAACCAAAAATAGTTAATTCATAGTTAAAGTGCTGATAGTGTGTAAAGTGCCAATTGTCTGGTACCCAGTTCACATTCCACTAATAAATAAATAACCCAATTAAAACATAACATTTAATGGCTCTTTGAGAAAGCCTTCACGGGCGAAACGCGGATCAGGCGTATAACTCCTTCAGCAGATTCGCAGCAATAATGATTGTTGCGGTGGGGGGGCAGCACTTCAGGGGGGAGGAGGAATGGTGAAAAAGACTTTCTTTTTCTAAATACAGGTGCACGACGGACGGATCTTCCATATCCTCATCACAATTATACAGACTCCTCACATGGACAATTGCTCCTTTCCAATAGCAGGTGTTGCAATATAACTAGTGATAGGGAATAGTCCAAATCTATTTAGGTGCCTCTGAGAGGACAAAGTTCAGTTAACCCTTGTTTACACACCGTGTTTTAAGGATATGTTACTTTTTGAATGGTCCGCCTGCCATTCCTATACACACCATTAATTCATTTATTTATTGTGCCGCATATACTCTCTCATGATCACCACAACATACTATGTGTAACTAGAGGGCATTTAAATCGATGTAAGATCTGGGTGGGACCAGTATATCAATCTATTATAGATCCTGTAATTCCAATAATCTACATACCAGATCAGAATACATCTATCAATTTTAAGTGTTTTTAACTTGTGAATTTTTCCCTCAATTGTTTTCTATTTTTAAAGGAGCCATAAAATGTTATGTTTTAATTGGGTTATTTATTTATTAGTGGAATGTAAACTGGGTACCAGACAATTGGCACTTTACACACTATCAGCACTTTAACTATGAATTAACTATTTTTGTTTTCACAATACTCAATAATGACACTCATTTCTGTCTTTCACAATATGAATTAAAATTTTTAATTGAAGTAACCAATATTTAATTACACCAAGATGTGATTCCCCTGTTCACACGTTATTCCAGCACAACAGCATTCATTTTACACTCAATTTGTTATTGATGTGCGACATAATGACTCTCTTTAGCAGTTCCTTTCTTCAGTGGTGCTTTGTTGTTTTTTTTTCTACCTTAAATTAAACCTCCCTAAAACTGAAATGGTTCTCTTTTCTCCAACTAACACCATTAACATCCCGGAAGTATCCATCCATGGCTAACAATTCCACTATCATCCCCTCTCCCCAGGCCCCGGTGCCTTGGGGTTATCCTAGATTCTGCCCTGTCCTTCACTCCTCATATCCAGTCACTTATTAAATCATTTGACTTCCACCTAAGGAACATATCCAAAATACGATCATTTATCACCAAAGATGCCACCAAAATTCTTATTCACTCTCTCGTCATATCACGTCTAGACTACTGTAACTCTCTTTTAATTGGCCTTCCCCTCCAGAGACTGTCACCTCTCCAGTCCATAATGAACACTGCTGCGAGGCTCATACACCTCAGCAACTGCTCCTCCTCTGCCTCGCCATTCTGTCAATCCCTGTACTGGCTTCCACTACCTTTCAGACTAAAATTAAAATTAATGATCCTGACATTCAAAGCACTTCATAACTCTGCCCCACCCTACATCTCATCTCTATATACTCACCCAACTGCTTATTATGGTCCTCTACTTACCTGCTACTCAACTCTTCTTTCATTAACTCCTCACATGCTCGCATTCAAGACTTTGCAAGGGCTGCACCCCTCCTCTGGAATTCTCTCCAACAGTCTGTCCGACTTTCTCCCAACCTTTCTGCTTGATCTCCTAAAATGCGCTTCTTTAGAGAAGCCTACCCTCACTCTGCTTAACCAAATGCAATACCACATACAGCACAACATATCTTGCCCACTCCCACACCTTGTCTTATTCCCTTCCCTTTTGATTGTAAGCTCTTTTGCACAGGGCATTTTTCACCTCCTTGTACCAGTATTGGATGTGTATGTAACTCCATATGTAATTAATGTGATTTAGTTGTATAAACACATTTACTTTACAGCACTGCAAAATATGCTGGCGCTATATGAATAATTGGTTATAATGATAATATGAAATTAAATTAGGAAGACGGGCAAAGACAATAGAATGTCATTCTGACAGCAACTGGCTGCTTGCAAACTGAATGGCTACCAATCATTATTACAGCTACATTTCATAAACCAATTATTCACAAAACCCATTGCACTAAAATTGATTTGAAAGTTTGCTGGCATGTCAGTGGCGAGTAGTTCCATGAGACTTTGCCTCAGCTGTGTAGCGTTGGGTGGTGTTGATCCATTGACGTATCCATCCGGCACTATCATTGGACAAGTTGTGGATTGAAAGATGGAAGCCCATCTTCCATCAACTGCCCCAATCCTCTCTTCTTTTTCCAGTAGGCATGAATGGGATAGTAGCTGGAGCTTGATAGTGAGTACTATTGTTATGTGATCCACCATTCCTACAGGGCATTACGGTACCACAGTTAATGTGCCAGAATTACCAGGGAACATTCCTTGCAGATCTCGTCTTCATCGTGTATGTAAATGACAATGCCAGATCTATGCTGCCACTACCTGCAGGGGGAGCTGTGGAATTACCGACCTCAGTGTGAGTTGTGTCATTGCATTAACCAGAATAAGATTGTACTCATCATGTATTAATATAGTAACTCAACCTTGAGACAAGCATAGTGCGGTTGTGTGATAACTACACATGATGTGCTGTAAATGAAATTGAATTTCTATGATTTAAAATGTAACCTTATTATTAATGTCTGTTTTGGATTAAATTTCCAGTCGAATGGAAGGTACCAGAATGACTAGTGTACTGGATGAGCTCAGCACCAGGGACTGGACATCTCATGTGGGTGAACTTGTGAAGGAACAAATCCATAGCTCTATCACCAACAGCTACTCCCTGTAAATATTATGGCATTGCCAATTGTTTTTAGTAGCTTTTGTCTGAATCATTCACTTTCGTCAGAAGATATATGACTTTTTACAGCAGATAACAGTAAGTGGCATGTGCATGGATATAGCTCCCCCTACAGTTCACAAAGAGGAACACAACAACCCAAAAATATATTCCTATTTGTTATTTATATGTATTGAATTACCTGCCCCAATGGAACTTGCAATGTAAGGGTACCTATGACACTTATACACACTATAGTTACTTTTATTAGAAGCCAATTAACCTGCCTGTATGTATTTGGATATGGACAGAAACCAGGGAGAATGCACAGACTCCTTGCCTACACTGAAACTGAACTCAGAACTTAAAATTATATATTAAAAAGTAAAAAACGAGTTCTCCAGACAGGAATTCTATTTTCACCCTTTAAGAAATATGCCCCTATAAATCCAATGCAACTGAATACTGATACATGTAGGGGCCTATAAATGAAGCCTCCAGTTTTCCTTTTCGAGTTTTTAGGGGGAAAATTTTTTACAGAGTTATTACACCCCAAAGCTGCTAAAAATCCGAATCCAAAAATACTCCAACTAAAACCTAACAAGGACTTGTAGATATCAACGTCAAATGTCCCTTTTATTATTTTAAGATGTTTCTTGACATTTTGATCTGCACTGGTTATTGTACGATAATCTGAAAGAGTTGGGATTTTCGTGGGGACAACTTGAAAAAACTGTAAGATTCGAGCGTTAAATTCAAAAAAGTTGTAGGGTTCTGTTGAGCTGTTTTCAGCACCAACTTTTTTTGTTGATTTCTTGATAAATGTGTTCAATCCGTGTATGGGAGGGAGGTCAAATTTATTTTAATAAAAAAAAATGGGATAAATTTCAGTTTTAGTGACTGCCCCCAAACTGTTTGTATTTCTGAATGAGATCTTACATCAGACCTTAGAAGATAAGACTTTCTGCTTAAAGGACATTGACAATGTTGGATTGTTTTCTTTCCCTTATTTTTCTTTATCCACAATTATCCGGACCTGGGCTTTTCTGGATAAGGGGTCTTTCTGTTATTTTGATCTCCATACCTCAAGTCTACTAATAAAGCACTGAAATATAAATGAATCCCAAGTGTCTTGTTTTGCCACCAAAAAGGTTTCATTATATCTTAGGTTCAAGTACAATGTACTATTTTACTATTACAGACAAAAAAGAAATCATTTTCAAAATGTTTAATTATTTGATTAGAATGGAGTCTGTGGAAGATGACCGTGTAATTTGGATATTTCTAGATAAGGGGTTTCCTGATAACAGAAGACTTACTTGTACTGTATAGACGTTATTCATTTATTTACAGTGAAACCTCGATGTTATGTTTTCCAGGGGAATGTAAAGTAAATGTAATATCAGGGTTTTATTATTTGTTACAAAGCATTAAAGAAGGTGCCCAGAGCGCCATGTTTTTCCTACACTTTGCTCCTTGCTGCATCGACTTTTTGTGGTCCTAGCAGTGGCATAATTAGAAGTTACTGGACCCCACAGAAAATTCAATTTAGGGCCCCAGACTATTGATAATTGGCCTGTTCTACCAAGATATATTCAAACGTCTCAATAATTTGGGCCTCCTATACTACCAGTCTACCCTGCAACTGCAGGGTCTGCTTCCTCTTTAATTACACCCCTGGGTCCTAGAATGCAATGTCTTCACTCAGCAGTTGAAGGAGCAGGAGGCGGACCACATGTGGGTATCCCCTATATGGCACGTTATGCAGAACATGCTGGGGAGAACCAAGGAGACACAAGATGTTAGGAAACCTTCATCTTAGCTCAACTTTTAGTCAGGCCCAGATTTGTGGAGAGGCCACCAAGGCTCGGGCCTAGGGCGGCAGGATTTTAGGGAGCAGCATGCTGCCCAACCACACCCACATTGGTTCAGAAACACTGGAGATGTGCAGGAGATACAATATTTTTTTTAATCTACTGTGCACCGATCCTCATAGCTCCAGTCCCAATGATGAAAATTTGAGCGAATAAGGCGATGAATGACATTGGGCCTAGGGGTGCTTGCTATGTAAATCCAGCCCTGCTTTTAGTATGATGTAAACGAAGCTAGTCTGAGACAGTTTGCAATTGGTCTTCATTTTTTATATTTAGTGTTTTTTTTAAATATTTAGCATTTCCAGTTTTTAAGCATCTGGTTGCCAGGGTCAAAGTTACACAGTGGTTTGAATGAGAGACTGGAATATAAATAAGAGAGGGCCTGAATAGAAAGTTAATAATAAGAAATACTACCAATAACAATAAAAGCGTAGGGGGCAATTTTGTGCCCCTTAGTACTCCAGCACCTGTGCCAGTAGCCTTGGTAAATGAGCCTCTTGGTTATAAATCCCAGTTTAAAGTCTAACATTTGTCTGGTCTATAATAGCTTTTAAATTAAGTTTTTTCCTATATAGGGGATTTCAAGACACAATGGTTTGCCTTTCACTAGGACTAGTTGCTAGTCTACAAAGTAGCCACTAGGGGAATCCAAATGCCATCTTAAGAGTAATTGGCCAGGAACAATTGGTGGTTTTGGGAGAAAAATGTTTTTATTTGGATTTCCACCCCCCCCCCCCTTTTTAAAAGCAAATGTACCATGTATGACTTCATTGGAATAACTACACTGCACTAATGCTGATTTTTTTTTTCAGTTTGTCTGATTTTTTAAGGGTAAGGCCACACGAGGAGATTCGGGGAGATTTTGTCGCCTGGTGACTAATCGCCACGACTTTTGCGTGACCATCTCCCCGAACTGCCTCTGCATTTCTCCCCATAGGCTAGAATGAAAAGTCGCCTGCGCTAATGCACACGCAGCTATGCGTTTTCAATAGTCGCCCAAAGTTGCCTCAGTAAGGCAACTTCAGGCGACTATAGAAAACGCATCGCCGCGTGTGCATTAGCGCAGGCGACTTTGCATTGTAGCCTAAGGGGAAAAACCCTGAGGCAGTTCGGGGAGATAGTCGCGCAAAAGACGTGGTGATTAGTCGCCAGGCGACAAAATCTCCCCGAATCTCCTCGTGTGGACTAGCCCTAAGAAGCAGAGATGTTATGAAAGTCATTTTGTAGCATAATCCAGTTGAAGTTTGAACAACTGTCTGTAGTATAAATCAGATGTGTTCAAAATGGTATACTGGCACACACAGTGATGTGAAGGCTGGTATGAGCAAAGCTCTCCCACGAAGTTCCCAGGTGTTACCTGGTTTAGGCATCCCCCCTCTGGTTTCTTCTTCTGCCACCCTGCTAGAAAAGCTGAATTTTCAATTTAACAAACAGAAATTTGGCTCTTAAAGTTACCATTATCAACTTTTCGGCACCCTTAGTAGCTTCTGGGGAGCTGCAGCCTGAAACAAGGTGCTCACGTTGCCTTATGGCAGAAACGCCGTGGCAATTCCCCCAGGTTTTTCTTGTTTTTCTCCAAAAACCATTTGGTTATGCACAGTAATCATTAGAATCTAGTGCACATGTGCAGTAAGCATTAGGGGGTGGTAGATTGGCATTTGTGCATACTCAATGAAGTCACATCCATTATGCCACCCCCATATTTTTTAGGGATCTTACTTACCCCCATCGACCTGTCTCTACTTTGACCTTCTATCATTTCAGCTCCCTGGCCAGCTGAAGGTGTGGCACTGTCCTTCACCATCATGTTGGGCACTGCCTTGTCAATTCCTCCTCCCACTAGTCCCTCACCACACTCTCATCAACCCACTATCCCATTGCTTCCCAACTCTGGGGAAGGCATGATAGAGGGTGGCATTTGTTACCTTGGGAGCCCACTAAGATGTGCCATGGCACTGCACAAAGGTCCCTCCTGCAGCCTTCAATCAGAGTTTTCTCTACCCTACCCAAATTGGCCAACAGTAACTTTAAAGCAGGCTGTTTCAATAAATGGGCAAAATGTCAAAAAAGAGGTCTTGCTGGAAGAGGACCTTTCAGTTTAGCTCCATAAATGGCTTGTACAGTCTGCCTAATGCCCCAATGTGATACCCCCTTTCTTAGAATATGCAATGCTCTGGGCCAAACTTGCTGATTAGTGATGAGCGAAACTGTGAAAATTTAAAAAAAAGTAAATGGGCATTTTTTTCTTATGGCAACTTTTTTGTCGAAATGCAATCAAGTCAATGGGTATTTTTTCTTATGGCTACTTTTTTGTCTCTAACATTTTTTTCAATAAATGGGCAAAAAGTCAAAAAAGAGGTCTTGCTGGAAGAGGACCTTTCAGTTTAGCTCCATATTTGGCTTGTACAGTCAGGCTACTTTTTTGTCTCTGTAACATTTTTGCCTCTGCAACTTTTTTTTTTACAGCAAATTTTTATATTGATGTTCACTTCATTGAGGGTATCTCAAATGTAATTGGTCAGCTGTAGGGGGACCACCAATGAGAAATTTGCTTCTAGGAAACCTTATCTCTTTATGACA
This sequence comes from Xenopus petersii, assembly GCA_038501925.1. Taxonomy (NCBI): domain Eukaryota; kingdom Metazoa; phylum Chordata; class Amphibia; order Anura; family Pipidae; genus Xenopus; species Xenopus petersii. The sequence goes on from CM076674.1 coordinate 38,349,613, forward strand.
TTCCCCTGGCTTCCATCTTTATCCCAACTCTGGATCAATGTATGTAAATAGAGACTGGACACTGGACTCTTCCTGGCCAAACATTTCATAGCTGGTTCTTCAAGAGACATTCCAAGTTGGGAAAATCGTGTGTCTATGCCAACATGTGAGCAGGCCTGGATTTGTGGAAAGGCCACCAAGGCCTGGGATTTTAGAGGGGCAGCATGCTGCCCAACCACATCCACATTGGTTCACAAACACTGGGGATACGCAGGAGATACAAAAGTTTTTAAATTTCCTGTGCACAAAGCCCCATAGCTCTGGGTCCCGATGATGAAAAATTAATAAAGTGGAGAGGACAGGGGCGATGAACGGCAATGGGCCTAGGGGTGCCCGCTATGTAAATCCATCCCTGCATGTGAGCCTAATGTCCAAGGAAGATATTAATTTTAAGATAAAAGAAGAGGGTACAGAATGAAGAAAAAGAAAAAATGTTTTGGGGAAACCAGGACCAGTTATAACAAGCAATTGTCTTGAATAGCTTAAGGTCTTTATTGGAGCTTCTGTAACCACCTCTAAAACCTGCAAAATAAAGTCTGTTCCTACCCAAAAACTTACATAGATGGTGGATGCTATGACATCATTGTGACTGCTAATCAGGTAACTCTTTACTTTCCCCATCTCAGCATTGGTCTCTCTTCATTATCTCCTTTTGCAGAAGTCAGAGCTAGATTTTATTGATAGGTGGGTCTAATACATATTTTAGATGGCCTCCCTTTCCTAGCCACCTATTATGAAATAAAACAAAAATTGAAAATAGTGACTACAGACTTCCACCTTAACTCAACAATTTGGTCTACCACCACGGCCAAACAAACTCTTACTTCACTATTATGAACAACACAACTCACCTTGCCAATCTGGGAAAGACTTAAACATTAAAATAACTTGATCTCCAAATGGTCTGGAAATACAATCCATCTAAGAAACCCAAGCTTCCCACCAGGTATGGCCACCTTTTTCTACAATAGATGGAGGGAAACCCATGCTCATACAGTCAGAGAGATGCTGGACTCCTTGGACCACTCAGTACCTCCATTCCAGAAACTAAAAGACCAGGCTCCCCAAGTCAATCTAATGCACTATGAATACCTTCAGCTACGCCATTTTATCCAACCATATGCAGCATTTGCAAAATCTAATCCCCCAACAGCATTTGAAATCCTGGCTAGAAATGGCCTCCCAGAAAAAGGCCTAATCTTAAATAGATCTATTATATACTCACTTCTCCCTTGAATAGCCCTCAGGGTAGACATAAATATATGGATAAATGGGAAGCTGTTCTTCCACATCCACTTTCTGAGGCAGACTGGATTAAAATTTGGAAGAAAGATGAGTACGTGTTAAACAAAAGGAGCACATCTTTAAGATTCTGATGTTTTGATACCACACTCCAGATAAGTTCTATAAACTTTTTCCAGACTCACCCTCAACTTGCTGAAGAGGCTGTGGAGCACTGGGAATGCTGGCAAACACTTTCTGGGACTGCCCAATTAGTCAGCCTATATGGAAGAACCAATTTTCTAAGCCTGATCCTTTCTCGACAGATCACACTAGATCTTGCTACAATGCTGTTAGGGAAACTTTTAGAAAATCTTTGCAAAAGTGGTCAAACCTTAGTTACCAGATACTTACAGCAACAAGACTAGCTATTGCAAGCAAATGGAAAACTACAACTGCACCTACTCTAGCAGAAATAATTAAAAGAGTAAATACCAGCAAGATATTTAAAACATGGCATTGCCACTCACCATAATACATTTGAACGATACAAATACATATGGGAGCTATGGTAACTACATTGTCCGACTGGGTATGCCAACTGCCCAATAGAGCCAAACTGCAAAAAAAGTGATTGTCTCTTGGACATATATATATATATATATATATCATAGGAACCACCATCCAATATTTCTGCATCTTAGTAATTTGCAATGTTTTACTTTTTGTTTTTCTTTTTGTTTCCTGTGTATGTTTTAATTTGTATTTTGTTTTGTTTTGTATTTATGCCTTTTTTATGATTTTGTTCCCTTTATATTGTTTTCAGAACATTCACGAGGCAGCAATTTTTGTAATACTGATATTATGCTATGTTGAGTGTTCCATCTGCACTGGTAACTGCATTTTATAAAGTAAAATAAAATACAAGTTACAAAAAAAAAGAAATAAAACAAAAATACCCAAATTCTCAGAGGTTGAAAATGGCACAGTTTCTACAGAAAATACTAAACACAAGATGTCTCTAAGATAATCAGTTCAACTATAGAAATGACTATAGACTAGACTAGAATCAACTATGGAATAAAAAGCATCAGGAAATCATTCATATTATCCCTGAAAGACTTACCTCTCAAGATAACCAAATTAAATATTTTGCAGGAAGTCGTTCAGATTTTCACGATCAAACAATTACTATGCTGTCCAGGCTAGAGTCTGTGGAACACAGAACACAGGAACTACAATCCAAAATAGATGACCAGAATCCTTAATTACATTTATTACCAAAAACAATATCTGAGAAATTGGCCATTGAACAATACTTACTTAATATTAATATCCTCTGAGCTACTAGATGTACCTATATCAGTAATAGCAACATTTCTGGATAATAAAGAGGTGCAAGACAGGGTTGTCCACAACCATCTTGCTATTTAACAATAACCCCTAATCAGATATGAAAATAATAATGACCTATTCCAATTAATGGGAAATTGTTAAAAACAATAGCTTTTACTTACAACTACTACTTCTTATCATACAAAAGCACAAACAATCCAATTTGTAATATTCTAAATTTTTAAAAATATTACGTCAATATTTCATGGTATAAAATAAACATGAATAAGACTGAAATGATAGATATTTTTGACAAACAAACTGGTTCAAAAAAATAAGATAAAACCCTCTAAAGATCGTATGATATATGAGCTTTCTAAACTTTATTCTTTAAACTATACTCCTATATTAAATTCAATTGAATCTTTTATATGGAATAATTGCCATCTTAATTTAATGGGACAAGTTGCCTTATTTAAAATTATATTTTTTCCAAACATATACTACCCAATTCTTAATCTACTCCTACTGCCTCCTACTCACACCTACTGACATGTTTAAAGTAAACCAAATAATCACTAAATGAATTTACCAAATAAAAAAAAAATCTAATTTCCTAAATTGAAAAGCCCTAAGCAGTTTAGAGAAATTTGGCTTTATTACTTGATTATTGGACTTATTGGAATTGGTTATCTGAGAATGAGAACTTCACATACCTAGATATAGAGCTTATACTTGAATCTCAAGGACACCATTTCCTCCCTTCACAAGAATTGGAGAGACCAACATAAAGATGTAAGAAAAAAAACTATTTTTTGCATACAAAACAATCCCAGTTTTGTCCATTCAATATGCATTTTCCAAACTTTTTAAAAGCCTTTTCCACATATATTTCAGTCTCTTCTTAGAAAAATGTCCTCTCTTTTAGAACACAGATATTAGTCACAAAACCTCATCATTATATTGCATCTCACGTATTTTCTAAATATTCGAGAGATGAGGAATTTAGACTCCTACATCTTGGATTCATAAAATCTACGGAAAAAAGAATGTCATAATATATGCTTACTGTGGTTAAATCTTGAACAATTCCAAAACCAATATAACTCCTCCTCAATATGAATCCTCAATTTGCAATGAAAAAAACGTTCTTGAACCAAAAAGGGAATAGAGTGTTCTGAAATGACTAAAAAAACTGAGAATTACTTATTCCTGGTCATGGCTTCACCATGTAAATCACTTTTGTTAGACTGAGTTAGTACCATCCTAAGAAAACATTTTGTTCCAGTTAAATAACCTTTGTCTCCAAGTATCTATTAAATATAGAGCCAGGCAGTGGAGTAACAATAAGTCGGTATGCCAACTGAGGCAAACCCTCCACGCCTACCCCTCTGCTTCCTGTTCATTTGCGCCCCCAGGTATGAAGCTGGGGAGAGGGGATTTTCTTAACTGAGAGTAAACAGACCCTGCAATTTGGGCCCCTCTGACCCCCCCCCCACACCAGCATCAGACTGGAAGGTCCAGGGTACACCAGAGTACCTCTTTTTGCGGCCTCGATCATGGTCAGGTGGCAGCACCCAAGACTTCAGTGGGAGTGAGTCTACAAGGTCCACATGGGCTGGGGTCACCAGTTTTTTCCCAGTGTCCTGCCAGCTCAGTCCGACCCTGCTTCTCCTCCCCCCCCCCCACGACCACAGGGTCTGCTTCCTCTATAGTTATGCCAGTGGAACCAGCAAAAAGCAGTACAGGTATGGAATAACAGGAAGACAATAAAGGTGTTCAGCCCATTTTAAAAAAATATTTAATTTTTTTTAAAAAAGTCATTCCCTTTGTCTCTGCAATAATAATAGCACAACCGTGTCTTATATGTGAGGATACTAAGCAAAACAACACTTTTGGGTTTCATTTTACTGTTATAAGAGGTGTAAATCACAGTCACCAGCGATTGCTCACATCCCACACCAAAAATTCATCTGCAATCCTCCCTCACATATGCCCCCTGATCCCCTAGGCTCCCCCCCCCCGTTCCCCAGAGCCCACCATGGCTGGAGGTTCTGACATCTCTATGGTTACACCACTGGAGAAAAAAGTCTCAAGAGATCCCTAGATATATAGTATATATTTTTGGAATATTAGCCACTATTGGATCAATTCTAACAGCTGCCTTTATGAAACTCAGGGATTCAGCTGGGTAAAGATAACAAAATTAACTAGTGATGGGGGAATAAATTCTCAATGAGCAAATTTGCGGTGCATTTTCACGATCCATCGTGGGGGGATAAATTCACAAAACTGCGGAAAAATTTGGGCTTGTGTCGCGCGTCAAAATTATTCAGACACCCATTGACTTTAATGCATTTGGCCAAAATAAAATTGTCGCTGGTGTTGAAATTGATGCACGTCAAAATAATTTTGACGCCCTTTGACTTCAATGCGTTTTACTAATATTTCGCTGTTTCACAAATTTCCTGCGAATTTCTCCGAAACAGACAAATTCGCCCATCACTAGTATCAACTAATTTATCTGTGACCCCCCCTTCCAGAGCTTCTTCAGAAAGACATAAGGTGAACGATAACACTTTACACTTCAACATTAGAAAATATTTGTGAAATGAGATGAACCTGGTGGAAATAAAATCAATATGTCATATTCTCAAATAGAAAATAGAAAATCTTTATTTCTGGTGTACTATCTGAACCAAAAACAGCATTGGAGGATGATTGTCCCGTTTAAGTCCAGCAGAATGCTTGTTTATGTCAAAAAATCTTCACAAATGTTTTAACAGTTTCATATTATTTACTCCACCCTTCCCCAAAATGTATGCATTGCCATGTAGTGGAATACATGAAAAAGCACCATGTGGGGACGCAAGAGTAAACACCCGTGGGTCATAGCAGCAACAGGCATAAGGGAACTGGTTGAGTTTTAGAAATGGACAATTCATTACATAGACAATTTAAAAGGATACACAATTATATGAAAAAGTTTGGGAACCTCTTTAAGCCTGCATAATAATTTTCTTCACTTTCAACAAAAAAGATAACAGGGGTATCTCTTTCATTTCTCAGGAACACCTGTTTACTGGGGTGTTTTCAGAACAAAATGTTTTAGTGAAGCAGTATTCAGTTGTATGAAATTAAATCAAATGTGAAAGACTGGCTGTGCAAAAATTTGGGTACCTAAATGTAACTGCTCAATACTGATTACTGACAACACCAAATTGGTTGGAGTAGCTTGTTAAGCCTTGAACTTCATAGGCAGGTGTGTCCAATCATGAGAAAGGGTATTTAAGGTGACCAATTGCAAGTTGTGCTTCTGTTTGACTCTTCTCTGAAGAGTGACTGCATGGGATCCTCAAAACAACTCTCAAAATGTCTGAAAACAAAGATTGTTCAGTATCATGGTTTAGGGGAAGGCTACAAAAAACTGTCTCAGAGGTTTAAACTGTCAGTTTCAACTGTAAGGAATGTAATCAGGAAATAGAAGGCCACAGGCACAGTTGCTGTAAAACCCAGGTCTGGCAGGCCAAGAAAAATACAAGAAAAGCCACAGTCATTTTGGAACAAAGTGCTTTGGACTGATGAGACAAAAATTTAGATATTTGGTCATAACCAATAAAAGCACCTGCTACCTACTGTCAAATATGGTGGAGGTACCATCATGCTGTGGGCTGTGTGGCTAGTTCAGGGACTGGGGTCCTTGTTAAAGTTGATGGTTGAATGAATTCAACCCAATATCAACAAATTCTTCAGGATAATGTTCAAGCATCAGTCATAAATAGGGATGGTCGAATTTGACCCGTTTCGTTTCGCCACAAATTAGTCGGCGACGCCCATTAAAGTCTATTGTCGCACGCCACAATACCAGTCTATGGGCGTCATTTCTGCGGCAAAACAAGGCGAAAAAACTAGCCCATCCCTAGTCACAAAGTTGAAGTTACGCAGGGGTTGGATATTCCAACAAGACAATGACCCTAAACACACTTGGAAATCTACAAAGGCATTTATGCAGAGGGAGAAGTACAATATTCTGGAATGGCCATCACAGTCTTATGATTGAAAATCTATGGGATGATTTGATTTTTTTTGATGATTTCTCTCCATGCTCGGCAGCCATCAAATCTAACTGAACTGGAGGGATTTTGTATGGACGAATGGTCAAAAATACCACAATCCAGAATCCAGACACTCATCAAAGGCTATAGGAGGCGTCTACAGGCTGTTACATTTGCAAAAGGAGGCTCAACTAAGTATTGATGTAATATCTCTGTTGGGGTGCCCAAATGTATGCACCTGTCTAATTTTGTTATGATGCATATTGCATATTTTCTGTTAATCCAATAAACTTTATGTCACTGCTGAAATACTACTGTTTCCATAAGGCATGTTATATGTTAAAAGGAAGTTGCTACTTTGAAAGCTCAGCCAATGATAAACAAAACTCCAAAAAATTAAGAGGGGTTCCCAAACTATTTCATATGACTGTATCTTTATATATCTTTGGATGCATGGGAATGTGTGAATAAACTCCTGTGTGTAAGGTTCTGTATATAGACAGATGCCTAGAACATGATTTGGTCTAACCAATGCTTTACAGTAAGCTTGTTTCATACTTTTACATTTTGTTCAATTTTCACCATTGTGTTTTAGCAGTAGGAAGTATAAGTCTATATTTATGGTCAAGATCATGTTCTATACTTAAATAAGAGAATATCCTGTGTACTATAGGGTGTATTTGCATACATCTCTAACTAGTGGTATTCTTGAATGAAGTGCATGCATCATGTAGCACAATCTAGTGCACAACTCTTAGGTATAGAACTCTATAGGCCTCTGTTTGTAATTCTGTATGGTATATATATATATATATATATATATATATATATATATATTTATTGTTTGCACACTAACAATCTAGGGCAACAGTGGAATCATTCGAAGGTAAAGAGTTAAGCAAAGGCGACAAATCACGTCTTTTCCTGTGTCTGTTACTAATTAGGTAAGGTTCCCCCCACCCCACGAAAGAGCTGGCATTAAATGCTCACGGGAAATGTGCACAGATGAAATGACGGGAAAGGTCTTTGGTTAACCACTTCCTTGCTACAGGGTTTTTGCGAAAATACCTACGCACGTGTAGGCTGCAGAAGATGCCCTACAGTGTGTGGTTCCCAGAACTGCTATTAATATACCACATGTCATCAGCAAAGCTTAATGTATGTTACACCATACTCCTAACACACATCAAGATACCATGTGAGAACCCAGCCTCTATTCATTGCTTTCTGTGTGTGTGTTTCTATATCCCGACTACACTGGTTTTTTCGAGTTACACACTAAACTGGCAGTTAGGGCTGGACTTAGGGAAGAAAAGCCCCAGGCAAAAGTAAGAACAGAGGGGCCCCCATCGTTTCCAGCTGGTCATGACTCAAAACTCCCACCATTCCCATGACAGGCACAGATTGGACATCCTGGATGTAATTACACAAAAAGAATATTACACAATGTTATTTGTTACTCGTAATTTTTTCAAGGATATTTTTTTTCTTCAAGGGGCCCCCTGCTCTAAAAGCAGCACCACTGTTAGAAGTATTTTCAAAGGCTTATACTCTCAAATAAAAACATTCCAGTGACATTTATACTTCAATTTTTCTCTACCACCGAACTACATCATGTGTACCATCCATTTTCCATCATATAAAGGCAGTGGTTACCTACTATGGTTGAGGTCACAGTGTGTGTATAATTGTGTGCAAGGGCTGCCTCCTACACATTTGGGTGGTTTTGCTCACAGGGCTATGAGGAAAGTACCACCACTGAAATGGATTCAGGCAGATTTGCATATTGCATAGGATAGATTAAAAGAATATTCCTTACAGGTGATAAATATCCATGTACACATCTATTATAACAAACAACCGACCATCCAAAAAACTATAAATCCACAGCCAATGACTCCATTTGCTCCTTCAACCACTGCCTGACTTTGGTATGCATTTTAACCCCATCCAGCCTTATCTAGTTACCGTACCTCCCACTGAGTTCTCAGGCCTCCCATGGCCCCAGTTCCAATTGAACTTCCCCCTGCCTTATACTTGCTGCTGGGTTTCACGCCACTGTCCACTCCAAGTAATATCTAGTCATACACCATAAATAAAGGGAGCATGGGGTGCTGACAGGGATGACCTGAGCTCCTTCTGTTTCCCTATGAAATCCCTCAAAAGCCAATCCCATCCTAAACTCCCATCAATAAATCAGGAATATGGGGACGGGGGAGCCTGCTTCCTAAAACTGGTCTTAAACTGTGAGAATGAACTGCTGATTTGGCCCCTTCAAATCAATTCTTATCTACCCATGTATGGGCCCTCCCTGACAAATATATGCCCAGGTGGGGACCACATCAGCCTTGTGATAAAGTACTTTCCTGATGGGCTTGAATGTAGAGATGGGATCTACCCAATTTGTCTCAACATTTAGGATCCTAAAACTCTTGTCATTAACTTTATTCTGCCAACCACCATTAACTTCTCCACCCCTTTATAAACCAACTGCTCCTAGCTCAACAAACATGATTTTTGAAGCAGATAAAAGCCCTGGAGTTGATTTGAAGGGGGCGCTTGTACGTGGAAGATTTTGCTGTGAACAGACAACATGCTGTCAAAGGAGCTCTCCGTGCAGGTGAAACAAGCCATCCTTAAGCTGCAAAAACAGAAAAACCCATCTGAGAAATTGTTACAATATCAGGAGTGGCAAAATCTACAGTCTGGTACATCCGGAGAAACAAATTAAGTGTTATGTTTTGGGTAGCCGAGGATGAGTAGAGTATAACAGTGCTTCATTAGCAGAGACTCCTGCAGCCATAACACAACAGTAACTTTCACTTTTAAGCTGTCAGGAAGTATGTACAGTATAAGTCTGAGCATAGTGACATCTACAGGCCATTTGTATAAACACCACAGAAAGCATTGGTGAACTCAGCGACGCAAAAAGACCTGGATGTCCACGGAAGACAACAGTGGTGGATGATCGCAGAATCATTTCCATGATGAAGAGAAACCCCTTCACAACAGCCAAACAAGTGAACAACACTCTCCAGGAGGTAGGGGTATCGATATCCAAGTCTACCATAAAGAGAAGACTGCATGAAAGTAAATACAGAGGGTGCACTGCAAGGTACAAGCCACTCATAAGCATCAAGAATAGAAAGGCTAGACTGGACTTTGCTAAAAAAGAAAAAAACATCTAAACCAGCACAGTTCTGGAAAAACATTCTTTGGACAGATGAAACTAAGATCAACCCTTACCAAGAAGAAAAATGGCAAGAAAAAAAGTATGGAGAAGGCGTGGAACAGCTCTTGATCCAAAGCATAGCACATCATCTATAAAACATGGTGGAGGCAGTGTGATGGCTTGGGTGTGCATGGCTGCCAGTGGCACTGGGACACTAGTGTTTATCCATGATGTGACACAGGACAGAAGCAGCCAAATGAATTCTGAGGTGTTCAGAGACACTGTCTGCTCAAATCCAGCTAAATCCAGTCAAATTGATTGGGAGGCGTTTCATAATGACCCAAAACATACAGCCAAAGGAACCCAGGAGTTTATTAAAGCAAAGAAGTGGAATATTCTTGAATGGCCAAGTCAGTCACCTGATCTGAACCCAATTTAGCTGCATTTCACTTGCTGAAAACAACAAGTGAAAGCCACTGCAGTAAAGGCCTGGCAGAGCATTAAAAAGAAAGAAACCCAGTATCTGGTGATGTCCATGAGTTCAAGACTTCAGGCTGTCATTGCCAGCAAAGTGTTTTCAACCAAGTATTAGAAATAGACATTTTATTTTCAGTTTTTTAATTTGTCTAATTACTTTGAGCCCCTGAAATGAAGTGATTGTGTTAAAAAAAGGCTTTAGTTCCTCACATTTTTATGCAATCTTTTTTGCTCAACCCACTGAATTAAAGCTGAAAGTCTGCAGTTCAACTGCATCTGAGTTGTTTCATTTACAATTCATTGTGGTAATGTACAGTACCAACATTAGAGAAAAAGTTATCTCTGTCCAAAGAATTATGAACCTAACTACATGTTCTCTCTTGGGCCAAACAAGATATAGAACACTCATAAGCAATGCATGACATTTCTGCATCCCTCACTACTAGAATCACTCATCCCTCTACACTCGTAACAGAAATTACTTCTTCAAGATCCCTATCTCCACAAATATAAATTATTTCCTCCTGCCTAAAATCTCTTCTTTGTTCTTTGCTACTTTCACTCCTGTGACTCACTCTGATGCCTGTCAGCTTCTCCCATTCAACCCCAGTCTCAAACTGCTTGTCCATCCTATGTTCTCATAGTGCCGCTGTCCTTACTCTACCTCTTACCCAGATATTACATTCCTCCCTTGTTTCTACAACTTTAAATTTCTCATTCAAAGGGCCTGAATGTTTTGTCTTCCCCTGAATTACTGAGTTAATTTAATCTGATAACCTGTGGGTCCCTTTGCACTGGTAATCTTGGGAATTATGTCCGGGTTACCAGATCCAAAAGACCATTCTCTCTGCACTTATCCTCCCAGATTTATTCTCTGTACTTGATACTACCAAATGTTTCCTTCTAAGTCAAAAGCTTTTGAAATAAGTTATCAAGCTGCACCATTTTTGTCTTATCTTTCAAATCCATCTTTTTCAGTTTCATGTACAGACCATATCTCTTTTTTGCCCTTTGGCTTAACTATCGGTTGTAGGGGGAAGATATTCAGATTTGCTTCCTCGCAAAGGCAACTTCGGGTTACTTCACAAACCCGAGCGACTCGTAAATTTTCCCACTGGTGATTTACATTATTGTCGGTAGAAAATCATTTTTAGGAGATTTGAGGACGTAGCACAAATTTAACTGTGACAAATCTCCCTGAGTGCTATTGTCCTTAAGGTGAGCCTAGCTATTCTTGGAACTATTGCAAGATAACTATATAAATTAAACATTTTTAAATGTCTGTAGCATTCTTAAAGCTAAGGGGGACAAAACCACAAGTCGTGCCACAAAGGATTGGGCTTAAAAAAAAACCCCATTGCTTTAAGGCAGGGGTGCCCAACCTTTTTTACCCGTGAACCACATGCAAATGTTAAAAGAGTTGGGGAGCAACACAAGCATGTAAAAGTCCCTTGGGGTGCCAAATAAGGGCTATGATTGGCTATTTGGTAGCCCCTATGTGGACTGGCAGCCTATAAGGGGCTCTACTTGGCACTATACTTGGTTTTTATGTAATTAAAACTTGCCTCCAAGCCTGGAATTCAAAAATAAGCACCTGCTCTGAGGACATTGAGAGCAACATCCTAGGGGTTGGAGAACATGTTGCTCACGAGCTACTGGTTGGGGACCACTGCTTTAAGGTAATACACAGCCATGTGAATGCTAAATGTACTCTTCCATTAGGTAACCACTGAGAACAGGATTGAGGCCAATTTTTGGCCCACTGAGGAGACATTTGAGCCCCACTATAGACTGCCAGCTAGGAATTAGGATAGCTTATTAACTATCCTTAATATACATTTTATTCCTAGGAGTTATTCTAGATAGTAGAATCTTGTTTAAGAAGACTGAACAAACTTTTTTTAATATTCTGTTTTTATTCCACATTGTATTCAGTTAAACTACAAAACAATAAATATGCATTTTGTAATCATTAATACCTTTCAAACATATGTCTGTATTTTCTTTCCTCTTGCCAGCTGCTCTCTCCAGTACTGAAGGGGTTAATGGTGACGTTTAATGCCCACAAGGCATGGCACCATGGCAATTGCACCTTTATTACCTGAAGACTGAGGCTTGAAAAACCTGCTCCCACACCCACCCAATACTTCCTTGAAAAGTCCAGACAAAGGTTCTGTTGGCACAGTTACTGTGATTTCATTATTCAGCCATATCAATAGCAGATTTATATATTCATTTAGATGGATCCTACCCAGACTCTTAAGTTGGCCATACACTAGTTGAATGGTCAGATATTGTGAGGTGCATAATGAAAGTTCACAGCTGAGACACGACATGTCAAAAGGGGCCCTTTCCCGGGGATTCATACTGGAATATAAATCATTATTATAAGCCAGTCTCATGGCTAAACCCACACTAGGCAGTGTGTAAAACAGGGTCCCCAACTTTTTTTTTTTGCCCATGAACCACATTCATTCACTGGTTGGGGCTCACTGGTGCAGAGGATCCCATTAGGCATCACACTGGTCAGTAACAGAACTAGTAGTTCCCTGGCCTCCCATCCCCCTCCAGCCTCAATTTTTAATGCTGTATTCATTCCAGCGCAATCTTCTGGTGGGCCATGAGGGGGCGACACATTGAGATGTGAATAAGAACAAGAGAAGAACATGTCAGAGGTATCACAATAATAAATTCATTAAAAGAAGGCCATTGCTGAGCCTTTATACTGGGGTATGAATTACTGAAGCTCACGGCTGAGGCACCACACTCACATATGAATTATTGTGTAAGAGGACACCATGACATCATACTGGAATATGAATTAATAACAGTGCCATAAACTGGGTTGTTTCTGTTTTTGAGAAAAGTTTCAATTTTACTCTCACCTTTACCAAAGGTGAGGTGATGTGGCCTCTCACACACCTGCATATATGTTCTGAGCTTACATTAAAGGAGAACTAAACCCTAAAAATAAATATGCTTAAAAATGCCATATTTTATATACTGAACTTATTGCACCAGCCTCAGTGTCAGCATCTCAATAGCAGCAATGATCCAGGACTTCAAACTTGTCACAGGGGGTCACCATCTTGGAAAGTGTCTGTGACACTCACATGCTCAGAGCAGCTGTTGAGAAGCTAAGCTTAGGGGTCACAAATTATCAAGCAGAAAATGAGGGCTGTCTCTAATATTAGCTGATGCTACGGGGCTGATTATTAAATTCTTATGCTAGTTGCACTGGTATTTGTGCTGCCATGTAGTAATTATCTGTATTAATTAATAATCAGTCTTATATGGTGACATTTCTATTCTATGTGTACTGTATATTGTGAGTGGGTCCCTAAGCTCAGTAAGTGACAGCAGCACAGAGCATGTGCAGTGAATCAGCAGAAAAGAAGATGGGGAGCTACTGGGGCATCTTTGGAGACACAGATCTTTACTGCTAAAGGGCTGTGGTTGCCTTGGGCTGATACAGAAACCCAAAACATAATGTACAACATTTCTAGCTACTTCTTTAATTAAGCTTTAGTTCTCCTTTAGGTCATGATCTCATGGCTTACTGCATATGAAGAGTGATACACAGTGAAGACAAATTCCACTCATAAATGAGGTAATTTTCAGTGTAAAGGGAGAATTTGCCATATTTTCTTTTCTACTGAATTCTTCTTAGTACTTGAGAAATCCCATGCTTATATAATTTGATGGCACATCTCTTTACAGGCCATAATAAAATGTAGGGGCATGTTCTTACTGACCACCCTTACTGGTTTCTTGAAAGATTTTTAGGACAAGAGTAAAGAATGGTTAGGGCAAGGCCAAACGTGGCGTTTTTGCAGCTTTTTTATGTTGTTTTTAAAGGAGAACAGCCAGGCGTAAATACGCCACTGAAACCACATGCGACCGTCAGCATGAGTTTTTCATGTGTTTTTCAGCATGTAGGATTCTTTTCCCAACATGCACTTCTCATTGTTTTCATTGAGAATTGGGAAGCCATATTTAAAATACGTTGGGTATTTACACAGTGTGGTTTCAAACGCGCAGATCCCATAGAGTCTATTGATTTGGTAGTTTCTTGCCGTATTGGCGTTTCTGCTAAAAAAAACGCCAATACAGGCGTCCTGTGGCGAAGTTCAGCTTGCAAGGCCCTGTGTGAATTGCCATAGAGCGTTTTCCATTAGTTTCAGTGGTAGTGCAGTTTATGCTTATTTACGCCTGGCTGTAACGTAAAAACACCGCAAAAACGCCACGTCTGGCCTTGCCCTTATGGGAAGTGATACATTTGAGGTGAGCCAGTAGCTAGGCCAAACAATGCAAATACAAAATGACATTATAGTTTCTCTTTAAGGCAGATGTCACATTATCAATGTAGCAGAATAATGCAGTTGTTTTCTCCACTGCATGGCACAGAAAGTGTGACTTTAGCTTATTGCAGCTTCTAGCAGAGTTCAATTCACAAATCATGAAAATGAGGGAAAAGAAGTAGTCCTTTTCTCCAACAGGACACTGCGATATGGTGCTATCTTGTATCAGAAGGAGGTTACAAACTGGTATCTGGACCAGGGTCTCCAGTTTGAGAGTTAGTACATAGACCCAACCCTAATCTGATCCTTTTCACATTTATCAAAACATAAACAATCTCATAGAGGGATTTGTGGGTCAAACTACAGGTATGGGATCCGTTATCCAGAAACCCATTATCCAGAAAGTTCAGAATTAAGGAAAGGTCATCTCACATTGACTCAATTTTATCCAAATAATCCAAAATGTTAAAAATTATTTCCTTTTTCTCTGTAATAATAATACAGTACATTGTACTTGATCCAAACTAAGATATAATTAATCCTTATTGCAACCAAAACCAGCCTATTTGGTTTATTTAATGTTTACATGAGTTTCTAGTAAACTTAAGGTTCGTAGATCCAAATTACAGAAACATCCATTATCTGGAAAATCCCAGGTCCCGAGCATTCTGCATAACAGGTCCCATACCTGTACAATGAAATGATGATGCAATCAGAGATGGCTATGGATGCCATGGGTAGGCTGGGGACCAAGATGCATTGGTGGGTTCCATCTTCCTTAGTAGGAAAGCCATGGTCTAAAGCTGGCCATACAGTCTAAGATCCACTCATTTGGCAAGGTTACCAAAGAGGGGTTCTTCTGATCTGGTTCTTTAGCTAACATAAAATCATATTTTTCACTATTCCAGCCACCAGATTGAGGACCATATTAACAAGCTGTTGCAGTTCTTGATCCAACAGGAAAATCAAACCTTCCTGATTGATATCTGCTGTTCAGTTAGGCCTGTCTAAGGGCCTCATTGTTGCCACATCAGCAGATTAAACCTGTCTGTGTTTAGCCACCTTAAAGGGATCCTGTCATCAGAAAACATGTTTTTTTCAAAACGCCTCAGTTAATAGTGCTACTCCAGCAGACTTCTGCACTGCAATCCATTTCTCAAAAGAGCAAACAGATTTTTTTATATTCAGTTTTGAAATCTGACATGGGGCTAGACATTTTGTCAATTTCCCAGCTGCCCCTGGTCATGTGATTTGTGCCTGCACTTTAGGAGAGAAATGCTTTCTGGCAGGCTGCTGTTTTTCCTTCTCAATGTAACTGAATGTGTCTCAGTGGGACATGGGTTTTTACTATTGAGTGTAAAAGGTGGCCATACACAGGCCGATAAAAGCTGAGACAGCAGCTTATTGGCCCGTGTATGGGGCCCCCCGACCGCCTTCCCCGATCGAGATCTGGCCGAAAGTTGGCCAGATCTCAATCGGATGGGACTAAAAATCCAGTCGGATCGTGGCCGCATCTGTTCGTTGATGCGGTCCCGCGATCCGACCGTCCGTAAAGCCACCGTTCGGATCCGATCGTTGGGCCCTAGGGCCCGCGATCAGATCAGCCCGATATTGCCCACCTCAAGGTGGGCATATCGGGGGGAGATCCGCTCGTTTGGCGACATCATCAAACGAGCGGATCTCTCCGTGTATGGCCACCTTTAGATCTACCAGGCAGCTGTTATCTTGTGTTAGGGAGCTGTTATCTGGTTACCTTCCCATTGTTCTTTTGTTTGGCTGCTGGGGGGGAAAGGGAGGGGGTGATATCACTCCAACTTGCATTACAGCAGTAAAGAGTGATTGAAGTTTATCAGAGCACAAGTCACATGACTTGAGGCAGCTGGGAAATTGACAATATGTCTAGCCCCATGTCAGATTTCAAAATTGAATATAAAAAAATCTGTTTGCTCTTTTGAGAAATGGATTTCAGTTCAGAATTCTGCTGGAGCAGCACTATTAACTGATTCTTTCCCATGACAGTATCCCTTTAAGGTTACTGCACTACCTAAGATAAGGCAATATACAGCAAATGCAATTCAGTTTATTGCACGTTACACAATTACAAAATGTTTTGCATCCTGGGATTATTTTAAGTACCCAAAATGCCCCCCATAAGGTCTTTCAAAAAGTCTATTGAAGTTCTGAGGTATAAATGAGTATTTTTCGGGGTACACTTTCAATTCAACCGTCGTTAGTTATGTTATAACACTGTATTTCTATGGAGTATTACATGCAAGAGGGAAATGTGTTTCCCATTGTGCAAAATATTTCATACTCAAATGATGTCATTGCAAATGATTAACAGGCTTTATTTATAGTCACATGACCTCGTTTCAGCCAATGGGGAAAAAAAGCATAAAAACAATGCAATAGCAAATATATTTAATAACGCACATACATACATGTGTGTATATATTTATATGTAAATGTGTGTGCTTGTATATTAATATGTATATGCATATGTACACACACACACAGAGCAATGTGCTTCAGACCCTTCCAGAGATAAAGGCCATCTCTTTGCTGCTGGTATTATTGTACTTGAGATGCTTGTGCCATTCAGCTGCAAGACCTTTTTTTCTCTCTTTTTAGAGGGTCAAAGGTCATTATAATCTTTGGCAAAATGCTGAGGATGGAGAAGACTCTTTAGAAATATCCAAGTTCCCTTGTCATCAGGGACTTCTGTGCTTGTACTGTCTGTAATAAGTCTTTAGATATTTCAGCTGCCTGACAAGGCAAAGGAAGGCATACGGATCTCCAGGTTCCTGGTATAAAGATGTTATAACACAGTCTATTCCAGTCAACCTCTCAAAGAGGAAGGCTTTTTGCCTCAGTACATAAGAGCAGTATTGAGCCATTAGAATAATATGTAGAACCCTGCTGATTTGAGGCACCCCAGAATGCCTCATACAATGGGTAGAACTGACGTGGTTCATACAAAGTGTTTAGGCTTTGGGATAACTTCCCCTCAGTATTTAAACGACAACTATGGGGTCTTAGAGCCACTGCTATCATCTTCTGTGGGACTTGCATCACTGCTCTCACTGGAGGGGCGCTCGCTGGGTTTAGGGGTGTCAGCGCCATCTTCAAAAGCTTCAGGATTCTCCAGCATCTCACGAATCAGCGGAGGCATTGGTCCTGGTATCTCCATCTTCAATGTGATTGCTCGCTCAGCACCTGTCACAAAATATACAGGTGAGAATCAAGTATGTCAAGAGAATTGTTCAAGTGCATTGTCTCTTAATCCCTGTTCTGTATATTGTGTGTCCCAATCAAAATACTAAATTAGTTAAACCTTGACAAACGATATCTATATTTTGTAGCCCCTGTACACTCAGGGGTAGATTTATCAAGGGTCGGAATTTCGAAGTTGAAAATACTTCGAAATTCGACCATCGGATTGAATTACTTTGACTTCGAATATCGAAGTCAAAGTTTCTTTTTCATCAAATTTATACATTTGCGGTTGAAGAAAAATCGATTCGAAGGATTTCAGCGATCGATCGAACAATTTTTCTTCAACTTCAAAAAACTTAGAAAAATGCTCTAGAAGGTCCCCATAGGCTAAAATAGCACTTTGGCAGGTTTAATTTGGCGAAGTATTGAAGTCAAAGTTTTTTTTTTAAAGAGACAGTACTTCGATTATTGAATGGTCGAATATTCGAACTATTTTACTTTGAATCAAAGTCGAAGTCGAAGTATCCTATTCGATGGTCGAAGTATCCAAAAAATTACTTCGAATTTCGAATTTTTTTACTTCGAAAATTCCCTCAACTTCACTTCGACCCTTGATAAATTCCTTTTTATGTTGTTACAGACAATATTTTATACCAGGCACCCCCTCCCAGCATGCTTTACTGCACCAAAAGTTACCTTTTGTACTGATCCCACGTAGGTCAGTGATTTTCATAAGCATACGAGGAAACATGTAGGGTTTGTCAGGCCTTCGTCTGCGAGCATAAAATTTCAGGGCCTCGAGAAGTGGTTCTTGTAGCTTCTCCACTTTTTCTGGCTCCTCTAAATCCATCCGATCTGTTAGGAAACCCCATGCAGTCATCATCATTTGTTTATATAAGTTACACAGTGCTTTACTTAAGATAATGAACAGGGAACTAACAATAATTAACGAACAAGGGTTTGTCAATACGTCTTTAATGTTAAGAAATCTTAAATAGCTGTCATCACATTTTAATATTCAAATCAAGATTCTGTGTCTGGCCAGATCCAAACTGACAGATTCCATGTGCCCCTAATACTCAAAAAGAGCAAAGATTCTGTTTTTGCATTATTTCAAAATGTGTAGGCCTCTCAAGGCTACATAGAATAACTTTACATCCTATGGGTAATGCCACATTTGGCTTATGATAGTAATCAAATGATATAAGTGCATTTGTTTTGGTGGTAAGGTTCCCTTTTTCTGATTCTAACTAAAGAAAACCATTGGTTATTATGTAAATAGCTACAAGGGGGTGTCCTTGTTTGAAAGGGACAACGACTTGGCTCATAACTTACAGATTTATGAAAATATTGCTGTTTCATCCATACAGCCATAGTTCCAAGAATATCATAATTTCACACTAATTAACCCTCTCTTGGCTTCTAAGCAGAAACCCTCAAGCAAATTAAAGAATATTAAATGGACAAAGTTGTAATACCTCCACAAATTAAACATATGGCGCTCAGAAGTCCGGTCTCCGTATCATCCATTTCTAATGGCAGTAGCTGGTCTGCGAATGAAAAGAGTAGGTCTGTAAGAGGCCCAAAACCAGCATTGTGCATCTGGGTACGGTTTAGAGTAAGGCCATCAGAGAAGGTCATGGTGTCTTGGTCTGGAGTGTAGCGTGTGCAAATCCGGAGCATCTAGAATAAAAAATAAAATTCTTTGACACTGAATAAATCCAAGGCAAATAAAAAGGCATCATGGGGATGATACTTGTGAAACCATCTCTTGCCATAGCAGACCACGGTAAATGGTACTCTTTGTGGTAAAAGGAAGTCTCCCCTTTAAACACAGAGGCAAGCAGCTGTCTGCCACCACCAGGGTGTTCCCTGAGCAGTAGGACAGGTTATTAAAGGAACAGTAACACCAAGAAATTAAAGTGTTTTAAATTAAAACTGATTTATTCGCTATCTACTATAGTTTATGTAAACAAGCTGTGCTTGTGCAATGGGGGCAGTCATTTAAAGCTGAAAAAGGAGAAAAGGCACAGGATGCATGGCCGATAATACACAAGTTCTATAGTATACAATGGGATCCTTCAGAAGTTATACGTTATCTACTGTGCTTGAATGGCTGCCCTTAGACAAGAAAATGATCAGGACTTGGTTCTTAATATTGGAGAATAAAATGTAAGCTTTTTAACTTTTTACAATCTGACTCCGGCTGTACCTTTTTCTGGGTCCAGGCTTGTGCCGGCCTCTTTTGATGTCTCCTGGGGCTTATTACATAACCCTACGGTTCAGCAGTTATTCATTTGAAGGTTTAAATTTTATGTAAGACTGATTCCACTCCCTGTCTCATTCAAATAAACATGGGTCTATAGCTTTTAACCACTGAACTGATATGTTTACAGTTGCAGACTAGTCTCAGTTAACGTGGGGGATTTGTCTCATTAAAGTCTAAGAATCCTTCTTACCAGGATATCAAGACAGGCAGCTTTCAATAAGGTGATTTGGTCAGCGATGGTCAATGTGGTGAATCCAGGCAAACGTTTGGCAAACTCCACGATCTTGATGATGCACTTGGTGGACAGTTCGCTGAATTTATCCCACAAGCCCAAGTCCAGCTGCACTCTGTGATCAGCACTGGAGTTCTGAAGAACAGATATACTGTTAGTGTTTGCTCACTTAAATGTACACATCAATTTACAATGCATATTTATTTCAGACTTAATAATCAGGATTCTGTCATGATTTTTATGACGTAGTTTTTATTTCTAAATTACACTGTTTACACTGCAAATAATTTACTCTACAATATAAAATGTCATTTCTGAACCAGCAAGTGTATTTTTTTAAATTGGAATATTGGTGTGTATCTCAGGTCATTTTGCCTGGTCATGTGTTTTCAGAAATATCCAGCACTTTAGGATGTAACTGCTTTCTGGCAGGCTGTTCTCCTACTCAATGTAACTGAATGAGTCGCAGTGGGACCTGGATTTTACTATTGAGTGCTGTTGTTACAGTATATCTACCAGGCAGCTGTCATATTGTGTTAGGGAGCTGCTATCTGGTTACCTTCTCATTATTCTGTTGTTAGGCTGCTCAAGGGGAAAGGGAGCGAGTCATATAACTTCAACTTGCATACAGCAGTAAAGATTGACTGAAGTTTATCAGAGCACAAGTTACATGACTAGGGGCAGCTGGGAAACTGACAATATGTCTAGCCCCATGTCAGATTTCATAATGAAATATAAAAAAAATCTGTTTGCTATTTTGAGAAATGGATTTCAGTGCAGAATTCTGTTTGAGCAGTACTATTAACTGATGTGTTTTGAAAAAAACTATTTTTCCCATGACAGTATCCCTTTAACAATAAGCTGGCATCGCCTATTTGTCATCAACACAAGAGTCTGCCATTAAAATCTATTACACATACTTATGGATGCTTTTACAATTATTCTGCAATACAAATGCTGGAGTTTCATAAGAACCATAGTCTACCACATACATAAAAACAAAAACCAGCCTACTCTGAATAGGGAGGCCACTACTCACACACAGACAAGAAGGCTAGTGTTTGAAGCACACACAGATAGTTCTTACCGTGGTGTATTTGCCTAGCTGGCAGAGAGAAGGAAAGGTTTCTTGATGTGCTTTACTGACTTTCTGAATAAGTTCTTCCATTTCTGGGGGCATCTCATAGCTATCTGGTACCACCACTTCCTCTTTTATCTCCTTCTTCTTCTTGTTCCTGTCATTTCTCACCGCTAGGAAAAACAATATATGTAAACAATTAATTAAAAGCACCCTGGAAGGCCATACCCATCACATTTCCCACCAGTAATAAGTGGTCCTTTCAAATATCACTTGGTAGTAACAGTGCAAAGAGAGTAAATATGAGGAAAATGCATACTTAATATGTATGTGGCTTTGACCCATACACGTGCTATTGTGATGATCACATCTAATGTTTCTTTTGGATGATCAGCAGTGGTTCAGAGTTATTACTAATAATACGGTTTGGTCAGAAAGATGAAAAAAAAGAACTAGGTGTAATCAGTTATATAGATCTAAATACTGTACTTCTTTTAGCTTCTTGTTTTATTAAGTGATTTGCATTTTCTCTATCATCCTGAATTTCTCCTCCGTTTTCATTGTTTTGCCATTGCTATTAGGGATGCACTGAATCCAGGATTCGGCCAGGATTCTGCCATTTTCAGCAGGATTCGGATTCGGGCGAATCCTTCTGCCCGGCCGAACCGAATCCGAATTTGCATATGCAAATTAGGGGTGGGCAGGGAAATCACATGCTATTTTGTCACAAAACAAGGAAGTAAAAAATGTTTTCCCCTTCTCACCCTTAATTTGCATATGCAAATTAGGATTCGGATTTGGTTCGGTATTCGGCCGAGTCTTTCGCAAAAGTGGATTCGGTGCATCCCTAATTGCTATACCAGGGGTCCCCAACCTTTTTTACCCGTGAGCCACATTCAAATGTAAAAGGATTTGGAGAGCAACAGAACCATGAAAAACTCCCTGGAGATGCCAAACAAGGGCTGTGATTGGCTATTTGGTAGCCCCTATGTAGACTGGCAGCCTACAGGAGGCTCTTCTTGGCCTTATACTTAGTTTTTATGCCATTAAAATTTGCCTCATCAAAAATAAGATCCTGCTTTGAGGACACTGAGAGCAAAATCTAATAGTTGGAGAGCAACATGTTGCTCACGAGCTACTGGTTGGGGATCACTGTGCTATACAATATAAGAAATACATACATATATTATGGCTTATTTAATAAACTTTAGGGCCTTACTACAAGAGTATATTTAATTAATTTTGGTATTGTTACATGTGAACTGCAAGCCATTGAGTAAAAAGAATGATTTTACTTTCCCAAAAGTATTACAATTGTCTTGTTAATTAGATACTCCTGTAAACTGAAGTGATTCTTTTCTACTTGAATGATTTCCTAGCCTTGTGTCTGCTGTCTAAGGCCTGTTACTAAATGGCTTGTGACCTGGCATTTAACCCTTCAGTGTGACCTCTGTCCTTGCCTGCAGGTGGTGGGATTGGAGCACAGCAGGGACAGTGATGGATCATGTCATGGCTCTGGAAAACTTATACACTGTCCCCTCTACACACACACCCACGCACACGCGCACGCTTACAAAAGGCATAGGTATAGCTAGTGTAAATGTTGGAAGGATAAGAAATATTTTTCTTTGTCATTGTCCCATAGATAAAAGATGGTTGTTTCAATTTAAAAATAGCAATCATATTCCTACCATAAATATCACAATCATTATAGCCATACCTGCACAGTATTAGATCTATAGCACATTGGACAATTGTATCATTCCCTTTCCACTGAACCAATAGGAGGTAACCAGGGATTAACTCTGGATACCTGCTAGTGTAGTATTCTTCCTACTCACTACAAAGGGATTGGCCTTGAGCTCAGGGCCTCGTATTATTACTTGAAATGGACAGGTGTGGGTTGATATCCATTGACTAAAATGTAGGCTATCAGTGGCACTCCAGTGAAGCTAGCAAGCCATAACCCTTGTGACCTGCAACTTGTAACACCCCAATTAAGTATAAAAATGGTTGCACTCTCTTATAGGATTTCTGGGAACTATAACTTTATAAAAGTCACAGTTTGTACATCTGGATGACAGCGGTATTCCAACTTTCTGGATTCAGGCTTCCCATTTGCAGTCAAACCCTTGGTAGGGACCCCTTAAACTCATAACAAGGTTACAGATTTATAAAAATGACCATAATAGTTCTAAAGATAACCTAAACTGTAAATAGTCATTTAACCTCAGATTTCACTCAAAATACTGCTGTCAGATGTAAGCAGGTTTTATTCAGTGTGCAGAGGGAGTAGAATAAAGGGATCTTTTATTTAAAATAATAAATCCTCTTAATCTGATGCTGTTATTATTCTGATGCCTAACCATCTCATAAACCACTTACTAGTGTATCCCGCTGACTCTCTGCGCCAAAGACTATTATATTTTTCACTGCTCTCCTCTCTATCTTCCATACCCACCTCCATTGTGTCCTGACTTTCCTCACACATTTCCTAATGAACTTCCTTTTCACCTCGGGATAAAGTGTGTGGGTCCCTAACAACAGGAAGCCAGGCGCCGGAAACCCAATTATAGAATGAGAAGGGCACAGAGGCTTAGCAGAGAGAATGAAGGAGGGGGAAAATGAGAGAAGGACGGGCACAATGCAAGCAAGGGCTAGAAATACAAGAAATGGAGGAAAAAGAAGATGTCGATAAGAAAAGCAGATTGGATTGGACATTTTCTTGGACAAAGGAAACTAGTGGTTGCTCCAAATATAGACTTTTTGTCAATTGCAAGATCTTTTTTCTTTAATAAAATCCTTTCAATAAAAGCCATACCCAATATGTAACAGGTGCAGTAACCTATAACCACCAATAACATATTTGTTTTGAAAGTACATGACACTTTATCACATCGGTTGCTAAATGTGATAAAAACGTTGTACCTTTTATTATACGTCTATAACCATTTATAAATTATACTGTATTTTTACATCAACCTCTTTGAACTATATCTAGACCACTTAAAAGCATAGTGTAACGTTCGAACTGTGGTCCTCCAGCTGTCAGGCATCACATACATGGACTAATAACACCCACTTGTAGTTGGCCTTTTGGGGGTCAGTAAACTATTATGAAACCATAAGAAAAAGTTATACATTTTTCTAGTCTTTTAAGTAGCTTCTTATCAAATCAGTTTGAATTCTACACCAACTTTAACTGGCACAGAAAAATCACAACACAGTTGTGGCAAACTTTATAGGGGTAATTTATGATAGACTGGGGTAAGAGTGCGCCCCTTTGTGCTCAATTCTGCAAGCACTTCTTCCCCTGGACTTTTGGTGATAGTCTCCCTTTAAATCTCTTTTATCCATTTCTAGGATTTCTCTCATTTGATGATAGCAGTAGAGCTTGATAGCTCATTGAGCATTTGTTTATACTTCTGGAACTCAGAACCAAGGAGCCTCTCTGTGTAAAGAATCTATTTGCACAAGCACCCAAGGGACAAAATGAGGTGCTGGGATTACGAGGAATGTGGAGTTCACAGTCTTAACCATTTCAGACAGTTGAAGGAAAGGGCTATGAGCAGCATTAGCCTCTTCCAATGGTATTTCCATAGACTTTTGTAGATTGGAAAGTGCTTAGGATACTGCATCTGACAGTGAACTCACCCTCTTTAGACATTCCGACCTGGAAGCATTTTTGCAGTCTGCAAAACTGGCAGCGGTTCCGTGTCACCTTGTTGATTTGGCAGTTCTTGTCACGGTGACATGTATATACCATATTTTTCTGTATACTGCGCCGGAAAAAACCCTGTTACAAAGAGGGAAGGGTGTGAGATGAATGGATGGAAGAGAAATAAAAAAATGTGATGCAACTGGAGAGATTGATGAAGTGAGGTGAAGAGTCAGGGATAATACAAAAAAAGAAAGGAACAGAGCAAAAAGTGTGAAATACAGTAATAGAACCAGAGGCACAGAGTTGGGAACTAGAAATAAAAGTAGTGAAACTAATAGGCAGTAACCCATAGTGGTAAAAAAAAAACACAGTAAAGGCATAGGATCTATTAACCAGAATACGTGGGGCCTTGGGTTGACATTATAAGGCATAAAGTAGACCAAAGTATTGTAAGGATGGTCACATACTCCGCGTTCTCCCCAGAATATGTGTTGGGCAGGGAAAAAAGGAGCCATGTGGGAAAAAAAATAAAAAATGGTGTGCTTCCACCACCTCGACCCCTGTTATAGAGTTTACTCTGTGTGTCAGGGCGAGCAGAGACAAGTGGCTGAAAAAAAATGCTGGGTGAAACATCATTGGGACACTGTACTCCACCAGTTCTGGAGCTTATAAGCCTTACTGAGAGTTTTCAGATGAAATGGAGGCCTTACAGTTGGTTTGAGACTTCTCCAATGTCTGAAATATCCTGGGCAAAGAAAATTCCCCATGTATCATCAGACTAAGGCTTTCAAAAAATTCCAGCTGTGGAATCCATGGATACCCAGCATTTGGTCTGTTTTAGGATCTATCAATATTTCTGCGACTGACGGCTTTTTAAGAAGTCGAACACCATTATGCCTTATGGAGTTGTAGGGTTAGCATTTATACAATAAACCTTGCTACCCAATGTATTTTGCATTTATGGAGAAAGTATTATTTTCTGCTCTGGAAAAAAATTGGAAAATCTTAATCAATATATATTTTAGGGTTTGGCAATCCAGGTTGTGGGCCAGATTGCACTGATCCAATCGGTAAAATTGCAATAGAAGCCAATGCAGACCTTTCAGGAGATGTCTACCATAGTATGATGGAGTACTTGTCCAACTGAAATTGCAAACTCGACAGATAAATATTTGGCAGATGCCTTATCAAATATTAGTTGGCCAAATATGTGTGGGCGAATCAGCAGAAAATAATCAGTTGGTGTATTTAAAGGAAAGCTATACCCCCGAACAATGTACAGTAGGTCTCTATAAAAATATATTGCATTAAACAGCTCATTTGTAAAACCCTGCTTCATGTAAATGAACTATTTTCATAATAATATACTTTTTTAGTAACATGTGCCATTGGGTAATCCGAAATAGAAAATTGCCAGGTTAAAAAATAAGGGCCACCCCCTGGGATTGTATGATTCATGGTGCACACAAACAAACCATACTTGTTGGGTCACATGAGCCAATTAACAGACAGAGTTCTGCCTTTTGCTTCCACACTTCTTCCTGTTACATTAAGGGGCTGATTCACTAACTTCGAGTGAAGGATTCGAAGTAAAAAAAACTTCGAATTTCAAAGTATTTTTTGGCTACTTCGACCATCGAATGGGCTACTTCGACCTTCGACTACGACTTCGAAACGAAGGATTCGAACTAAAAATCGTTCGACTATTCGACCATTCGATAGTCGAAGTACTGTCTCTTTAAAAAAATCTTCGACCCCCTAGTTCGCCATCTAAAAGCTACCGCAGTCAATGTTAGCCTATGGGGAAGGTCCCCATAGGCTTGCCTAACTTTTTTTGATCAAAGTATATTCCTTCGATCGTTGGATTTAACTCCTTTGAATCGTTCGATTCGAAGGATTTAATCGTTCGATCGAAGGAATAATCCTTCGATCGTATGATCGCACTATTTTCGCTAAATCCTTCGACTTCGATATTTGAAGTCGAAGGATTTCAATTCCCAGTCGAAATTTGAGGGTTAATTAACCCTTGATATTCGACCCTTAGTGAATCAGCCCCTTAAAGTTTAAGTATTTCTGGTCAGGTGATCTCTGAGGCAGCACACAGACCATCACAAAATGGTGGCGCAAGGCAAGAAATGTAAAAGGGCAATATTTACTTAAATATATATTCCAGTTTGGTAAGATTCTTTAATATGCCACTTAATTTGATATAAACTCAAGTATTCATTTTGTGGGTTTAGTTTTCCTTTAAGGCTCACACTATATTTTCAC
Organism: Xenopus petersii; assembly: GCA_038501925.1. Taxonomy (NCBI): domain Eukaryota; kingdom Metazoa; phylum Chordata; class Amphibia; order Anura; family Pipidae; genus Xenopus; species Xenopus petersii. The sequence continues at coordinate 38,376,940 of CM076674.1, forward strand.
CACTATAAAATGAAAAAATACAATTGTTGCCTAAGGGTTGATAGCAGATAAATTCCAGGTCACTGCACCTCAGTTCCTATACAACTTTTATCAGGCCAGTGACACTTAGGAAACAGTTAAGGTATCTCACCTTGCAGCCCTCGCATGAGCTGACACCGTAGTGATAACCTGAAGACTTGTCGTTGCAGACGAAGCAGGGCTTGTAAACACGTGGAGGTGGTGGCGGCGACGGTGAACTGGGTACCATTTCCTCCGAGCTGGTACTTTGTGTTTCTACAGCTGAACACACATAAGAAAAAGAGAAGGGGCGGTTAGGAACACAAGAAAACACTTTGTTACAGCCGCTGAAACACAACTGGCCTCCATTGATTATTAAATGCAGACTACAGCTATCAAGTTGCAGAAGAGCAGCCATCTTTAATGTATGTGTGATTTGTAACAGTGGAAGTATGAGAGAGACTGCGATGCCTGGTGTTTCATTACTTATCCATTTGAGATCTACTTTTCTCTTTAACCTGGTCCTTTCACCTCAGAGTCTATTATTACCGCAGCACAACACAAATACCCCAGCTTGTGCAACACAAGAAGAGGCAGGAGCCACAAGCAATGAGCTCAATCACATTACTATGTGACAGCGCAGAAATGGGATTTATTATAGGCTAAGGAAACAATCATAGGGATGGAAGCCTTGGAATGATCTTGGAATGATTACCTGAAGTCAGATAGTACCAGAGTTAAAAGAGATGGACATTAATAGCATCATCTAAGGCTTCTTAATACAGGGGGATTGTATTATCCCACCCCCCATGTTATTAGGCAAAGCCTTTGACTAAAGGAAGTTGAAATGTGAACATTCAGAGAGACATGTGCTACTAATTTAGTGCAGCCCAAAATAACCAGGAGAGGGGGAAAGAAGGCAGCCTTAACCCTAATGTAACCCAGTCCCAGCAGCCCCCTCCGGCTTACAACGTTCCCCCCGAGGCAGCTTTGCAGATGCTTTCTATCCTAGCTTTCAACACACAGAATTTCTTCTTTCATTGCCCTGAATGCACATTCCAGCATGGACAGGTTAGAGGGGTGGGGGCTCCAGCAATTTCATATATCCAGAGAGCTGCGGGCAAATGTGAACCCCACAAGACCCCATCTTGTTCAACTTTGAACCAGGGAGATGAAATTACCCCCCACACACACAGATTCCCTCCTTTCATCTTTCTTTTTTACTTTCATGTTTCTTTCTTGTTAGTCTAATGGTAGAAGGACCACAAACATGTCCCTGGGCAGCTGTAATTGAACTACAAATCCCAACGCTTGTTATTGCTATTGCTTCTTCAGCACCATATTTATGGATTATTAGAGCAAACCTGTGATACAAGTAGGGTTGCCACCTTTTAATAAAATTTCCACCGTCCGGTGGAGGGGGCGGGAACAAAAGGGTGGGCCGTGACGTCAAAGGGGGTGGGTCGTGACGTCAAAGGGGGTGGGTCGTGACATCAAAGGGGGCAGAGCCACGGCGCGTGATTGACCATAAGCCGGCAAAAAGGGTTTTGACCAGACTGGGGGCAGGCCACGGGCTTTTGTTAGGTGTATTACAAATTTACCGGCAGCTACATTGCCGGTAAATTTGTAATACCGGCCCTGGCCTTGGCAGGTATTTTACCGGCTAGGCCAGTAAAATACCAGCCGGTGGCAACCCTAGTTACAGGTATGGGATCCATTATTCAGAAAGCTCCAAATTATGGAAAGGCCGTCTACCATAGACTAAATTGTATCCAAATAATCCAGATTAATTATTTCCTTTTTCTTTCTAATAATAAAACAGTAGTTTGTACTTCCAAACTAAGATATAATTAATCCATTTTGGAAGCAGAACCAGCCTATTGTGTTTATTTAATGTTTACATGATTTTCTAGTAGACTTAAGGCAGGAGTGCCCATACTTTACTAATGTGAGGTCTACTTTTAGTGATGTTGTCCCATTATGATCTACAGTAATAATATCACTGTTGGGAAAAATGTATACTGTTGGGAAAATGTATAAAAGTGTTTTAAAATAATAAAAATATAATGCAGTGTTGCCCTGCACTGGTAAAACTACTGTGTTTGCTTCAGAAACACTACTATAGTTTATATAAATAAGCTGCTGTGTAGCAATGGGGGCAGCCTTTCAAAGGAGAAAGGCTCAGGTTACACAGCAGATAGCAGATAAGCTCTGTTATCCACTATTTAACCTGTGCCTTATAGTCTTTTTTCAACTTCCGCCATTGCTACACAGCAGCTTGTTTATATGAACTATAGTAGTGTTTACCGTTCCTTTAACATAATAATTACCAGAATGAAAAGCATGAGACAGGAGGGGGCTTTAGACAAACTGTTTGTTGACAGTGTCTTGAGATCTACTGATCACCAGCTAAAGGTCTACTGGTAGTTCCCGATCTACCTTTTGGGCACCCCTGACTTAAGGTATGAAGATCCAAATTATGTACAGATCCATTATTTGGAAAACCCCAGGTCCCGAGCACTCTGGATAACAGGTCCCATACCAGTATATACTGGATTTAGTAAACACTTATTACACAGATATGTCTGACTGATGTGCCATGGTTATTGTGCCCGTTTGTGTGCAACTTCTAAAACTAGACTGTGTTACTGACAGTGTATCACATTCACTGGGAGGCTATAGTGATGATGAGTGTGTGACACACTTACTGCATGTCTCTATTACGGACTGCTGTGCATGGCTTTGTTACTAGTGAATGCGCCACAATAAGTGTGTCAGATGCTAGTGTGCCACCCTCTCTGCGTGGCACTGATCGTAGTGTCATGGCATGGTTGTGCTGCAATTACTACACTTTAACACGCAAATATGGATTCTGCTTTATTGGTATTTTATTTTCCCCCCTATCAATAACCTTAATGAGCCATTAAAATGCTTGTGCCCCTGGCACTGTGACATTTAGCTCCCATTACTTCATTAAGATTGCTAGCACCACTTAGAAAGCCATCAATCAAAGATACAGTGTAGTGTTTCTCTCTTATTCCCCCTGCTGGCAGTCGCCTCTCTTTCATCCACGGAGACAGAGACAAAGTGGGGCAGGACTGAAGAAGAGCTTACATTACAGGCCAAGGAAGAAAGGAGCACACAAAGAAGGAGTGAATGGATGAAGACAGCACGGCCTATTATAACACAGGCAAAGAAGGAAACTTTTTTTCTGTCCTGCGGGTCTGGTATTTCCAACACCTACAGATAAATACATTGATCTGATTGATTGCTTGTGTTTCACACATTCCTATTTAAAGGTGAAGTTTTAATAAAAATCGAACGGGGTGCGATGTTCTTTAGTATAACAGTTTTTTAAAAAGCCACCATACTAATGTAGAAATAGCATCCTGGATGACTTACTGGTGATATACAGGCATTGCTTTGAATAAGAAACTGGAATATGAATAGGAAAGGCCTGAATAACTATAAATTTGTAGCCTTACGGAGCATTTGATTTTTTAGATGAGGTCAGTGACCCCTATTTAAAAGCTGGAAAGCTGGAGTCAGAAGAAGGCAAATAATTCAATAATTATAGAAAATAAATAATGTAGACCAATTGAAAAGTTGCGTACAACTGGCCATTCTATAACATACTAAAAGTTTACTTAAAGGTGAACCACCCCTTTGAGTGGGGAGCCATACAAGCGGTTGCACGTTTTGGCTGTTAAATGCTATAAACAAATGTAAAATAAACAATAAGGATTATAAAAGTTTTAAATTGACACATAGGATGCCATGTGCAGTGCTATTCACTTGTGTGAGTTGAAGCGATGCTTACACAAAATCATACTCATGCACTGAATCTAGGATTTGCCCAAATCCCAGAACTTTTTGCAGCATTTGGATTCAGAAGTTTTCCTTAGTATTCATCCAAACTGAATCTAAACCTTCATAGGACTATAACGTTCTAGGCAAAGGCATGTGACAATGTTTTGTTCACAGATGATGCTTTTTTTATGTTCCTCAAATTTTAATATGAAAATTATTGCTCTGATTCTGTTCAGTATTCACCCAGATTTTTTTTGTGGAGAATTCAGCCAAATCGCCAAATTATGCATTTGGTACATCCCTGTATATAGTGATGATGATTATGATGGTAAAAAGCTGCAACTCTTTCCAAAAATCAGCCAGATCTATTGAGCTCTCCAGTTTTGGCGAAAACCACATTGGCTCGTGGTATGGTTCTCTCTCACATTGAGATCAGCCCGATGTCTTTAGGTGTACCGTATATACTCGAGTATAAACCGAGTTTTTCAGCCCCCGGAATATGCTGAAAAACTCTACCTCGGCTTATACTCGGGTCAAGCGCAAAAACGGTCGCCGGCGTCTAAGAATAGTTGCCGGCATCTAAGAATAGTCTCCAAGAATATTCATCGGCGTCCAAGAATGGTTGCCAGCATCCAAAAACGAGACGCCGGTACCTCCAATGGGAGCAGAAACCCTCAATTTTTGATTGAAACTTACCAGAAGCTGCTGCATTTCTCACCCTCGGCTTATACTCGAGTCAATAAGCTTTCCCAGTTTTTGGAGGTAAAATTAGGTACCTTGGCTTATACTCGGGACGGCTTATACTCGAGTATATACGGTAATCTGTATGGGCAATTTAAGAGGTACAAAAGTGCAGTTGGAAAGTTCTTTAAATTCTTAATTACAAAGGTGTTGTTACACAAAATTATTTTAGCAGTCTGTTGTTCTCACCCCCTGCAGAGGCTGAAATTAAATAACAACATATGTAAAATCTCCTATACAGGATACACTGCAAACTGAGATTATCTACGTCTCAAGGAATTCTCTTGCACTAGATATGAGCATATATATGATACTTTATGAGACAGCTTTATTAAGGTTCGAGTTGTGTTTTTTCATGAAAGTTTTTGTGTTTATTTTCTTGTTCAAAATTCACATTCTCAGGTTAAAAAAAAGTTCATTTTTCGATTTTTTTTTTTTTAAAACTTTAATTTTTCAAGATTTATTATACCCCGACCCTGGAAAAATCTCAAATCTGAAAATACACCATACAAAACCTGTCGAGTTCATGTAGAAGTCAATGGCAGAGGCCCCTTAAACAATTTGAAGATGTTAATAGCCTTTATGATGTTTGACTTTTTTCCTGACGGTTTTGCCCAAAAACCACAAATGCAGAGTAAGCGCAGTAGAGCTCACGGGGCCATCTTCGGTGCGTCTGTAATCCTCATAATGTGAGCAGAGTTCGTTTCAACTGTGCATGAGCCGGAAGTGCTGAAGCCTGCTCAGCTACTCCCACCCTGAACATGGTGTTAGTTCCATGGTTCCCACAGTGGGTTGCGACTTGTGCCAACTGAATAACATGGGGCATGGTGTTTTAAAAGACAAAGAAAGTAAATGGGGGGTACCTATCTGTCAGTCATCGGGCACACTCTTATTTTGGGCCTTTCAGCTGTCAAGGACCATACGCATGGACAGTATAGGTGCCTGGGTTTGTGTGCATGTGCAATACAGTTAAACTTGAAAAGGCCATTGGGAAGCGTTGAAGAAGGTGTTGTGGCATTGTTAGGTGTATACCCCAACCCAGTGCATTTTTTTAGCAAAGAGGAGCAACTTCACCAGGAACTAAGTCAGTGTCAAAAACAGGTCCCTGGAGCTTACACTCTAAGTCCCTAATTCATTTACAAATGTATCAGAAGCCCAAGGACCTGCCTGTAAGTATATGGAGTGCCAGCACAGGGGGTCCATACAAATAGCTTACCTCAGAGATGTGACAGTTAAGTTATATTATTCGCTATATGACTATATCTGACTTCCACAATGCTGACCTGAGGAAATCCGTGCTCATATATTTCAGGCAACAGAGAAACGGTTGGCTTGCAGTGAGTGTATCTATTTCATTTTCACCAAGAAATATGAACATAGCAGCGGGGGGGGGGGGGGTTAATAAATTACACTATCTCTGCAGGGCCCATTGCTTCAGCATCAATCCTTTCCATTCAATTGCAGGAGTTTCTGGGGGTCTTTCATACTACAGGTTTACCCCCCCCCCCCATGCTGGCATGCAATTACTATGTAAAACAACACAGATTGGACACACAATGCAATGAAAGCTGCCTGATTTTCACCTCTTTAAAGATAAGACAATAGCTCATATTCCGTCAACATCTCCTTCCCCCCCCCCACTACAAACACCTCTGTCCTGTAGCATTTGGATTTCTCAGCAGGAAGAGTGGAACCTCCATTCTTTGCTCTTTTATACACAAAGCAGTGTGTACAGAGAATTGCTGATTAAGATCTCCCCTTCTTGGGTCTATTTACTTGAAAAGACAGAAGTGATGAGGTGAGATTTCAAAGACACAAACCCCTCCCCGGGTTCTTCTCTAGTTTCAGTGGCTAATACCAAACACTAACAACTGCCATATTTACAGTCTGAAATGAAATCATGTCATTGAGGGCCATTAACTCGTGTCAAGCCCAGTCCCAACATCACCACGCTAGGGTGTGTGCACTGTTACCATAAATCATAGCTTCTGCAGTGGAAATGTTGAACGAATTCACTCGGGGAACAAATCACAAACGCAAATATATTTCCCCATGTCTGCGTAGCCACCTACACTGCAACTGCTCTTATTTTCTAACGTGTGCCTGGCTTATCTATCATTTGCTCCCTTTGTGGCCTAAAAAAAACCCAAAAACTGAGGAAAGAAAGGAAAAGGTGGAGGCATCTACTGGAATGGGTATAATCCCCGGAGAATTTCAGCGAGGCAGTTTCAGTTTTCACTGGCAGACTCCAGTTACAGTCTAATGTAACCAGGCCCAGGCAGTTGTTAAGCTAGACGGATACTGGGCCACTGTTTGGTTTCATCTCCAACAAGTTATAGGTTGCTTTCTTTTCCCACCGTCACATGTTTTATACTGGTGGCTCATTGTTGGAGACTCCAACGTCATGAATGAGACAACTCAGATCAGAAGTGGTTAAAAGCTACTTCTACCTGAGGGACCGGTTATGTCGGTTTTCAATTTGGCCAGAGAGGGGTGTTTGCATTAGAAAGAGAGAGAGAGCTCTCTCCCCCAGGTGCTGAAAAGATTTTCAGCTTAGCCTTGCTAGAACATTTCACCTATTGTCAGTGAGTGAAGCCCTATAGAGCATTCCAGATACACACACACCCAAACACAAACATACAGGCATGCATTGGAACAGACACAAACACGCACACACACCTTTTCGGGGCAGGACTACACCCAGAGACACATTCACACATGAACAAATCGTATTCACAGCTCTGCAAAAAGCCTTCATTTAGGGGTGGTATCTGAAATTAAAAATGTATAATGTGCAAGAATGTAAAAATTCAGAACTCGTGGGCTCTTAAAGGGGGTTGTTCACCTATAAGTTAACTTAGTATGTAATAGAGTGGCCAGTTCTTAGCACTTTTCAGTCGGTCTCCATTTTTTCTTTTTTATAGTTTTTTTTAATTATTTGCCTTCTTCTTCTGACTCTTTCCAGCTTTCAAAAGGGGGTCACTGACCCCCATCTAGAAACAAATGCGTCGTAAGGCTACAAATTTATAGTTATTGCTACTTTCTGTTACTCTTCTTTCTATTCAGAGCCTCTCCCATTCATATTCCAGTCTCTTATTCCAACCAATGCATGGTTGCTAGGGTCCAAATTGCTGAAACTGCAAACTGGAGAGCTGCTGAATGAAAAGCTTAATAGCTCACAAATCCCAAATAATAAAAAATGAAAACCAACTGCAAATTGTCTCAGATCATCCCTCTCTACACCAGACCATAAGTTAATTTAAAGGTGAACAGCCCCTTTAACATATGACTGCTGTTGCAGAACTGCAACTCCAATCATCCCAGTAACAGCCAAAAGCTGTCCAGCCCCCAGCCTGAAGATCATTGAATTAAAATCATAAGTACCTATGATACTGTCCTCATTTTGTGTTGACTCATTCTACCCTTTAAAAGTGTTTACAATAGGGGAGATGTATTCCTCTCTACATTATACATGCTAGTACTGGTAATCACAGCAACAGATTCCATAGATAACCAAATACTAATCAAAAAATGGCCCCGGCTGGAAGTGTTACAAGCTGGGGCTTGCTCTATATGCATCTTTCTGAAGTGCAGATCTTTGTGTTATTTGTACAAAGAAAGAGAAAAGGCTCACTATTTAAGCCTATTGAGATGTAAGGCAAACAAAGGGGGTACATTTGGGGGTGAGCTGCATTAAACAAAAACTACATCTGTGACATTGAAGGATTCCCACATGAAACACTGGCCGGGATTACAAACAGCTATGGACAAACATATGCCGCATCTCGGAACAATGGGCTTGCAGGCTAATGACAATGATGTACGACTGGAGCAAGGGATGGAGAATGCTTTTGCCAGGCTTCTCCTCTGATGACAGGTTGAAAAATTCATGGCTATCCAATTTGCAGCCCTCCAGCTGCTGTTGAATGAAAAGGCGCAGCTAAAGGCTCTTGAGAGATGCTGTGTTCATTAAATGCCGGTGGGACGCATGCTCGGTATATCACTGATCAAGCCTAATGATTGCAAATATATAATGCCCAATGTATAAATGCTCAAACCTTGTGCACTTTTGCCCTCCAATTTGTGCCTGTCTGTTATCCAACAACTTAGACTGTAAGCTCTAGGGGCACAGACCTCCATCCTACTGTGTCTCATTCAACATGGCACTTAATCTCTGTACATTTATACTTTAACCTCTGTGTATTTATATTTATACTTATACTGCATGGATGTACTTTGTACAGCATACAATATATATATATATACAGTATGTGTCTCTCTCTCTCTATATATATATATATATATATATACATATATATACACATATATATACACATATATATATATATATACAGGTATTGGACCTATTATGCGGAATCATCGGGACCTGGGGCTCTCCGGATAACGGGTCTTTCCGTAATTTGGATCTTCATACCTAAAGTCTACTAGAAAATCAAAATAAACATTAAATAAACCCATTACGCTGGTTTTACTTCCAATAAGGATTAATTATATCTTAGTTGGGATCAAGTACAAGCAACTGTTTTCTTACTACAGAGAAAAAGGAAATAATTTTTAAAATTTTGGATTATTTGATTATAATGGAGTCTATGGGAGATGGCCTTTCTGTAATTCGGAACTTTCTGGATAATGGGTTTCCGGATAACGGATCTCTCTCTCTCTCTCTCTCCACTTTTAGCAGCCGCACTCAAGAACCGGATTTATTCAATTAAATTCGGGTGCAAGGTCCAGGCTTTTTGTATATAATTATTGAAAAGACCGCACTCCTTTTCTTGCAAAATTCTAATTTATTGTGTACAATATATATATACCGTATATACTCGAGTATAAGCCGTCCCGAGTATAAGCCGAGGTACCTAATTTTACCTCCAAAAACTGGGAAAGCTTATTGACTCGAGTATAAACCGATGGTGAGAAATGCAACAGCTTCTGGTAAGTTTCAAACAAAAAACTGAGGGTTTCTGCTCCCATTGGAGGTGTCGGCGTCTCGTTTTTGGATGCCGGCGACCATTCTTGGACTCCGGCGAATATTCTTGGAGACTATTCTTGGACGCCGGCGACTATTCTTGGACAACGGCGACTATTCTTAGGCGCGGGCGACTATTCTTAGACGCCGGCGACCGTTTTTGCGCTTGACCCGAGTATAAGCCGAGGTAGCGTTTTTCAGCATATTTTGGGGGCTGAAAAACTCGGCTTATACTCGAGTATATACGGTATATACAGACACACACACACCATCCAGAATGCTCGGGACCTGAGGTTTTCTGTATAAGGGATCTTTCCATAATTTGGATCTCCATACCTTCAATCCACTAGAAAATCATGAAAACATTAAATAAACCCAATAGGCTGGTTGTATCTGCAATAAGGATTAATTAGATCTTAGTTGGGAGCAAGTACAAGCTACTGTTTTATTATTACAGAGAAAAATGAAATCATTTAAAAAAAATATAATTATTTACTTATAATGAAGTGTATGGGAGAAGGCCATTCCATAATTGGGATCTTTCTGGATTTCTAGACTCGCCCCTTTCATAACATCACTGCGGGCCGGGCGCAGGTCTATAAATAGAGGGGACTAAGTGGAGCAGGCTGGGTCGATTTCGGAGGGGGCAGGTTAGGGTGAGGAAAACTCGACCAGCAGATCACCAACATATATTATATACTTGGCCAAAACAGGCAAACTTGTTTAGCATGGTCTGCCTCTATGGTTAGCTTTAGACAACAAGATCTATAAAGAATTCAGAGAAACACAGGTGAGAATGTGATGGATATATTACTGCAGTGAAAGTGTCTGTAAATATGGACTATATAAATACAGCAACCCTTTGTGCTTGCAAGACGTTATCATGCATTATGGGTTTTTCATTTGTGTACACAATGATTACACAATATGTTCTTCTTCTTTCTTTACAGATAGTGCTTAGTAGATATACACAGAGCCAACCACTGTGCTTTTTGGCACATGAAACCATTTATATGGGTCATTATTTATGTCAGCTGTGTTTTTCTTATTTAATTTACTATATAAATGGTTTCTTTTTATAAAATTTTCATTTCATGTTTTAAAACTAAAAGGACCCGTTACTAAGTCCAGCTGAATTGGTCCTACTGAATGTGGACACACAGAGAATGATACACAATAAAGATGTCTAAATGAAATCTATTATCTAATGTAATGTATAGAGGATTTATATACATTAAACTGTGGGTGTAAACTGACCCTTCTCCTTAGGGCAATGCTAGACATGGAGTTTTACGCCACTGAAACCACACGCGTCCGTCAACATGCGTTTTCATGCATTTTTTAGCATGTAGGTTTCTTTTCCCAACATGCACTTCTCATTGTTCTCGTCGCCATAATTATCTGGCTGGAAATAGAAAAGCTATTTATAAATAGAAAAACTATTTACATGCAAAATGGAGGAGGAATGATCGTCAATACGCAACGTAATTACGTCACCAGACCTAAAAACGTTTATGCATCAATTATCTCGCGAGAATTTGGATGCCATATTTATAATACGTTGCGTATTTACGTAAAGTGTGGTTTCAAACTTGCAGATCCCATAGAGACTATTGATTTGGTAGTTTCTTGACGTATTGGTGTTTCTGCTAAAAAAAACCGCCAATACTGGCATCCCGTGGCGGATTTCAGCTTGCAAGCGCCCTGTAAGAATTCCCATAGTGCATTTTCCCTTAGTTTCAGTAGAAGTGCAGTTTCTGCGTATTTTCGCTGACGGAGCTTTTTTAAAAACGCACGTAAAAATGCCACATCTGGCCTTGCCCTTAGGCTATGGGCACACAGGCTGTTGTCAGGCTGAAAGAAGCAGATCTGCTCAGAGTGGCTCCATTGATTTGAATATGATCAGCCTGTGCCCTGTGTGCGGTCACACACAGGCTGAGGTCAGTATTTGGGTTGACCTCAACCAGTGTATGAGCGCACACATGCTGATCAAATTCAAAAAAAACGGAGCAGGGGCTCTGAGCAGATCTGCTTCTCTCAGTCAAGCTGACAACAGCCACTAACAGTCTGTGTGCCCATAGCCTGCTGTGTTTGCTTCAGAAACCCTACTATACTTTATATAAATAAGCTGCTGTGTAGCAATGGGCGCAGCCATTCAAAGAAGAAAAGGCTGAGGTTACACAGCAGATAAGCTCTGTAGAACATAATGGTGTTATCTGTTATCCACTATTTAACCTGTGCCATATAGCCTTTTTTTTTTAATTTCTGCCATTGCTACACAAGCAGCTTGTTTATATAGTGTGTCTGAAGCAAATATCAGTTTCAGTTTCACCAGGCCAGTGAATATCAGTTTCACGTGATATTTACATTACTTTAAAACACTTTCATTTTTTGGTGTTACTGTTCCTTTAAGGCAATTTATTATCTGCATATCTGCATATAGTGTAAATTGACCTATTTCCTCTATATTTTTATGATGGCAATCAGTCACCTCTTGTATCAAATAGTTAAAGCTGGTTACCTAAGTGCAATTAACACATACATTCTGAGCGTTTTTTACTTTTGTAAACATGTACTGAAGGGAGGTTAACGCCTCCACAAACATACACAGAATATATCAAAAATAAAAGAAGTGGTTAATCTTTGTTCAAGCTCCCCATTTCCTGAGCGTGGCAGTTGCTTCAGATGTATATGCATTATGGTTGTGCCATCAGCCACATCAGTATGGACAATGATGCCCACGCAGCAGAAGTGCAAAGTGGCACAACAGTAAGATGTTATAGAATGGCCAAGTCAATTGCTCGTCCTGGTAAAAGACTGCAAATAGAAAAAATATCACTGAGATGCATAGTTGTGAGCCTTATTAAAGGGATGGTACATCTTCCAGTTAACTTTTAGCATGTTATAGAATGGCCAAGTCTAAGCAACTTTTCAATTGGTCATTATTCTTTTGTTTTTATCGTTTTGTTTTTTAATTATTTGCCTTTTTCGTCTGATTGTTATCTAAAAATGAATGTTCTGTAAGGCTACAAATATACTGCGATTGCTACTTTTTATTACTCAGCTTTGTATTCAGGGCCTCTCCTATTCATATTCCAGTCTCTTATTCAAATCAATGCGTGGTTGCTAGGGTAATTTGAACCCTAGCGACCAGACTGCTGAAATTGCAAACAGGAGAGCTGCTGAATAAAAAGCGAAATAACTCAAAAACCACGAATAACAAAAAATGAAAACCAATTGCAAATTGTCTCAGAATATCATTCTCTAGATCGTACTAAAAGTTAATTTAAAGGTGAACAACCCCTTGAACAAGTATTTTGCTTTAAGTAAAAATGAATGTGATGTTCTCCCTGATGCCTACCTACCCTTGTAGTATCTAAAATCTAGGGTAATTTGGACCCTAGCAATCAGATAGCTGAAATTGCAAATTGAAGAGCTGCTGAATAAAAAGCTAATTAAACTCAAAAACTAAAAATTTAAAACCAAGTGCAAATTGTCTTGGAATATCACTCTCTGGTCTACATCATACTATAAGCTAACTCATTTATTAGTATTTTAAACTAGGTCTCCCCACTCCCTAGTGCTGCATACTGTTTATATGTAAGTGTATAGGCACTTGAAATGTCTCCCAAGTCATAAAATACATAGCACAGCAAAGAAAGCAAGATATTTTGTCTGTCTAGCCAACAAGTGGGACTGATCATTTCTCCTTGTATATCTGGAAGCTTCAATGGAATAAGAAAGAATTTCAGCAGACAAAGCCATCTCCCATTGCAGACTGATTACATAAAATATCCAACAGGAGGATCTTCCCAATAAACAGTTTAATTATATTCATCTGCTGTGACCTTGAATATACCACGCGTGGCTCTGCTCTGATGTGACACTTGTGGGGTTAGCTCGGGTCAGCGGGAACTTACTGAATTAATTAACAGTTCTGATCCTGTCTGTCACACAAGACGAGCATTCAATGCCAGTACTATAGCAGATTAACCCATTTGGAGCCTGAGGTTACCAGCTTGTTGCAATGCATGTCAATGGGGGCTGCACCAGGCAAAATGAATCATATCCAGAAAACGGTTTTTCTTTTTTTATAGTAATAGTGAGAGTTTACGTTTGACTGATAACACACATCATATACTCATATACTATTTTCAGCTAGTGAATTGTTGTAAATCATTTCATATTTTTATATGCTAAATAAAAATAGTGGATTATTGGGCTGATAATACCAAAATATAATATATATTTTGGTATTATCAGCCCAATAATCCACTATTTTTATTTAGCATATAAAAATATGAAATGATTTACAACAATTCACTAGCTGAAAATAGTATATGAGTATATATATATAGGGAAATATAATATATAAGTCCCATACCATGTCTTTTGTTTGGTCTAAAATTTAATTATCTCTGTTTATACTGCTATGTAACCACAGGCAACATCTACTGGAAATTTCTAAAAAATAAATGAATAATTGCTACATATACCGTAGCTACTTTACCATTTAAGCCACATTTGGTGATTGTCTAACAGCACAAGTGCAAGGTAAATACCTCTTTCTGATATTTAATAAACCACCATTAAATATCACGTATAAACAATAATATTTTGGTTGGACCTAACATTCTACCACCTGAATATAAATAGGAAAGGTAGACACAAGAAAATATTATTAGGTATGGTGGCAAGGAAAGGAAAATTGACAGCTTGTATAGGCTCTGCATCAGTGCTTCCCAAACTGTAGGGCTAGCCCAGAGCCTTGGCTGGGGAATCCAAAACTGCCAGTTAAGGTGACATTTATTGAGAATAATTATTTGCTCTTATACAGTAGATAGCCCTAGAAGGCTAGACTGAAAAATTGGCTGCAATGAAAAGAACTTAGAACTTGTTTTTATATAATGAAACCTTTTTTTTAAACGGGTCCTTGTCACAATGTTAGGGTTAAAGCCAAAAAAAATCTGCTGTATGGAACGGCTGGTCGGTGGGAATGCCCTTGAGGCTATGATAGTTAGTGTTGTGCCAGTGATAGGTTGGATGGCCAAAGCATAGGGATGCCACTTGGCCGGTAAAAATGCCAGTTGATTCCAAGGTTATTAATACGGAAAAAAGCTAAATATATATCATTTTTTCCAGAAAAGTTGGCAACCCTACCAAAGCATACATTTTAGAGAGTGTTCCAAAGCCTAGCACATGATATAGCAGACAATAGGTCAACAGTAGAGCAGCACTGGAAAAGTAGTAGATCCAATGAGATACAGCAACAGACCATCTTGTCATTAGAGCAGGAAAGCTGGCAATGTTGTCAGATTAGTCACCTAAGGGGGGTGTAATCAAGAATACTGCAGTAAAATAACAGGATATTTCCGTAGAACAAAGTAGATAATGCAGCCACACAGAGTCTCTTCTTCCGTTTTGTATTGTCCCAATGTATGAAGGAAGGAGAATTCCTTAGATAACTCCCCTGGCTCACCCCCACCACCTTTTTTTTTGCACACAACACGCATTTGACATCATTAAAGTTTAACTGGATCACAGAATAAGGGCCCTAGGTCCCCGCAGTAATCCTCTTCCCATGACAATAAAGGATCCATTACAAAAGGCTGACTTGCCCTGTTCCTGCATATCTCACTATAGCTTTGCTGAGTCTGGACTTTTTTCAGTGACACATTGCTTACAGAAACCCACAATCATACAATGGTCCATATGACATCTTCAGCTCCTTTTGATGGCTGCAAAATGCTTTCAGGTTTTCATTGTTAGTTAAAGTGAGCCATAGGAGAGCACCATCAAACCACAGAATGAGACAATCTCGTAGACATTAAAAAAAAAAAAATCACACCACAAAAATAACCACATTACAATCAGTTCTGCACACTCGGGGGAAGTGTGTACACACACACAGTAACACAAGAAAGGCAAATACAAGGCATGCCTGGGGCAAAACAGTTGGAAGAAACATTACTTTTCCTGAGTAAAAATCCTGAGCGAAAATGCTGTGATATATAGATGATATCATCTGATGGTAATACACAGCTTTGGCCAGGAACCAGCAGAGTGAGGCAAACAGTGTCCCAGAGGCAGGGGTGGGGTAGTGCCTGACTAGATTTTCACAGGGAATGTTTTTATTAAGACTACTGGCACCATGGAATCTTTCCATGTAGAGGTGTTGGCCCTGCAAATTCAATGTTACTTTCTGGTAGATGTGCAGTTATGTTCGGCTTGGGTATTAGGCCTTATGATTTGGACATGGATAAAGAAGAAGGCCCAGCTCTTGCATGTTTTGAAACCAAGTAAATCCTATGCATTAAAGTTTTAGCATACTGAGCAAAACAAAACTGAGACAGCCTAAGGGCCACTGATGGCAGCTGACATTTGCATAAGAAAACGAAATGTCTGTTGGTAGGGCTGCTTATCAGCTGTACTATTTCCTGGGCATATCTCGTTACAGGCCAAGGACTTAATCCTACTTAATAGCTTCTGAACACAACAAAACAATCAGCCCTTCAGGGGACGAGAGGGAGATTCATTTTAATTTGATCTCAATGATGGTGATAAAGACAAGGCAGCACACACACACCTGTGGAATGCACTCGCTAGCTTGGCTGTCCATTCTTCATTATTACTATTATTACTGTTGTTATTATTAACATGTAACCTGGAAAGAAGTTCCTTTCTGAAAACCATACAATCCATGCTAATTCCATAGAGATATAAACAGTACAAAGCATGAAATGAGTGTCGGTTTCAACTAATGCATTGGTTGGTACTACACAAGCCCACATACAGACCAACTCACCCACACACAGGTAAATATGTAATTAGTATACAAGTGCCCTTTTGTGTCTTGATAATGAGATTCTGTCTGCCTACTGTTGCCTAAACTGAGACCAGAATGATTTATGACACCATTTATACAGTGCAGTTGGCATTATTTAGGGATTGTATTATGAATACTTCTTTTTTGTGTCTTTTCCATGTGTGTATATGTGACGACTGTGCTGGGCTACATGAAGCAATCTACATCACCCAGGCATGGTGTGATATATCCCAACCATGATGTGACAAATCCTACACCTTCATGTAGTAGATACACCATGTGATGTCACAGCGCCACTTTGTCTGCCTCACTTCCTTCCTGACAGGCACCTCTATCGCAACCCTCTTCCCCACGTACAACACACATCACTCTTGTGCGGTGGCAAAACCCCCTTCCCTCCTACTCAGCTATGCCAACGTGAGATGGGAGGAAGTGAGATATACAAGTTGTGTGGCTGAGAAACATAAAGTACTTTAAAGACAGAAATAATTCAGATAGAACAAAGAAAGTGTAAACTGAGAGTAATAAAATTAGCACACAGGGGAACTCAGAATTTATAGGAAAGCTAAAACAAGAGGAAATTAGTCAGAATCCTTAGCTTTGCCATCTAGTTACTGAAACAGATAGAATGAGCAAGTCAAGAGATAGCAGTGCTTATCATTCTTTACAATAAAAACTTAATTGTGTAGATCTATGACATCAAAACATGAAAAGCATCACCTAAAAACACCAGACTTGTTTACCCCCAATGACCTTACTCTGGGTAAATATCCTAAATATGTTAGAAGGTTTAATGTTTAAGGCTTCGTAACAGCCAATTATTCTAGAAAAGTACATCTATGAGAACAAATAAGCCATATACTTTTGCAAAAGAGCATATAGTCATCCAATAAATGTGGTTAAGGGAAGCACATATCACATACAAAGGATTATGGCCATGAAGGGGAAAGGGGGATGGAGAAAAGTAGTTAAGATGTTTAAGGGACATTTTACGAGGGAGCCAGACTGAAATCAACACATCAAGGGGAGGGAAATAAAAGAAAGCTTGAAGGCCCCATTTACCCAGTTCCCACCTCTGCAAACTCATAAAAAATCTAGCTCTAAAAACCTGAGACAAGAATGAGCAGGGAAAATATTTTTTTAGCCCAAATATCTAAAATGGAGGAAATAGTTTTTGCATGCACTGCACATCAAAGAAAGAACTATTTATAATGGCCATAAAATGTTAACTGCCTAGCCAGGCTATTAACTGCCATTTTTCCCTAATGCAGGCATTCTGGTAAGCCATGAAGATACCAACATAAAAACTTTTGTCAGTAAATCATATGGAATGTAATTTTAGGGGCTGTCTAAGGATTTTTACCATTCTATCAAAGTTTGGTATAAAAGAAATTATGTGGAACAGATATACGGTAGATAGATACTTTGTGGAAATCACAGGTGTACTTCTAAAATCTACAACTCTCAAATCGTAAAGCGTAGGCGTACAATATTAGGGAACACTTTTGTGTATTTTCTTCTGAAGTATAGGTATACAGGCAGCCCAAGCTTTAATGGATGCCAATATTATTTCAATATTGTTTCATGCTACAAGCTAAGCTGCTCTGTGTGACTTTATAACATCTACTTACTCTTTTTGAGAGTGTCTATTAGTAACTCTCAGGCAGAAGAAGGGATACAGACAGGCCTATTGGACATATTCATGAATTCCTGGTTGTTTGTTGCAAATGGGTTCTTGCAAGTGAGACATAAACAAATTATCCCTTGGTTTGGAAATGTGGCTGTTGAACTTGTACAAGTTTACAAAAGTGTTTCCAAGATGACCCAGCTAAGTAGGTTCAAGTAGCCATGTGTTTTGGGGTTGTTGTTAGATGTTTGCATTGCCACCCAGAAAGAAATGTGATCCACCCTAAGTGAATAAGTTGTGAGCTGACTGGTGGGGGGGAGTCTCATAAGGGCTATGACATGCATTATGTCCACGATTATGTTTTACAAACTAGATTTCTTCATAGATTTTGCTGGGTGACAACTGCTGACTTTTGGTTATGGAAAAGTTGTGATGACAAAATGCCAGGAATAACACGCAAACGTTAGATAGGCCCTTTATATACTGATATCTTACTGTTAATGCTGGGCTTGCTCTGGCTCGAATGGTGTGTTCACACAAAATTCCTGTTAAAGGTGTAACAATATATAAAGAAACAAGGAAACTGTGAGGAAAACCCACACAGTGGAACCAATGCAGACTGTGTGCCAAAAATGCAAGAATTGTAGAAACAGGAAAGCAATACTGACTCACAATGACAAATTCATGTTTAGATACACCGGGTTTCAAGCTGGGAATGTCCAACCTGTGGCCTTTGGCTACTGCTGAATTGCAACTCCCATTAGCCTCTCTTGCTGCAATGGAATGCTGGGAACTGTAGCACAGCTCAGAGTTAAAGTCACAGATTGGTCATCCCTAGCAAAAGTGAAAGGTACAGCACACCGTATTCTTAAATACTGCTCGTACCCTTATGCAATATATTTTCCAGCTTATCTGGCCTGTGGTCAGATTTCCATATAAAAAAAAATTTGAAAACAATAATAAAAATAATCAAGAAAGAAATCAGCCGCCCAAAACAAGCATGAAAAAAGTTGACACTGTCAGCGCAAGAGGCATGCAATCATACCTAGAACTAAATTTACACCCACAGAGTTGACAACTTGCCATTGCTGTGCATTTGTGCACACACAATCTCAGTGTTTCAGTGTAGCTGCTTATCCCACACACTCTGTCCCCTGGGAAAGGCAGTATTGTGCGCATTTCCAGAGAATTGCAACAAAGACCACTTTAACCTCTTGCTCACGGACGCCTGTTTAGAAGCCAACTTGCGATGTATAGGGCAGGCATAAAAAAGGGACAAGAGTCTAGGGGCTGTGTTGCATACTGGCAACTTGATACTGTGTGTGTATGTTAACAACACTAACACTTATTAAAGGCTTTTTATTTTCATTTGGCCAGACACATCCTACATTTTAGCAGTTAATGAATATAGTGTGATTTCCCACCCACTCTGGCATAAACACAAATCTCATTACCCATTCACTTTTAAAGAGCTTAACATGAAAAGACATTAGAATGTCAGCAGGAAGAAATACAGACACTGAACGCAGATTTATAAACGGAGTCGGCCACTTAATTTTATGCCCAGTAAGTGGTGCATTGTACAATGCACACCCCAGGCACACTCAGCTCACATATGGTACTGATATACAAAAATAATAAGGCAGTTGCTGCTCTGTGTATCCCATGTTGGAATGTAGCAAGGGAAGTCAAAAACTGTAATGTATCTCACAGCTATAAGCAAAAAGAGCAGCATTTTGTGGGAGATGAAGAGCATCGACAAGACATTATAAAGGCAAGAAAAGCAGGAAAATTGTTCTAGTAAGGCACATACGGTTGCTGCTGATTAGTCTGATATAGATAGATGATACATAGATAATAATGAAGAACAGGAAAACAGAATACACAGGGCAGAATTAAAGCAACTTGCCTGCTGTATTTTCACAGGCACAGACAGATACACACACAACACAGACAGATACACACACAACACAGACAGATACACACACAACACAGACATATACACACACAACACAGACAGATACACACACAACATAAAGTGTGACTTACATTGCATACTGTGGCTCTGCATCCATCCAAAGGGGTCCAGCCCCCCAAAACAGGCAGCTTTGCGCAGCATGCAGGGACCCTGAGGACTCATGTCATAGAGCGGCCGAGGCATCAAAGGGAAGGATTCCATGCAGTCATACATTTTGGGTGTACGGGGAGCGGGTAAGCAGGCACTGAAGTTTTCAGAAGAGGGTGGGAAAGCAGCAGTGTGGGCTCTGATAGCAGACAGAGATTGGCACCTTCCGAGTAGTAATAGTAATGCCTTCTTTTGCTCTCCCACTCTCTCCCTCCACTCTCACAGCCTGCTTTGTGGCATACCTTTTGCAAATAGCCAAGCTGCCTTGGGGCTGTGGGTGGGGCTAAAAGCCTGAGAGGGGGTGGGCCACACTACACTACAGTCTTTCAACTCTCTGCTTCCTCAACACCAAAGTTTTACCCCTTCACTCTCCACCTATTCTGAAATCTGTTTAACAATACAATCTACTGCAGCCAGATTTCTACACAGACTCCCATACATACAAACACACACACTTATATGTAGGTAACATGAATACTTGCCCCATTCTAATGCACTGGAAATGCTGCCACATTGACAAGGCAAATGTCTCTTTCTGTATTATTATACCCTCTATAAACCCTATATTCTGTCTGAAACCCCATAAAACAGACACCCACATACATACACACACACCCCACATACATACACACATCCCCCACTTACATACACACAACACACACACATACATACCTACAAACACACACATACAAACAGATGCACACACATATACATACACACAGACCCCCACATACAGGCACACAAAGACACACAAACACACACAGACAGACACACACATACATACATACACACACACATACATACACACAGACCCACACATACATACACACAGACACCCACATACATACACACAGACAGACATGCACACAGACAGACACAAACATACATACACACAGACCCACACATACATACACACAGACAGACACCCACATACATACACACAGACAGACATACACACAGACAGACCCACACATACATACACCCACATACAAACACACAGACACACACAGACACATACATACACACACACAGATACGCACATACACAAACACACACACACACATACATACATACATACATACACACAGACACCCACATACATACATACATACTGTCTGTGTGTCTTGTGGTTGCCACCTCACCCCTTAAAATACACATATGGAATCAACAGCCTGCATGGCTATTTATTATAGCAATTTATTTAGATGCATGCTACAGACTAAACTGATTTATGTACAATCATGCATAGGGTTGCCACCTTTTCTGGAAAAAAATCAGCAACCCTAATCATGCATTAAATGAATTGCTAATTAGCCATGCAGGCTTTGGATATAATATGTGTTCGTTTTAAGTGGGTGAGGTGGCAACCATAATACACACAAACAGATACTCACATACACACACACAGACATACACATACATACACACATAAATACACACAGACACACATATACACAGACATACCCAGGCACACAAACATACACAGACACACTAATATATACATGTATAGTACATGAAAAAGCACCCCCAAATGAAAGAAAACAGTATAACAAGAAAATATTTCACATTAATTCTTTTAAATATATAGCAATTTACTTAGAAATAAACCACATCCCCATCAGGAAGGCCCACAAGAAGCACTAGCAATGCTGCTGGTGGGCCATTTGAAGCAAATACAAAGGCAGGTAGTTAACACAGATTAGCATATCAATGTCAGACAGCTACAGTTTCACATACATGTACTATTGTCAAAGCAGAAATGCCCTCAGCAAAGAGAATTTGTTTTAAAGGCACATTAGCATCTGTTTACACCGTCTGCAACAGGCTATTTGCATCCTATATGCTCTGATTTCCATTTGGTCTTAAAAGGAAAATACACATTTGGCAGTGTCATAGTGTTTCCAACTTTATCATATCTTTATCATTTCTTTTATGTTTACACACCTCACTCTTCCTTGGGGTTTTAGGTGTATCACTGTACAGCAATTTAACAGTAAGCAATTAACTCCCAGCAACCACTGACAACAAATGGCAAGTCAACAAGAAAGACACAAACAAATATATAGTTATTATAAACACCCCATTATGCAGAGTTTAGTGCAGTGCTGAAATTTTGAAATTTCTGCAGCCCCATATTTTGTATGTCTCCCTTTTTATGTTGGAAGAAATCCACTCATAAATACTGCAGGTGCCTGGAATTCCCCCAATATGAGCTGTAGAGAACACATGCTGTAATACCACCTTCCACCAGCATATGGCAATATATAGTGTATATTCATGTGTGCTATGTATACTTTACTTAAAGGGCATGTAAAGTCTAAAATAGAATAAGGCTAGAAATGCTATATTTTGTATACTAAATATAAACATGAACTTACTGCACCACAAACCTAATCAAACAAATAATTTATGCTTTCAAAGTTGGCTACAGGGGGTCACCATCTTGTAACTTTGTTAAACATCTTTGCAAGACTAAGACTGTGCACATGCTCACTGTGGTCTGGGCTGCTTAGGGATCATCATAAACAAAGCTGCTTGAGTTATACATGGTTGGGAAGTAAGGTGGGGGCTCCCCCTGCTGTTCATAAGTATGATTGTGTCCCTGCAGGGCAGTTAGGGACCATCTGACAATTCCTATCCACAGCAGTAAATGAAGGGAGAATTTCACTGCATACAGTGTGTTTTCAGTTAAGAATGATAATTTTTATGAATGTATTGAACATGGATGACATTTAAGCTAAGTTATATATTAAACAGCAACACTACAGTCAAAATATTTAGGGCTATGGGATGATGAGATTTATCTCCCATGCAGTGGCGTAACTACCTATGCAGCAGACCCCTTACTAATGTGGAGTAATCGCTGTAAAATGCAGAAGAAGCCATTTTCCAGCGACAACGTTGGATTGCCAGATGTAAAGTGCAGTTTCTAGGAGGCATTTTATATCTGATATAAAAGTGATTGATAAACTATACCCTGATAATAACTTTAATTCAACATTAGTGCTTACTATTCCTTGTAATATAGTGCTAACATATTCCACAGCTGATGGGGGCTGTACTTGAAATGCCAGGGCCTATTTTGAATTCCAGTCCAGAGATGTTACAAATCATTCCCTGACCCAGTGGAGCTTATTCATAAACACTATGGTCAATTTTATTAGGAACCAGCTGACCGGCCTGTATTTTTTAGGAGTGTGGAAAGAAATAGGAGTATCTGGATACTAGTGCCCTGGCTGGAAGCAAACCTAGGACCCAGCACTGCAAGGTAACGAAGTTGTGTTTTTATCAAAGAACTTTGGCAAAAAACCCATGGCAGACTTCTCCTCTGTCTTCATTCAGGAGTTGGGTGTCAGATGAATGATCCAATATATATTATTGGGGGGCTTCTTTTGCCTAGAACATTTATTACAGCTCACTCTATTAAAATCACCAGAAACCCTGTCTCTCTACATGCATAATTTGTGCAAAAGGCAGTTATTTTGTTAGATTTAGTTTGTACTGTAATCAGTTATTTGAGTGAGCTCTAATACATCTACTAGGTAAGGGAGCCCCCCTATAAGATATTTTGGATCATTCATCTGACACCCAACTGCTGCATGAAGAGAGAATGAAGAGAAACAGATGCAGAGAGAAGAATAGTGAACATAAACTTGTTTATTTCAGAAATGATGCAGAATATTTAATTGATTGTATTTAAGTAAGTTTCTGACTTCCGTACGAGGAATCTTGTATGAGATTTTAATTTTCACAAATGTTCCCCTTTAAAAAAAGGTCACACAAATAATTTGCAAAGCTTTTGAGAAAATATTTTAGGATTTTTTTTTTTATTTTAATGTCAGCAAATATATTGCTCATGTGTGTTGTAAGTGATTTTTTTTTCAATAACTGGGGAAGACATGTTTCAGCACCAAATGTCCTGTTATAGTATAGTTCAAGAATGTAAAAAATGTTATAAGTAAAGTCTATGGTGCGCTATGTGTTTTGATTGCAACTACTAGCACTGAGCAAAACGGTTGGTGTGCCATAGCCCCAAGAGCTACTCTGCGTTTAAACAAATGTTATAATGGCAAAGATACAAAAAACATGATTTAAAGAACATTTTGTAACAATCCAGTATATTTCCCAGCAACAAGAACATGTTATATTTTCTTTGAGAGATCAACGGGTTTATTTATAAAACAAAATTGTATTACATTTTGAAAAGTACTACGATACAACTGAAACGGGTCAAAAAAAAGCGACGAAAAAGTAGCAAAATGGCAAATAATCTGACAAAGTCTGATTTCAGAAATCTACTCAACTGATTTTGCTCTTCTAAAGACCTGTTTATTATTTTTATATGAAAAGTTATGTTGAAACCTTCCTGCATATATTGGTTTCCATAACAAATTAAATAGTACAGTTTCCATGTACACAGACAATACAGCGAAAATCATGGTTCTTTGAATGATAGCCTTAGCAAAACATTAGAAGATGCGAGGGGGGGGGTGAGTTGAGTTGTACATGCTAAATTGCACAGCAACCTACACACTCATATTATCAAGAAGGGCACACTTTGGAGTCTGTAGTTGTCAAGTGATTTCTTGGCAATGTCAGCATTTCGACATTATTCATTCATTAATATTCATTATTATGAAACATATGAATCTGGCCCTGGATCAGAAGTGAAACAGATTAACACAGAATTGGACCAAGTAACATAGTAAGTTAGGTTGAAAAAAGACACATGTCCGAAGGCAAAAAAAACATCTGAAGCCTGTCCAATTTGCCTCAGAAGGGGGAAAAATTCCTTCCTGACTCCGAAATGGCTGGATCAACTTGTACTATGAGCTATCTTCAACCCCTTTTTAAAGCTATCTAATGTATCAGCCTGTACAACTGATTCAGGGAGAGAATTCCACAGCTTCACAACTCTCACTCTTAAAAAAAACCCTTCCCGAATATTTAGGTGGAACCTATTTCTTCTAATCGGAATAGGAGATCCTTTTGTCAGCTGGAAATACCTACTGGTAAAAAAAGCATTAGAGAGATTATTATATGATCCCCTTATATATTTATACATAGTTATCATATCACCCCTTAAGCGCCTCTTCTCCAGTGTGAACATCCCCAATTTGGCCAGTCTTTCCTCATAGCTAAGATTTTCCATACCTTTTACCAGCTTAGTTGCCCTTCTCTGTACCCTCTCTAATACAATAATGTCCTGTTTGAGTGATGGAGACCAAAACTGTACGGCATATTGTAGAAGGGGCCGTACCAGTGATCTATACAGTGGAAGAATGACCCCCTCCTCTCTTGAATCAATGCCCCTTTTAATACAGCTCAAGACCTTATTTGCCTTTGATGCTGCTGACTGGCATTGCTTGTTACAGCCAAGTTTATCATCTACAAGGACTCCAAGGTCCTTTTCAATAATGGATTTGCCTAGTGCAGTCCCATTAAGGGTATAAGTGGCTTGGATATTTTTACATTCCAGGTGCATGACTTTACATTTATCAACATTGAAGGTCATTTGCCACTTAGCTGCCCAGATTGACAGTTTGTCAAGATCCTGTTGCAAGGATGGGTATCCTGGATGGAATTAATTGGGCTGGATAGTTTTGTGTCATCTGTAAACACTGATACATTACTTACAATACCTTCCCCTATGTCATTGATGGACAAGTTAAATAAAAGTGGACCCAAAACTGAGCCCTGAGGGACCCCACTAAGAACCTTACTCCAAGTAGAAAATGTACCATTAACAACCAGCCAGTTTCCTATGCAAGTGCAAACATCTTATTAAGTCCAACAGACCTTCGTTTAGAAAGCAGTCGTTTGTGGGACACGGCATTGAATGCTTTAGCAAAATCCAAATAGATCACATTAACTGCCCCCCCCCCCCACTGTCCAGGATCTTACTTACCTCATCATAAAAAACAATCAAATTAGTCTGACATGACCTATCCTTCATGAAGCCATGCTGATTGTTTCTCTAGGATAGAATGTTGAATGTGATCCCTTAGCAAGCCTTCAAATAATTTGCCCACCACAGTCAAATTTACTGGCCTATAATTGCCAGGCTGAAATCGTAATCCCCTTTTAAATACTAGAATGACATCAGTTTTTCACAAATAGTACCAAAGGTACCATACCAGATGAATGCAGATCTGAGAAAATCAGAAATATGGGCTGGTCTAAAACTGAACTAAGGTCTCGTAGGAACTGGGGGTGTATGCCATCAGGCCCTGGAGCCTTGTTTACATTAATTTTTATTAAAACTTTATGATCATATCCTGAGTCAATGCATCATGCTTGATAAAGGGGTTTACCCCCAAAATGTTGCAGGCTGCAATAAACTTTTAACAAGGGTTCACCCTGGCAGCATTACTTTGTGTACCAGTCATTTTCTTTGCGTCAAATCGGAAGTGAGGTGGCCGATACCTCCATCGCTGTGCACCAGGGAGTTGTTGTTATAGGAGGGCCAGGGTGTGCGAGTGCATCCAGATACTTTTTCATATCCTGAGTCAGCCACTGACTAGATTGAGTTGAGCCATCAGTGCAACTATGAAGTGAGTCTGTGAACTCAGACTCCTCTATTGTATAAACTGAAGAAAATAACTTATTTAGCACATTCGCCTACTATGTTGTACTTGGACCAGCGCCCTGCCTGAATGCCACCGCAACCCACTCACTCATCCCCCATCCAGCCCCATTTAGACAACATGATAAACCTTCTGCCATTCTGTCCACACAACCACTGCTGTCTCGCCACTGCTAGGCTTTACAAGTTTGATTTTACTCTAATTGTGCCCCAACTCCTCCCCCAATTGCACCCAAGACATGTACCTAGTGTCAAACTGGGCCAAACATGGCAGCTGCCAACCTTGCTTAACCTAAGGAGGTCTAGTACAGGATTGTACTCTGGTGACTGGTTACTACAGTTGTAGAGGGGAACCACTACAGGGAACTTAAAGGGATACTGGATTTTTTTTCAAAATGCATCATTTAATAGTGCTGCTCAAGCAGAATTCTGCACTGAAATCCATTTCTCGAAAGATTGAATTTAATTTTGAAATCTGACATATTGTCCGTTTCCCAGCTGCCCCCAGTCATGTGACTTGTGCTCTGATAAACTTCAGTCACTCTTTACTGCTGTACTGCAAGTTGGAGTGATATCACCCCCTCCCTTTCCCCCCAGCAGCCCATCAGCAGAACAATGGGAAGGTGACCAGATAGCAGCTCCCTAACACAACATAACAGCTCCCTGGTAGACCTAAGAATAGCACTCAATAGTAAAATCCAGGTCCCACTGCGACACCTTGAGTTACATTGAACAGGAGAAACAACAGCCTGCCAGAAAGCAGTTCCATCCTAAAGTGCTGGCTCTTTCTAAAAGCACATGACCAGGTAAAATGATCTGAGATGGCTGCCTACACACCAATATTATAAATGAAAGAAAATACACTTGCTGGTTCAGGAATTAAATTTTACATGGTAGAGTGAATTATTTGCAGTGTAAACAGTGTAATTTAGAAATAAAAACGACATCATAAAAATCATGACAGAATTCCTTTCAGATGTCTTATTGACTTTCCCTTTATTTGCACAATTTCTGTATCCAGTGCATACAGTGTGCCAAAATAACTGTCGCTGTGCAGGGGTTAAGTTGTTTTTTTACTTCTGCTATGTGCCTAAATTCTTCAGTCACTTTTGATCTCCATGGAAATCCCAGGGACTAGTTTACACTTGTGATTTTATAGATGTGACATAATGTTAAATTGCAGGGAGTCTTGTTAGTACAGCAGTATACATTTTTCTCATCCGAATCCCTAATGTGTCAGATGTATATGATATATACTGCGTTTCATTTTCTCCCATAAAAGAAAAATGCATCCTCGTCCTGTTTTCAAAGCCCACACGTTGGATGCCTGGCTAGGAGAGTCACATATATCACTTTGTTTCTTACAGGAATCCCATCAAAATGTTTAAAACTATTTACAAGTGGAACAAATTCTAATGTTCTATTGTGTTCCTGGCATGTGACAGTGATATGTGACATAATCACAGTAATCCTCACAATAAGAACCTTTATAAAGGTGTCATTTCATGTACATTACCATTTCTATATATGATATATATTATATAATATTCATGTATTCATGTATTTAAGGTGTTTAAGGTTAAGTAAGCTACGGATTGGTTTGTGATGGGATAACTCTCCCTTTGTCAGTATCAAGATTAGGAATCCTGATCAAAGGGGAGTTATCCCTGTTTCATTCCGGTTGTTAGTCAAGATAATGCTACACGGTTATCATGGGTAAATCACACTTGGAAGAAATGTTGGGAAAATGTATTTTCCTCCTCAGAAGGAATGATACAAGGCAAAGAATGTACCCCCCCCCTGTATTTCACCCTACCCTCAGGGCCCATAGGTACTTAGAATAATTATAATACATTTTCAGCAAAAGTTTTATGTATTCAATAAGTGAACAAGAACATAGGAATTTGCCTATTCTAGAAAATACTGTCATCAAATATTATTGGCTTTCAAAGTTACTGGATAAAACAGGTTAAAGGGGCAGTTCATCGTTTGCTTTGCCCATCTACAGTATAGTAGGCTGAAGCAAACATTTCTTAGCAATGTCAAGCAATGCTACATCTGTCTTTGCCAATGTGTTGTCTCTAGATCTCTAGGCAAAGATTGGCAGATTGGGGTGAGGTGGAAGAATAAATTTTCAGTGTGCAGACAAGTAGAAGTCCATTTAGTACTATATATTATCTGTGTTCTGGCAAACTAATTATCTAGGTATGGAGCAGCAAGAGGCACAGCCCAAATCTGGGCCCTGGCCTTACCACCTACCCTATGGATGGCAGTATGGATAGAGCACAATGCTCAAGGGGACGCAAATGAGCACTTAAAGGAAAACTATACCCATCAAACAGTGGAGGTCTCTATAAAAAGATATTGCATAAAACAGCTCATATGTAAAACCCTGCTTCATGTAAATAAACAATTTTCATAATAATATACTTTTTTAGTAGTATGTGCCATTGAGTAATCCTAAATAGAAAATTGCCATTTTAGAAAACAAGGGCCATACCCTGGGATCCTACGATTCACTGTGCACACAAACAAACTATACATGTTAGGTCACATGAGCAAAGACAGAGTTGTGTTTTTTGCTTCCACACGTCTTCCTGTTACAGTTAGAGCTGTAGTATTTCTGGTCAGGTGATCTCTGAGGCAGCATACAGACCATCACAAAATGACAGTTCAAGGCAAATGATGTAAAAGGACAGTTTTTACTTAAATATATATTCCAGTTTGGTAAAATTCTTTCATATGCCACTTAATTTGATATAAACTATCTGTTGCTTAAGTATTCATTTTGGGGATATAGTTTTCCTTTAAGGTGGCCATAGACATAACAATTATGATCTTTCCTAGAAAAGATCTTTCCAGGAAAGATCATAATTTCAATAGAGCTGAATTGTCAGATATACAGGTAGAAACAATAGAATTCTACCTGTATCTGACGATTCAGCACTAAACAGTGGCCGATGTTCAGGTACATTCAAAGGCACCCAATCAAAATTTTGCGCCTGGACCAAACAACAAGCCAACCGATATGTAAGCCTTCTAGCAATTTCGGTGGACTCATCTCTCATCATACACTTACCGCAGGGCCGGTCTTACCAACTGCGGGGCCCAATTGGAATTATTTTGGCGGGGCCACCTAGACAGAGTTTTGTTGTCTGGCAAAGGGTTCCAGTGTGGGTGGCAAATAGTCACTGCCTTTCCCTCTATCCCATAAGTGCTGCCAGTTAGGGACTGTGTTCCTTCAAATTTGTTTTAGGTTATGTGCACAAAAAATATTTTTTGCATCTTTTAGCGATCACTGTACAGATGTGTGTGCAGAACCATGGATTATAAAAAAATTACTCATTTTTATTTTTATGGAGTTTAAATAAAAAACACACAGCACAGATATTGATTTTCACTGTATATGTAACCAGTTTTATGGAATCTCTCTGTACAGACTATGAGCAAACTTAGGGGCTCTTCCTGCTGAATTGTGCTTAGTACAGGGGAATACCTATGCTGCCATAGTTGTATGGGATCTCTCTGTACAGACTATGAGCAAACTTAGGGGCTGTTCCTGCTGAATTGTGCTTAGTACAGGGGAATAACTATGCTGCCATAGTTTACTCTTGCCTGACGCAGCCAAGTCTGGAGACAGGAAGATCACATTCACAGGTAGCAGGGGGCTTCACACAGCATGTGAAGTAACCAGAACGGAGCCAGCTGTACGGAAAGCATTTTAGGACATCTGTACAGCTGATCTGTCAAGTGCGCAAGTGATCATTGGTGGGGACGAGGAAGTAAAAGCATTTCCTAGTTCCTCTTGCCTAGTTGCCATGGTGCAGAACTGCGGGGCCCCCACAGGCGCGGGGCCCAATTGGGCCCAATTGGTCCAATTGGCCTAAGACGGCACTGACTTACAGAATATCGTAAGATAATATCTGTGCGTGTATGGCCACCTAACGATATGTGCTGCCCCCGCCCCCACCCCCAGGGTCAAAAATGACCCCAATGGAGTAGCTTCAGTTTCATTGTTTAGCTGAAGAAATAACAAAAAACGCAGATTTTGTGTGATTAAAAGTACATTTAGCACAAGACATAATTATTGCACTCATGTTAGACAAGGGAGAAGCTATTGCTTTCGAAGTCTATAGAAATGCCTCTGTAAAGGAAAGCAATACGGCAGCCCCTGACTCAAATGTAAAATACTGATACAGAATTATTTATGCATCAATTAAAACCTGTACATTGTAGCACAATTAAAGAAAATCCCTATTTCTAAACACATTTTAATAACACACTGTGATTCTGTGATCTGTGATTTGCACTAAGTAGAATTGAATGAATAGTTTTTCCTTTTAATTTAACCTTTCAGAGAAGACAAAATGTACTTCAGTGTCTATAAACCCATAAGAAGAAAAGGGTTACTGATGCCATTTCTGTCTGGTCAGGCAATTACAAGTACTGTAATGGCCTATTCTATTTAAATTGCTGCAGGCAGTGTAGAGCAGTATGCCGGGAAAAAAAATTCTAGAAAAAAAATATATAATGAACTTTTTGTGCCACTGACAATGTTGGTGGCCCCACAGAACAAAGATATGGAAGCACTCAATCATTGCATAACATTTATCATTGCTGCCTGAGTCTACAGTATTTAAGGTTTATTCACATAAGTGATAGAATGTAGACTCTGGTGATTATGCCATGAGTACAATTGCCAGCAGGCTGGGTTGGGCAACTTAAAAGTCATTAATAACCCAAAGTTTCTGGTTTTCGAGGTTGTCATAATGCATGCACATTGTGTAAGAGCACAAGCAGTGATCCCAGAATAAATACAAAAATTAAACATTTTATTTACACCTGAAAAAAAAACATGTTGACTAGATTTTATCTAAAGCTCTCATTATTATTGTAAAGTCCTGCACCCGGGTGAGATATGAAAGGGTAAATGGACAAAGTCATTGAATGCAGTGATTTCCATGGTTTTATTCATTTGGGTTAATATCACATGTACAAAAATCAACAACTAAGCCAGTGTTTATTAAGCTATCTATTTGAAAGTTTTCTTTGTTACTTTATTTCCTTCACGTCAAAGGGTAATAAAAACCACAGACCACTGACTCTTTTCTGGGCAAGACTTATATATTCACATGACTGATAGACCCAATTATAGCAGGAAATATGCAAGCAGAATAGCATCTCATAAACTAAAAAATATTATAGCCAACTGCAAATTTTCCCAGAATATTGTCTATATTATAGTAAAAGTTACTTTCAAATTGAACACCCCTTTAATGCACTTATGCTGTTTATAATGTAAAACAGCCTAATTCTGCTCCCCCTCATCCCACCATGCTAATCAATGTTGCTTAGGGGTCAGAGCAATAGGGTGGCCCTAATTTCTAGTTAAAATTAAACAGAAATTTGTCTCTTAAAATTTAAAGGTTGGCTAATTGCCATCCCTGGTAAAGTACCACTTGAAGGAAGGTCCTAACCTTTCCCAATGCCAAAAGTGCCCCTGAGTTTAGTTAGACAAACAAGCAGGCTGCGGGAAATGCCTGTTCATGGAGGAGATCTGTTCATTGAGTAAAGAAGCAAGGCAACTGCATTATGATGTAGGGCAAAGAAAAGCATGTAGGCAGGTATATGGCACAGTCATTTTTTTCTGAAAGCAGCATTACATTAACTTGTATGGCAGCTGCAATGGAAAGGGCTTCACTGTAATGGTAATGGAGTATCCCTGATGTGCATGAATTAGGGTGCCTATAAGTACTAAATTGCCATTCATTGTTGGGACTGGTGATGATGCCTTTTAGTGGAACACAAATATTTAGTTTAAGGATAATGTTCAAAGCTCTGGCCAAATATTTACTCTCCTTGGTGATTTTCTGTTTCCAGCAAACATTCCCAAACAAACAAACATTTTAAGGAAAGGGCATGTTGGCCTGATCTTCATTATTTAGCATGTATGTACTTGCCTTTATTGGAAAGTTTGAGTTCTATAAGGACTTTTGCATAAGTAATAAGGGGATAATTTAGTTTATCTTGAACCTTCTGGGTGCTGCTTTGTGCTGCCCTAGTACTGTTCAGTGCAGTTCTCTGTGGTCCGGTACCCTGTGAACTGGCCAGAAAGGAGCAGATAAACAGAGGGTGAGTGTAACAACATCATGCAGGGACGGCAAAAAGGGTGAATTCAGAGGACTAGAGCATAATATTGTACAGTAGCCATATGAACTTGGGTTACCTTTTACAATACTAGACAGGTCTCTTTTCATTACTCATACAGTAGATAGTTTTTGTTTTGCTCCATTGAAAATGTGGGCAATGTCTAGCTTTACCTATATTGGATTTCCCCTTGTCACTCCAGTTCCTCCTGTTCATGCACCCTGAGACAGCTGATATAACTGGGCAGCCTGCAGTGCAACAGATTATCCTTTCTTGCTAAGCATAAAATATTCATCTTGTGATAGTTTAGAGCAGTGATCCCCAACCAGTGGCTCGTGAGCAACCTCTTGCTCACCAACCCCTTGGATGTTGCTCCCAGCCTCAAAGCAGGTGCTTTTTTTAATTCTTGTCTTGGAGGAAAGTTTTGGTTGCATAAAAACAAGGTGTAATGCCAAACAGAGCCTCTTATATGCTACCAGTCCACATAGGGGTTACCAAATAGCCAATCACAACCGTTATGTTAGCACCCTCATGAGCTTTTTTCATGCTTGTGTTGCTCCCCAACTTTTTTACATGTGAACATAGCTCACAGCTATGAAAGGTTGGGGGCCCCCAAAGCTATCTAGGGGCACACATAATGCAACAGAGAACCAACATTTCTTTTCTTTACAAAAATTGCTCCATGTCATGGTCCGGGTGATTCCCATACAGTATAATGGCAAAGTGCTAATGTCAAAGTTTTCATCTGTATCTGTAGATTAAACATGCAGGCTACACACATGTTGTATAGAAGATCATACTGCAGTGTGGAAACCTTGGGGGTTCCAAAAAGTTACCCCAGTTACCCCAGTTTCTAACCCTATATGCTTTCTATAGCCAATAGCCGAGCTGTATGCAAAGACAACTGGAAGCCTGCCTGTGCATACAGCATCTTAGTGGATTACATCAGGGAGTGTCTTGAGCATGGGAATAAAGAGTCAGGCAAAATTACCAAAGTATTTTATGTGTCCAAAAATACTAGTCATGTATGTGTCCAAAATGATGCTTTGCCTGATCATTATTTTTTGGGGCTCATTCAGATACTAATAGCATACTTATAAATGTGTAGATTTCTGTATATTGGCAATGATATTGAACTGTGCCTTTCTGTCACCCTCAAAATGTTACTGTGAAAAGAAAGGAAAGTTCAATACTATCCTAATTATCCTAAGCTATATTTTTTGTTCTTTATAAAAAGGTATCTGCATGCCCAGAGTAACATAAAAGTAGTTTTTTTCACACAGAGAATTCCCTCTATTACTACCATGAAATTAAACATGCAAACAACCACTTTCATTCTTTCAATTCCTCAAAGGCAAATGAAAGACTGTACTCATTATGGGGACCTAACCTTTGTTTTCACCATAACACCCCATCATCTATGGGGGTTGATCTATGATTCACAGATTTCCTCATTAACTACATTCATATAATAAATCAATCTGGTTTACTAATCCTAGTCTTATGCCATCTAACAAATGAGTAAGAATATTTATGTTATGAGATATTTATTATGCTATTATTTTTCCTGGAGTCCTAATATTCTGATTGGTTTAACCAGTAAAGCCTACTATTATTTGTAAGTGACATTTCAGGACAGACAAACAGTCACATATGGAATTTGGCTAATCTAACCTGGCCTAACTGGAAACAAAGTTCCTTTGCTGGATGTGATATTTATGGCCCCGGGCCCCCAGCTTGCTAAGGGCTACACAGATTTACTAACATAACATTGTTTTTTGAGTGTAATCTGTCCCATTACATGGAAAAATGTGGTCACCACTAAACCTACTCAATGTGCAGCATACCATCTCTAGGGCTTTCTCCCATCCCACACATATAATCAAGCACATACTACCACCAGGCAATCATATACACCACCAAGTACTATATCTGTGAAAACTAACATGAGACTATGCTAGTTAAGATATGACTTTTTTTACAGTACTGATACAGAGAATTATCATAAAACAGACTAAATGATTAATAACTCACTTGAGATACAATCACTGTGTGCACTCCTCTCTGCTGCACCCATGGTTAAAGCTAGAAAACAAATGGAAGCCTCCATTATTATAATGGTCATTTTGCACGGCAGAAGAAGCAGTTCTAAAATTAAAAAATAAAAATAAAACTATGTAGGACTAACTATTTCTTTGTTTTAGATTACCAAAGATGTCATTATTCAGGGACATCAAACTAATATAGCTGGAGTAACTATAGCAGCTATATTGCTGTCTGTATGCTCTGGCGCTGGTTATTTGAGAATAAAATACAGAGTGCCAATTATGTAAACCAGGACAAGAAACTTCCTAGCTCTACAGTGGTGCCCAGCCTGTGGGTCTGACCCCATGTGGGTCTGCAATTGGGTGATCATGGACCATTTGAACAATAAAAAAAGGAATAAAGGATAACAGAGGCGAGTGGCATAATAGGTTGGTTTAACAATATGTTCAACTAACCCAGCACCTGCTGGTGAAGCAAGAGTATATAGAGTATATAGTGATACATTCTCAGAGAATTCTGCGAAAAACGCTCTTAATCTCTAAACTCTCTTCAAAGAAAACCAATCCCTGAACAATGTAAGTCTATATCAAAACATATTGACTAAAACAACTCATATATACCACTTTGGTCGGATTCTTTAATAGGCTCCTTTAAGAGTTTAGACTTAGAGGACAACTGGACTCCTGCTGCTGCTGAAAACATAATGCAGCTCTTGGCCTTTATTATGAGTGACCACTGTGCAGTACTCCAAGTTACTATGCCTACTATGCCTTACTATTCACTTTGGTTTATTAACTAGCAGTGGCATGGTAAATGTGCCCTTGTGCAAATGTTGTAATTCTCCAGTTAATGTGCCTTACTATGCCTTACTATTCACTTTGGTTTACTAACTAGCAGTGGCATAGCCAACGTGCCCTCATGCAAATGTTGTAATCCTCCAGCCAACCCCCAGCAATCACACCTCCTGGACCCCTGGTATTTCCTCCACTTGTTTCCCCCAACCTGATCCTTAAGAGCACCCTCTGGTGCCATCTATCACTGCTGCAAGAACAACTCAAGGTATGCCATGTAAATATGCCAGGGGAAAAACTGATGTAGAGCCCTAGAAGTACACTCAGAATGCTAGTATACATTGCAGAGTTCTATGTAGCACTACACAGCAAGGTCACTAGTGATGGATCATGTATCTTTTTAGCTTGTATAAAATTGTACATATTGTAAACTGGTGTTACTTGTTTTGCTTCATTTAACTACACAATAAATAACATTTTCCTTTCAATGTATTCAATAGCTAAAGCAAACCTATCCAGCTGGAGGCCCTGCAGCTTTATATGTGGCCCTCTAAGAAGCTTTTATGACCCCCCAGACTTTTTTTATGTTACATGATTATTTCAATATGATCTGGCCCCTGAACTGGAGTGTGTAGCTCAGGTTCCCTCTGTACAGAAAGTAGACTTTATGTATGAGCCAAGGGAAGTGCTTTTTTCATGTCATATAAAGCAATGACGTACATATAGTTACACAAGCAGCCTCAGCAATACAATATACATTCGTCTGAAACATGTTGCAAAATAGCAGCATGCATGGATTTTTAGCTAGATCCGCACAGATAATGTAGGGATAATGTAACCATTACGTGTCCTTCTAAAGAAAAGTCTTGTTGAGAGAACTTAAGGAATTCTTACAGATTTATTCCCATTCTAAAGGAGAAGGCTAGTGTTAGATATGTGGAGGGCCCTGGAGAAGAAGGCTAGAGCTCACATTTAAGGGAAGGAATCAGTGTGAATCAGGGATGTCCCTCCCAGTATCCCCCTAACAATCTTGTGATGTTTAGAACTGCAACTCAATAGCAACTGGAGGGCCACAGGATGGATAACCCTACTACACTGTTTTATTTATATTTTTTTTCCCTTGTAATGCTGAGGGCTCAGGGCAAATGTCCTCTCCAAGCTATCGCCAAAATATGGCACGAGCACAATTGTTTTCTATAAAACTAAGATAAATGGATAATGATCTCTGCTAATTAATACTGATTGGATTTTATATTCTCCCATAAAGGGGACAGGCCATTGATTTGCAGTGTAGCCGCACAGTGGCTCCTACTGCTGAAGTGTAGGAATATAGTTGGTGTATAAATAATATGGCCACCAATGAGAGTGAATATCTCCCTCTAGTTCCAGTTGGTGGGCTAGCAAGAGGGCCTAGGCATCAAATGTCTCCATTTCATTTTTTTATTATGCCATTTATTTTTATTTACTTTTCTATTATTTTTGGTTAGTGCATCTGTCTTCCTTTATTTCCTTTTCTGTTGTCTCATTCCCACTTCTCCAATCCTTTCTTTAGACCTCCATGCACGCTGTAGCATCACCCTTTCCCTTTTCCTGTCCCACCATTTCTCTCTCTCTCTGTGTTTTCAACTCTCCCCTTGGGTCAGCATACAGTGGTACATTCCTGTGGCGTGAAACTCTGCATTTTCCTTTCAGTCTGAGTTGCCTGTTAGAGGGAATCCAGCTCCCTCCCTCATCCCCCTCTTTCCTCTCTCTCTCTTTCCCCTCCCTGTCAGTTAAATGCAGGCAGCCAGCTCTCTATGAACCCTGCCAGAACCCCCTTTGGGTGCAGTAACCTCCATGTGACCCAGCCCTGTGTCAGTCCTTGCTTCTCTGCCTGCTCACAATTTTCCAAGGCATTGATATTATTACATGCCTGCCCTCTATCCCCCTCTCTCCGAAACTCAGCCCCTCTACTTTCTGCTCCCTTTCTTCTCCCCCTTTCTCATTCCCTGGCTTCATTTTGTTTGGTACATTCTGCTTATAGCTTCATTATGCCATGTACCTCCTCTGATTTTCTCAATCACTTGAGCTGTCATGGAACAAACTTGTTTTGCTTTTTATTTTCCTCTTGTTCCTTCTGTCATTTCCTGCATTTCTGCATGTCCCACATAAGGCTGCACCCTCTCCTCCTCTTCTCCTCACAAAGCCTCAATTAAAAGCAAATTATACCAAATATGCTTATTGAATACTTAACATGAGTGTGCATATTACTTAGTTATAGAGATACCAGCTTCCCCTATCTGCTAAATGACAATACATGCAAAGGTAGCCCCTATAGGCCTCCAAATTGTCATACACGCTCAGTTCATATGTTTGTGGCACAATGATGGGGTAAGGCAGAGGTACAGCTCCCCATAGACGCAACGATTCTTCTCGCTGAACGACCGATTTTAGGGAAGCCCGACCAATCCTTCGAAGTTATCGTGCGACATCTGTCAGGGAATTGATCGGCCAGGTCAAAAAATCTTTGTCAGTCCCAATGCAATCTATCTATGTTTGCAGGGCCAAGCAGGCAGCTCCCCTTTGTTTTCCTGGCAAATTGGTCTTTTTAGTTGATGGTAAATTCGTACGATCGTGCGATCGTTCCGAGAAGATCGTGATCTTTTAAAAATCTTAACATCTATGGCCAGCTGTAGTTGTTATTTAACTACAACTTTTATCACCCAAGGAACAGTCAAGGCTATTGGCATTGGGGTGGAGCACTGCAATTTACCCATCCACCGTAACAGTTCAATAACTTTCTACATTCTCTTTCTAAATGTTCTCTTATTCTTATCCTTCTGTTTACTCATGGGAAGCTCTATTGTTTTTCTAATTTCTCCCCTCTGCAAACGTATCCACACTCCCCTCTCTACTCCTAGATCTTTTCCAGCCTCTTGAACTAAGCTCCCTCTCTCTCTTTTCTCACCTTTCCTTTCTCCTAGCATATGTTTCTCATCTCACCCTGTTCTCCTGCTAAATCTGCTTTTGATCGACAGCAGTGACTATGAGATAAACTGAAAGGGACTTGATATTTAAAGCCATCTCGGATGCCATAAGCAGCCTAATTAAGAGAGAAAGTTTAAAAAGCAAGTGAGGCTTGATAAGAGTTATTTGTGAGAAGACACGAACAGCGGCAGAGAGAAAGAGCTTGCAATAATATACAACATAAGTAACTTATAGATCTCCAGTGAAGAGCTATAAGTTTCTTCACACATGTGCATAAGCTAAAGCAATGGTCCCAAAACTGTGGTGCTGGTCCCCCTGGTGGGGACTGGAGCAGTGACTGATTTGAGGAGAAGGAATATTTGCTATTTTGTATTGTTGGAACTATGGCTAAATAATTGATAGAGCATGTTAATTTACCTTTTTATGAACTAAGGGGGGCCTTCACCAAAGGTTAACATCCAAGCAGGTCTGGACTAGGATTTAAAACAAGCCCTGGCATTTTAGGTACACAGAGGCCCAAACAGCCCCCACCAGCCCACAAAATAATGGCATCTTACAGCAGCCCTCTAACATTTGCCAGAACCCACAGATTGGCAATCCAAGCCTGCATCCAAGGGGGGCTTGAACCAAAAAAGTTCAAATAGCAGCAAAGAAAAAAAGACCTGAACACCATGTTGTGACTCCAAAGAAACCAGGGTTAGCACCTGTCAAGTGAATGAAGCAGGCAGGCAATTATTGGGTATTTGCTAATGAAGACAATTATTGTTACTAGAAATGTGGCTTGGGCCTCAGAGGCAACAGGTTGCCAGATTTATTATTCTGGAAGGATTTGTAGGGTAATGGTTGATGGGGAGATTTGTCACCTGCAATAAATTTGCTCTACTGTGGGTGAAAAATTTCCCAAAAATGCTTCTCCACCGGCAATAATTTTAGCTGATTCGTGTCTCCATAGATACTTGTTCTATCCCAGAGATTTTAAAATTGGGGATGGCCCCCTACGGGAACTGGCTAAAGGACAATCAGGGTGTATATTGAGAGCGAATGCTTTTGTGACAAATATGGGAAAGTGGGAAAAGCGCGGGAAAGCATTGGAAAGAGATTAGACACCGATGGTAGAGAAGATTTATCACAGGCAATTAATCTCTACGTTTGTCATTGCCTCCAAGTCTTGAAAGTGGCAATTATGATTATATATTATATCTATGACCTTGTTATGAGAAAGTGGGGCTCCCTACAAATGTCTGACCACAGTGGGGTGCCAGAACTGAAAACTGAGGACCTGTTCTACACAGGTCACACTTTGTGAAGCTTCCCTCTGTGTCTAATACCTGTTGTTTGGGAAGTTGCCCTGGGCAATATCAGCCTTGGGGAGACAACTTCCTCCAGTAACAACTATTTCACAAGTATGTTTCCAATCAGCACAAAATAACTTTCCTTTGTGGCCATTATATTTTTAGCCATGTTTTCTCAATACCAAATGTGAATATGTTACCCACAGCAGTGCACCTTTTTATATCTGAGCTGGAATTAATACAATCTTGTAGTTTCCGCTGATAAAAGCGCAGTTGCTGGGGATGTCTGTGAGAGTTGTCAGTGCCATGTGTGAGACATAATATAGCCACAAGGCATTCCCAGTGCTCACAGACACAAGTTAAACATATTGCTACTTTTATTTGAAAAAAAAACAGTCAATCCTAATGTTGCATACTATCAACTGCAATTGATTTATGGGGGGGGGGGACACAGGCAAAACTATATCTTTTTACATGAATATTTTAATACAAATTGAACAAAAATAGAAACCCATGTCGAACATTTCTTAGATGTCAAAAGAGGCAATATATAGTTATCTCAATAATAATAATATCTCTTGTGCTGGACATACTTCAGTTGGACATCATTTCTGCCTTTTTTTTTTGTTACAGTATAGAACAAAAAAACATGGCAGACAAAATGGCCATTATGCTTTCTGTGCCATTGCCCTAAACGCCCTGTATAATGAGCTTCCCATGATCTGTAAACCTGAGACAACAAGAGGAGTAATAGTAATAGAGGGGCATGTTTATACAGAGGTGATTATCTTAATGCAAACAAACTCTTCAATTACCGCAGGAGGAAATGGACGGCCGTACGTTTAAAAAAACATGTTGGTGCTTTATAAAAAAAAAAGACTATAAAAGAGTATTACTATACTCATACTTAAACTGAATGCACACCACTAAAGTGTAACTGGTTCAAAGAGAGACAGCAACATGAATTGGCCAATATATGCCACATGCATCATAACCACCCTCAAAAGCAGAAGTTGATATTTCTAGTTGTGGTACTACGCCCAAGCAATGACGCGCCCTCACTAGTTCCACTTCATGTCTCCAGTCACACACATGGAACCAGTTAGAGTCTGGAGAAGCTTTTTGGCACCTTGGGGTGAAATCTCTTGCAAAGAAAAAAAACGAAATCATTAGCATCTGGAAGGAGTTTTGAATTTGATGTGTCGTGACAGTGTGCATATAGGGAGTGAATAGCTGTGGCTTGCATCAAAGAAAGCGACAGTCAGAAAAATGCCAAGACGGGACATATTAAAGCTGAGAATATGGCTTTAAATCAGAAAATCTTAAATGACTTTCCTTATGAGTTTTGTGTACGGGACGTGTGCACACCCTCTAGTTTGAAAACACTTCTGTTAGCATTTTACATATTGATGTTAGCAGCCCAGAATTCTTTGATTGCTCTTGTTAATCCCATGCATACAAGTTACATATTCTACATGCTTACAGAGGCAAAGATTAACTGGCATGGGGCTAGAAAAAACTGGCGGCTGCACGCTGGCTGGAGATTGAAGGGAGCTGCAGTGCATTGCAGGCCACTGTGATCCCAGATACATTGGCATTCAGACATATATAACTGCCACTTGCAATTACATATAGTTGCTGCCCCAAAAACGGATGACAGGGATGAAGGGGTAAAGGAAGTGGCATGCCAAAGGTCACTGGTACCCTGGAGCAGGGAGACCAGTAATTGTTAGCAGAAGTAAATAAGGAGAATGAAGTCTGAGCTGTGAGGAAAGGTGAGAATCCAGATTTGATTTTCCCCTCCTGCAGCAAACACCGGTGCCTTTATGGACACATCTAGACGTTCTCTCACTCTCCTGCCCAACATCTGCCAAGACGTCACATCCCGTCGTTGAGAACCAGACACCACAAAGAAATGCCCCCAAGCTCTGTCGCCCTGAGTTAGCAGATTGTCACTAAAGTGCAGCAGTGCTGGATGAATATTTCATGGTGATGTTAAACGTAACAGGGATTTTTACAATTTCTTGACTAAATAAAATAAAGATACTAATAATAAAGACTGGTGCCTGAATTATTATTAATATTATTATTATTTTATTGTAATTTATATAGTTCTGACATTTTCAGCAGTGCTTTTTAGATACCATACTGTATACCATTCACGTTATTCCCTGCTCCAGTGGAGTTTACAATCTAAGGTGAACAAGACCTAATATATCTAATCCTGCCTTTAGACATCTTAGTGCTGAAGCATGATTTAATACACATATGAATGACCACTCCCAGCATCCTCAGCTAGCCAGAACTAGTTTGCAATGGCTGGAAAGCCAGTTATAGTTCACATGCCTGATTTAATAGGTACTGAAGCATTCATTTTAAGCTAGTAACACCATGGGATTTGCTTAGTCCTTCAGACGACATATTTCTGAAGAGAATGTGAGCAGGCTGTCTCCCCACACGCCCAGTGCAGAGTGAAAAAGAAAATACAGGTTTCCTGTTCTAAACAAATCCATAGTGGCCTGGGACTATGCTATCTCTTGTGCTTCTTCACTTGCCCTCTTAGTGACTCTCCATCTCGGTTCTCAATAAAATCATCACACATTTTTTTGTCATTTGCATTTTATATACACATAAATAGTCCTGTGCAGGTTTTTTTGGCAGGTCTAGATTTGAGGGAAGTCAGTCCACAAAGGCCCAGGCCCAGGGTGGAAAAAATATAAGGTCGGCATACTGCCTGTTAGCCATTTGGTGGGAGGTAGGAATGGGTTGGAGTTGGTACAATTGAGTGGGGGGGGGGGTTGGGTTTTTAGGTGCAAATGGTGGAAGAAGCAGAGGTGATAGCAAGTACTCCAGCCTAGGGGCACACAAAGTAAAAGGCTGATGCCACACAGGACTGATAACTTAGCTAATTTAGCCTGATGCCACACAGGGATGAAACTTGGGCAGCTGAAAATGCAGACCAAGAATCAGCCCCTATGCTGGCATCAGCCTTCTTCCTTTCATGCACCCAGAACCACTGCATTGGCCAGGGTGCAATCACATGTGGGCCATTACGGCTCCAAAATGGAAACTCTTGCATTTCGGTGCCAAAATCTAACACATTTACCTGCACCCAGGCTGGAAAAATGGTTGCGGGTGCAGTAAGGAAGAAGGCTGATGCCAGCATAGGAGCTGCCGAGTTTCATCTGTCTGCCTAAATTAGCCTAAATTTCTTAAAATAATACTATTTCCCCCTACCCTATAAAGGTGTAACAAGGTTGCAGTGGTCTAAAAAGCATAATCCTTGAGTCTTGCAAACAAAGGATCTATGATTTCTGTGCCTTGATGCCCTGATATAAAATAGTGACTGTGACATAAAAATAGTTAGTTTCAAAGCTACCGATGCTCTGAACAAACCAAACTTTCATGACAGAAATTATACATTTCCCTCAACACTCTGTCTCTGCTTGTCCCAACATTTAAAAAACTCAGAAAGTGGTGTAAACAACATACGAAGAAAGAATGGGCATAAAATATTTTCATGATAATCAATGAAATAAGAGTGATTCAGAGGGGCATTACTCCCTTTTTCCTATGGCTTTGATTGTAATGGATATCAACAAAGAGTAATTACTATATAACTTCAACTTCCTCCATATGTTTTGCACATGTACTTTCTGTGTTATGAACTGTAATATCTGGAAAAGAATGGACACAGGATTTAGATTAAATCAAGCCATTTCAGCAAAGCTATTTCCCTATATGTATATCTATATGCCCTACTGCCTGCCAGCAACTTGTGCTGGTGGGCAACTCACATTTAGAAACACAGCAGTTAGGCTCTGAGGACTGCTGCTATTAAAACGCCCCATGTGACATTGCCCCTAAATTTTTAAGAAAAAAATCCTATCACTGCAATGCAAAGACATTTCAGTTTATATTGGCCTGCGACAACTTCCTGACAATGCTGAGCCAGTTTTAGGTCTCACTTGCAGATTCACTGCATGTAAACTTCGTATCAGTAATGCTTGCTCCCTTCCAACTTGCCAAATAGTCTGGCAGAGTTGAGTACCCTGTAGTAGTAACATGACTACCTGGTGTTCTATGGCTGTTTGTGTTGTGCATTATGGTTTCTGGCAGGTCCGGACTGAGAATTAAAATAGCCCCTGGCATTTCAGGTACACGGAAGCCCAATCAGCCCACAAAGAGGCCCAAACAGCTCCCACCAGCCCACTAAATACTGACTTTCTATGGGACCTTATAGCAGCCCCTCTGGCATTTTCCAGAACCCACAGATTGCCAGTCCGGGCCTGGTTTCTGGTAAGAAATAAACATCTTGCAGGTTGCAGGTGCACTGAGCAAGGCCTGGCGCAGGTGATTTCTCCTGCCATCGGGGGACTGGTCAATAGTTTGGGTTTACGTTTTTCATTTACTTCAATGAAACTGTATTGCTGGTTACAAGCAGAGTTTGATGCCAGAAGAAATGACAAATAATGCAATTAACTCCAGAACACGTAGATTGCTCAAGGGATTTTTCCCGTGTTTAATGTTTAAGCCAACAATGACAGCCCATGATCGGCTGATACATCCCACATGTCATAGGTGTCTGACCCTCAGAATTCTATACTTCAGTATCTCAACAAATTCAGCAAATGTAAGCATTTCATCTATCTATTTTGAAAAATATTATAGACTACAAGCTTGACCCAACAAAGAAATGAGGCTCTGTACCACTAAAGCATCAAATAGGCACTTTGTGCAAAGAATTGAATGTTGAATGTTATGCCTGTGTCTGTGTGGGTTTCCTC
The DNA here is from genome assembly GCA_038501925.1 of Xenopus petersii. NCBI lineage: Eukaryota > Metazoa > Chordata > Amphibia > Anura > Pipidae > Xenopus > Xenopus petersii. The sequence goes on from CM076674.1 coordinate 38,421,669, forward strand.
TGGGTTCTCCTGCTTCCTCTCACACTCCAAAAATAGGCAGGTTAATTGGTTCCTGATAAAATCTATTGTGGAGAACTGCAAAATAAGCCGGAGTTTTATAAATATGTGTAAACAATAATAATTAGCTCTGGCTTGCGTGTTGTATGACTACTGGAGGGATGTTAGATGTAAGCTCTTTTTGTGATGACTATTGTAAATTATGAAAAATGTCAACAAGGAAGCAAATGTGGGGCAACTTTTATTTTAATAAATGTATGAGCAAGCTGGTTATGAAAACTACTGGTGGTCATTTGCAGAAGAACAGGTCTTGCAACACCCAATCCACAATCTCCCGGAATACAAACACTACTTACAAGAAAAGATGACAAATATTTTTGTTGAAATACTATTTGCCTGTGATAATATGACATGGTTATTGCAAATGCATAAGTAAGACCTTGTAGTCACACATGTACCACACATGTACCACACATGTACAGTGGTTATATTTATCCCTTAGAAGTCAAACTGTTGTTGATTAGCCAAGAGAAGTCTGATCACACTCAATACCAAAGGAGAAAACACCTGATGTAAAAAAGGGTCTTGAGGTATCTTCGTGTATTCTCTATTTGTATCTGATATCAGAGAAGCTAGAACACATGAACATTTTAATTCAGCTATCTATAAAAAAAAATAGACCCATAAAAGTCTTAGAAAGAGGTTGTGCCAAAAATGATGGTGTCATAGGTCAAGCATGGAAATACTTCCACTAGGAATAAGAACTGTGACCACAAGTAGATGATGACAAGGATAGACTCTATTTGTTCATCTTCCTAATCTGATTTTTTTTGTCTAAGCATTTAAAAAAGATGTAGTATACATAATTTATACATCTATCTGGATATGTTTATCCAAATCAACTCTTGGCAGAAGGACACATAACAGAACTACATAATTCAAAGTGTAATATAATATTTTCAAATACATTTGCTAGGGTGTAAATGAGGAAAAGGAGATGAGGACTGCAGTGAATAACCCTACTAATGCCATGCCCATAAAATCAAGCAAAGAACTGCTTTAACCCACGTTGCCTTCTTTCAACTGTTAAACATAATGCATGATACAGGCAATATATTGTGATTATTGTGATTTGAGTATGAATATGATTAAGTATGATTTGTCCCCATAGACTTATGATCAAGAGATACAAGGCAAATTTAAACAATCGGGATCACTCAAAAGTGAAGCCATTATTTCCATCAAATGGTCTTTAGGTATAAAAACATAATAAGTGCTGCCAAACATAATGATTCATGAACACTGTGATGATTTCAAGAACCATCAAGAGTGTCTTGGTTCCCCAGTTTTCAAAAACATAACAGAACATGAAGTGGAAGTAATATAGTAACATAGTAAGTTAGGTTGAAAAAAGACACACGTCCATCAAGTTCAACCTTTTAACTCAATTTTAACCGGTCAACTGTTGACTCAGAGGAAGGCAAAACATCCATTTAAAGCCTCTCCAATTTGCCTCAGAAGAGGAAAACATTCCTGACCCCAAAATGGCAACTGAATTAGTCCCTGGATCAACTTGTACTATGAACTATCTTCCATAAACCTGTATTCCTTCATTTGCTAAAAAGCCATCTTAACCCTTCTTAAAGCTATCTAATGTATCAGCCTATATGACTGATTCAGGGAGAGAATTCCACATCTTCACAGCTCTCACTTAAAAAAACCCCTTCTGAATATTTAGGTGGAACCTCCTTTCATCTAATCAGAATGGGTGACCTTGCATCAGTTGGAAAGACCTAATGGTAAATAAAGCATTAGAGAGATCCCCTTATATATATATATATATATATATATATATATATATATATATATATATATATATATATATTTATACATAGTTATCATATCACCCTTTAAGCGCCTCTTCTCCAGAGTGAACATTCCCCGTAGCTAAGATTTTCCATACCTTTTACCAGCTTAGTTGCCCTTCTCTGTACCCTTTCTAATACAATAATGTCCTGTTTGAGTGATGGAGACCAAAACTGTACGGCATATTCTAGATGGGGCCTTACAAGTGCTCTATACAGTGGAAGAATGACCCTCTCCTCCCATGAATCTATGCCCCTTTTAATACAGCTCAAGACCTTATTTGCCCTTAATGCAGCCGATTGGCATTGCTTGCTACAGCCAAGTTGCTTATCTACAAGGACTCCAATGTCCTTTTCCATTATGGATTTGCCTAGTGCAAGTGTATTCATTACTATTCATCAGCAAGAACAGCCAGACTCCCATAAATACCTGTAGTGGGTAAGCATCCAATGTGATGCTCCACACTAGCCAGGAATTTGAGTTCACTTCAGCTCTTGAGCTAGGAACATTTGGTCATATGTGATGAGAATTTTGGAGTAGTGACTTTGTCTTCAATAAATCTAAGAGATGTCCATATTGTGCTACAGTCTAACTACAATCAGCAAAGCAGTGATACTTTTGAAAAATTTAGGTATTTTAATTTGTTGGAACATCCGGAACTAAGAAAAGTAATTATGGGGGGCTGATTGGGAAAGAACAAAGTGAGGAGCGGTAGGTATAATAGATTGACACAAAAGATTCATAAGTTATGTAAACTTGTATATTCTATAATTTGAAGAAGATGATAAATGCTTTAGAGCAGGCCTGGAATGGCAATCTGTGGGTTCTGGCAAATGCCAGAGGGGCTGCTGTATGATACCATAGACAGGCACTATTTAGTGGGCTAGCTAGGGGCTGTTTGGGCCTCTTTGAACTTGAAATGCCAGGGCCTATTTTGACTCCCACTCCAGACCTGCTTTAGAGCAGGCAATCACTGTACCTCCCAATAAAGCTGAACTGTAATTTTAGCACACCATGTATATTCTTTCCAATAACTGAAGAACACCTAATATTGGGCTGCAAAAAAAAAGTTGACCTTTTAAAGGTAAATGCTGGTAAAAGACACACTAAAGGGTGTCTTATTAAACGAATGCTTGCTTTATGTAAAACACAATAAACACAGCAGTCATGGAAAGCCCAGCAGATAATATTGCTTTAAGAAATGGATATATTATTCAGTGTTTATATGTGTACCTTGATGAATAAACTGTGCTATAAACTGGCCAAGTGCATACTTAATCAGTAATAAAAAGTAATAACTTGAAAGCAGAATAAAAACCATCCTACTGAGCAGAAGCAAAACAGACTGTATATATATATATATATATATATATATATATATATATATATATATACTGTATATACACATTCATATACAGCAAGGTAAAAATACATTTGTGCACAAAGGAAACTCAATAGTGGAATAATGCAAAAGGAATGTGAACATAAACAGCATATATTAACAAAAGATATATGGCTGTCAACACAAAAAATATAAATAAACGAAAGGAAGTTCTCCTGTTATGATAGTAATCATAACAGCATGTAATGTCCACAGTAAGTTTAGTTCTAAACGGGCTCTACTGCATGAGTAGAAAATCCATTTCACCTTTGTTTTATTAAAATCTGCCAATCTGTCAGCGCCTCTGGGTTCCTGTAAGCCCCTCTCATAGAAAAAAATGAATTAATTACATGAACTACAGTGTATAAGTTGCTTACTGGTGTGCTAATCAGTGAAATAACTAAACACAGAATGGTTTAAGGGCACCCCTTACCCAAAAACTGTCATGTCATGACCCTATGGCCCTCCAAATCTCTAGTACACCAAACAGCCTAAGGGTCTGTTGTAACTTTTATTATGTACCTACTCTCATTATTCATATTCCATTCTGCCTGAATTCGCAGGAGGTCTGACCTACATATTTAATGCTACAGAGTATAAAGAGGACCATATACACCAACAATTTGTTTTACAAATTTAAGGGGGAACTATCGCGAAAATGAAAATGTAATATTCTGAAAAAATTAACAGCATACTGAAATAAGAAACTTTCTAAATACAATTAATTAGAAACTCTGCACGGTACCGTAAGTAATCAAACTTATCTTCACTATTCCTGTCTCAGCATCTGTTTCTCAGTTGGGTGTCAGATTTTCATTGACAGTTTTGCATAGAAGATGTATTAGAGTTCACTCTATTAATCAACAGAAATCCTGTCTCTCTACATGCAGAATTTGTGCAAAAGGCAGTTATTTTGTTAGAGTTTGTTTGTAGTGGAGTCAGCTCCAATTCATCTCCTAGGAAAGGAAACTCTCCTATAAGATATATTGGATCTAAGTGTCAATGATTATCTGACACCAACTGCTGCAAGAAGACAGAATGATGAAAAACAGATGCTTTAAGAGGGATAGTGAACATAAACTTAATTATTTCAGAAAACATGCAGAATTTTTAATTGATTATATTTAGAAAGTTTCTTATTTCTGTATGATTAAGCTTATATTAAATTAGCATTTTCGCAATAGTTACCCTCCAAGAATCAACAGTACTGTTCTCTTTGTGCCTTTGTTTGCTTTCATTTTGTGCCATGCTGAATACATTGTGGTGTTATGGTTATGGTGACTTAGGGGTCCATGAAGTGACTTAATGGCAATATCAGACCCATCACTTATTGCAACTGCACATACTGAGTCCATAACAGGTTTTGTATAGATAATGGGAAGCTTCTTTTAAAATGTCAGCGTGATATGTCCAAATTGTAATTAGCCAAAAATGTAGGATTCTTACCCATCTCATTAGCCGAGAAAAGACTTCATCCAACCATTCAAACCATTTATCTGATTACTTTGTCACTACATAAAAAGTATCCCAGAGGAAATTGGATTTGTATAAGAATGTACTGGCTTTCATGCAGTATATCTACAGTATATACAAAATAGATGATGTGTTTTTGTATTGCTTGTACACCATGCTCATTTGGAAATCACCCAGTGTTCCATTAGCCTAACCTGAATTATAAACACAGCATTTGTAAGGACAAAATAAACCAAATGAGACTATGCCTTATTTGATGCCCATTTAGTGGAGTATAATAGTATGGTCATAGTATGGTTATCAGTTTGGACAAGTCAGAAAATTTCAGTTGTGTCCCTACCTGCACAACGATATCTGCAGGAGTATGATAAATCCTTTCTGCCACTGGACAGGTTAGAAAATGTTGTTTTTATTCCTTTGTTCATATGACAGTATCTGAACATTAACAGGCAATATAATTATAATTTTTCCAAATGATGACTTCCTAAATAAAAATGCATTTAATCTTTGTTTTAATTATGTGTGCCCGCGGTAGAACAACACTAATCTACACTGATCATAAATGTGTTATGGATGGAATGAATAATGCAACCACTTGAGCTACAATAGTATTTACAGGTAAAGGCATTCAGTTAATTATTTATTTATTGTAAATTCCCCATATTTGGTAACTCGAGAGCTAAGACTGCCTTTTACTACCTGGAAATTGCCATTCATAAAGTTCTCCTTTCATCAGTTGGTAAATGCCTACATCCTTCATAATGTACAGTGGCAACAGCTGTGTCAATGCCACAAGTCAACAGTTGTAGCTTCCTCCAATAAAGCCAATGGCACAGGGATGTGAGTTGTACAGAAGGAGCAATTATAAAGGGAACAATTAACACCATTAACAACTTCACTACAAAAAATAACTAAGGGCTGCCTAGCATCCACCACCCAGAAAACACATAAAATTAACTAATACATTGTCTATGTTTCGCTGCTAAACACAGCCCATTCACACTGTTTAATACAATATTTTAATAGTTCATTATTTTGAAATGGATATCATTCGAAGTGACTGTTAGTGGCATGTTGAAGATATACGTGGTTACAGTATATTGGACCTTGCCTTCCAGGCTAGATGAATTGCTGCACTTTGGCGTAACGTTGAATATTGCCCCTGCTGCAAGTTGCTGGACCTTAGTGCACCTGCAGTTGTAATGGGGCAGTAATAAATAAGCCCTAATTAAACCTGAGGCTGAAAGCCTGAGGGTCCCAGATGCCTGGTGAGAATTGGGGTGAATGCTAGAAATCTCTGGAAGACTAGCCTGAAACCAGTTATGGCAAAGCTGGACATACAAGTTAAGAAGTTATTTGCCAAGTAAACAGATGTGGTGGGCCAAATCATTTTGGCCACTGGATAATAGTTTGACTATAGTATGACTATTTTAGGGACTTATGTAGACACATTGATACACTCCTTGCCCAACAGGATTTTCAAACCTGCACTATCAATATCTTTGCATTTTTTTAGTAAGATATTGATTTGGCAGAACCCATACACAGGGGATAAGCTGCTGACCTGATCTGGAAGTCAGCAGCTTTAATTAGCCTTTGTATGCAGCTTCAGGTTTGACAATGATACTTATTTGCTGCCTTAGATATGATTGTGTATTGAACTACAAAGGGAAGCTTTAAACACATCAAGTCTAAAAGATAAAATCACAGTTTTGGGTTCATGTCACACTGGGCGGCATTCCAAATAATTGAAACTGACAGACTGCTCCAATAAAGCTACTTACACAAATCAGCATCCGACCGATGAAGTTCTCTGCATACAACCTAAAAAATAGCCGCCATCCATCTGCAGCACCGTGCTACCAATGAACAAAAATGAAGTACCCATAATCTGTATTAAAGGAATGCCATAAATATGTCAGCTGTAATAAAGAATGTTAAAAGCATTTCAAATCCATAGGCACCTCCACATTGACATACTGGGCATCAGTATATTAAAAGTGCATGAAAAGGTTTGTAAATGCAAGGCTGCCAATTAAACTTAGAGGCACATTTGTCAAAAGCCCAATTTCGAATTCATGTATTCGCGTATTTAAAAACTCCCCTAAACTCCCATGAATTAGAAATTCAAAATTTATTAATAAAATCAAATTTTTTAAACTCCAATGAATGAAATCGACCAGAAAACTGTAATCGAATTTCTTTTGAATTCGATTAGAATTTTAAAAACTCGATTTGAGTTTTTTCTGTGAAAAAAACTCGAATGTCAGGAAGGCTGCAAAAAACTCCAAATTGATCCCTGGACCTCTCCCATTGACACGCTGCCAGGAGATTAGTCGCCCCGCAACAAATCGCTTCTTGTTTGGGTGACTAATCTCCCTGAACTGCCTTCCCGTCTGCTAGAATGTAAATCGTCGTCGGGATGGCTTTCGTAACGCTTCGTCTTTCCAAATTCGCCCGAAGTCTCCTCGTGAGGTAACTTCAGAAAAAAAAGCATTCCGAATACCATCCCGACTGCGATTTACATTGTAGTGGGTCGGAAGGCAGTTCGGGGAGATTAGTTGCCCGAAGAAGAAGCAATTTGTTGCTGGGCAATTAATCTCCTGAAATAGCAGTGTGTGTCTCTGCCTAAGCCACACATACATAAACACATATAAAGCAATATATTCGCCAAAAGTAAGGGGAAGTGTAATAGTAGCTCTTAAATACAGATAAGAAGCATCAAAAAGGCATCCATAGGCCAATGTTTCTTTGTATTCCACTTTATAATGTGACATCCCAGTATCTACTGCCACACTTATCAACATGGAGCAAAAGACTGAATGTTAGGCACATTTATCTTTACGAACATGTGTACACTTTAAACACAGACAGCATGCTGGTACTTTGTGTTGTTACATATATACTATTCCCTTTTTCCTTGTTAATAGTGCATTTAACAGTTCTATGTATTGCTACGGAATGTTCTAGGAAACTTGAGTTTGCCAGTGAATTCTGTATAAATATTAGAGTGGGTGAGCTAGAATGTAGAGATTAGTGGTCTGCCCATTACATCAGTATGTGAACTTTTACAGTGCTGGACACCTGTGCTGAGAAAAGGCCCAGACAGCCATAAATACAGGAAGTTCTGCTTTCTAAAGAGAGGCACTAAAGTAGCCTGAATTGGAGTCATAAAGATGTCTGATGTGGGAGGGAGGCTGTTAACCTCCAGGCTCCATTCTGCTGGTTTATAAGGTGGGGGCAATAGCTGTGGGGGAAGGGAGGCAGGAGGGAATTTCTATAAAGCCAAAAGAAAAAATCTTCTCCCTTGACCAAATGGAGAAAGGGAAGAAATTCTTCAGGTCAGATGTGAGGTTCAAGGGGAAATGGGCAAGTCCAAGCAAGAGACAAAAAAAAAGACAGGTCATAAAAACAATGATCAAGGGGAATCTGCCATTCTGTACAGGCACAGCATGTAACTTAAGGGGCCAGAGTAATAAAGAACAATGCCCACAAGGGATGAGAACTAGAATGAAATTGTTATTTCATATGTGTTGCTGTTTCCACACACAGATATGTATACCATATATCATGAGACAGACAGATAAATATTATATAGCATGCATGTAAGAACAGTCAGAAAAATTATTATCATTTCATATTTGTGAAACATAAGAAATCATTTATTATCATGTAGGGCTGAACCCCTTGTCTCTTGAGGGGCAACTGGTATGAAGCACGTGTAGGTTTAGTAACTGGAACTCTAATAATCAAGGTAAGAACACCTACATAGAGCTTTGTGAGCCAACCCTATAGATTGTAATCCCAGAGTTCCCTGAACTTGGGGGTGCACATCTGGTCTTGCTCCCAGAACAAGGCATAAGCTGGATCTACAGGGTTTTCTGCCTCCAAGGACACCTCTAGCACTTGCACTGGTACAGTCAAGCAGAGATAAAGGCAATGCATAACGTTTGTAACATGCTACACTTTTGTGCGTGATACTACTTCTCATCATATAGGGTAAACAGCTTTATAGACAACATTCTTCATTTATTAATGAGGCCCACTGTGCACTTGTGCCATGGAGATCAGAGCTCCCCTTCAAGATGCATTTGAATATAACAAGGTTTCTTAACATTATTTCTCAGTGGTCCCAAATGAAGGGAGTCAGCTTCTACTGTTGCGAGGTGTTGCGCGGTGTTGCATGGCATGATCGGATAAAATCTGACCCACAAAATCTGATCAAAATTTCCAGTGTAGTTCCCTAAGGGCTGAAACACACGGTGCAGCTTCCGATCCAATGCGATGAGAGGAAGCGGATGTGACGAGACGGATGCGCTAGATATAATGTAAGTAATAGGAAGAAGGGCCGCCATTAGAAATCACCCCCCGTACAACAAAATTTTCAGCCCCCTGGGCTCCGCTCACCCTGGCCCGCAATCCCGCCCACACCACAGTTAAATGACCACACAGACATCAGCGCTAAAACAGGTAACCCCCTCACACACACGTTATAAAAAAGCTATTGATGGCCAGGGACCCCTTATAAATTAAAAAAAACTGTGGCACCAGGGCCCCCCATAAAAGTTTTTTTTTTTAAAATTGGTGACCAGGGCCCTCAATAAGTTAAAAACAAAATTGGCGCCAGGGCCCTCCATAAAAGCTTTTTTAAAAAAACATTGGTGCCAGGGCCCCACTTACAAAAAAATTGGGGCCCCAGAGAATATTTTTTAGAAAAACTTTGGTGGCAGGGGCCTATAGATTATTAATATAATACATTGGTGGCCAGGGGATTAAAAAAATAAAAAAACACACATTGTTGTTCAACTTTGCCTCCTTTATTGACTTCAGGTCTTTTCCCTCTTTCAGCAATTTCTGCTGTTTTCGTGACTTCGGGTCTTTTCGCCGCTTCAGAACTTAAATTTTGGCTGTTTTAGTGACTTCAGGTCTTTTCGCCACTTCAGGACTTTGGCTGTTTTCGTGTCTTTTCGATGCTTCGGGACCTTCAGGTCTGGGCCCAGTACAGCAGTAGCCCCTGTGCCCTCCTGATGGTCGGCCCTGTCTACAAGCTGTGTGCATCTGATACGACTGTCGGATGAAGAAACAACGTGCGGCGTTCGCATCCGACAGTCATGTCGGATGCACGCAGCTTTTATGTCCGACATTCCTATTACTTACATTATATTCGGCACATCCGTCTCGTTGCATCCGCTTCCTCTTATTGCGTCGGATCAGAACGAGCCGCCCTTTTAGTCTAGGGCCAGATGATGTTGTATCTTGGCCTCCACAGTCTCCACAGACAGAGAATCTGCTTCCCCTCTGCTCTTCCTGCACCGGGAAGGATTGTTTCTGCTTCGGTGCAGGCAGGCGTGGCGGATTTCAGCGCCAAGACGTGATTATATACATATCATGCCAAATTCCACCAGCAATTCAAAAGACAAGGGGAGCAGTAGGGCAGTGTATATACCACCTTGAGCGCATATATATATAAATCTGGCCCTGGGCATATGTAAAATATACACATGCTGATTGTCAAATTAAAACTGAGTTTACATGCACTAGCATCTATGCAGCTGTGTGGTATGCAACTGCTAACTGGTTATACAACAGGAGCATTAATAGGGAATTAGTTTAAAAGGGGGTTATTTGCAAACTCTACAAATGCTAGCCCTACTCCACAACTTATTTTTGGTTGAACATAATAGCTCAGCATACAAACTGTACATTTTAAAGCTTACATTTTAAAAAAGGAGAACATTGTGTAAATATATATATATGTATGGTACCTGTTATCCAGAATGCTCGGGACCAGGGCTTTTCCAGTTAAAGGATCTTTACATAATTTAGATCTTCATACCTTAAGTCTACTAGAAAATTATGTAAATATTAAATAAATCCAATAGGCTGGTTTTACCTCCAATAAGGGTTAATTATATCTTAGTTTGGATCAAGTAAAAGGTACTGTTTTATTATTACAGAGAAAATAGAAATTCTTTTTAAAAATTTGGATTATTTGGATACAATAAAGTCTATGGGAGATGGCCTTTCCTTAATTTGGAGCTTTCTGGATAACGGGTTTCCTGGATAATGGATGCCATATCTACATGTTCCCGTTTAACTATTCTAAATTTCTTCCTACAATAATGAGTATTAAAAAGGCACTAAATTAGTTCAAAACATATTTTTGGTCCCCTGAGAAAAAAGGTTAAAAACAACCTTATATTAATTTATAGAGATCCAGGGTCATGAAGGGCAGAGAGTCATTTAGGGTGAAGGGCGTGTTCAGTGTTTTATATAGCACGGTCTGACAGACAACTGGCGTGACTGATACAGTACACGGAAGACTACTGCATGCTTGTCACATACACATTGAACTTGTGTTGTTTTAAATAGTACAATGTACTTGGAATGCAGTTTTTACAGTTTCCTCCGTCAGCAGTAAGATATATGCCATTAGCTTAAATTACATAAATAAAATTGGCTAAGGGAAATTGACCCATAAACTTCAGAGTGAAGCAAGGAAAGGTTGTGAGTTGGTCATAGGTGTTTGCATACACAGAAGCTTTATGGCACCCAATTTTAGGCAAGCTGTTGTCCCGAATTAATATAGTGGCCATGGAGTCATAAAAGCTTTATGAAGAACAGCTTTTCAGACTTTTAAGTTTAGACTTCTTCTGTGGTAAAACTTTTGGCTTGTTTAAGTTTACAGTTAAAACATGTTATACGAGTCAGCTTGCTTTAATACACCTCAATACACAAAAATAAACCCAAATCTTACCATCATTGCCATTCAGTTAAGAGTCCCCAAATCCACTACTTTAAACCAACCTTAGATGCTGATCCCATGGTCCCATCTATATCTCCAACATAAAGGTGCCTGTCTTCAGACACCAACTCATATAAACAATAAATAATTCTGTTTCAAGCTCAGGTATGACAATGGGTAACACACTCCTTACTTAAGGGGTGGTTCACCTTTAAGTTAACTTTTAGTATGTTATAGGATTTTCTATTCTAAGCAACTTTTGAATGGTCATCATTAATTTTTTAATATTTTTTTAATTATTCACCCTTTTCTTCTGACTCTTCCCCCCTTTCAAATGGAAGTCACTGACCCTATCTAAAAAAAATTCTCTATAAGACTACAAAAGTATTGTTATTGCTTCTTTCTCATATTCTAATACTATTCAGGCCCTCTCATATTCATATTCCAGTCTCTTATTCAAGCAATGCATGGTTGCTAGGGTAATTTGGACCCTAGCAAACGAGATTGCAGAAATTACAAACTGGAGAGCTGCTTAATAAAAATCAAATTAACTCAAAAACCACAAATAATAAAAAATGAAAGCCAATTGGAATATTTTTTCATAATATCACTCTCTACATCAGGGGGCCCCAACCTTTTTCCACCCGTGAGCAACATTCAGATGTAAAAAGAGTTGGGGAGCAACACACGCATTAAAAATGCTCCTGGGGATGCCAAATAAGGGTATTGGTAGCCCCTATGTGGGCTGGCAGCCTACAAGAGGCTCTGTTTGGCACTATATCTGGTTTTTATACAACCAAAACTTGCCTCCAAGACTGGAATTCAAAAATAAGCTCCTGCTTATTTGCTCACATGTTGCTCACAAGCTACTGGTTGGGGATCACAGCTCTACATCATATTAAAAGTTAACTCAAAGTTGAACAACCCCTTTAAACAATGTTAGAAGTCCCACCATGGCATACTATGACTTTCTATAGCCTTACGCCTTCCATGATCCTAGCCATGGGACTCCTCCATGGTGACTCGCTTATATAGCAATATAGTGGCATATGCAAAGGCAAACGCTCAGGGTATTAGGGCTCAGGGTGAAGAAACCATTCTGTAAACAGATATACACATAAAATAAACACAGACAAAGGCGCTATAGTGTGGTTGAACATTTCTATAATTCAAACTCATCCAGCATCCATAAAAAGTTATGATTCTTAAACAGAAGAACAGACACCTTTTCGTTTACCCCCAGCTTACATGGATGGATGCAGCTTTATAAAGGCAGAAGTTGCACATTGAGCTCAGCTCTTCCCACTGCTGGAAGTGGTATTACTTCTGCTCCTGATAACTGTGCCCATGTCAGATTAATTAAACAAACAGGCAATATTACTGCTGCATATTTGCACTCTGGCAAAACTGGCAAGCTCATACGTTTAGAATGAGCAGCATCATTTCAAACTATTTGGAAGCAAAGAGACCCGTAGCATACGGTCTGTAATGTGGAAGAACTACTTTATTAACCTTTATGCCCATTTTACTTTCTCATCTCCGGCAGCGAAAAGTATGAAATCTATGAATGTCCTGTAAAGTCAACTTTTAGCTGCCCAGTGTGGACACATGCCCCATTGAGATAAGTGACATGTAAGGTGCGGACGTGGAGGGGTATGGATGCCAGAGCACAAGTGTTACAATGATGTCTTTCTTTAAAAAAAAAAAAACACCTGCTAGAATGAGGTAAACATGCAGCCTGAAGCAATTACAGCATACAATGACTCAAGTCATTATTACATACAACACTTTTGGTTTAAAAAACAATTCTTTAAACACTACATGTTGGATAAAACCAGTCTGAATAGATAAGGCAATATGTTAGCTAATATGTTAGCTCTGGTACTTTTGGAAACATCATTTTAGTGCATGTAGATATATCTACTTGCTTATTCTGACAAGGTCATGTACTTTATTGCAAGTTAAAGCATGTCAGGAATTGTCGTCAGGTCTTATTTCTATACAGGCAATCAAGGGCCTATGCTAAAGGGGGGGCTCTGTAGTGGGGGCTCTGGTGCCTACTGAGCTGTGGGGGGTTACCCCTCTCTTCTGCAGTTGGCAAAAGCACAGGACAGTCTGTACATGCACTGATCAGCAGGAGGTGGGGCAGAATGAGGTCTAATACCAATACACAGCTCTGCAGCCCTACTGTCTGATATAACATCCAAACGATGGATAGGTATAAAGTGAAGATGATTAATTAGGCCTATAATGTCTCTGTGTGAAAGACAGACCTGCTGCTCTCATTGTTGCTTCCATCGCTAAAACCTGTACTGAGTTTTACTGTACTGAGTGCATATGTGCCCAGAGTAACCAAATATGCATTGACAATTAAAGTGAACTGTGTCTTAAAAATGCAATAGAACAGGGCTCATGGATTATTTAGCTCAAGATCCACTTTAAGATCAAACATTTGGTCTGGGTCCCCACTGGCTCATAACAAAGTTACAGATATATAAACAACCTTGATGTAGAATTCATTCAGCCACAGTTCCAAGAATGGCTAGGTCAGTAAATACCGTAAGTGGTCACCCCAAAGATCACACCAATTGATTAATTGACCCTAATTGTCTAGAACAGTGATCTCCAACCAGTAGCTCGTGAGCAAGATGTTGCTCTCCAACCCCTTGAATGTTGCTCCCAGTGTCCTCAAAGCAGGCATTTATTTTTGAATTCCAGACTTGGAAGCAGGTTTTAGTTGCATAAAAACGAAGTATAGTGCCAAGCAGAGCCTCCTGTAGGCTGCCAGTCCACATAGGGGCTACCAAATAGCCAATCACCGCCCTTATTTGGCACCCTGAGGGACTTTTTCATGCTTGCGTTGCTCCACAATTCTTTTTACATTTGAATGTGGCTTGTGGGTAAAAAAGGTTGAGGACCCCTGGTCTAGAAGCTGGGCTTCTAGGAGTGTCTAGGATAGCAAATCGATATTATTTCCATATCTCACCATAGCTGGCCTTCAGGTTGAGCCACTGTTTCATATCTCCCTGGGGGGCAGATGCACTGTTTGCCTTAAGATATATAGTAAATTAAGTACCCCCAATTGTGAGATATACATTGATATTATAAGTCACCAAGGAGTTCCATGACCATATAAAGGCACAAGGTCAAACGCTGATTGCTTTAATTCAGGCCATGGAACTCCTAGGTGGCTTCTAATATCCAAATTTTTTTACAGCTGGAGATACATTATTTATTATAATACACACTTTTCGTGAGTCATGTGACAGAAATGACATCATTGAGCACCAATTATAACTAATGACATCACTGAGCATATTTCTGATTCTTATATATTATATACTAATAATACACAAGAGATATGAATATCCTGTAAATTACATCCTTATAACCAGTGCTTGATGATGTCACCGGTTATAATTGGTGGTTAATGATGTAATTTCTGTCACAGGACTCACTGAAAGTTGTGTATTATAATAAATAATGTATCTTATCTCAGAGTTCCATAACCTGTATATGGTAATGGAACTCCTCGCTGACTTATAATATATCCTTTTTTAGAAATATATTCACAATAAATCTTTGTACACATACAGGAAAATACATCTGCAGATCCAGAGTACAACATGACATATCCATTGTGAAACCAAAGTCAGTCTGGGCCTTTAGCCTCCTGCCTTTATATGGTCATGGAACTCCTTGCTGACTTATAATATCCTTTCTTAGAGATATATTTACTATAAAACTTTATACAAATACAGTAAAATGCATCTGCAGATACAGAGTACAAAATGGCAGATCCATTGTGAGAACCAAAGTCAGCCTGGTCCTGTATTATAAAGCAGATGGTTGCTGATCAAAGCTATCCTGGCTCTTTAAGAACTAAACCTATTTCTAGAAGTGACACTGTTTGATGTGACTACATCCCATCTGCTTTCCTTTATGGGAGTAAGCGGTAACATGTGAGCCCAATCTTATGAGCAGTTGATGCAGTTGTTGCCAAAATAATGACAGGTGAAGAAAACAAATCCATTGTGTTAGTGTTATCAGTATTTCCCTCCAAAATATTATTACATTTTGGGTTTTTTTCTGGTACAAACAATGAGATAATTATCATATATATATATATATATATATATATATATATATATATATATATATATATATATATATATATTAGAATATACCTGCCCTTAGGAGAAAATACAATCAATTCATATGTCAGAAAATATGACATGACATAAAACAGCTTGTTGGTGTAGCAGCATTTATACAATCTGTTAAATACATGAATCTCTTTGGAAAAGTGAACTGCCCCTTTAAGGAATACTGTTTTATGCATTTAAACTCCATTGTGAGCTCTCAAGCGCAAGATGATGAACATAGCTGCAATACAGCTCAAATTATTTAATAGTGTTTCACCCTAAAAAGAAAAATGTCTTGGTGTAATATTCATAGCTGCACTTGCTAGTGTATCTATTGACATGCAGCCCAGATCCACTTATTATGGGATGGTGGAAAAATGGCGTCTAAGTTTTTTTTTCTATGTGTGCTGGGTTTAGAGCCCAGTTCTGATTAAATACTCATTACGGTCTCTAAAGAGATCTTGGACGACAAAACAGAATCTTGAATATGTTTAAGATTGCTTCAATTTCCTGTGTTTTCACAAAAATGTATTCCTTGGAAGGGCTGGTTCTGGCAGATCAGTGTGCAGTGGGGTCAGCTTTAGAACAGTAGGATATTTGGGGTAGGGGTGAGGCACTAAGACATATCAATTATTATTGTCTTCGACAACCAGTCACGTGGTAGAAGAGTGAAGAGGTGATGCTAGAAGCTATTTCTCTGATTTTTTCCCATGTTACTCCTTATAGCATAGCCAAGTTATGCCCATGTATCCGCCCTTAAAAACATGGGTCCGCCACTAAAAATAAAATAGTCTCCAACCCCGCCATTGTCAATTTGGCACCACAATCTTATGGCACAACTGCACTGCTCCACAGGCCAAACAGTTGGATTTCTGGGAACGGTGGTCATCCATGCTGACAGGCCAGTTACTGACACCATACATGGGTAGAGGTGGATAATAAGTCCAACTGTCCCACTGCTGGATTTGATCAGGCATATGGACCAATCAAATGATGACTTCAACACAGCCTGTGATTGGCTAGAATGTTCTTCTCAACCTCCCACAGAATTAAAATCTGTCTGTGAGTGTAGAGACGGTGAATGAAAGTACTTAAACCTTTATTTACAGGTAAATGTGCTGTTTTTGCTTAAAGGGATCCTGTCATCAGAAAACATGTTTTTTTTCAAAACGTACCAGTTAATAGTGCTACTCCAGCAGAATTCTGCGCTGAAATCCATTTCTCCAAAGAGCAAACATATTTTTTTATATTCAATTTTGAAATCTGACATGGGGCTAGACATTTTGTCAATTTCCCAGCTGCCCCTGGTCATGTGACTTGTGTCTGCACTTTAGGAGAGAAATACTTTCTGGCAGGCTGCTGTTTTTCCTTCTCAATGTAACTGAATGTGTCTCAGTGGGACATGGGTTTTTACTATTGAGTGTTGTTCTTAGATCTACCAGGCAACTGTTATCTTGTGTTAGGGAGCTGCTATCTGGTTACCTTCCCATTGTTCTGTTGTTTAGCTGCTGGGAGGAAAAAGGGAGGGGGTGATATCACTCCAACTTGCAGTACAGCAGTAAAGAGTGATTGAAGTTTATCAGAGCACAAGTCACATGACTTAGGGCAGCTGGGAAATTGACAAAATGTCTAGCCCCATGTCAGATTTCAAAATTGAATATAAAAAAAAATATGTTTGCTCTTTGGAGAAATGGATTTCAGTGCAGAATTCTGCTGGAGCAGCACTATTAACTGATTCATTTTGATTTTTTTTTTCCCATGACAGTATCCCTTTAATTAAATTCATACAGTTGTTTGCACTACTCCACCACCACAGTTTTTTAGCAGTCAGTTCCACTTAAAGACACTAGCACTTTTTCAGAAAACAATTGGGCCAAATTCACTTTGCTTACCTGACCAGATGACTTGTTCATCTTTTAGGAAGCTTATCAAAATAGACCACTTTGCTCAGTTATAACAGAAAACAATTTCTATTGTTGTTTCAGTATTTTTTTTTTTTATAAATGGGTTTATTGTTAAAGGATGTAATGTTTGTGCAACAGAGCTGTGGCTTGGATCAGCGATATGGCAGCACCAGCTTATGATTGAGTTGCTGTTGGCTCAAATAGAGAGGAGGTCTGTACTAAAGTAGCCCAGGTCAGTAGGTATCTGGCTTCCATGTTGTATGGCATTCCCGCAAATTACTGAGATACTGTAAGAGCAATAACTGAAATACAGAGATCAGGTACAGTGAAAGTGTTGCATGTGGTTGGCTCAGCATAGGAATATTAGAACTTAGTCTTCTCCACATGCAGCCTATGTAGTTTCCTCCATTTGAAGCATCAGCTAAAGGAAACAGTGTGTTTTGGAACAGCTGTTATGTATGTTGAGAGGGGGGAAGCTGGTATTACAGCTTATTCTGACTCGGATTTTGCCCCCACCTCCCTGGCAAACTCCCTCAGTGGCGCCCCTCCTATCCTGCTCCGCCTAGGTTCAGTGGAAGGACACTATGCTCTAAACCACTCTGTTGAAAAGAGTAGCCTCAAAATCTTTCAGTTTCACCAGCAATAAAAGGGTTACCTTGTAGGATATGCTGGGCAATTTGCTCCCTCTGCAGGAGATATGCATGAGCTGCACCTTAAATAAGGACATGCAGTTAATATATACAGTATTATGATTGAGCTAAAGCAAATAAATTTACCCAGAGTTCCAAAAAAGAAATGTAGAAACCGCCCCCATCCCCATAGTATGTAAGGTATTATCCTGTTACCACAGTAGGTTAATGTCCTGTTAACTCAGTAAGGTATAGTCCTATAAGCTCAACCAAATATTGTCCTGTTAGCTCAGTAAGTTATTGGGCAGTTGCTCCACTAAGGTATTTTCCTTTTAACTCAGTAAAGTATTGTCCTGTTGCCTCAGTAAGGTATTGGCCAATTACCTCAGTAAAATATTGTCCTTTAACTTCTGTAAAGCATTGTCCTCACTGTTAGCTCAGTAAGTTATTGGCCCATTACCTCTGTAAGGTATTGTCCTGTTCCTCAGTAAAGTATTGTCCTGTTATCTCAGTAAAGTATTGTCCTGTTACCTTAGTAAGGAATTATCCTGTTACCTCAGTAAGTTTTTGGGCAATTGCCCCACTAAGGTATTTTCCTTTTACCTCAGTAAGTTATTGTCCTGTTACCACAGTAAGGTATTTTCGTTACCTCACCTCAGTATTATGACTGAATTTAAGCAAATAAATTTACCCAGAGCTCCAACCAGAACTGTAGAAACCGCCCCCATCTCCATAGTATGTAAGGTATTATCCTGTTACCACAGTAGGTTACTCCTGTTAACTCAGTAAGGTATAGTCCTATAAGCTCAGCCAAATATTGTCCTGTTAGCTCAGTAAGTTATTGGGCAGTTGCTCCACTAAGGTATTTTCCTTTTAACTCAGTAAAGTATTGTCCTGTTGTCTCCATAAGTTATTGTCCTGTTGCCTCAGTAAGTTATTGTCCTGTTACCTCAGTAATTTATTGTTGTTACCTCAGTAATTTATTGTCCTGTTACCTCAGTAATTGATTGTCCTGTTACCTCAGTAAGTTATTGGGCAGTTGTTCCACTAAAGTATTTTCCTTTTAACTCAGTAAAATATTGTCCTGTTGTCTCAGTAAGTTATTGTCCTGTTACCTCAGTAAGTTATTGTCCTGTTACCTCAGTAATCGATTGTCCTGTTACCTCAGTAAGTTATTGGGCAGGTGCTCCACTAAAGTATTTTCCTTTTAACTCAGTAAGGTATTGTCCTGTTGCCTCAGTAATTTATTGTTCTGTTACCTCAATAAGTTATTGTCCTGTTACCTCAGTATTTTA
Source organism: Xenopus petersii (assembly GCA_038501925.1). NCBI lineage: Eukaryota > Metazoa > Chordata > Amphibia > Anura > Pipidae > Xenopus > Xenopus petersii. Next base: position 38,441,104 of record CM076674.1, read on the forward strand.
TTGTCCTGTTACCTCAGTAAGGTATTGGCCAATTACCTCAGTAAAATATTTTCCTTTAACTTCTGTAAAGCATTGTCCTGTTAGCTCAGTAAGTTATTGGCCCATTACTTCTGTAAGGTATTGTCCTGTTACCTCAGTAAAGTATTGTCCTGTTACCTTAGTAAGGAATTATCCTGTTACCTCAGTAAGTTTTTGGGCAATTGCCCCACTAAGGTATTTTCCTTTTACCTCAGTAAGTTATTGTCCTGTTACCGCAGTAAGGTATTTTTGTTACCTCACCTCAGTAAGTTATTGTCCTGTTCCCTCAGTGTCACGGTGCTTTGGGAAAAGCATTGCAAATATGAATGTCCAGTTTCAATGCTCTGTTACTGTGTGTCCTAGTACTGCAGAGATGAAAGGTACACACAGGCAACTTTAATTTTGCGATTAAACAAAGGCTGCAGTCATCCAAGCAAATATCAGCAGAGAAACCTGCTCATTATAGTGGGACTAAGCAACAGCTGCTGATGGGGTGACACTGAACTACCAGCCTCCTCTCCACCATGAGCCTTAGCTGTACAAACGTAGATGGCATGGCACAATGATAGTGCGCACTGCAGTGTAATATCCTGAGTGCTTGGCTCTTGACATGCCCCAGTCACATGGGCACAGCAGGAAAGTTTAGCATACCAGAATCACTATGGCCGACAGTGTCAACTCACAAAACACACTGTCATCGGCGGCTTAGGCCTAAAGAGATATATACATAGGCAGCATTTCCATAACTGGCTTTGAATGTTCACATTCAGTCTTTCTGCCCTTCTGTATTTTGTGACTGTATACAGTATTTCCTTGAACTTAAACATCTTTTAGCGAGCCTTAAAAGCACGATCATCAATCACAACATTCAACCTCCGTTGACCGTAATAGACTCCTTGTCAGTTAGAACTGAAATGGAGCAATCGATTGGACACACTCAGCCCAAGAGGTTTAAATAAACGTATTTCTTATGCTTCCTTCTTCTGAAATTATTTTTAATGGTACCTTGATGGATCTGTGACCTGGACTCATTTTATTGGGGTTGATTAATTTGTTCGTAGATAAATTTGTTGAGGTTATTATTCCCCCTAAAATACGCACAACTTTCCTTGCCATGATATCTGTCTCTCTACATAATTTCTCGTTAGCTGATTGGTGTATCAACCTGCTTTCTATTATATTTTTTGAACTGGTTATATCTCTTTCATTTTTTGTCCTGGTTTATTCTCACCATGGGTGTTCTCTCTTTTTTCTCCCTGCCTGACCTTTTGGTCATAATTGGAACCAGCATGATGTAGATATTGCAAATCCCCATTTTAATTTTTTTTTAAAATGAATTACTAATTATTGATAATGGATCTATAAAGGTGCCACCTTCATAATGGTGTTTTGTAGGACGGGTTAATGTAACTGACTTAAACTAGCAACATATTTGATTCTTTAACAGTACCCATAAACAAATAAGGCTCTTTTTTATAACAGATTTTTTTGTCGGCATAAGGTGTAAGCTTCTGGGGACAGGAGAATGTTGTATATCTCTGACACTTTGCTGGTCAGGTGATTGACTTCACCTAGTATCCTACACCCTCCTATCAGACCTACACTGTACCTTGTAAGGAAATTTTTGTAGAGAACCTGGCCCTCATGCCTTATTTTGGGCTTTTGTACATTCATACAGAATATATGGTTGCAAAAAAAAAAGCTTAATGCATTGGCACTGTAACTATTGACATCTGCACCCTATGTTCCTGTTTATTTACTTACTCACACAGAAGCAAGTTGAAAAAGAAACCAGCAATTCAGTTTTTCTAGTGCAAGAAAGTGCAATTGCTCTCTCTGCACTATAGATGCAGCCCCCCTTGGACCCCCTCCAGCGCAGAAAAGGTAAGCGTAGGGGGGCAGCATAGGAGGAGCCATCGAAGGTCAGTTTGTTCTATAGTGGTAATGCAGCACTCACTCTACATTTCGAGGGTTATTTACTAAAATACGAATTTATCTCATTTTTTAAATTAAAAAACCATAACCAAAGTCCAAGCCCCTGATTTTACCTTTTTTTATTATTAAATAAGCTCGATTTAATTGGTTCGGGTAAAAACTCTAAAATCGTAGTTTATCGCCATGTAAAAAACAGAGTAGAAATTGTATATTTTTTTCATGTGCTTTTTGTTTGAGCAACTTCTACCAGAACTTACTTACACAGGTCTGAAGCAGTGTAAAATAATGGCGGCAATTCAGGCATAAATAAAACACACCTTAATTACACTGCTTTTTACACCGTTTTTTGGCGGATTTCATTTTACACATAATAATAAATAGGCCCCATAGTGTCCAAAAGAGTCTTCAAGAGTGCTAGGTCAAAAACCATATTTGTTGAAGAACCAGATCTCCATCTATAACAAAGTTCAAGTGTATTTTACCACAGTGATATGGTATGAAAATCACACTATATTAGGAAGCTCTGGTCCCTCATTATATAGTACCGTATATGCCTATTGTAAAATATAAGGATATTATAAATCACCATGACCATATAAAAGCACAAAGCCTTCAGTCTTTGGCTTTGTGCCAAATAATATATATGTATATGCTTTGATGGCATTTGTATAATTCTGATAACTCTTCTGGTTCAAGTCAATGTAACACCCACATATGAAATATGGCTCATATTTGGAATATATGCTCCACTGACAGATACTAAAGCACTATTCTATAATAGTTAGGACATATTTACTTCAACATAAATATCAATATAGTAACCTGAAAGGTTAATGTTTTTCAATATCTTTATAAAAAAGTCACTTTTTCAAGCAGAAATTTTGCTATGTATAGGGACAAAATGACACAACCTTTCAGGCAGAATCAAGTTGAGTCCCTGCAGGTAAATGTAATCAGTAATTGGCTGAACAAATTGCATATTACAACCAACTGAGCAAAATACCTATTTGTCCAAACATTAAGTTGAAGGTACTGTAACAGACAAACAGACAGGTAGAGCTGTTAGGCTAGGGCCAGGTGATGTTAGCAATGCGGATTCTCCTCAGGAAGAGAATCCGTTGCCTGCGGCTCCCCTTGCCTTTTGAACGGCGCACAGATTTTTGCGAGAAATGCAAAATGTTGCATTTTGGAGCTGACATCTGCTGCGTCTCTCTGTACCTGAGCGGAAACTATGCTTCCGGGTGCAGGCAGACCAGGAGCAGAAGAGCAGTGGCCATCGGCCAGTGGATTCTCAGCCTGCGGAGAAACACATTCCAAGATCTGCCATCGTCTGGCCCAGGCCTTACTGTAGAAAGAACAATGTTGCCTGTCTGCTTATCTTGGATATGGTGTCGCCCCAGATATCCTTTTACTGCAGATGTGCAACTCTTCTCCGGGGGTATTTTGCTAACTAATTGAAAAGTGGGAGGTGTGAGTAGAACAACAATGAGCCTTTAGGGGATAGAGATGAACCTAATCTCCAAGCCAAACTGCCTTTAGCTGCAGAGTAAACAGCATTAATGGAAAGAGAGGGAGCTACTGGGATTAAATGTCAAATTGTGAGAGAGGGCAAGAAGGATGAGGGACACTGTATAGCAGAGAGAGGGATTAAAGGCCCATCTAGATAAGAAGACAGAAAGATAAGTGTTTCACAGAATGGAAGATAATGAACATACAAAGAAAAAGGAAATCAGAATTACTATTGTAACTACCCAGATGGAGGCCTGTATGTAAGAACATAATGTCTCAATTGTGTTTATTTGCACATCACATTTCAATGAACCCGCAGATATGTAAATCAGAGCTGCCCCAGTTAATTCTTGACCAGAGGAGTGGGCAGGAATGTTTGGCACAGGTGAAATTATATCAGTGTAATATCCACTAACTAATATACTTACCTCCAGCCAGATAACTTTTAACCCAAACTTGGTGGGAAATATACTGTGGGGCTCTATTGTATATGTTTTTTTCCAGCACGTACTAAGTTAATGCTTCTCTTTCTCTATTCCAGAGCGGGCTCCTAAAATCCTAGTAAGAGCATGTAACCGAAACCCTTTCCTCTCATTATGTTCATTTGGAGGCTGCATACTTCTCTTGTTCCTTTTAATAAACATCAGGCTTTAAACACATGGCAGGGAAACAGAGAAGCAGGAGATCATTCCACCCCTCGGCCTGGCTTTCCGCAGGTTCATGCCATCACTGAAAAGGAATTCTGCAGCACCCCAGTTTGGCCATTTGCTGCTCACGTCTGTGGTACAATTATTAGCACTATGGCTGCATGACTCCAGCTCACTGAATAGAATCCCCACAGGGAAAAAGAAGAGATTCATCTTCTAATACAATTAGGAAAGATAATCTGTCAGATAAAATCAGCGGCTGGGGTCTCTTCCACCCGGCACACACAGTAAATCATCTCCCCCCCTTACCTGTCACCAAGCATCTTTAAGAAAAACAAACAGCAACTTCTGTTCACAAAAGGAGTGCAGTGTTTGCTAATTAAATCCAACTAACCAACCAATTACAAAGCCCACCAGCAATTCAGTGCTTAGGGGGCTATATCTAGAAATTGATGGGTATCTACAATTACATTATAAGTAACTTTCACACACAAAAGGTTACAAAAATAATAACAAAAATGTTATATCCCAGCTGATTGGAGCTACCATGTTAGTTTGCACATGGTAAGCAGACAGTGAAAACTGAATTGAAGAATACAGTCAAGACATATATTTGGTTAATTCTGTAATGTTTAGAGGAAATTTCAATTTGCCCCTTTAGCTAAACCTGAAATCTTAGTTTAAAGGTCAATTAGTGTGGAATGTGGGGTTTTAGATTTTTTTTTTTATATACAGATATAGGAACTATTATCCAAAACACTTTGGACCTGGGGTTTTACAGATTATTGATCTTTCATTAAATATGATCTCCATACCTTAAGTCTGCTGAAATAATTAAAACATTAAATAAACCCAATGGGATTGTATTGCCACCAATATAGATTTATGCAGCTTAGTTAGAGAGATGGCCTCCTATAATTTGGCACTTTCTGGACAACAAGTTTCCAGAAAAGGTATCATATATCTGTATCAGTTACTATTTTATGGGATAAGGGGGCCATAATAAAGGTTACGACTCCAAGGGTGCTTGAACTGTAAACAAACTGGCACCTAATGATGAAAGACTACAAGTGCCCTTCGCACTGCTGTAGCTTGACAGCAACCCATGGTGCTGAAAGGACTATCATAGGCCATATGAATCATGGTGGCATGGTTGGTTGGCATGGCCTTGCAGCTCTGGGTTTCCAGGCTCAATTACAGCCAGGACACAATGTGCAGCAAATCTGGACTGAGATTCAAAATAAGACCTGACATTTCAGGTACAGAGCCCCCCACCAGCCCAATAAATAGTGACTGTGGCAACTTACAGCAGCCCCTCCTGCATTTGCAAGAGCCCCAGGCCTGGCATTTGCCAGAACCCAATAGATTTCCAGTCTAAGCCTGATCTGCAGGTAGTTTTTATGTTCCCTCCAAAGGATAAATAGTTTGGTAGAGTCAAATAATTTGTACTAGTGCCAAGAAGTAAAGATGGTACATGGAAGATAAATCCTTTTAATAAAATTATATATTTTTCAGGCTTTTCAAAGCGCGTCTACTTTATTACCATATTATAAGCACATAAAAATAAATACAGGGCATTTCTCGTAAGGAAGCATTCATAACATGACTATTGTAACATGTAATACTAGGGTGTGACTCTACAACACTGCACCCACCAAAAGCCTACTGTAAAAAGAATGTGGATTGTGGATTTACATAAACCACTTTTGAGTTTCATTATTCGACTCATGGTAAAGATATTATCAATGTACTGACCTCATGAATAAAAAGGAAATAAAAAGGTATGCCCTGAACTTCTACATATAGGTATAAATGTGCATCTTTTAACAGCCACACAAGGGCTAATACAGTTACAATATACAAGTAAAGTTTATATTCCATGTTCTCAAACTACAATGTATATAGTATTGTATATACCGGTAGTACAATAAAGTCACATAGTTTATTTCGACCAGTAAACCATATTTAGCTGCATGCTAGCATTTCTAATATGTAAGTAAGCATACTTTAAAGGAGAATATACAGGTATGGGACCTGTTATCCATTTTACTCGGTACCTGGGTTTTTGCAGATAAGGGATCTTGCCATAATTTAAATCTTCATACTTTAATTCTGCTAAAAAAATAATTTAAACATTAAATTAACCCAATAAGATTGTTTTTCTCCTCAATAATCATTAGTTATATCTTAGTTGGGATCAAGTGCAAAGTTCTGTTTTATCATTATAGAGAAAAAGCACATTTTTAAAAACCTGAATTATTTGATTAAAATGAAATCTATGGGAGATGACCATTCTATAATTTGCAGCTTTTTGGATAACGAGTTTACGGATCCCATACCTGTAAAATAAGATAAGATATCAGCAGGTTTTATATTCACTTGATATTCTAGACATCCCTTGTAGCTGCCTGGGCTGTGAGAATGCACAGATAATCAGTACACTAGGCTTAAGCTGGCCATAGACGCAAAGATCCAATCGTACGAATCAACGTTCGATTGGACTTTCCCATATCCCGACCCGGCCCTAACCATTCAGATCAAAGTCTTACCATTCCGATCAAATAAAGTAGTAAAAGAACAGATCAGCCAATGAATTACCTCTGACGGCAATCGTACGATAGTTATGTCTGACAAAAGCTAGTGACAGTCTCCTACTGAAAATCGTACGATCGGCAATACACGCAGAGATATTATCGCCAGGCAACAGAAATTTTCTAACCTGTCCGATCAATCAATCGACCGATCTCCGCAGGACGAAAAATGTCGGGACTCTCCACACACGGACCGAAAATCGTACGAATCCACGATTCGTTCGATCAGATCGTTGCGTCTATGGCCAGCTTTATGCAATAAAACTGTACATCCCTCTCAGAAGGACGTACCCTCAGGAAAATAGAATGACTTTCCCTTTCAATTGTCGCTGTACCCTCCAATTTATATTGTGCTCATTTTTATAACGGAATTACTTTGCAGGCATAGGTTTATGTTGTCTCTATATACTGTAAAGGTTGGAAGCAAATCCAGGATCAAATGACTGATCATTCACTGTTGTATCAAACAATCCCCTTTGGGCTACTAAACAAAGACCCCTCCTAGATTCTTTTTTAGCCTTTTAAGAGTGAAAGATTGACCTCTAGTGGTAAAACTGACACAGAATGCTCACTTCGTTAACAAAGTATTTATTAATTTATTAAGTGAAACATTTAAGGTGGGAATAGTCAAAGTATCCAAAGTATTCACTGTTCATGAAAACAAAGTAAGGTGGTATACAGTACATTCGATAAGAACGTTTGCCTTATAAATATATTGTATAAAAATACACACTTTGTGATTGTCTTTCATTAACTAATTCCACATGATTAAATTATAAAATTTGCTTCTCTCCAACTTGGTTGTTTATGTACTGTGACATAAGCAACTCCTCATTGTGGCGTTACACTGTACTTTTTCTGTGTGTTTTAAAGGATTTCACAAAATATATTGTTTTCAAAAGTACACCAGAAATAGTGCAGTCACAGTTACGTTTTATCTTCAACATTTGTCAAAAATGCTCAATTTCAAAATGATACATGATGCTCTGGTTTCTCCTAAAGTTTATACTGTTTGCTTGTTACAAGCTGGTACATTAGTTGCTGGTAAACCTTCCCTTTAGGAGCTCATTAGGGGCTGAAGATGCTGCTCCTATAAATGGCAGAAACAAATCCAACAACTTAGAAAGTAAGCGACCTGCTGCGAAAGATGAGAGGTGGAAGAAAAAGAAACAAATTCATCTAAGAGCAACAACTGAAAATAATGAAATATTTGTGGTGTACTATTTGAACTCTAATTTATTTTTCATTCCGGCTCTAGCCTACTCATAATATTTGCAACCGCTACCTTGCTAGGGTCTGTACTGCTAACAACAACATAAAACTGAATAAAAATAAACATAAAAAATGCTAAATATTCAAAGGAAATTATCATCTAAATACCACCTTGTTCAACTTAAATTCAATGTCTAAAGTTTGTGCTGAACATACTATTTGCCTGTTGTTTTACTCAGCAGAAAAAAATCTATGGTGTCTGTTATTTATTGAGCTAAAGAGGGCAAATAGGGAAACTGAAGCTTTTCCATGTTTGGTCCTTGCAAGGTAGATAGGTTAGTGGGATTCGAACGATCGTACATCTTACGATTTTTCGGCCGACAGCTGTCAAGAAATTGATCGGCCAGGTCAAAAAATCGGTCCCAGTGCAATCTATCTATGTTTGCAGGGCCAAGCAGGCAGCTCCCCTTTGTTTTCCTGGCAAAATTGGTCTTTTTAGTTGATAGTAAATTAGTACGATCGTTCCAAGAAGATCGTGGTCTCACGATCAGGATCTGATCTTTTAAAAATCTCAACATCTATGGCCAGCTTTAAGGGCAGCTTTATCAAGGGTCGAATTAATGGGAGTTTTTTTGAACTCTCATAACTTCCAAATTCGAATTAAAAAAAAAACAATCTAAATTTATTTAAAAAATCAGTTTTTAACTTCGGGTGAATAAGCTGTATTCAAATGGTTCAAATCTAAGTTTTAGCCCATTCTATCAAATTCGAATCAAAGTATTTGCCCCAAAAAAATTAGATTTTTTTAAAGTCCACCAAATGACTAGGGATGTAGCGAACGTCGGAAAAAAAGTTTGCGAACATATTCGCGAACTTGCGTCAAAAATGCGAACGGTTCGCGAACGTCGCGAACCCCATAGACTTCAATGGGAAGGCGAATTTTAAAAGCTAGAAAAGACATTTCTGGCCAGAAAAATGATTTTAAAGTTGTTTAAAGGGTGCAACGACCTGGACAGTGGCATGCCAGAGGGGGATCAAGGGCAAAAATGTATCTGAAAAATACATTGTTGACACAGCGCTGCGTTTTGTGCTGTAAAGGGCAGAAATCACACTACGTCACTCAGGTGATGTTTCTGGACACGGAATGTGAAAAAGCTCACACCGCTAGGTGGCACTTGGTTAAAGACTGGGCAAACAAATTGAAACAATGCCTGCAAGGTCAACGTATACACTACAGCAGTGGATACGGAATATATTATTGCTGCTTGAACAACGTCACTCAGGTGGTGTTTCTGGAGACGGTATTATTATTGATATTTAGACAGAATGTGAACAAGCTCACACAGCTAGGTGGCAGTTGTTTGAAAATGAAGAACACACTGGGCAAACAAATTGAAACAATGCCTGCAAGGTCAACGTATACACTACAGCAGTGGATACGGAATATATTATTGCTGCTTGAAAAACGTCACTCGGGTGGTGTTTCTGGAGACGGTATTATTATTGATATTTAGACAGAATGTGAACAAGCTCACACAGCTAGGTGGCAGTTGTTTGAAGAACACACTGGGCAAATAATGCCTGCAAGTGCACTACTATTGGTGCACTACTATGAAGAACAGCAAACAGCACTGGACACGTTAAAGAACAGTAAGATAAGTAAAATAAAAAAAAAATATATGTATATTAAAAAAAAAATTACTCTGGTTGGTGCTGAACTACTAGGAGCAGCACAGCAGCACACCAGTCCCACTCCCCAACACAGCTAGACTAATAGCACTGGGCTCTTATAGTAGCAAAGTAAAAAAACAAAAAAGAAAATAAAAGCAGTCCTTACAAGGACTATTGGGTTATTACAGCAGTCAGCAGATGAGATCAGAAGAGATCAGTGCCCACAGCAGCTACATACAGAGCACTGCAGTAGAAGGTAGATTACTAGCCAGCAAAGCTAACTAACCTAAAATATCACTCAAATCCCTGCAGAGTTCTGTCCCTACAATACAGAGCAGTATCAAGTAGATTACTAGCCAGCAAAGTTACTATCAACTGTCCCTCAAATCACTAACAGCTCTCCCCCTACACTAGCTCTTCCAAGCACACACAGGCAGAATGAAAAAACGCTGCAGGGCTTCAGTTTATATATGGAAGGGGAGTGGTCCAGGGGGTGTGGGGGTGGTCCAGGAGGGAGAGCTTCCTGATTGGCTGCCATGTATCTGCTGGTCTGGGGGAGAAATGGCAAAAAAAAGCGCCAGCTAAGGCAAACCCAAATTGGCGAACGTCGCGCGACGTTCGCGAACATTCGGCGAACGCGAACAGTCGATGTTCGCGCGAACAGTCCGCGACATCCCTACAAATGACTCCAAATAGGTTCAAGGAAGTCCCCCATAGGCTAAAACAGCAATTCAGCAGGTCTAAGATGGCAAATGGTCGAAGTCAAAGTTTTAAAGAAGAGAGTACATGATACATTTCGATATTCGAGTAGTCAAATATTTTTCAAATTGGAATCGAATTTTGACCTATTCGATAGTCGAAGTACACAAAAATAGCTCGAAATTCAAATTTTTTTACTTCGAATTTTTACTTCGACCCTTGATAAATCTGCCCCTTAGTGTGTTCATTCTTGAAAAAAGTTGCTCACAAATGTAGGCGCTGCATATATACCTAGCATAGTGGGCAATGCCGCTGAAGAATGCTTACCTGCCTTTGAGAGTAACCAAACGCTCACTTGTTAACTGCTTTTTCTGCACTAGGAAGCCACACACACCGCATACCCCATGTAAAATTTAAACCACACAAGCACACAATTAGTGACCATGTACATACTCTCTCTGTGTGTGACATTGCAACATGATGTTTCCTAGATTAGCAGAAGTTCAAACTGGGCTGCATTCATATCCATCCTGGGCCGCATGCGGCCCTCGGGCCGCGGGTTGTGCACCCCCCCCTTTAAGAGAATGATAAAATATATCTGTCTTTAGGAAAAATAAGGAGTGAGCACGAGACAAAGCTTATTGTCTCAGAGAGCAATTCTGAGAGAGAAATAGAGACAAAAATCAAAGAAGGGCATTGAGACCTATGGCAACACCTTGGATATAGGATACTGCCCTTTATTCTTTCCACAATTAAATAAGGTTACACTATTTTCTGAAAAGGGGTAAAATGAATTTCATAGAACTTGTCACCACCGATCAGAGTCATAGCTGGGAGACCTTTAGCGGAATAACCACAAATAACTGGCAGATAAAGAAGAGTCCCTGCAGCCAGCACAAGCTACATCTGATGCAGCATGGGTTATTTTTTCCAGGTGCTGAGCCAACACATACTGAAATTAAGCCTGTCACACAAAATTAACAGCAACAAATCAGCCTGCCCCTTTTAAACTTAGACACTCTGCTCCAGGACATCACTCTTTTAACCCCTGTACTCACAAGTTATGTGTTTTTTTTTTTTTTATAAACAAGGGTTACTAAATTCTTAGAAATTGTAAAATTTTTCTTTATCTTACTGTGAATATTGTGTTTGCATCAGTAATTGGGCAAGATGTTGGCAGTGAGGTGGTGTAAGTATAGCCACATGTGCCCTGGGCAAAACTTGAACCCCAGGCTTCACAAAATGCTAATATTAAAATGAACTGTGGTAGTCTAGTCATGCCTGTATTATAGGCATACCTCCCAACTGTCCCGTATTTTGCAGGACAGTCCCGAATTTGACAGCTCAACCCGCAGTCCCAGATTGTTGATCTCCTGTACTGAATAGCCAGAAAAAGATACAATATTTTTGGCAGAGAGCCCAGAATACTCTGCACGTGCACTTAGATACATTTGTAACAATTTAAGATGAGCAAACTTTGACTTGTAGCATAAGGGGAGAGACACACACGAAGATTCGGGGGAACAGTCGCCTCTTCTTCGGGCGACTAATCTCCTTCTCACCGGCTAGAATCTAAATCGCCGGATGGCAATCATATCGATTCGTTTTCCGAAGTCGTCCAAAGTTGCCTCACGAGGAATTTTTTGGGAAACTAAGTACTCTGAGTGCCATCCCGCCGGCGATTTAGATTCTAGCCAATGGGAAGGCTTTTCAGGGAGATTAGTCACCCGAAGAAGAGGCGATATGAGGCTCTTGTATATTATAACGCATATATATCTTTGAAGCAAAGCACTGCCATTGCTTTGATTTCTGTGGCACACAGTTAGTATACAAAACTATACTAACAATGGGGAGGGAAGCAACAGTCTCTGGAACATACACAGAGACCAAACATAGTGGCACAACATACTGATACAAATATCTGTGTATAGTATTTACACACGCAGGGTCAGACATATGCTAGAATATGCCTTAGGCAAGGAATAATGGCTGCCCCCTTAAGCTTTAGTGTCTGACCTCAATGATGATAAGGTCATTGGGTCACAAGGACTGGACAAGACTTCATACCTGAGGGTGCCAGGAAATGTGTCCAGCCAATGTCCTCAGGCCAGTCTGCACCATTCCCCTACTGGTAACCATAAGCACCCTGGCTAAGGTGAGAGGGTACTTCTTAGGGTTTTGACCTTATCGCCACAGTTTATTGCTGACACATAATGGCCGAGTTGTAACACTGATTTCAGCAGCCCTCTGCCTTCAGCAACAGGAAACAGACCAGAGTCAGCAGGGAAATCAAAGTTTGTTTTTTTTTGCACATTAAAAATTCACCAACCCATGGTACTAGCAAAGCTAGCCTAATGGATTTCATTAATGTTTTAATGATTTTCTACTTGATTTAAGGTATGAAGATCCAAATTACATGATTATCCTTAACACAGAAAACCCCAGGTCGCGAGCATTCTAGATAACAGGTCCCATGCCTGTATTACTGTTGTTGGTTTTGTGCAGAACAGAATAAAAAAACAGAGTTCACCCTTTTGTTTGGCTGCAAATTAGATGAATTTGTTACTTTATATAAATGATCCAGTTTGGTGTAAGTGACATTTCTCCAAAGGGGCAGCTCCTGTTCTAATCCTGATCTGTGGTGTGAAGTGGGCACACTGTCAACCAACACCCCTTGCTGCCTGTAATGACATATAAATCAGCCAGAGGGCATGCTGTTACTGTGTCTGCAGGTACAAACAGGGTGGGGTGTAACAGACCACAAAACTGGAAGGTGAAAATGTAGAGGAAAAATAGAAGAATTTGATTAAAATTGCTGTAGATCATATAGGGCAAAATGTTTAAAAGCCAATTAAGGTGTCTTTTTAACAGACAGACACCCACACTTCCAACCGATTTTTATGCACACTAGTTGACTCTCTAGAAAGCAGTAGCACCTGGACTGTAAGCTTTAGTCTCCCAGGCTCTCAGTCAGTTCATGCCTCATACAGTAGCTGCTTGAGGGAACCCAGGGACAAGCTCAGACAAGTCATCAAGTCTGCATTTTGTAATTCTGTAACCCCCTGTTTTGCTAACTATAAGGCTGGCCTCACTTGCAAATCTAGTGAGGCCTCAGAGGACTCCTACCCCTCCTTATATATATATATATATATATATATATATATATATATATATATATATATATATATATATATATATATATATATATATATATATATAGTTCTAGTATGGTCAGTCCAAAAGATTTGTACTATGCAGTTATGAATGATTGCACATATGTCTGTGTAACCGTAACATTTGCTGACTCCAAATTATGTGTCTTATCCTTCTTATGATGTACTTTCTTTAGCTTTTCTTTGGCAAAACACAAATTTCCCAGACACATTCCTCTTACTTTAATCTACATATGGTTCAAGTCCCCTTTTGAGGTCCTTCTTTTTTCATACCAAGGTTGCAAACGCAAGAAAATGCTCCTGTTTCAGTCATTTTTGCCAATTAGAACAGAACATGTTCACCTCACATTTCACCCTAAATAACCTACAGACTTTCAGGTAGTGTGATGAGTATCTATGCCAAGTGTGACACTGGCCTCAACATAAACACAAGAGTTGGAAAAGGAAACAGAGACACAGACAAAAAGGTACACAACATGCAGACAATAAGATTATACTCAGCACCACCCTCAGGAGTGCCCAGAAGAAAGAATGTATAGTTAATTATAAAAGCATAATTAAACACTGAGAGATCACAACACTATCAGACTGCACCCATGGGTGCGGTTCTCCACAAGGGAATAGTCTTTCTATGCCAAAGAATATTTGGGTACTTGCTGAGACCTACCCATGTCTCAAATTCAGACAAGGTTCTGTGACCTCAGGAAGGTAGGCAAGAGATGGTGCCAGCAGCAGAAAATGTACGATGAATAATTTAAACCTGTAGTGCGCAAACCTTTTTAGTGTGTGTACTAGTCAAGTGTACCCGACTTGAACCCGCACCGCCCAAACTGCGCCCACTTTCCCTCCTCCTTTTATAGCCCTGCCAATTACATCACAAAAGGGGTGCAGTGGGCAAGTGGGAGCCTATAAAACCAGCATTCTAAGGGGACGGGGAGAGCAGACAGAAGAGCTCAACCTAAACCCACAAACAGCGCAGTGAGGTCCCACAAACAGCGCAGGGAGGGCCAGCCCACACATCACTAGTGTGTACTTTTTTTAAAGCCATTTGTAACAATTCTCTGTTTTGCTTGCTTGAATTGTATAATCATATTAGTAACTCACTTAAGGAGTCATTATCAAAGTGCAGGGTGCAAAATGCAATAGTGGTTCACCTTTCAGTAAACTTTTAGGGTGGTGGTGCCTTCCCACTGGCAATGTTAATCACCAATGGGATGGCATAAGCGTTGCTTAGGTTTTCCGAAGCCACCCGACGTTGCCTCACAAGAAAACTTTGTGTCACTTCTGAAGAGACGCATATGTCATCCTGCCGGTGATTCACATTCTTGCCCGTGGGAAGGCATTTTAGAGATATTAGATGCTCGCAGTATCAAAGATTTATCACAGGCGACTAAATCTCTCTGTGTGCCACCACCCTTAAGCTGAAAATGATTTCCAAACTTCCCAAAGAGTAGATAAATAATAAACCATGTATTGCCCGTAACCATAATACTGATGCCACAGTTCTCCACTGTTTCTTATGGTGATCATTTCGGGGGAATGTTCATTAAGGTGGTGGCACATGGAGAGAAACCAGATTGCTGAAATTGCAAATTAGAGAGCTGGTGAATAAAAAGCTAAATAACTACAAAACCACAAATAATAAATAATGAAAACCAATTGTCGCAGAATACCACTCTCTACATCATACTAAAAATTAACTCAATGGTGAACACCCCTTTTAATATATTCAATAAACATTTATTTTCAATCATTTTATTAGAACTGATGTTTTTGTTCTGTTGATACCCAGTAAAAGCCGCATGAAGCACCAGCGCTCCAGAGAAGTCAGAATGGATAGCTTTGATTTCAAATCCGTGCCCTAACACAGGCAGACAGAATACTTGCACTGTTCTAAACATACACACAGAAGTCAAGCCAATTCTGCCTGAGAGTGTTGACAATATGAGGAAATTAGCCATTGCTGGATTCACTCTTACTTTGATGGAATGCTGTGGGCTGAATGATGCCATTTATTGGACCAACATATGGTTGAAATTACAATCTTTCAAATCTCACAGGGTTCTTCCCCTCTTTACCTGAACAGGAACTCTGTGCGGTTCGGGAATGTGTGATTTCAACCACATGTTAGTCCTATAAAAGATATTATTCACCCTAGAGCATTCCATCTCACTACTTGAGCCGCACATTATATCAAGGACTGACACGGCTACAACAAAAAAATTTCATTCATGTAGGCTAGGCCTATGTATACCCTACACAAAGTTAAATCAATATGTCAGTCACAAAACGCATGTAAAAAGCAAAAGTAAACATATATGGTTATAATAAGGGTTCAGCTTCATTTGTAATAGCAACTTTCATACTTTTCTATAAAGACTTTTTATATGTGCATGTAAGTGTCAAGGGTGCTGGCTATGCTGGAAATTTTTAAATGTGCTTGAAAAATATTTTTTCCCTACTGTATTCCAGCTTGGAATACAGCAGAGAAAGCTAATAATAATTTATTGTATAACCTCAATCCATTAATTAAGGGGAAGGCATCTTCAGTTACACAGGAGTAAAAGGGTTAATTTACTTTCCCAAATAGGACGAAACAAAAACAGGTATGGGACTTGTTATCCAAAATGCTCGGGACCTGGGGTTTTCCAGATAATGGATCTTTCCGTAATTTGGATTTTCATATCTTAATTCTACTAGAAAATTATGTAAACATTAAATAAACCCAATAGGCTGGTTTTGCTTCCAATAAGGATCAATTATATCTTAGTTTGGATCAACTACAAGGTACTGTTTTATTAGTACAGAGAAAAAGGAAATCTGTGTTACGAAACATTTAACTTTGATACATCAGTTGAAGATCTTTATCTGATGATGATGCGTATCAGATTTTTAGAAGGTAAGCAAACTAGTTCACAGATCGTATAAAAGAGGGAAACAAACACACCAAACTCGTTTTTAAGATCTACCTTTAAACAAGAAAACTGTAATAACAAGAATTAGTTGTCATTCTTTGCAGTATACTCTTTGAAAGTGATAATTTTTTGTAAAGGTGAATCAGCCAACCATCCGAATTATATATATATACTGAGTGAGGGCTTTTTCCATAGCTATATATATATGCACCAACACTTTGGTGGATATAAATACTTTTGTACAAATGGTTTTAACTGGTTTATAAAAGCACTTCCTGTCACATATTTTTTCCTGCTGCAAACCATACAATTATGCAGTATGGAAGTTGAGCAGTGTAAAATAGCATACTCCAGGGCTCATTTAGGAATGCAGTGCAATGGGCAAAGTGCCATTTTTTCTATGCTCAATGCAGAATAATTGGGGGAATATTCTAAGTTGCTTCCACCTCAACGTGCACATGATGCAGCAATACAATAGCAAATTGTTTCATAGCGATAAGACTATATCATCCACATTAACACCAAAAAATGAAAGTGTTTTAAAGTAATGAAAATATCATGTACTGTTGCATTGCACTGGTAAAACTGATGTGTTTGCTTTAGAAACACTACTATAGTTCATATAAACAAGTTACTGTGTAGCGATGACTGAAATTAAAAAAAGTCTATATGGCACAGGTTAAATAGTGGATAACAGATAACACCATTATGTTCTACAGAGCTTATCTGCTGTGTAACTCGACCCTTTTCTCCTTTGAATGGCTGCCCCCATTGCTACACAGCAGCTTATTTATATAAACAATAGTAGTGTTTCTGAAGCAAACACAGCAGTTTTATCAGTGCAGGGCAACACTGCATTTTGTTTTTATTACTTTAAAACACTTTCATTTTCTGATGTTACTATTCCTTTCAGGAAGCAGAAGGCAGCAGATTGGCTGTCCCCATGCTCGTGTATAACCACCAGTGGAGAAAATTACCCCTCTGCCATTAGCCCTAGAGTGATTTGTAAAGGTAAAGGTAGTTTTTACAGACGGCAGCATCATCTGATCCTTTTTATTCTCTTCTCTTGTTCTAACTCTTAAAGGAGAAGGAAAGGCTAAAATTAAGTAAGCTTTATCAGAAAGGTCTATATAAATACACCAGTAAACCCTCAAAGTAATGCTGCTCTGAGTCCTCTGTCAAAAGAAACACCACATTTCTTTGCTTTTATTGTGTACACATGGGCTTCTGTATCAGACTTCCTGTTTTCAGCTTAAACCTCCAGGGCACGGCCTTGAGCATGCTCAGTTTGCTCCTCTCCCCCTCCCTCCTCCCATCCCTACTGTAATCTGAGCTCAGAGCTGTTAGTAAGCAGGGAGAGACTCAGGCAGGAAGTGATGTCACACCAAGCATATATGGCAGCTTCTATCCTAAACAAACAGAGACAGTGTCTAGAGCTGTTTACTCAGGTATGGTAAGGCATTCTGCAGAATAAATATAGCGTTCTAGCTTGCACTATTGTGGCTATTCTATTGGAAATAAACTGTCTTGGAGCTTTCCTTCTCCTTTAAAATTATATTTTCTTTCTTAAGGAAAAAACTGTTTGGTGCTGCATAACTTGTAATTAGATACAGTACAGTAGATATGGTACAGTTATTATCTGCTCTGTAGCATAAACAGTGTTGATAGATCTTTCGTATGGTAAATATTGGTGAGTGTATGGACACCTTTAGAG
The DNA here is from genome assembly GCA_038501925.1 of Xenopus petersii. Taxonomy (NCBI): domain Eukaryota; kingdom Metazoa; phylum Chordata; class Amphibia; order Anura; family Pipidae; genus Xenopus; species Xenopus petersii. The sequence continues at coordinate 38,459,188 of CM076674.1, forward strand.
AGCCGCGTGGACCAGAGGGGTAGAATGCAAGAAGCTCAATTAATAAAGATTCCACACGGGTATTTAATACATTTGTATGAATAAAGTCTATAGTAATTATATATAAGAGAATGCGTTGTTGTGTCAGTCAAAGGAGCTTTGGCACCCAAGGCAAGAGTGTCATTCTAAGCACACACACCCATGGTACTTCCACATCATTACTCACTGTCTGGTAGTGTTAATGACAGACAAACTTACACATGACGGAAAAGGAGAGACAAGAAGCAGTCACTTGATAGAGCCACACAGATCTAAAGCTGACCCCTGCAGCTAGGACGCCTATAGCATCAAAATTGCAACTGCACCCCATCTATTAATGTTTTATTTTACATGTAAAGGTCACTGTTCTGAGTTTGGCAGTCTTTTCTCATTCCTTATGACAGTTTTTTTGTGGTCTTTGAATTTGGCTGATAAGGTGTAATTTACCTAGCAACCAGTTTGGCCTCACTATGAGCAGTTTTATTAATTTATATTTTGCTTACTCTTCCTGTAAAACCATCAAATGAACATGAGAATTACTAAGGGTATACATACACACTTCAGTTATGATGTTTCCCGTGACCATTGGTTGTATGAAAGATCTTTCGTCCACTCTATTAACATTAAGAGCTGAATCGTCAGTTATGCAGGTAAAACCAAAAATAATTCTTTAGCTCTATCTCATGATTCAGCATTAACACACTTTCTAAGGATGTCCCGATCAAAAATTTCAGTCAAGACGACTGATATCCAAGGTTTTTTACTGATATTGGTCGACTTGTCTCCTACCACAAATGAACAGATTATCATACAAAAGATCTTTCGTATGATAAATATTGGTGAGTGTATGGACACCTTTAGAGAGCCGCTGCAATTGTGTGGACCAGAGGGGTAGAATGCAAGAAGCTCAATTAATGCAGTTGCTGACCACAGTAGAAAAGATTATGTTTTGTCTAAGTGCTATGATTTTAGGCCTGTAGGTAATACTTGAACTCCCATTAAGAGAAAGTGTGGCTATTCATTTGTCACACAAAGTGTCCTCAGACAACAGAACAAAGTGTTGCACAATACATGCGGCTCATTATCTAAGCACAGGTGGTCTTACAAGTTCCCTCATTTAAAGCACTTCAGTTTTTGTTTTCTTTACCTTAACCTTTTAGCCAGAATGAATAGCTATGTACCCAGTGAGTGCAACTTAACAAAACTTGGGGCTATAGGCTATCAAAACCATCCACTTGGTCACGCTGGACATTAAAGGAGTACAAAAGTTCCAATCCAAGGGGGTGCCAAATGCTAGGGTGCCGGTGCTCCTGTTCGCAGAAAACTGCACTGGCCTGGGGCAAGCTTTCCTCTTCCTCCCTTCTTCTTTCTTCATAATCCAGCGGCCGATAACTTTACTGCACATGCACACCCATGTGAAGGAAGAGGATCGCACTTATTTATAACAGCAGCCCTGGTCTGGGGTATCGGGTAAGTCATAACAATACTTGGGGGATGTCCTAAAATTTGACAACCCCCTTGGATTGGAACTTTTATCCTCCTTTAAAATGCATGCTTGTTGCACTAATTTGCTGGCCAACTGCTCCTTTAGTACACACTTTGGTTACAATGGGTTCACCATTTATGAAAAAGAAGCACTGACAAAAAGCAAGGCATGCAATAAAAAAGCTATGCAAAAAACCAAGCAAAGATAAAAAGCATACTCACACAGAGATGCCATCTCCTTGGGCAGGTCAGTGGGGAAGCTTCGGAAGAAGCCGCCATTAGCAAGTACTTCAAATGGTGGAGATCTTCGTATTCCTCCGCTGAAGGCAAAAGGATAGACACTGGGAGGAAATCCATTGGCATGTCCCAGAGGAGCCCCAGCCCCACAGAGGCGCTCCTTGCTGCTATTTGCCATTGCCTTGTTCTCCCTCAGTCTCTTACTTAGTTCTAGCCAGTAGTTTCTTTGAATCTTCCTTGGGTACCAAAGTCTTCCTTAGTTATTCAGCAATAAATCCATGATACACCTTAGGTAGAAGATCAGATGTCACCAGAATAAAAAGTTGTGGTGTTTACATGCCTCCCTGTAGAGTAACACAGACATGAATTAGCGTGGTTACATGTATAGAACCATTGTTTCAAATCCTGGTTATGTGCACCATGTTGTGCTTAAGTTCTTGCTGCATTACCACTTTCAGAACCTATGGCAAAAAAAAACAGTGCTCAAAGCCGTAATTCAGCAAGCTTCTGGAGACCCACAGGTTAGAACCCCCCTGAGCTGAAATAAACAGCTGAAGTAATGGACCATGGGACCATGGGGGGAGACCGAAGTCTGTGTGATTCCATTGTTAAAACTGCATGCTAAGTGGTGCTTTCAAAATAAAAATGCAAATACGTCTTTAGCAAGGCTGCTTTCCTGGATAGAATAGCAGGTCATTGGGGTAATCTTAGTATAATTTGTGCTGCATATCCATTTACACACAGTAACAAATCCTTCATTGGACTGGCAACAGAATGACCGCATTGGTTCGTCTCATAATGTGAATCCAAGTGTTTGATATTAATATACTAATATATTAATACAGGAACTTTCTTATTTTCAGGCTTCATATACAGGCAACCTTGTAAAATGATAAGCTGCTATTGCATACAATAACTAATAGTTACCTGGATATTGTAGCACAACTTGCAGAATATATGCCCTACATTCTATTACAGTATGTACCAGTAGCCACACCTGGGCGGCAAGGCACACTATTCTATTCAACCTCACAGACATTTACACTTACTACAAGACCCATTATGGTTGTTTAAAAGGGGTGGTATACCTTTGCTTTAACTTTTAGTATGATGTAGAGTGCAACTGTGAGACACTTTGTAATTCAATTACATTTTTTTTATCATTTGTAGTTTTTGAGGATTTAGGAATCTGATTGCTACAGTCCAAATTACCCTAGCAACCATGCATTGATTAGGAAGACCAGTATTAAGACCAGTAATAAAAAAAGTAGCAATAACAATACACTGTAGTCTTACAGAGCATTTCTTTTTAGATGTGGTCAGTGACTCCCATTTGAAAGTTGGAAATATTCAGGCAAATAATTAAAAAAAAAACTGTAAAAAATAAATGTTGTGTCATATATATATATATATATATATATATATATATATATATATACTTGTTCCTGGGATCCGCACTCCTAAGGGTGGGTACATGTTCATGCAAGTACCCGGGTGCTGCTCCTGGGAATTTATCCATAGAAACAGATATGGTAGCACACTCCTTTTCTTTAAAAAAACGAATACTTTTATTATTTCGTCACAGCACAGCATCTGTACCATGATGAAAGTATTCGTTTTTTAAAGAAATCCCAGGAGTAAAACAGAAACACAGCATGTCTGGTGCCTGTGTACACAATAGTGAAAATATACCGCACTCAACAGGCTGAGTTCGAGTAACTGATTTTAACAGAATAACTTTCCGGAGTTTCTTTTGATTTTCTATTAAAACCAGTTACTCTAACTGAGCCTGTTGAGTGTTGGCTATTTTATATAGACTTTATAAATGGTAATAACATTTTAAAAATGTTTTGTTCCATAACCATTTCTGGCCCTCAAAGGAACCTACCAAACAAATCACAGTTTCCCCAAGGGATTAAACTGGGCAGCAAACTGGAAAATGAGGTTCAACGTTGATAAATGCAAGGTTATGCACTTTGGCAAAAATAATATAAATGCAAGTTATACACTAAATGGCAGTGTGTTGGGAGTTTCCTTAAATGAAAAGGATCTAGGGGTCTTTGTAGATAACACGCTGTCTAATTCTGGGCAGTGTCATTCTGTGGCTACTAAAGCAAATAAAGTTCTGTCTTGCATAAAAAAGGGCATTAACTCAAGGGATGAAAACATAATTATGCCTCTTTATAGGTCCTTGGTGAGGCCTCATCTGGAGTATGCAGTTCAGTTTTGGACTCCAGTCCTTAAGAGGGATATAAATGAGCTGGAGAGAGTGCAGAGACTAAGTGCAACTAAATTGGTTAGAGGGACGGAAGACTTAAATTATGAGGGTAGACTGTCAAGGTTGGGGTTGTTTTCTCTGGAAAAAAGGCGCTTACGAGGGGACATGATTACACTTTACAAGTACATTAGAGGACATTATAGACAAATGGCAGGGGACCTTTTTACCCATAAAGTGGATCACCGTACCAGAGGCCACCCCTTTAGACTAGAAGAAAAGAACTTTCATTTGAAGCAACGTAGAGGGTTCTTCACAGTCAGGACAGTGAGGTTGTGGAATGCACTGCCGGGTGATGTTGTGATGGCTGATTCAGTTAATGCCTTTAAGAATGGCTTGGATGATTTTTTGGACAGACATAATATCCAAGGCTATTGTGATACTAAACTCTATAGTTAGTATAGGTATGGGTATAAAGAATTTTAATTAAAAGTAGGGAGGGGTGTGTGTATGGATGATGGGTTTTCATTTGGAGGGGTTGAACTTGATGGACTTTGTCTTTTTTCAACCCAATTTAACTATGTAACTATGTAACTATGTAACTATATACCCCAAGTGCAATTATTATCAAAATTGCACTGGGGATGCATGTAAACCCTAAAATGTGCAGTGTTTGTACAGACAGGGCCGGCCTTAGGCCAATTGGACCAATTGGGCCCAATTGGGCCCCGCACCTCTGGGGGCCCCGCACTGCCCCTTTCCTTTCTATTTTGTGCCTGTATGCCCTTATTTTCCTAAATACTTGCTGTGTCAGTAGCCAGCAACACTTTGTCTAGGGGCCCCCGCCAACTGGTCCCAATTGGGCCCCACATTTGATAGGACCAGCCCTGTGTAGGAAGGTTCCCGTAAGATAGAAAAGCTGACTGGATAACGTTTTTTTCGTTAATTGTTCAGAATGTATGAAGCCTCATAAGTGCTTCATTTATTTCTGGCTATTCACTAGTCTTTTCATGGTTGCACCAGGGCCATAGCTAACTGACATGAAGTGCAACATAACTCATGTAGTTTTATGTAATGTACCCCCTGTTGTAAAATATAAGGATATTATATGTCACCGTGGAGATCCATAACCAGATAAAGCTTTTACTCAGGTCATGGAATTCCAAGCTGACTATTGATATGCTACTGTTTTACAAAATGAGGGGCAATATTCTTTATGATACACAACCTTCAGTGAGTTATGTGACAGAAATTGACATTACTAAACACAATAAATAAGAATATAATTTTCAGGATATTCATGGCTCTTGGTCGGGAGGAGTCCTACACCCACAACACCCATATTTAACAACCCATTATTACTCTTCTGAACACTATAAGCAGCAGCAAGCTGTGAGTAAAGCCATAAGCTATTAGCATCCTGCAACCTGGGGCATATGCATCAGGCAGCTAAACTTTTACTGTGCCATAAAACTGACGTATGGAAGCAGCTCATAAAAGATATGACAAGGATCTTTCCATGTTCTCGGCAGAAGCTGCTCATATTGCGGGTAAACAACTGGGCATGACAGTTTCTATGGAATTTTGCTTGTATCCCATGTTGAGTGTGAGCCTCCCTATTCACCTGTCATGCATGCAAAAATTTGGCTAGCTTTCATTCTCTGTACTGATCACCCAACCCCACATTGCCAATGAACCTTACCCTAACCAGTGACCAGGGGAAAGCAAAGTACCGTTAATTATTTCAGTTCTATGCAAACAGTATTAGTTAATTGTTTCCTTGATAGAGAAAACAACAGACCAGGACTGTATAATGTACAATATTATAAGCCATCAATGTGAAACTTGATGTGCAGAACCACCTACAAAAGGACTCAATTATTGCTCTTTCCAAAAGCAATATTAAAATAAGAAGGCTAGTTCTTGCAAGGGTATCCTAGAACCCCCCTAGGGCCCATGACTGTATGAGGGGCACCTTTGGTGGGTGGGTTGCAGGGTGTAATAACATAAGAAGCAGACCCTCAGGTTGCAGGGGTGTAGAATGCCCAGTAGGCCCTAATTAATGAGCAATTTCAATATATATTGGTAGAGTAGGTCCACTTGCCAATATTTTGCGGCCCTAAATTTGCTGTGGGGCTCAGTAACATATAGTAACATTTAGTTATGTCACCGGTGGTTTCTGTATATATACAGTATGTAAGGGATCAGACAAATCCTTCCCCTGTTTTTCTGTCTGTGACATCATCCAGCCCAGTTACAGGCTAGAGAGCCATCTGTTCGGCTGGGCGCCCCAGTGCATCCTTGGGAGAGAGGGTGTGCCTGACTTTGGAGCCAAATGTACAGGGTCTCCAACAGAGCTTATTAGGGGTTTCTTTGCTGCAGCAAACAGAGAAATCCAGATCTGTGGTGTGTGACAGTGCTGCTTAAAAAGAGTTCCAGGAAGAAGTAAAAGAAAAGGCTGTATTTTCCTCTGCTGGATAAAGTGTGTGAGCATCAGGGAGAGCCTGTTTCTATCTCTTGCCTGTGGATACTTTGGCCACTGTGTGTTCCCCAGGGTGAGGACATGTCTTTCTCTTGTACCTGTCACTAGGGAGCAGCTACTTCTTTCAAAGGCAAGAATACCTTTGGGCAGGTAGCGCTACCTGGGGACATAAAAGCTCTTGGGGAAGGGACATTGAACTGACCAGCGTGATTCTGTATTTATCCACCCGGTGTGGGACTGTGGTATTGAGAGACTGTGCCAGGGGTTGATAGTCCATACAGGTTTATCAGAGTAAAAGCTATATTGTGTGATTTGCTTTTACAGTTACAAAATACAGTTTATAAAAAGTTTATATTTGTTTTATTGCAAAATGTGTCTGTTTTATTTTTCCTAGTGGAAATCCCCTGAGGTGTGCTCCTCAGTGTTCCCTAGATGGAGCCACTGCGCTATAAATCCCAGTTCCTAGTACTTTTCATACACAAAAGGGACGCAGGGCCCTGGATTGCCAAGGATTAATTACTATTTAAAGAGACAGTAACCAAATTAGATTTATATATATATATATATATATATATATATATACTACATGCTCTAACATCAGAGGGATGACAAAACTGCAACCATTCAACTGTTGGTAAATCACAAATTCCAGTATCCACCAACAAGAATCGACTGGAGAGAGAAATGAACACCAACCCCCTCCAGATAGGGGCCCCAAATTTCCTACACTGCCAGGCACCCCCTCTTTACACTGGCCCTGAGTTCTTGAGCAAAATTCTCGTGGCACTGACTGCTAGAAGGGTTAAGTCCCGGCAGTGGCGGCAGCTGAATGAGAGCATAGGGTGTGGATCTGCTTTCTGTGTGTGTGTTTTTCTCCCCTCTTTTTTTGAGCCGTGTCCAGACTTGGTGGAAATGTGTGCCGCACGCACCATATGATTTAAATCAGGAGTCTTTTTGGGCTGTGAGATAAATAGCGCTTATGTTCTCCCTGCCAACGCTGGGGCAGGCTTGGCTCCCACAGAGCTGCAGCTTTGGCTGTACCACCCCGAGGGCAGAAACTGAGCTCAAATATTCCACATGGAACTCAAAACCGCACTCCTAACTCACAACAGACTTACTCTGTCCCTGTGCCGTCCTTACGCTCCCACCCCCTACCCTGTCTGTCACCCACACCCCCCACTCCCCCCTTGCAATTTTCCTTCCCTGACTCTTTCTTTTTTCCATAGCCCTCATTTTTCCTTCTCACTTTCAATCTATAGCAAGTTTTAAAGAATAGTTTTACTCTGTGCCATATTCTACTTTGTCTCAGCCTGCAGGGCATTTCTGCTTGTTTGCTCTCCTCTGTATCACCTTTTCTACATTATTATGTGCTACCCTTCTTTGTCCCCCTAGTGGGCCACAACTATGCCAGAAGGGGTCAGAACTCCAAAATAAAATAGAGAAAAGTATGATGACTTGCAAAGCAAGGCTCTCACAATATTGTTCTACTGCCATCTAAATCCACTACCCCCCTAATATCTGGAGTTTCCCCTTTCTAACACAGCAATTTATTCCTATAGCAGTCTGTCATTTGAAGTCTGCGGTTTTGCCTCAGCAAAGATTCATTTGCAAAACACAGTAAAACAAGGCATTTCTGGAATTTGCAGTAAAATACTGTTTGGTGTTGCATGCTGAAGTGACACCAACCCTCAAAAATTCTTTTTCTATTCCATTTCTCTGAATAGTTCCCCCACCTCTACATAATTACCAGCTAGCTTTATTCAGATACTTGCTGCCTGCCACCTTAATAGCATATTATAACCAGGGAGGGACGCAGCACCAACTGCCTAGGGCACCACCAACTGTACCCAGTTTCAGCAAGCGTGTGTAGTACAGCCTACATTGTATAAGAATTGGGAGCCACCCCCTCAGCTCCGCCACCAGATTTACTGCATCTGCAAGTCTGACAGTGTGCTGGGGGATTGTTTTTAAAGCAAGAAATATATATAGCATCTAGGAACCAACCCGTAATGCTGAAGACTTAGGCTTAGGCCCTTGGGTGCCTATATATATAAATTCAGCCCTGGTTATAACCAAAGTCCATCTATTAAGTCTTAAATCTTCCCCAATGTGACTTACAAGTGAGAGATCCCACGGTTTGTATAGATATGGGCTCTATTATCTGGAAACCCATTATCGGAAAAAGCTTCAAAATACAGGAATGCCATTTTTCATAATGTCCTGTTTTAGGAATCAATTCTTACTTTTATTGAATGATTTACTTTTTAATGATAACAGAGCACATAGTATCAAGGGTAACTAAGTTGCATTAGTACATCAAGTTTCAATACAGTTCTTTTGGTTTTGAAAATATATTTTTCTTTTTTCTGGTTATTTTGTAAATGTTTTTAGCAGCCTCAAGGTATGGTGATCCGAATTATGCAAAGACCCTCTATCCACAAATCCCATGTCCCTAGTATTACTACCCCACCTGCATTGGGAACTGCTCTGTGGTAATGCATCCAACTGTGTTGTGACCCAATTTTCCAGATAATAGTGGTAACTACAAGATGCAATAGCCTTGTGTGTCTGTACCATAACAGAACTTCAAAGAAAAGTTGCACCAAAACAAATGCAGTTTCACATGCATGACATTCAAAGACAAGTTGTGGCTAGCACCAGGTCCAGACTGAGAATTAAAATAGGCCTTGGCATTTCAGGTACACAGAGGCCCAAACAGCCCCCCCACCAGCCCAATAAATACTGACTTTCTATGGCCCCTTATAGCAGCTCCTTTGGCATTTGTCAGAACCCACAGATTGCCAGTCCGGGTCTGGCTAGCACATAGGGATTGCATCATATTGCATAAGTGCCATTAAATGGCATTAGCAAGTGATTCTTGGTGCAAGTCTGCTGCACTAACTGATGCAACCCAACATGGGAACATTGCTCCATATTGCCTCATTGAGTCCATTTTTCCTGCAGAAGTGCACTGACTGATGCTGAAGAGCACTAGAGTAATGGTGCTGGTGGTAGCTCCAGAGCTCTTCAGCATCAGTCAATGCAGTACTGCAGGAAAAATGGACGCAATGTGGCAACATAGATAAAAGGAATTGCATCAACATGCTCAACTTGCATGCATTACAGTTCAACTGCACTTGTGGCTGCATTCATACACAACCCTTAACCTGATAAAGCAATTTTTGGAGGGCTGTCCTCTAGCAACAGGTTAACAGGTTGACTCTGTAGTTCCATTCCATTGGTTTGTTAACTATCGAACCAGCAGTGCTGCATTCCTCACACTTTCAAAAATGTTGTGTATTACAGTATGTATAGAGGGTTAAAATCAGCCACCAAGGTCTTCAATGGAAATCTGCAGAAAGCACCACCCTGAGTGCACTTCTCAGTGACATCAATAGGGGGACCACATGGCATCCCAGGCCCATGACTAGCAAAGCCAGCCAGCGCTGATGCCACTGGTACCAGTAGAGGTGTTAATACTGCCTGCTATGACAATCCACTAAAACAGGGCCATCCATCTGGAGACTCAGGGTCTAGCGGCAGTACTGCAAGTAGTTCTTTTCGGGCCCGGGAAATAATCAAAGATTTCACTTGACAACTTTGTATGACATAATTTTTAATATAATCCAGGCCTTAAGCATTTTGTATATCAGAAATACTGTAAAGTATATAAACATCGTTCCCCCGGAAATACAATGAAATTGCACACACATGAAATCTACTGGAATCATCAATGATCTATGGGGTGGGAAAGATGGGGTGTTGAAATATGAGGCATCAAATTGCCTGCCATTGACTTCATATGTTTTTACCTTATCTGCCCTCCCATGATTGTGGTGATGTCATCATGCCAACAGAGTTGTGCAGAAATCATACTTCATAGCAAAGAGTATACAGTATACAGTGTGGCCAATGTACAGGAACTGCAACTGCCTCACAGGGGCACTAACCCTTCCATTACTGCTGTGCTGATAAAGGTATGGGATCAGTTATCCAGAATTGAAATGGTTACACCGCACACCTGGAATTTTACTCACTTTTTCTGCTTTAGTGGTGCTGGTTATCCTTCGGCCTGACGAGGCCTTCCAATAGCAGCAATTTCAATTATGGATCCGCACACACCAATTTTCTGCAGTTTTCTTTTATTTGTATTCACCACCAGTATCAACGTTTCGGGGGGTACAACCTCCCTTCGTCAGGATATCAAATAAAAGAAAACTGCAGAAAATTGGTGTGTGCGGATCCATAATTGAAATTGCTGCTATCAGTTATCCAGAAACCCGTTATCCAGAAAGTTCTGAAGTATGAAAAGCCCATCTCTCTTAATTTCCTACAACTGAATATTGCTTCACTAAAAACCTTTGTTCAGAAAACACCCCAGTACTCAAATGTTCCTGGGAAATAAAAGACATACCACTGTTATCTTTTCTGTTGAAAGTGGAGTAAATTATTATGCAAATTTCAAGAAAAGTTAGAAGGCGCACACCCAAAACATCAATGTGAGGTGCAATACTTACGGGAGAGTCCCCAGGAGAGTCACCAAGATATCAGGAATATTACAAAAAAAGCAAAGATTGCACACTCCAAAATAATAAAAAATCCATTTAAATCCATCTAAAGAACATAGTTACAAAAATGGCCCCAAAGCATAGATAGGCCCTATGCCTGGGCCTATGCTTTGGGGCCATTTTTGTAATTATGTGCAATCTTCGCTTTTCTTGTAATAAATTATTATGCAGGCTGAGAGCGGTTCCCAAACTTTCCATATGACTGTAATTACAGCCATCTCGCAACACAGTTACCACACTAATATACAGCTGAAACTTTTTAATTTCTATAAAATTAATCAATTCTGAATTAGTCCTCATATAACCCTAGATTCCTTACTGAAGGAACAAATGAGCCAATTAGAGGGAGGTCTGCAACATAATTACAGCAATTGACTCACCTGTTCTCAAGCCAGAATGTTCTGGAAAGGACAGTGACTCTTAAAATGAAAGAAAGTATTTTGTAGGGGGGGGGGGAAATGTATACCTTTTAGTAAAATATGCTGGATTCAGATGTTACAGAATTTATATTTTGCCAAACTATGTGAAATATCTTCGCTTTTAGACTGGGTTATTGCTAGCCTTGGCTTGGACCAGCCACTCTTAGTCTTTGGGGCTTATGTTCTTCCAAAGAATCCAAAACACTAGCTCATTTTATTTTACACACTGTTTCAATAAAGTGTGAATGTTAAAAAAAGAGTATTGTACATTGCTTATCTTCCATGATGTACTCCCTCTTTTTACTGTGTGGTGGCATGTCCCACTTTAGCTAGTGGTACTTTGAGCTACTGGTACCTAGACACAATTTGGAACTGAGGCATTAAGGCAGGGCTTTCCAATTTATTCCAAATATGATTATATGGCCCCAGACTGCAGGAACATTCCAACGATCTCTTTGGATTGCATCATTATTTTAATATAAAGTGGCCCCAAACATGTTCCATATAGTTGGCCTGTTATTTTGTAAGAACTGGCCAGCTATATAGAACAGTTGCATAGCACTGACTTAATGCCACCACTTAAATAATTTCAATCATACTGGCCTGATATTTGCCAGGGTATAGGTCAAAACCAGACGATTTTCCCTATGGAATCCAGTTGGGCATTTTCATTCATTCATCTATTCAGCTAATGGAAAAAAAGATTGTGGCAGAGCAATGATCTCTATGATCAGGTCAGCCAAATAATTTAAAGTTCAGCCCTTATACGGCCAATTTGACACTTCACTTGTTGACAGTCTGGCCAATGATACACTAGTTTACCTGATAGGCCGAACAGTTGTCACTTCCTGTTTGGGGCACCTATTTTCATGATTCGCATCTTTGCATCAGAAGAACAAGTAATATGCCTTAGCTAATGGTAACAGTTACTTGAGTACCCTAGAGTTGGTACGTCAACTAACCAGTTCTTAAATTTGTGAGTGACTTATTTCAATTATTTCATTGAATTTAAATACTATACAGTAACTGGATATTACACTTTATCAAATCGGCATTACAACTTTTATGGAAAAGCCTTGTTCATTTCTAGGCAATTCAATCTACAGCCATATTTTTACAGCCCACATCACTGTTTCCTAGTGGAAAACTTCTTAAAGATGTCACATTTTAATAACAGATAATAGAGTTTAACCAACTTTCTCATTCTATAATTAACACATTAAAATACATCCTATTAGTCATAAAATAGACAAATTCCTAAAGATTATATAAAAAGGTATTGTATTCCTTTATTCACAATGTGCTCTCCAATACATGATGATTGCTAAGATGATCCTGGAAATTTGATTCCCTAATGTAAACTGATTCAGATTCAGATTTGGCTTGATTCAGAGAATAGTAATGCATGGCAATAGGTGACTAGTTGAGGGGTACTGCATGCCATGCAATATGATTGGCGTTAACCATGGTGAAACAGTTCCCATTGGTGCTTTCTATTTAAGGACATAGTATGCCACTGCCCTATGGGCATAAACAGCTTCATTTTGAGGTACAGTTGAGATGAAGTATAGGCCATGGTGCAATTGGATTGACTCACAAAAAGTATTGATGTCATAGCACCTGTGTTGTGATGTCACTGCTGCTTGCATTTTGGTGTCAAATTCAATAAAGGCTAGCCAGACCTGGGTCAAATGCCCAAATGTAAGTTCTTGTTTTGGTTACTGACTCCTTGGCTGTTCCTGAATAACCCAATTGCTGCCTACCCTGTGCCTGAACTTCAGACTGTGATTCTATTTTTTTCCCTTATGATACCACATTGGTGGACTTTTACCTGTTTTATCTGTTCCCTGGTGTCAAATTCCTCCTGAACCACTGCCTTCTAGTCCAGACATCCTTGTAACCCTGACACTATGGAGCCCCTCGATTTTTGTACATCGAAGTTAAACCCTTCGGCTTCGAATATCAAATACTTCGAGCGAACGATCGAAGGAAAAATCATTTGATCGAACGATTAAATCCTTCGAATCGAACGATTTTCCTTCGATCAAAAAAAGGTTAGAAAGCTTATGGGGAAGGTCCCCATAGGCTAACATTGGTGCTCGGTAAGTTTAAAGTGCCGAAGTAGGTAGTCAAAGTTTTTTTTAAAGAGACAGTACTTCGAATATCGAATGGTTGAATAGTCTAATGATTTTTAGTTCGAATCGAAGTCGAAGGTCGAAGTAGCCTATTCGATGGTCGAAGTACCCAAAAAAAAACTTTGAAATTCTAAGTTTTTTTACTTCGAATCCTTCACTCGAGCTTAGTAAATGTGCCCCTATAAATAGGTAAGAATACCCTCAATGTGGCCAAATTTGTTACTAATGACTTATGATGAAAGTTAGAAACGCTACCCATGGGATGTAGCTGTTCTTAACTGACCCACAGAGCATCAGGCTGAGCCACCTCGGCAGTCTGCTGTCAAATAAATTTACAGGGCTTTTACATTTGCTGCTTATTTTAAAATTAGCCCCAACATCTTTTCTTGGACTTCCAAATACAGAAGAGTAATGAAAATAGACTTAGAAAATGATATATCTTGATGTAACATGTGTGTTGAATAACTCCAGCTATCTCTCTGTGCAACGGTTGCCCAGACTTCAGCCATGCCAAGTCAAAATAAATTATATTTTAGGTTAACACATACTGTATGCAGGGTGCTGAGCTCATAATGATCATTAAATGACCACAATTGTATGGAAAGCATATACAGTTTGATGTACCATATAGATAGACCCCTGTGTTATACGATATTTACAGATAAAAAAGTAGAAAGGTGAAATTGGATATTAAATGATATATTAGTCTGGACTGGTTCTTCTCTTGTGCTAATGACTAAGCCTTACACATCGGTTGTTTTACTTCAATTTAGGTCCAAATGAACCTAAGAGTCAAAACAGTTCTGTTTATTTGTACTGGGGAAATGCAGAGGCAGCTTAGTGAATATATAAATATATATGGGAACTTATATCTGTCAATATGCACACTATCCATCCATTAAGCAATTATAAGGCCAGTTTTTCTTATGTTTCAGCCCTGTGAAAGATGGAGTTGCCATGGAGTCTGGTCATTTCTTAAGCTATGGTCACACATAGTTGTTTCTCTACCTGTGTATAACAGCTGCGTGTGACCATGCTTTTAAAGACACTATAGGGCTATTGGTGCCAGTGTTCCATCATCAGCTGATTTTCAATCACACATCAGTGGCCAGGTTAATCAAATTGTGTCACAAAAATATATATCAATTATTAACAAATTCATTATTAAAGATAAAAATGATGTTTCCAATAATATATTGCCTTAAAAGGAAACAATTTTATTACTGTTAACCTCTGTTTAGGGAGATTTAATACAGTTATATTTCCAATGGTTTAAATAATTATATTTGTTATATTTTGGGCTTAACTTTCCCTAAAAAGCTAATATCTAGTCTGTTTATGTTAGTCAACAAATGAGATATAAATGTGATATATAGCAGGGTTGGAACTAGGGGTAGGTAGAAGAGGCACATGTCGCAAGGGGTGCAGCTGTGGGGTGCTAAGCATGTACCTCTTCTGTTGCCTACCAATAGTCTGGGCCCTTGTTCCCCTCGTAGTTTACCTCTTCCTCTCCCACCACAAATATTTGCTTGTCCGACACACAGACAAATGTTAGATAGATAGATGATAGAAAGATAGATAAATGGATAGATCGGCAGATAGATAGATAGATAGATAGATAGATAGATAGATAGATAGATAGATAGATAGATAGATAGATAGATAGATAGGTAGATAGATAGATAGACAGATGATAGAAAGACAGATAGGATAGATAGATAGATCGATAGATAGATAGATAGATAATTGATAGATAGATAGATAGATAGATAGATAGATAGATGATAGATAGGAAATAAAAAATACTTAAAAGTGTTTTTTTAACAAATATTTAACATCACATTAAATTCCACTTCAACCCTTTTCATTCTAGAACCTACACACATAGAATCTAAGACGACAGCATAACACTATCATTGTGCTGACACCATTGGTCCTGTATTTCCAGATTCCCTCTTGATTTATGTTGTGACCGGTGTTTACTGACTAAAAGGGTTAAAGGAGCTGCCATTGTCACTAATACAATAGTGTTTAACAGGAAGATGAACCTCGCCATATGGAGAGTAGTTTGCCGTTTCCTGTGGGTGTCATGCTACATGAAATTTTATTTTGTTCTGTCGGTATTCTGAGAATCCAGATTTCTAAAATTCCCTCGGGTGGCACAAGACGCTCACATAAACTAAATGTAATAATGTTGCCTTCATATGACCAGTAAGACTGAACTGCAATTAAAATAAAGTACAAAATGTAGACTATAAAATCTCTGACTCCTTGACCCTGGACACAAGTCAGCGAGCCGATATTTAGCCTCAGACTGAGGAAGGTACTCACTGAGTGTTCTCTCACAAAGCAGCTGACTCTCCACTCATCCCTGATGCCCACAGTTTCCATTTACATCTGAGATTCTGACTCAATAGCTTTTGCTGCATGTGGAAACCCAACAGAGCTACAGATTCACTACCAAAATTTCAGACTACTGTTTATTCATAAGTAGGGTTGCCACCTGTCCGGTTTTGAGCCGGACAGCCCGGTTTTTTGAAGGGCTGCCCGGGTCAAAACTGCCTGCATGGTTTTCCAAATTAACAAAAACAGGCCAGATTCACTATGATTGATTGGTGATCAAACAGTCGCTGATTGCCACATCACAGCACTGCCCCTGATGTCACGACCCTCCCCAGCAGCATCACAACCCTGCCCCTATTGTGCCTCGGCCCTGCCCGAATTCAACCAGGCCAAAAGGCAACCCTAAACATAAGTCTACCAAGGTAAAGTATGACTGCAAAAGGTATAAAAGACGGCAATGCTACTTTTTCCCCGGTCCTATGCATTTTTTCCTTAAAGGAACAGTAAAACCAAAAATTAAATGTGTTTTAAAGATATGACAAGACAATGTACTGTTACCCTGCAATAGGATGACTGGTGTGTTTGCTTCACAAACACAATTACAGTTTATATAAACAAGCTGCTGCGCAGCCATTCAAGAACAGAATACACAGAAGATAACAGATACGTGCAGAAGAATCTCATTGTATACTACAGAGCTTATCTGTTAACTCCTGTGTATCCTGTGCCTTTTCTCGCTTTTCAGCTTTGAATGGCTTCCCCCATGGCTACACAGCAGCTTGTTTATATAAACTATAATAATGTTTCTGAAGCAAACACCAGTGCAGCGCAACAGTACGTTACATGTCCATTACTTTAAAACACTTTCATTTTTTTTTTGGTGTTACTGTTCCTTTAAACTAGCGCCCAGAAAAAGCAATACTGGACAGATTTATTCAATACAAGGTCTTCCACCAGCTTTACATTACCCCCCAAAATTTAAAGAAGATGGGTAAGAGATAGACAAAGCCCGCCCCAAGTGTAGGACTCATACAGCCTATTTACATAGTAACATAGTAACATAGTAAGTAAGGTTGAAAAAAAGACACATGTCCATCGAGTTCAACCTTTTTTTTTTTATTAACTACCTATCTGCCAGTTGATCCAGAGGAAGGCAAAAAAACCCATCTGAAGTCTCTCCAATTTGCCTTAGAGGGGGAAAAATTCCTTCCTGACTCCAAAATGGCAATCGGACTAGTCCCTGGATCAACTTGGACTATGAGTTATTTCCCATAACCCTGTATTCCCTTACTTGCTAAAAAGCCATCCAACCCTTTCTTAAAGCTATCTAATGTATCAGCCTGTACAATTGATTCAGGGAGAGAATTCCACATCTTCACAGCTCTCACTGTAAAAAACCCCTTCCGAATATTTAGGCGGAACCTCTTTTCTTCTAATCGGAATGGGTGACCTCGTGTCAGCTGGAAAGACCTACTGGTAAATAAAGCATTAGAGAGATTATTATATGATCCCCTTATATATTTATACATAGTCATCATATCACCCCTTAAGCGCCTCTTCTCCAGCGTGAACATCCCCAATTTGGCCAGTCTTTCCTCATAGCTAAGATTTTCAATACCTTTTACCAGCTTAGTTGCCCTTCTCTGTACCCTCTCTAATACAATAATGTCCTGTTTGAGTGATGGAGACCAAACCTGTACGGCATATTCTAGATGGGGCCTTACAAGTGCTCTATACAGTGGAAGAATGACCCCCTCCTCTCTTGACTCTATGCCCCTTTTAATACAGCTCAAGACCTTATTTGCTCTTGATGCTGCTGACTGGCATTGCTTGCCACAGCCAAGTTTATCATCTACAAGGACTCCAAGGTCCTTTTCCATAATGGACTTGCCTAGTGCAGTCTCATTAAGGGTATAAGTGGCTTGGATATTTTTACATCCCAGGTACATGACTTTACATTTATCAACATTGAATCTCATTTGCCACTTAGCTGCCCAGATTGCCAGTTTGTCAAGATCATGTTGCAAGGATGCCACATCCTGGATGGAATTAATTGGGCTGGATAATTTTGTGTCATCTGCAAACACTGATACATTACTTACAAACCCTCCTCTAAGTCATTAATGAACAAGTTAAATAAAAGTGGACCCAATACTGAGCCCTGGGGGACCCCACTAAGAACCTTACTCCAAGTAGAGAATGTCCCATTAACAACTACCCTCTGTACCCGATCCTGTAGCCAGTTTCCTATCCATGTGCAAACGACTTCATTAAGCCCAACAGACCTTAGTTTAGAAAGCAGTCGTTTGTGGGGCACAGTATTGCTTTGGCAAAATCCAAATAGATCACATCTACTGCCCCCCCACTATCCAGAATCTTACTTACCACATCATAAAATGCAATCAAATTCGTCTGACATGACCTATCCTTCATAAAGCCATGCTGATTGTTGCTCATAATGCCATTCATTAGGACAAAATTTTGAATGTGATCCCTTAACAAGCCTTCAAATAATTTGCCCACCACAGATGTCAAGCTTACTGGCCTATAATTGCCAGGCTGAGATCGTAATCCCTTTTTAAATATTGGAATAACATCAGCTTTTCTCCAATCCATAGGCACCATACCAGATGACAGTGAATCTGAGAAAATCAGAAATAAGGGCTGGTCTAAAACTGAACTAAGCTCTCTTAGAACCCGGGGGTGTATGCCATCAGGCCCTGGAGCCTTGTTTACATTAATTTGTATTAAAGCTTTTTGAATCATATCCTGAGTCAGCCACTGACTAGATTGAGCTGAACCATACGTGCAGTTATTAAGTGAGCCTGTGAACCCAGACTCCTCTATTGTATACACTGAAGAAAAGAACTGATTTAACACATTTGCCTTATCTGTATCTGTTACAACCATACTGGTACCATTATTTAATTGAGCAACACTCTCAACCTGCATCTTTTTACTATTAATATATTTAAAAAACTTTTTAGGGTTAGTTTTCACCTCTACCGCAATTAACTCTTCATTTCTTTTCTTAGCCTTCCGGATTGCTGATTTACAACATTTATTACAGTGTTTATATTCATTAAATGCAGCTTCTGTCCCTACAGATTTGTAGTTTTTAAATGCCTTTCTCTTCTTTCCCATTAACTTCTTTACTTCTGTATTAAGCCACACAGGATGATTCTTAGAGCTTCTACGTTTAGTCCTTAAGGGAATAAATTGAGAACAGTAATGATTTAATATCATTTTAAAGGACAACCATTTCTGTTCTGTGTTTTTAGCTGAAAACCTAATGCCCCAATCAATGCTCTGTAGGGCAGCCCTCAAGGCACTAAAATTAGCTTTTGCAAAATTCATGGTTTTTGTTTTGTTGTCCCAGTATATTTTTGTTTTTTGCACCAGACATTAAAAGATATAACATTATGGTCACTATTACCCAGGGGTTCAATGACTTGCACATTTGCTATAAGTTCTGGGTCATTTGAGATCACTAAATCAAGAATAGCATTTTTTCTGGTAGGCTCCTCTACAACCTGTGCTAAAAAATTGTCGTGCAATAAGTTTATAAACTTGTTCCCATTAGCTGATCTAGCAGTACCGTTGCTCCAGTCAATATCTGGGTAATTAAAATCCCCCATTATCATTACTTTACCTAAACTAGTAGCCTTTTCTATTTGCATTAGGAGCTTTGTCTCTTCCTCCTCACTTACATTAGGGGGTCTATAACATACGCCTACAATTAATTTGCTGGATTCTTTACAATTGGTGAAGAACTTCACCCATACGACTTCTGCCCCCTCATTTTCTAACATAACCTCCTCCTTTATGTAACACCTATTTGGGCCACATAGCACACAAATAGTTAAACTGTCCAGCTAGCAGTAGAAGCATGGGTTACATGCGACTTCACACAACCGGGTCAGGGCCTTCGCCAAGTGGAAGTGTTCCCTCTATGGTGTAGTGCAACTACATCCCCCAGGCTACTGTGCATACAACAAACAAATTGGGCGCCAGGAGGTTCTTGCAGTAAAACAGAAACGGTTTATTGAACTATGCACGAGGCAAGTGACCACAGGTTTAGTACTCACGCAGGAGCTGAGGCAATAGCACATTTCTCACACAGAGCTGCAGGCATTAGGCATTAGGCATTTCTCACAGAGGAAAGATCTCCATTAGGCATTTGCAGTATTACACACATTCCCTCCTGGAAGTTGTCAGGAAGCAGCTTCTACCCTACAGTCCCTCCTCACTGAGGTCCCTGACTGGAGGCAACACATAAAGCCTCTGGGAAGCTACTCCCTTACTGCAAATCCTCGTTGGAGCTTCAGCTGCTCTTTCTCTCTCACCTCTCTGCCTTTCTCTCCTAGAGAGACTATGACAAGTCTGCCCTAGTGTAACTATTCCTCATTCACGGGGTTACCTGGTCCCCGACTTCTTCTTCCAAAGCACATGGGCCTTTCTGGGCCTAGCTGTGCTCAGGCTCCCCTGAGCACACCCAGCTGGATCACCATCCACAGGCCAAAGAGGAAGTGGCCACTCCCTACACACACTATATAGCAGTGTAGCAGGGGAGTGTCATTCTCTCCTGGCAGATCACTCCAAAAAAAAGGTGGGGGCCTTAAAGCTGCAGGGCAGATTAACCAATACCCATAGGGGCCCCTACATTTATATGAGCTTTTAAATCCTGCCTAACATACAGACATACCCCTCCTCCTTTTCTATTGCCTCTGTCCCTCTGAAATAAAGTATAGCCACTGATATTTACTGCCCAGTCATGCGACTCATTCAGCCATGATTTGGGAATGCCCAGCAATAGCAGACTTTTGGTTGCAAATAATGGCCAAACAAACACACTCAAACACACTAGACTACCCACAAGTGCTTTCCCCCATGGTGTGTATATTGGGTGTAGTCGATCACCTGGTACCTATCACCCATGCAAGATTGCGGTTCAGGGCCTTGTTCTTTTATGCTAAAAAATGTGTAGTAATGCATTGGCTGAAACTCCTGACTCCTGAACAAAGTGTATAAAGCTGTTTACCCAAGTGTTTTTACTGTATAAGTAAAAAAACAAAAAGTCAACAAAAAGTAATGAGACAAAAGTAATGTAATCTTGAATACAATTGTTTATTGCTTGTATTGTTACGAAAAAATTAAAACAAATAAAGTTTACTTTTAAAAAAAATGTAATACCAACTGTAAAGCTTGGGAAAGAAAAAATAATGTTCTGGGGCTTGATTTCATGGTTTGGGTTAGAAGCCCTGCTTTCAGTGAAAGCACATTAAAGGGATTGTTCACCTTTAAATTAACTTTTAGAATGATGCAAAAAGTATATTCTGAGATAATTTGCAATTGTTTTTCATTTTTTATGATTTGTGAGGAGTTTTATAATTCAGCTTTTTATTCAGCGGCTCTCCAATTTGCTATTTCAGCAATCTGGTTGCTGGGGTCCAAATTACCCTATCAACTATTCATTGATTTGAATAAGAGACTGGAATATGAATAGGGGAGGGTCTCAATTGAAAGACGAGTAATAAAAAGTATCAATAAAAATAAATGTATAGCTTTATAGAGCATTTGTTATTTAAAGGGGGTCAGTGACTCCCATTTGAAAGATGGAAAGAGTCAGAAGAAGGCAGATTATTCATAAACTATAGAAAATGAAAAATGAAAAATTAAGGCTAACTGAAAAGTTGCTTAGAATTGGCCATTCTACAACATACTAAATGTTAACTACCCCTTTAAGAGTCAGAGTTCCCTACTTTGTGGTAGCAATTTGGGGAAGTTCATCTCCTGTTTCAGCATGATAATGCCTCCAAGGCAAGGTCTGGGTTTGTTGACATTAAAATGGAAGAACATGAATTGCCTGCACAAAACTTTTACCTCAACCAAATGTAACTGTGAGCTACATTGAAACCCCAAATGTGAGAGTAGCCTGATCACCCAACATCAATGCCCAACCTCACTGATGATTTTGTGGCTGAATGGAAGACTATACCAGCAACAATATTCCAAAATTGAATGGAAAGTTTTCCCAGAAGAGTAGAGGTAATAGAAGCAAACGGAGAACCAATGTCAAATTACTATTCTTGGTTTTGAGATTTTTGGACAGCAAGGGGTCCAGGCTGTTTTAAATACCATAGAGCTAATTTATTTTGTCAAATGCAGCAACTGTTGCAATTCACTGTTCCTTAAAACTCACACTGTTCTTTTCAGCTCTCAACATTTTTACATATTTTTGTTTTGCACCAGCCTCACGGAATGAATTCCTCTAACTTTTCATGTTCATCATGTTTCTGTTGCCTTGGAATCTGGATTTCTGTCATTCTTTCAGATACATATGCAAGTGTTTGCAATGTACATTGGACATTACAAGACATTTACAGGTACAAAAATGCAACATGTTACAAATGATGACTTGCCTGTGAATGAATCTTAATGTAGAGGGTTAAACTATACACAAAGGGTGGCAGTACCTGAGATTTGGGTACTGAGGGACACATAACAGGAAAGGCTTAACAAAAATCAAACCTGCTAATAAACATTATTTCTTTTGAAAAAAATCAATCCATTTGTCAGCCACAAACAGAGGTTAATAACTTTTTAAAGGGCCTCAGTTTCCTCACCATATTTGGAAAGATCAACCTGATGTTTTCTTACTAAGTAAATGACTGACAGGAGGAGTAGATAAGAAATCTGACAGTAAAAAGGAAGAATTATGGCACTGGAACAATTCTAAAATAAGAAAATCCCTTCTACTTGACTATTTTAACAACATACTAATAGAAAGGGGATAATTATCCTGCCACAAATGCAAACTCGCAGGATCTTGTGTGCTGTTAGAAATATCCAGATTCTGTGCTTGGGCTTGGAGACTGTAAATGTTTACAATACTTACTAGGAAGACCATTGAGACATCTACTGAGTCTGACTAGCCCTGTCTGCTTTCGGAGAAACATGGGTACAGCCACAACACTCACTCATTTACGCCAGCCTTCAAAAAGGTATCTAAATGGTTCTTCTGTTAATCCTGATAATTATTCTTTTTGCAATTGCTCCCTTTCTATAATTACAAATCTGTCTATGACAAGTCACCCTGTAAAAGAGTAACAAATTGTCCATTTCTGAATCTCATATTGATTTTCACAATAAAATGATGAGACTAAAGGCGGCCATACACAGGCCGATAAAAGCTGCCAGTGTATGGGGGCACTCCGATGGGTGTCCCTGACTATCTGGTGAAAAGTGTCCAGATGTTAATTGGGTAGGTTAAATAATCCCATTGGATTGAGGAGCACATCAATTAACCGATGCAGCCTCCTGCATTCCCCTCATTCTGATTCGATCAATGGGCCCAGATATCGCCCACTCAAGGTGGCATACCAAGGGAAGATCTGCTTGTTTGGCGGCCTCTCCAAACGAGCAGATCTGCACATGTGTGGCCACTTTTAAAGTAATATCAGAGATGCTATCTATGTGATGATAACACAAACAATAGCTTTCAAACAGATCTGTGCAAAATGAACATGAAAGAACATGTTTGCGAATATTCTCATTCATCCAGCTCATGGTATATCTATAGAAATAAGTCAAATCAACTGGACTTGCTGTGTTTTTTCCTTGAAGACGTTTCACCAGTCATCCAATTGGCTTTACAAATTGCTCTCCCGGTCTAGAATCTGGACTTGGCAGTCTTCAAACGTGTGTGCTTTTTCTTTTAGATGTAGGTACACGGCTGAGTTCTGACAGAGGAGCTGGCTCTTCTGTGCTGCGCCATACGCTGGTGTAACTGTTGTTTGGTTTCCCCCGCATACAAATCAGAGCACTCCTTACTGTACTGCACTGCACACACAATGTTACTCTTCTTGTGCTTTGGGATGGGGTCTTTTGGATGAACTAGTTGCTGCCTCAGTGTGTTGCTGGGTTTAAAGCAGATAGGAATGTGGTCCCGCAAGTCCAGTTGATTTGACTTATTTCTGTAGATATAACATGAAAGGACATACACCTCTTCCTAACTGCCGACTCCTAGTAGCCACATATTACCTGCATGTAAATCACCAGAGCATTCAATTATACTGTCATAGATAGGTGGCTGTAAATATAGGAAATGTATGCAAATACTAGTCAATCAGACAACAGATAATGACTATAGAAGTGCAGGTCAGGAAAAACTCAACTCATACCCAACTCTAACCCAAAAACCTTAACCCGCACCCGTGTTGCCCTAAAAAAATTGTGCGGACAGCTTAGAAGGAACCTTGTACACACCCAACCTGTACACGTGTCTTCACACTCTGTGCACTACTTTTGCACGCACCTCTGGTTTCAAGGCTGGGAACCTACTTCCCCAGTCTGCCATCACCCAACTTGAACTCACATTGGTCGACAAAATTTCAACACCAGTCCCGTGGGTTTCAGTCAACCATACCTACCAATACCTAACATTTTTCAGCCAGCAGAAAAATGCTTGATGAGAGCTTTTCTGGGCACAGATATTCTGGTGAGCATTTTCGGCAGCAAAAACACTCATACCTGCCCTTCCCTATGTTTTCTTTTGAAGTCAACACGAGCCATTGAAGGCAGCCACAGGCGTTTCTCCTCTTAATAGAGTCCTTACTTACAATTTTCTGTAACCTTGCATGGAGCTAAAATGGAAAAATATACACCATTTACAAAAACAGAATAGTTTTAAATAAGGTCCGTGTGATAAAAGTGTCTGGTATGTCAATCACAAAAATAGTTGTAATATTTTCCATAAATTAGAACAAAATATATGATAACACCAACACTATTTTCAGCTGACTGAGGGAACCTTTGAAACAAGTTCTGCAATTAAAGCAGCATTTCTACTTTTTATTTTTATTGGTTTTTTTTTTGTTTTTTTTATATCCGCACTCCAATCAAGCAATCTCAGGGGTGCACGGGCAATTCTCAATCACATAATCAAAGTTTGGAATAAAGCATTCCTGCTTTATTCCAAACTTTGATTGTATATATATATATATACACAGTATATATATATATATATATATATATACACACACACACACACACACACACACACACACACAGTAATACCGGCACTCTCATTACAAGAAAGGCCTTGGATGGGGCCGAAACGTCAGCTTGTAGTTTTGTAATAAATTTGTTTTTTAAGTCCTGTGACTTAATATATATATATATATATATATATATATATATATATATATATATATATATATATATATATATATATATATATATATATATATATATATATCTGTTTTCATATAAATCTGTGAATTCCATTATATGCCCTTCCTTACACAGGGCTCAGCAGTTTCCAGGAGCAAAGTCACCACAGCTCCTTAACTTTTCTCTTGGCTCGTAACATTTAAGGATATTTTATATATATTTGGCTGGCTTCCCGGTTACCTTATTAAAAAAAACTTCTTTTACTCTTTATTGTTCTTTTAAGTCTGTGTGCAAAGCTAACTAAGCTTATAAAAAATGAAAAATGTAGTGTGGATTAAGCATTTTAAAATAATTTCTAAATGTAAATCTTACAAATGGATGAATATATGGGATATAAAAGTGCACTGGAATCCTAATAATGACAAGTCTCTAGTTTCTTCTTGAAGGGATTCTGACGTATATCTGTAGTAATAACAGTATTTCTGGCAATTACTGTATGTCTAGGTTTGGTACATTTTATTTTAATCTGCAGGAGTAGTGATAAAAAGACCTTGGTGCCAAATCTCTTACTTGAGGTTTGCCTGTTACTGCTCCCTGTCATAATACAAGGCTCTTGTCATTGTAAAACACTTTTCATTTTCAATCAATAACCCCCTGCACAGGGACCACTGTCACCTCTGCAACTGGCAGTTTCTGATCTGATTAGTATGTACACTGGAAGCTGATCTGGTCCTGGTGTCCAGCTGTGCCAATACCACTGCACAACTGCAATTAGATAGTAGGTACATGGACCACTGTCACCTCTGCAACTGGCAGTTTCTGATCTGATTAGTATGTACACTGGAAGCTGATCTGGTCCTGGTGTCCAGCTGTGCCAATACCACTGCACAACTGCAATTAGATAGTAGGTACATGGACCACTGTCACCTCTGCAACTGGCAGTTTCTGATCTGATTAGTATGTACACTGGAAGCTGATCTGGTCCTGGTGTCCAGCTGTGCAAATACCACTGCACAACTGCAATTAGATAGTAGGTACATGGACCACTGTCACCTCTGCAACTGGCAGTTTCTGATCTGATTAGTATGTATACTGGAAGCTGATCTGGTCCTGGTCTGCCAGCTGTACCAATGCCTCTGCACAACTGCAATTAGATTACAGGTACAGGGACCAATGGTGTAATTACAATTGACAGTCCTGTGTGGATTATCACCGTGGAGACATGGAACCCCTAAACCCAAACACACCCCCTCTCCCTGTCCAATTCTCGTCTGCCCGCCATTTTAGGCGGGAGGCGAATTTAACTTCTTTTTGAAGGGGACTACCATACAGCAGACCCCCCCGGCCCCTTTGTGGTTGTTGGTTCTGTTCTATTGTAGTTACACCACTGACAGGGACTATTGAACTTCTATCAACTGCATTGTGACTGGGAAGGGGACAAGGTGCTCTGTGCAAGGGTGTTATTGATTAGAAACAGAGGGCGGAGGAGACACAGAGCTGCTAGTAGAAGGATGCAGTACACCAATTCTTTGCTGTAAGAGTAGTTTTAAAAACATGTAATATGGGGCTTTAGTTCTTTTTTATAGGATGATATAAATTGTAGTGAAAATGTAATAATTCTTTTTTTTTTTGTTTTTTTTTTTTTACAAATGATGTCTTTCCTTATTTTTTCTGAAATATAAATGGTATCATGGTGTGCTTCCTCAATTTATACAAAGTATTTTTTCTGCTGCAAATAACCTCACAATGTGGTGTGTCAGTGGGTGCATTGCAAACTTCGGTCTCATGCTGGAATCAGATGCTTTCACCAGGCAAAATCTGTCAGTGACTCACAGCATTAGGTTGCAGCAAGAGGAAAACGTTAAAGGAGAAGGAAAGCTACAGAGGCATTTTATTGCCAATAGATTAGCCGCAATAGTGCAAGCTAGAATGCTATATTTATTCTGTAGAACGTTTTACCATGAGTAAAAAGCTCTAGAAACTCTCTGTTTGTTTAGGATAGGAGCTGCAGTCTCCTTGCTCTGGGCTCAGATTACAGTAGAGAAGGGAGGGGGCGGGGGAAGAGGAGCAAACTGAGCATGCTCTTGCCCAGGGCAATGAGGTTTAAGCTGAAGGCAGGAAGTCTGATACAGAAGCCCATGAGTACACAATAGAAGGAAAGAAATGCAGGGAACTCAGAGCAGCATTACTTTGGGGGTTTACTGGTATATTTAGATGGACCTTTCTGATAAGGCTTACTTCGTTTTAACCTTTCCTTCTCCTGTAAGTTGCGGAACTGTCAAATACAAATCATGTATTGATGCGGCCCTTGGCCGATGGGATTTTCAAACTTGCATCGTAGATTGCGCTGACTAATTTTTGGGCAATTGTCAATCAGACAGGCCATTGGAAGGATCCTCATACTCAGCCAATACACCGACTCGGTTTGGAGGGCTGGGGTTGGTCACTTATATCAGCCCATGTCAGTTGTTACATACAGGTGAAGCACATTTCTCAGTTTGCTCAGGCTTGCCATATGGCCATAAATTGTTAGTTAATAAGCTTTGACTAATGCCAAGTGAAGCATCTCCTGGCACTTCCCTCAGCAGCTGGCACAAGACCAGGCTGTTATAGCCCCAGAACCTCAGTGTCTGGCTCCTCTGTGTTCCTCCACATTGGTTCTTTTGTGCCGAGGTGCAGAGAACGTAATACTATTAAATGCATCATAAACTTTTTTTTAAAAACGAAGGTGTTTATGGATGCAATGCACGAGATACACCGTATTTCCGAGGATTGCTCTATGTTCCGCCAAGCCGGATTGGTCTCTTTACCTCATGCAGTTAAAGGAATAGGTCACTGGCTTTTTAGGAAAACTTTACATCATTCTTTTAAGCGTGCTTTCAGCAACCTAGAGTTTTTTGAGGGGTTTACACTGGCAAAAAAAGCTTTCTGAATACGAAATTAATTTATATGTTTAAACTTTCCTAATTGTGTAAAAGCCTGAATAACAATGGTGGTGTTGTACTGCATAAATGGGCACACACACCAATGTACAGGTACACTTGCAAAACTGTTTCTTTTTCTTTCTTTGGTTCAGTGTCCAAGGTCCCCCCTTTAAATAAACGCCGGGGCTTGAATGAACAAGGCGCCTATTCACTCAAGTACTCCCTCTCTCAATTCCTCTTATGTTTGGCTTATGTTAAATAAAATTAAGTGATATATGCTCGTTATTCCCTTCTTCTAGGCAAGTCCAGACCCGCTGCTCATTAGTGGCTCATGTCTGGCTTGGGAGAGGGAGGTCCCATATCCTGATTTCCAGAAGGGTTATTACAAGGGGGATGGGTTGGCAATAAGAGGCACCCACAGAAAAAAAGGAATATTCTTAGGCAGGGAGCAGGAAAAAAAAATCTGCATTCACAGACATGGAGATCATTTTAGGGGGGGGGCAATATATATATACAGTATATATATATATATATACTGCACTGCATATACTGTGAGGGAGAGTGAGCGGCACTTGCACTGCACCCTTGAGCTACCTCCACCTCTGAAAAAGTTTCTCCCCAAAAAAACAGGGCATACAAACCACTCGCTGGAATTGACACCTACCATAATAATTCTAGAGCAATTACAGACACAATCACCACAATGCAATGTGTTTTCCCATAATCCCAGCATCACTGCAGTCACCAGAGGGAGCGTAAAGGCTATGCATCTGATTCTAGTAAAAACATGTACAACTGTATAAATTGTGATACATTGGATGCAATTATATCAAGTTCAACTCCTCCTTGCTACCGCACTGATGCTGGAATTATGGGCAAATACGCTGCATTACTAGTAAAACAATACATGGTGGCTGTATCCAAAATTGCACTGTGAACACTGTTTGCGGTAAGTAAATGACCCCTTGGCAATGGCACACATAGCACATGTTTAAGTTGTAATCACTGGTGTTGGGAGACATAAGGACTCGTTAACAATGTCCTACATAGTGTGCAAAGTGCAAAAAAAGGCTGCAATCAGTTAGCTGAATCCAATTACCTGGAGCATTGTACAACTAGCCACAGATCTCTGAGCTCCAAAACAGCCTGCGGACTGTGCTTTGCATCATCTTGTTCTGAGGAACAAGCCTAGGATGGCAAATTGCTGGGGGCGGCATGCTGGCCGCGGGCTGCATCTAAACGGGTCCCCAGTAAAGTAGTGATGAAGATAAGACATACAAGTGGAGGGGTTTTGGGGTGTGAGTAGGATTGCTACCTTTTAATTAAATTTCCACCGGCTGGTGGAGGGGGCAGGAACAAAAGGGTGGGCCGTGACGTCAAAGGAGGCGGAGACACTGCGTGATTGGCCAGAAGCCGGCAAAAAGGTGAGTTTTGACCAGACTGGGGGCAGGCCACGGGCTTTTGTTAGGTGTATTACAAATTTGTAATAGCGGCCCCAGCCTTGGCAGGTGTTTTTACCAGCTAGGATGGTAAAATAACAGCCGGGTGGCAACCCTAGGTGTGAGTGCAGGGGGGGTGTGCCGGGTGCTAGCGGCCTAGGGGCGTGATATTTTTACAGTAAATCCGGCCCTGGGAACAAGGTGGAAGTGACAGGACACGTATCCCACATTGGGTACATGGAAACAGGGATTAAGATGGCAGCATATTCATAAGGGAAAAAGTTAGCTATTTAATTCACTGGGCGGTGCCACATGGGCATACCCCCCAACATTTTGGAAATTTAAAAAGGGACAAAAAGACTTGCCACGAGGAGACACACCCCCTAATTAACATGTTCATTTTTACAAAATTTGGCAGGTTATGAAAGTTTGAACACATTTTTGTGGTTTTTATATGTTATTACAGTTTTGCTAATGAAAGTAAATTGCCCTTTAAGCTGTGAGTCTAAGTTCTACCAAGAGACCTGCTTATCTGAAATTGCTACAATTACTACTTTGCTTATCTTGAATTGTTAAAAAAAAGTATTTAAGTGCACCTGCCACGTATTCTGGGCCCTCTGCCAAAAGCCATATAAGTTTTAGAAACTTTGTATCTTTTTCTGGCTGTTCAGTGCAGGAGATCAAAGAAAAAGTGATGACATTTCAGTAACAATCAGGGACTTCGGGTTGATCTGTCAATATCGGGACTGTCCAGCAAAAAAAGGGACAGTTGGGAGGTACAAGGGGCCGAGAATCAGCCCCTCCTCTGGCATCGACCTTCTTCAGTGACTACACCCACATCCACTGCATCAGACCAGGTGCAAACATATGTAGCGGATATCGGTGCCAAAATGCATACTTGTTAGAATCAGCCTGTGTGGCTTTAGTCTTAGACTTTCCATGTCCCTGAACATATGTATGGAATCCTTGCTCCAATGACGTTTATGGTGAGTAATTATTAGTTCAGTCATAATGCATTCTTATTATTGGTAGTATGGAACCACTCCCTGGTTCTCTCACTGACAAATGGCAACAACAAAAATATCCATCTCATTAATAGAACTTCGAGCAAATTCCTTCTAATATCTTCACACTCAGACCACCAAGTCATGTTATTGCCTCGAGTCATAGTTCACTTACTATATCATCAGTCACCTGGAGGGATTAAGAAATGAATACACCCTATGCGTGGAACCTCTAAAATTACTTCGAATGAATGGTGATGGTTATCTGCAAAAGTGACGCCTGAAGCAGAAGATGACACACATCAAAACATCTTTGCCAATTCCAACAATGGCCAAGGGCAGAACTTTGCAAGGTAGTAGTAGAAGTGGAACTTGAACATTGCTGGTGACCTCAAGCTTTCTGAATAAGGGGCTCTTCTGTAATTTGAAGCACCTTGCCTTGTATTCTGTTAACCTCATCATGGTCTTATGATTACATATCTTAGCAAGTCAGTCAAACAAATAATGATTTACTTAAAGGAGGAGGAAAGGGACACATACATTTAAATGTCCATCAAAAGGTAAACGGAAGCTGGCCAGGGACAACCATGTCTAAGGAAGGCAAGCCAGGAATGCAGTGCTTGTTCTTTACCAATTTTTCTTTTTTTCTCCAAAAGAATAAGTGTGAAAGAGAAATACTTCTCCCAAGGATTGAGACACTCATGGGGTTAGGTAATAAAAGGCACTAAAGGAAAACTATACCCCCAAAATAAATACTTAAGCAACAGATAGTTTATATCAAATTGAATGACATATTAAAGAATCTTACCAAACTGGAATATATATTTACATAAATATTGCCCTTTTACATCTCTTGCCTTGAGCCACCATTTCGTGACTCTATCTGTGCTGCCTCAGAGATCACCTGACCAGAAATACTACAACACTAACTGTAACAGGAAGAAGTGAGGAAGCAAAAGGCAGAACTCTGTCTGTTAATTGGCTCATGTGACCTTACATGTGGTTTGTATGTGAGTACAGTGAATCTTATGATCTCAGGGGGCAGCCCTTATTTTTTAAAATGGCAATTTTCTATTTATGATTACCCAATGGCACATACTACTAAAAAAGTATATTATTATGATAATGGTTCATTTACATGAAGCAGGGTTTTACACATGAGCTGTTTTACTCAGTATCTTTTAATAGAGACCTACATTGTTTGGGGGGTATAGTTTTCCTTAAGTTTGCCCAGGAGCAGTAACCCACAGCAATTAATCAGCTGGTAGAATGTACTGGTCAACTGTTCTACAGCAAACATCTTATTGGTTGCTATGGGCTATTGCTCCTGGGCAAACTTAGCTTATTTTATTACTTATGAGGGTCAAAGTGTTAAAGGAACAGTAACACCAAAAAAATTTAATTGTTTTAAGGTAATGAAAATATCAATGCACTGGTAAAACTAACTGTTTGTTCAAAAACACTATGATCATTCATATAAAGAAGACAGACAACACCATTATATTCTATAGAGCTAGTTTTTTTTCTTAAAAACACTTTTATTTTTTGATGTTTCTATTCCATTAAATACAATATGCACATTGCCACTAGGGTTATACCTAAGGCACTGGTGACCGCTTACTATTATGTTCAGCCTTAAAGGTCAACAATTATTTGCATAATAAAAAAAATGTAATGCTGTTTAACTTTCCATCATGCATCAATTACTACTTTCAATGATTTTATTTGTAAATGTAATTGCAATTGAAAGCAGTATCAGTTAATTAATTTGTATTCCCTGGGTTTGTCTATTAAAATAACAGGAGTCCAGAAGTGCAGAGAATATAAAGAATCAGAAATTCAGAGAATATAAAAAGACGGGCAGATACTGCTATCGTTAGCAATTACATTTGTATATAACCGTAAAACCACTAGATATTTTTTAAAATGAATGTTTATTGGAAAGTTGGTTAGAATTACATTTCTTTGGGACTATCAGCAAAGAGTTGGTATGTTCTCACTGCGCTCAAGTTGGTTTCCTCCAGATTCAAAATTTTCCTCCCCTACTTCAAAAACATACAGGCAAGTTAATGGGCTCCTTATAAAAATGGCCTTATTTGTAAGATAGGGGCCTTAGATTGTAAGCTTTATTGCCACAGAGACTGATGTGAATGATGTGTAATTTCTGTAAAGCACTGCAAATAATGTTTTTTTCTACATGAAGAAAAATAGGATTTTTCTAGGCAGCATGAATGAATAGAACTCAACTCAATTGCATTGAACTAGTAAATAAGCAAGTGATCTTATTGGTATAACAACTGTCAGTGACTACACAAACTGGATCAAACTCTGAAAATTGCCTGTGGGGACAAGGGAATCATACCAAATAGTAGAGGTAATGTGCACATTCAGTCTCAGTAAGGTTCTGAGGGGATTTAGAGAAGCTTCATGCCTTGCAGAAATGGGCGCTACGTGCTGGAATCTATTAGTGACAGATGGAGATACACACCTGTCACTTGACAGGCCAACGTGTATGTGGTGATTTTCATTGACTTTGAATAGGGGGTCGTTTTTAGCATTTTGTCTGACATGTCAGGTTCA
Source organism: Xenopus petersii (assembly GCA_038501925.1). NCBI lineage: Eukaryota > Metazoa > Chordata > Amphibia > Anura > Pipidae > Xenopus > Xenopus petersii. The sequence continues at coordinate 38,492,211 of CM076674.1, forward strand.
GAGCTGGCCTACTGCACATCTCTCACTTGAAATAACAGTAACAAGTACTATTAAGACTCTGAGAACCCTAAAGGGATACTGTCATGGGAAAACATGTTTTTTTCAAAACACGTCAGTTAATAGTGCTGCTCCAGCAGACTTCTGCACTGAAATCCATTTTTCAAAAGAGCAAACTGATTTTTTTATATTTAATCTTGAAATCTGACATGGAGCTAGACATATTGTCAGTTTCCCAGGTGCCCCCAGTCATGAAACTTATACTCCTATAAACGTCAGTCACTTTACTGCTGCACTGGAGTGATATCACCCCATCCGTACCCCTCCCCCTGAATCCCATCAGCAGAACAATGAGAATGTAACAAGATAAAAGCTCCCTGGTAAATATAAGAACAGCACTCAATAGTAAAAATCCATGTCCCACTTGCGACTACTTCGGTAACATTGAATATGAGAAACAACAGCCCGTCACAAAGCAGTTTCATAGTGCAGCACTGGCTCTTTCTGAAAGCACATGACCAGGCAAAATGACAAAAAATATATATATATACTTGTTGGTTCAGGAATTAAATTTTACATGACAGAGTGATTTATTTGCAGTGTAAACAGTGTGATTTAGAAATAAAAAAATACACCACTCCAATAGCTGTGCTCTGCATATAACTGAAGGAATGCCAGGAGCTTCATGTATATGGCACATTTATGAACATTAAAATACGACTATGATGAAGCTGAGATTTAAGAGACAGATCATCAAACCAGAGAGATTTGGCACATGCCAGAAAGGCCTATAATTAAGTCTCCTTCTAGTTATTGACCGGAGTATGGTCTACCTGCAATGGCAAAAGGGAAAGACAAATTCTTACAGATGATGTCAAATTTACATAGAAAATAACCCCTACATTTAAGTAAGATTTCCTTTCTCATAAGGAGTCTGCCTGTAATAAGTAATAGCACGCATAAGCTACTTATAACATTTAAACATTAAAAAGCCCAATTACTTTGCAATTTATCAATCGTTTATGCACGCTAAACTACATTAAAGGCAAGGCATTACAGAGAAAAAGGTAAAAAACAATACACAATGGGGCCATTTTACTGACGTCCCTTTTTTCCCCGTTTCCCTGAATCAAACTTTTTAGCACTAAAAAATAGTGTATTTAACTAATTACTCTAAACCACAAGATTTCTCCATCTAAAAGCTGGCAAGGTCATGTAGAAATCAATGAGAACTATTCTTTGCAAATTGTAAAATTTTCTTTGCATTGAGCTGTTACAGGTTTCATAGGGGGGGGTTTGTTTGCACTCACACAAAAATTCTTACAAAACGAGTATTTTGAGGTTTTTGTATCCTTATTTGGATTTGTTCTAAGTTTTTGTTTGTTCATGCTTTTTATATTCAGATCTTTTAATAAATAAGTCGACATAAGTGATTTTTTTAAATGAAAGTTTAGCTGAGGTTAAAAAACCTCTAAAACTATTTTGATAAATACGTAGGGATGCACTGAATCCAGAATTCGGTTCGGGATTCGGTCTTTTTCAACAGGATTTTTTTAAATGAAAGTTTAGCTGAGGTTAAAAAAACCTTCTACAACTATTTTGATAAATACATAGGGATGCACCGAATCCAGGATTCAGTTCGGTATTCGGCCGAATCTTTTGCGAAGGATTCGGGGGTTCGGCCAAATCCAAAATAGTGGATTTGGTGAATCCCTATAAATAAGCCTCTAGGGGTCAAAGCTTGCCGTTTTCTGCACAAAGAAGATACTAAGGATTTAGCTATTATTGGAGCTCTGTCTGTAATCCAAACAGGTTGGTGCTTTGCAACAAATGCATAAGTGCAAGGAATGACTTTAGATTGTGATGTCTATTTACGCAATGTCTTTGCCCATACGTGCAGGCAGTAATTGTGGTTGTACTTAGTAAATGAGCCCTAATATATGCTCAGTAATGGGACCTGCAATATATCCTTTGCTTGCAGTCAGTCTGTCTGTGTCATCACCTTTAAAATAACTTTTGTATGATGTCGAGAGTGATATTCTGGCTTTCGTTTTTTATTATTTGTGTTTTTTTTTAGTTATTTCGCTTTTTATTCAGCAGCTCTCCAGTTTGCAATTTTAGCAATCTGGTTGCTAGGGTCCAAATTATCCTAGCAACCATGCATTGAATAATAGACCGGAATATAAATAGGAGATGGCCTAAATAGACAATAAAAAGTAACAATAACCATAAATGTGTAGCCTTACAAAACATTTGTTTTTTTAGACCGGTCAGTGACCCTAATTTGATAGCTGGAAATAGTCAGAATACCGTATATACTCGCGTATAAGCCGAGATTTTCAGCACCCAAAATGTGCTTGAAAATCCTACCTCGGCTTATACGCGGGTCAGCGCGGTGAGAGGCAGTAAGAGAGAGAGAGGTTCCATGGCAACGCGTCCTGCGTCCTGCCTATGTTCTACCCAGGGACATCACTTGGTTCATGGACAGCGCTAAACCCAATGACTTATTTATGAGTGACATACGGTATATGTATAGAAGTACTAGTGTCCCCGCTCTTCATCTGGTCCTTTAAACCCATCTCCGTCCCACCAACAAACCCACTCCAGTACCTGCTACTCTTTGCCTTCAGTCTCCCCTTACTCTCAACTACTTCCTGTTTCTCTCAGCCGCGCCTGCGCACAAGCCGCAATTCCCTTCGGGCAGAGCTAAAACTACTCCTCCCGGCATGCCTTTCTCTGGCATACGGGAGATGTTACCGGTACATAACGATGACGCAGATTGGAGGCGGAAGTCAGCTGTGCTGAGGTTCGAGGTCTGGGGGAGAGAACGACCGGGAGCTGCGGTGAGTAAATCGATCGGTTTGGGACCGGACACTGCGGGCGTTGAGATTTGGAAGCGATTCGAGTAAGGCGACTCAGTTAACTACAATTCCCACAATCCTCTGCTGTCAGTAGAACGCTGGGGGTTGCAGTTAGAGGCTTCGAGTGGTTAACAGAGCTCAGGGCAGAGCCTCTTTGTACTGGTAACATCACTGCTGCTATTAGCACCTGTATTTTATTTATATATATGTGGCTCAGCTATTGAGTGGATCTGTTGGGATGTTTGTTCCCTTTGTTATGAGGTGGGTACGACTAGCTGCTGCCTGGCCAATCAATTACATTTTTTTTTAAACTTGTGCTTGTTTTTATGAATTAATGTTTTAAGCATCATGGCTTGAATTTTTACATTAAACCGACTGTTTGATATTTCTGAGACTTTTCTGAGTTATGTCTAGGCTTATACGCGATTTCATAGGTACCTATTTTACCTATGATGGGTTTCATAGGTAAAATTAGGTACCTCGGCTTATACGCGGGTCGGCTTATACACGAGTATATATGGTAAGTATTTAAAAAAAGGAAAAATGAAGGCTAATTGAAAAGTTGTAACACAAAAGAGAAAAAAAGATTAACCCTTAAAGTTGCACCACCCCATCTTTAAATCCGATGACTCAAGGAACAATAAAACTTAACTTTTAATAAATAAATTAAAACCGTAAGTCCAGAGGAGCGTTTAAATTAAGGTTAGGGACAGGGAGGCAAAGAACCCGAATTCAAATGGGCAAAAAAGTACACAGCATACAGTGGGTGTTTGGGATGTCAAAGAGTAACCCACGAGCCTACAAATGTAAATACTGGTAAGTCACATTCAATCATTTAACAGCCATAAGTCGGGGTCAACCTTATATGATGGCTTTTAGGCCTTAAAATATCCACCACCCCTTCACCCTCAAGCACACCCTCCCATAGCCAAAGAGAGAGAAGCCAGTGTATTATGGCTGTATGTCGATTAACCCTGAATTAGATCAGGCAAACTAAATACATAAATTGAAAAGTTGCTAAAATTAGTAATTCTTTAACATACTAAAGTTAACTTAAAGGGGAGATATCGCGAAAATAAATATTGAATAAAAGCTTCAGCATACTGAAATAAGACGTTTTCTAAATATAGTGTAAGATATTCATTGACAGTTAGATCCATTATATCTTATAGGGGGGCTCCTTTTGCCTAGAAGATGTATTACAGCTCACTCTATTAAAACCATCAGAAATCCTGTCTCTCTACATGCAGGATTTATGCAAACGGCAGTTATCTTGTTAGATTTTGTTTGTACTGGAAACAGTTATTTGAGTGAGCTCTAATTCATCTGCTAGGAAAGGATCTAACTGTCAATAAATATCTGACACCCAACTGCTGCATGAAGAGAGAATGAAGAGAAACAGATGCTGAGAGAGGAATAGTGAATATAATCTTAAATATTTCAGAAATGATTCAGAATATTGAATTGATTATATTTAGAAAGTTACTTATTTCAGTATGATGAAGCTTATATAAAATTTTCATTTTCCCCTAAAGGTGAACCACCCTTTTCATAAAGCCCCACTGGTTCTATGAAATTTAGAGTGGTCTTTTTACACAGGTCATCCTCTGGCTTGCATGATAAGAAAAGTCTCTAATTCTCTAATAAAATGAGCCAAAGAGAAATCATTGGTGCTTTCTGAATAGGGCAATTTTACTGTGGGTACTCACTAAAGGTTCTCTAGGGCATGCCTCCAAATACTGCATATATTTTGGGTATGCATACTCAAAGAAATGTACAAACAAAGGTGGTAAAAAAAAATTTTCTTTTATATAGATTATAGCAATAACATATCCATCAAATAAACTGATATCTTATACAGAACAGTTTATACACAGCAATATTGACAAAAATATACATACCACCTAGTTGTAAAAAAAAAAACCCAAAAGGGACGGATACACTTGCCAGTGATGAGAATTCCCCAACATTTCGGCACTATAGCCTTTGTTAAGGGTAATTCTGATCAGAATTCCCATGTTTCATTGCATTTGCAATCAATACAATCACATTGAAAAGAGAAAAAAACATACTAGTGAAGAAAAATGTCAAGAGAAGCAAATACTGCATGGCATGCAAAAAAAACTCTACAGAATGAGATCATATTTATCACTCTGGGTGACAAAGGGCCGAACGGTTGTGGGCATAAACTACTATAAAGGTTTATTCAGCATGTCTGCAGGGCAACCAGGTTGCACTTTGCCTCTAGAAAGACCTTAATATTGTGCAAGTTAGAAACAGAACAGTGAAAATATGGAATTATAGCTAATTGTGAAGAAGACAAAGGTTATGACAGCAGGAATAACAGGCAACATTACAGTTGACAGTGAAGATTTAGAAGTCATAGGCAGATCTTTTCTCTTCGGATCAATGAGTAGATCCAGCAGTCAAGGAATAAGACAAACACTGGGAGGCAGGAGAAGCATGATGGAAAGACCTAAAAAGATCTTCAAATGCACTGACGAATCTCTTTAACCAAATTATCAGAATTATCCACTATGCCATCTTCTGTGCCTCTTTATGGAAGAGAAGCTGGGCAATAAAGAAACAGGACTGAAAGTCCCATCAACCATGAAAACATCACACAGAAGCGATGTCACATAGAATTTATATGTATGATCACCAGAAGCTAAAATTGACATAAAGGCACATAATAATTACAATAAAGGCAGAACAATGTCTGAGTGGTCACCTGCAGTGCACCATGGCCAATCACATGAAATCCTGTGTCCATCATATGTGAATGGCAGACAATTCTGAGATGTAACAAAGGTTCATTTCTAAGCATTAGTGCTAAATAGCAGAAGTGGAGCTGCTTACCACAAACAAAGCAGTTAGTTTTAGCAATTTAGCACCTATTTTACGTAATTATGCCCACTCATCAAAGGTCGAATTTAGAATTCATGTGAATTTTTTTAAATTCGAATATACTCACAATTCAACTGGGAGGTTATTTAAGAAAAAATTAGAAGGGCTAATATTCGATTGAATGGTTCCAACTTGTAAATTCGAATCGTATTTGATTTGTATTCGTACAAATCAAATTTTTCTCCTGAAAAAAACTCAAATGTCAGGAAAGCTATTGACATCTCCAAATGGCTCAACTGACCTCTTACATTGACTTGACATGAACTCGGCAGGTTTTAGGGTTGGGGCACACGGGCAGGCGACAAATCTCCTCTTCTTCGGGGCGACTAATCTCCCCGATCTGCCTTCCCCTGCCTTCCGCCAGCTAAAATGTAAATCGCCTGGGGGCAGGGACTCGGAGCGCTTTGTTTTCCGAAGTCACCCGTAAATGCCTCACGAGGAAACTTCGGAAATCAAAGTGCTCTGAGTGCCTGTCCCCAGTAGATTTTCATTTTAGCCAGCGGAAGGCAGGGGAAGGCGATCAGGGAGATTAGTCGCCCCAAAGAAGAGGAGATTTGTCGCCTGGCCCGTGTGCCCCGACCCTTAGTTGGCGAATATTTGAATTAGAACTGTTTCCATGGTCAAGGTGTGATATATCTAACATTCTTATTTACATTCGAATAGGAGGATTAAAATTTGAATGTGTGAATTTTGAAACTCAAAACTCAAATTCAAATTCAAATTTACTATTTGACCCTTGATAAATCTGCCCCTTGATGTTAATTCTCCAGTACTAATCATTATTATGTACTGGGAAACGAAAATGCCCTGGTGTTTAGGGTAATCTATGTGACCTAGGTATTAACTTTTAACAATTTTCCTCCTATTATTTTTATGCCCCTGAGACGGCAATCCACTTCTTTTTTCTAAAGTATTCCTTCTCTTAATGGAAATCATTTTGCACATTTGCTACTCCCAAGAGATACAAACTGTCACTTGAACACTAAATAGCCTGTGACTATAATGACACTATAGTACACTTAAGTCCAGTGTAATAGATCTTACACAGATATCAAAACTGCGTTCTCCCAGTTAAGAAAGATGCTCCCCCATTTAATAAAGTTGGCAAAGACACAACTGATTTGCTAAGTGGAACCTCGTGGCACAGCCGGCACCATATAAATGCCTACTCTGGGTTTACGCTACTCTGCTTGTTTGAAATAATACTTTGACATTAATCAGTTCTTTATATTCTCAAAATACATACAATTAATCACATTCTACACAAATAAGCAGAAAATATATATATATATATATATATATATATATATATATATATATATATATATATACAGAAAATAAAAAGGGGGGATACAAGATTCTTGCTTTGGACCCAAAAATACACCACACATCTGTATATTGACTATGGATGCCGCAAAGCTCTCAGCATCCTTTCCCCTCCATAGCTAACATTGGGGTGCTGGGAGTCGTAGTAGCGCTATGGCAAAAAAAAGATGGATTGACACAATTTGCTCAGACCTACTGTATTGAGAGTGACATGATCTAACCATTTGTATAAAAGAGAAGCAGAATCAATGTGTTTTTATCCTTGCCGACAGTGATGAAATGTCTGTATAAATCTAAAAGAGCAAATGTACCCGGCACCCTTAATAACAAGCCAGAAGTTGAGTAACAATAAAGAGGCCGCATAATTAATCCAACAATTAAAATTTTATCTGCAGTAACGCCTGTCTGTTACACATTCCACACCTTGCTTTTGTTTCATAAACACAATTAATATTATACTGTATTATAGCAATGGAAGCTCAAACCCAGTGAAAAACACTTCTTTTTTTTCCCCAAAAAATCTAAAGAGATACAAATTCTCATGTCTATCTTGCAAAGTAGGAATGTATTAAATCCTTCAAGATAAAAACCTAGTTTGCTCATTAAAATCTTAGATAAATCCATATAAATTGGAACTTTTGAAAGAATTGCTCCATTCATGTGATTTTAAGGGTTCCAACTGAATACAGCTGAACACTAAGAGTTTGGAAGATGCCAAATCCTTCAAAAACTGCTTGGACTTGAAGCAATTCCAGACCAAATGATGGATTCTTTGCACCCCCTATTATAGAGTAGAAGTGGCAAGCATAAGAATCCCCAGTAAGGAAATAGCATTGATGAATTAAAATGCCCAACCAAATACCATTAGGGTTACTATCTGGCCAGTAAAAATGTTGCTTGATGCCAATGTTATTAATAGGGAAAAAACATTTACTTATCGAGACGCCAGTATTTTCTCCTAAAAATGTGGCCAATTGGCAGCCCTAAATACCATTAAGTGCATTTGTAATTCTATATATAATAAAGGCATGGAAGCTTCATAATAAGACTGTTAAATAATAGGCAATTTAGGCAAAAGCTTGCCCTACAAAAATGCAGTCCAGCATCTTTCATAAGCCACTTAACAATCTCAGCATCTTCTGAACAGAAACCAATGCTGTGGTTAACTAACCACATAACAGCGCTCTTCTCTAGTACCCCTCCCCTGGCAGTCATCCTCCCCACTGTGCCACACAGCAAATCACAGAGCCGCAGTCAGACACAGCTCCAGGGGGTAAGGGGCGGAGCAGGAAAGGGTGCTGTTTTTATTACCCTGCAGCCAACCCCTCCTCTGAGTTCACCTCATCTCACCTCGATCCCCCAACCCTACACCCCCTTTCTACCCACTCCTCCCCATAAAAATATTAAAGCTTATGGAAAAATGATGCATGGCAGTGGGGACTCCTACTGGCAGACATGGAAAGTGCATTGAAAAAGCCTAAAATAAATGATGCCTGACACTGTCTGACTAGTAAAAGTTTCTGTTATAGTTTATATGAATACTGGGTAGCTTTTCCCCACCTTGTGTCGGTTACCAATGTGTTACTAGGTAGTTCAAGATACTAAATAATATATACGAATACAACATCGTCCAATATCATCAATTAGATTAAAACAAATGAATGCCCAGTTGCACCCCAAAATTCCAAGGGGTTGCCTTAAGAGATACGCCTTTTTCAATGGAAAAAATAGACCAGTGTGAAACACAAACTATTTTGCTTGCTTTGCCACTTTAAATTGGTGAGATGCCAGAAAGGAAACTGTAGCCGGCATCCTTGGACGAGAAAGCGTTAAATGGGGAACATTAAAGGAACAGTAACACCAAAAAATAAAAGTGTTTTAAAGTAATGAAAATATCATGTAGTGTTGCCCTGCACTGGTAAAACTGATCTGTTTGCTTCAGAAACACTACTATAGTTCATTTAAACAAGCTGCTGTGGAGCAATGGCGGAAATTGAAAAACGGCTATATGACACAGGTTAACTAATGGATTATAGATAACACCATTAGACAGACAGAGCTTATTTACTATCTGCTGTGTAACCTGAGCCTTTTCTCCTTTGAATGGCTGCCCCATTGCTACACAGCAGCTTATTTATATAAACAATTGTAGTGTTTCTTAAGCAAACACATCAGTTTTACCAGTACAGAGCAACACTGCATTATATTGTCATTACTTTAAAACACTTTTATTTTTTGACGTTACTGTTCCTTTAAGTCGTATTCAAGGGAAAGGAAGCAGTAATTGCACTGTTCTGCTCCAATTAGATACCAGGCCAACGTTGGGGAAGTGGTGGGGGGGCACTGGAAATTTGGGGGGCCCATCTAAGGGAAAAGAAATCACATGAATCAGGGATGCTCAACCTGCTGCTGCACAACTGGGATTGAACTGCAGCTACCATCAGTCGGGGGGATGCTGGTAACATCGGCAGGAGGGCTGCTGGTCATTGATTAAAACTATTCCTTACAGTGCCCCCCCCAAAAGCCCCCCCTGATTCTATACTACACTGGGATTAGTGGGATAGAGTAAGTATCTGCAAGCGGATACATGTTATAAGTCTGGGCACCTACAATGTCAGTGTTTTCTCCGGCTGCCACCCTGCCCTGAAGAATGAAACAGACGCCAGGAAACCACAATTCAAATCAGTTAGTGAAAAAAAAGCATCTTTAGACACAGGAGGGTAAAGCAGTGAAGTGGGGAAGGATAGACACAAGCAAAGTATCAAAATAAAGAAAAGGGAATATAAAAGACAAAAAAAGTTTTGTGTTTAAAAAAGAAAGGAAAGCATCTACCATCCTGGAGAACTGGGCAGACAGAGTGATAGGAATTAAAGGGGCTCTAAACACAAACAGAAAATGAATGCAGTCTTACTCAGCATGCTCTTCTGAGCACTTTTGCCATTTATCCTCATGCTCTAATTTGGGTCGTTTCTGAGATCTAGAGGCTTTCAGTGCTCACCCAGTATCTGCATATTCTACTTAACCCTAGGACTGCTGAAAGACCGGTATCAGCAGTCTAAAAATGCGAATATGTTCGGCAAGGACTTGTTAAAGTGCTCCGGGATGGACTCTCTGTTGTGTTTGGTTTTATATTCCCTTTAAGAGGAGCAGGAAAGCAAGAGAGAGCTGTGACAGCGCTGACCTCTGCCCTCCCTCAGCCAAACAAAAAAGCAACGTGTCAGGAGAGCCCTGAGCTCCGGAGCTGGGAGAGTACAAGTGACCGGCGAGCAGGGGAGGACAGGACAGGGAGGAGATGCAAAGGGCACCAGACGGGTTCAATTAGAGTAGAAAAAAAAATTCTTCTGACTTCCTGAGATCTGAACTCTTTCCTCCTCCTTTTAAAATCCCCTAAAAGAAAACAATAGGAGTCCTCTCCCCCCCCCCCGCTTCTTTCCATCACCCTGAAGCCAGAGCCACAGGACACTCACCTTGTCCACAAGCCGCGCATCCACCAGACAAGATCCCGACACGTACCTGGCCGCCTGTGTGTTGGAGTCTCTGTCGGTCCCACAGCGTGTGTGTGTGTAATTGTGTGTGTGTGTGTGTGTGTGTGCTCTCGCCTCCTCTCAAACTTACACTACCAACTCATTACAATCTGCTATTCATAACCCTGGTCATGTGACTCCACTCACAAAATATAAAGCACATTTTTTTTTCTCCTCACAAACCACAGAATGAATTTCAGTGGACTACATGGAAAATGAAGTTTTTCTTTCTTCTCTCTGTGCCATTCCAGGCGACCTACAGCCCCAGAACTGCTGCTAGACAGCCTGTAGCTCATTTCCCTCAACAGGAACAAACTTCAGTCAGATAAATGTATGAGTGCTGAATGTGTGAGGAGAGCAAACAAATGTGTTTTTTGTACCTACGGGCAGGGCAGCCATCAGGGGGGCACAGAGGGTATAAGTGTACCAGGCCTAAAGGTGTGCCGCCTCTTCAAAAGTCCTGAACAGCATAAAAGCCAAAGTCCAGAACTGTTGAAGTCCCAAAAAGAGCTGAACTTGAAGTCCCGAAGCCGCGAAAAGACCCAAAGTCACGGAAAGAGCCAAACTTGAAGTCCCGAAGCCGTGGAAAGACCCGAAGTCACGAAAAGAGCCGAACTCGAAGTCCTGAAGCTGCATAAAGACCCAAAGTCACGAAAAGAGCTGAACTCGAAGTCCTGAAGCCGCAGAAAGACCCGAAGTCACGAAAAGAGCCAAACTCGAAGTCCTGAAGCCAAATAAAGACCCGAAGTCACGAAAAGAGCTGAACTCGAAGTCCTGAAGCCGCAGAAAGACCCGAAGTCACAAAAAGAGCCGAACTCGAAGTCCTGAAGCTGCGTAAAGAATTGAAGTAACGAAAAGAGCCAAACTCAAAGTCCTAAAGCCGCAAAAAGATCCGGAGTCACGAAAAGAGCCGAACTCAAAGTCCTGAAGCCGCAGAAGGACCCGCAGTCACGAAAAGAGCCGAACGCGAAGTCCTGAAGCCGCGAAAAGACCAAAGTCATGAAAAGAGCCGAACTTGAAGTCCTGAAGCCGCAGAAAGACCTGAACTCACGAAAAGAGCCAAACTCGAAGTCCTGAAGCCAGAGACAGACCCGAACTCACGAAAAGAGCCGAACTCGAAGTCCTGAAGCCGCGGAAAGACCCGAAGTCACGAAAAGAGACAAACTTGATGTCCTAAAGCCACAAGTTCAGTTCTACTGAACACCAATGTGTGTTTTTTTTTAAAAAAAAAAGCCCTAGCCACCAATGTATTATTTTAATACTCTACAGTCCCCTGCCACCAATGTTTTTTTTTTTTTAAATATTCTCCGGGGCCCCAATTTTTTTTTAACTTGTAAGAGGGGCCCTGGCACCAACGTTTTTTCTAACTTATGGGTGGGCCCTGACCACCAATGATTTTTTAAAAAAACTTTTATGGGGGTCCCTGGCACAAATGTTTTTTTTTTAACGTATAGGGAGGCCCTGACCGTCAATGGCATCAATAACTTGTGTGTGGCATAGTTTACCGTTTCTAGCGCTGATGTCTGTGTGTCTTTTAACTGTGGTGGGGTGGCCTGATCTGGGGTGGGGTTTTGGTGGACAGGGCCCAGGGGGCATGAAAATTTTGTTGTAAGTGGCCCCGTGATTTCTAATGGCAGCCCTGCCTACAGGTATGTGTGTGCCCACATGTAATTTGTGTTTTAGAAAACAGGAATAAAAATTCCAAAAGTTAAAAATTACTTTTTCCTTTCTATTGTATTCAGAAGGAAAGTCCTCCCCCTTTGTGCACATTCTCATAGACTCACTGAAAATCTGATGCCATTACAGAATATCAGGAATGAACCGGTTCCACGCATGGATAAAATGGATCCCTAAACAAGGGCAAATGGTGGGCCTAATGTCAGCCAATGTTAGGATCACATGGGGCCAGAGTTGTTGGTTATGGTCTTGGCCCAATGTTGCACCCTTCTATATATACAGGTATCAAAAACATGGATTGTCTTCCAGTGCGCTGCCTTTGCTGTGTATTGACCAAGTGCATCAATCCTTTAAAGGCGTACCGCTCGCTTTGGATACATTTCCATCAAATGTAGAAAGAAGAGAACTCGACAAAGTAGATTACTGCTGAAGGTTTTATTTCACACTTGCTGACACAACAGGGCAAATTTACTTATGGTCGAATAACAAGGGTTAATTAACCCTCGATATTCGAATGCCGAATGAAAATCCTTTGACTTCGAATATCGAAGGTACCGATCGAACAATTAAATCCTTTGAATCGTTCGATTCGAAGGATTTTAATTTATCGATCGAACGATTTTTTTTCGACCCAAAAAAAGCTTAGTAAGCCTATGGGGACCTTCCCCATAGGCTAACATTGACTTCGGTAGGTTTTAGGTGGTGAGCTAGGGGGTCGAAGTTTTTTTTGAAAGAGACAGTACTTCGACTATCGAATGGTCGAATAGTCGATCGATTTCTAGTTCGAATCGTTCGATTCGAAGTTGTAGTCGAAGTAGAACATTCGATGGTCGAAGTAGCCAAAAAAAACATTCGAAATTCGATGTTTTTTTATCCTATTCCTTCACTCGAACTAAGTAAATGGGCCCCAGCATGTTTCAGGCCCAGAATGGTGCCCTTTCTCAAGTTTAACCAGGTATGGGACCTGTTATCCAGAATTCCTGGGACCTGGGGTATTATAGATACGGGATCTTTCCATAATTTGGATCCCGTATCTCAAGTCTGCTAAAAAATAATTTAAACATTAAACCAAGTACCACCAATAAGGATTGATTATATCAATATACGTCAAAGTCATCCCAAATCTGGCCAGTCCTACGCTTAATTTTCATCTGATTCATTAAGAAAATTAAGCGTAGGACTGGCCAGATATGGGATGACGTAATTGCCCAGCTTAAATTTATTGCAATATATGGACAAACAATCCCTGTTTTGTTTAAAGGGTAAAGCATTTTTCAGTAGCAGTATGCACAAAATGTCTCTGTCTTAAATATATTGATAATGGGTTGAGTGCAGAGGACTCTTGTATTTGTCTATATGTATTTTGTGGTCACAGCCTCATTGCACCCCCGCCTAATGATTTTAAAGATTAGTGGTGAGCACAACATGCACAAATGACGTGTGGAAAGTGGGAGTGAATGCGGTAAGAATACCTTCAGTGAAAAGAGAAGGGTTAAATAACTACATATACCCCTGATGTAAAACCTTTGACCTTGGCTATACATAAACTTTGGACGGTACTGGAAAGAGATACCACACTCCCTCCCATCTTTCGTGCTAGGCCCCGGATTGCATACAGGAGAGGAAGAAATCTTAGGGATATCCTGGTAAAAACGGACCCTACCCACTGTTATCAACAGAGCACCACTGACACATGGCTCAACACTGGAAGGAAGGGCTGCTTTCGCTGTCCATCGTGCATCACCTGCAATTCCCTCATCACTGGCTCTTCTTTTAATCACCCACATTCGGGCAAACCTATTGCTATCAACTACAAACTGACCTGCACTTCTAAATTCCTTGTCTATTTTATTAAATGCCCTTGTGGACAGTTCTATGTGGGCAAAACAATAACCACGTTCCGGGAGCGGATGGCCAACCACCGGTCAGCGATTAGGGCAGCACTTTCTTCTGGCAAAGCTGACACACCGGTGGCTGCCCACTTTTTGCACCTCAGTCACAGCCTGGCAAGCTTACGCTGCATGATGATAGACCATGTACCCCAACCAGCACGTGGTGGCAACCGGGAGAAGATGTTACTCCAGTGTGAACTACGATGGATACACAGACTTAATACGATCAATCCATATGGACTAAATGAACTCATATCATACGCTCCTTTCATCTATAGTTAATTGTAACCTATTCTATATATCTAGTGGCTATTTGTCTCTTCTACAGAGTCGTGCTATTCCGTGGAACTCTGATCCAGCTTAAGTGTGATGAACTTATTCGTAATGTATAGCCTTACTCTACAATAGCCCTGATTATAACCCAATACTGATACGTGTGCATTGTCCTGTGTTCCCTACTTTTCCACTTTCTTTGGGAGTGGTCCCCCCTCTACCAAGCTGGCACTTATGTGGATGGTGAGCGAGTGATTTCGTTTGCTAACATACTCCCCCGTCTGAAGCTGTTTCATTTTCTCCTGTTACATGTCGTCTCTCCTCTTTTGTCTCTATACTTGTATAGTCCTATTGTCACCTCTGATTTTGTTTTTTGATTTTTTGCCTCGGTATTCTTACTTTTGGTTGTATTCTTACTTTTGGTTGCATTCTTATTTTTCTTAATTATTTTGTCCTTGATGTTTGCTTTATTTTTCCTCTATATATATTTTCTCTCTATTTTCCCTTCTTTATCCTTTAGATATTATTACATTTTCTTTATTATATTTTTTCTACATTTTTCTTCTTCACTTTTATTTTTATTTTTTATATTTTTTATTTTTTGGTCTGGCTGTATCCTTTTTACTCATTTACTTTTTCAACCTGCATAGCCCTTGTTACTTGATCCCATTCCCGAGCCCGGACGGATGACACACCACGAGATGGTTATAGTGGCTCCTTGTTGTGCCGAACCTGGACATTTATTCTGGTGCTCGTGCGATGTTCCATTGACGGTGGAACCCTGGAGCGTCCTAACCAGACGAAAAACTTACAGACGGACGTACCCACATTGGACGAGTTTGAAAATATTCATCTCGGTGTTCTGGTGCATTAACCAGGACGTACGCGACTCATAGGACATCATCCAGCTTGACATCCATCTGAAGTTGATTTGACAGCTACAGTGACAACGAGTTGGGACTATACGAGATCGGACGCCTTGGGCTAACAGCGATTCCTATAGTGTTCCAGTGGCCGACAGGTTCAAGCTTGACATCCATCCCGGCATGGTTCGACGGCTTCCCTGACAACGAACTGCAACAATCGTGAACGATTAGATTGGAAGGATCTACACGCCTCCTGAGCCAGGTGAACCTTATCTCGCGGTTTCCTTAAGACGAGCTACATAGTAGCGTTATCGCTGGTTATGTTCTCGATCTATCGGTACGACAGTTCGTTCTGGTGCACAACCTCCATTGAGTCCCACACCTCAGTTACTGCGGGCTATTGTTCGGACATTGATCTGGTAAATATGGCCCGATGGACATTGTTGGTCTCACTAGAGCGGGGTAGCTTCCTGAGTCTGAGCGTGGACTGGGATATTACAAAGTAAGCTCATACCTGCTTTCGAATTTACATTGTCATACCACTGCATGATTCGTTTTACATGAGGAGGTGAACGGATCTTTCGCTACTATTTTCCACTTTAGTCTTTAATCTGCATCTTTATTTTTATTCTTATTAATATTTTTTCCCCGTTTATTATTTTTTTTATTATTTTTTTTTTTATATATTTTTTATTTTTTATTATTTTTGCATCAATTTATTTTTTCATCAATATATTTTCTATATTCGTTTTATAGTTCTATTTTGATTTTTTCTCTTTGACTTTTTATGTAGTCCTCTCACTTTTGGTCCGTCTTCTGTCTTACTAAGTCCCTTGATGTTTAATATGTGTCTCTTTACATATAGAGTGTGGATTATCTAATCGTCCACTGTGTTCGTGTTCGTGTTCTTCCTATCTTTTGCTACGCTATTCTGCTCTCTATACCTCCGTGTAGTTCCTGAATGTATCCAGACGAATTTTGTAACTGAAATATTCCCTAGCAACCTCGGAATTGACTACAACTTTGTATATGTATATCTTTTGACACTTAGTTATATTTATCTGTATTTGGCAACACACAAGTAACTGTTACATGAATTAATAGTTCTTGAATCGCAGAGTATTTGTGTACACACGTGTGTATATAATTGGTATTGTGTTCTAAATAGCGATTCCCCTTTTTTGCATTCATATTTTAATTTTTTATTAGTTTGCCTTTTGATTTTTCCGGTTGTGATGGTTACCCCTCCTTCTCGTTTTTCGTTTTCCTTCGATCAATTTAACCCTTCTCTTTTCACTGAAGGTATTCTTACCGCATTCACTCCCACTTTCCACACGTCATTTCCTCTGTCACAGGTGTGTTATATGTAATTTGATTTTATTCCCGCCACACTGTGTATTTATATCCGTGCTTGTGATATTCTTGTCACTTGAAAGGCTGTTGTCTCAGCCGAAACGTCAGCATCTACTCACAATAAATCTTCTTTGTTAAAGAATAAGTCCTGCGGGTGCGATCTTTTCTATATCTAATTGATGTTACCGAACCTGGACTGCACCCAGGCACGCCAGACCTCCATTTCGTGAGTGCCGGATCTCTTGCTCTATATATATATATATATATATATATATATATATATATATATATATATATATATATATATATATATATATATATATATATATATATAGTATATATATATATATATATATATATATATATATATATATATATATATATATATATATATATATAATACACAAAAGCCATGAATATCCAGTAAATTATATCCTTATAAATGGTGAGTTCTGATGTCATCAGTTATAAACGGTGAGTTCTGATGTCATTTCTGTCACATGAGTCACTGAAATTTGTGTATTATAATAAATAAAGTACCCCCAGTTGTAAAATATGAGGATATTAGAAGTTACCTCAGAGTTCCATGACCATATAAAAACACGAGGCCCTCACCAAATATCACACCAGTCACCAAACCCCCGGTGCATCTCCCTGATATTTCCAAATAATTGTAGAGATTGGAGGCACATACAGACATCACTGGTGAAGTTATTTAAATTTTCACATGTTCCCCCAGATCTTTGGAGACCATTTATTTGGAACAATTGGTTTTGTATAAGCTAAAGTAAATTGACACCAAAAAAAGTTGAGTTTATTTAACCTTTACACGATTTTATAGTAGACTTAAAAAAATCCAAATTACAGAAAGATCTGGAAAACTCCAGGTCCTGAGCATTCTGGATAACAGGTCTCATATCTGTACTGAAAGAGTTCCAGGATACAGAAACAAGGATGGGTTAGAAGAAACAACACATTTCATTATATCACAAGGAGCCATATTATTTATTTCAGTTGTTTCCAATACAGGTATAGGATCTGTTATCCAAACCGTTATCCAGAAAGTTCCGAATTACAGGAAGGCCATTTTCCATTGACTCCATTGTAATCAAATAAGTCAAAATTTTGAAGTGCTTCTCTTTTTCTCTGTAATAAAAAAACAGTAGATTGTACTTCATCCATACTCAGATTTCATTAATCCTTATTGGAGGCAAAACAATCCATTTGGGCTGATTTAATGTTTAAATGATTGTTTAGTAGGCTTATAATATTCTGAACAAAAATATATAATTATAGTAAATACTGGACAAAAGTATATAACTATAGTATACTGGAATTTGATTCCCCTGATGTTGTCGGACTACATATGAAACATCTTTCTCCATATTGTTTGATGCGCTGATTGTACCTTTGGGTAGTCAGAGTCTTTGCCAACAGTATTCCAAGGATGTAGGCAGTGGCATAACTATAGAGGTAGCAGACCCCGCAGGGGGGTCAGGGTAACAGGGGGCCTGGACCACAGGATTTGTTTCCTCTATAGCAGCGATACCCAACCAATGGCTGCCAAGCAACATGTTGCTGATTAATGATTAATCTGTTGGATGTTGCTCCCAGTGGCCTCAAAGCAGGTGCTTCTTTTTGAATTCCTGACTTGAAGTCAAGCTTTAGTTGAATAAAAATCATGTGTATTGCCAAACAGACCCCCCTGTACACTGCCAAGCCACATAGGGGCTACCAATAGCCAATCACAGCTCATATTTAGCACCCCCAGGAACTTTTTGCATGCTTGCGTTGCTCTCCAACTTTTTTTTATATTTGAGGAGGTTATTTACTAAACATTGATTTTTTCTGGTTGAGGTTTTTTGGGAAAAAAACTTGAATTTTGTTGCAAAAAGTCTGAATCCAAAAATCCGCCATCTCAAACCTGTCGAAGTCAATGGCAGATGTCCTTTTTCCAATTTGAAGATATTGTGATCTGCTCTGGGTTTCGTCTAATAATCTGAAAAATTCAGGGTTCTCTCCGGCCATTACCCGAAAAATCAAACGATTTGGGCATCAAATCCGAACCATTCGTACGATTCATACAATTTTATTGAGTTTTTTCCTGACCCAACTTTTTATTTTATTAATAAATAAGTTAAAATTGTGGATGGGAGTTTGGTCGAACTTGGTTTAATAGAAATATTAGATTAATTTGAGTTAATTTAGTTTTAGTAAATAACACCCTGAATGTCGGAGGTTAAAAAGGTTGGGGACCCCTGCTCTATAGCTTTAAAAAAAATACCCCCCTGGCTGCACCATGAGCAGGGGAGGGTCGGGGAAGTGAGAGAGGGCAGGACAGCGGTCAGGCTGCACTTCGCCTTCTCTCCACCTTCATTTTCTCTGCCAGCAGATAGAAGTCAATGCGCTCCCCTCTGTTGCTCAGTTGAGACTTGTAGCAATTGCTTGAGATTAAAGGGACAGATTTGGCAATAGTGCAAATAAATAAAAAGACACAGGCTTTGGCAGTGGCATTTGATTAGATTAGTAAAGAAAATTGTCACAGATCACCCCAAGAAATGTGCTAAATCAACAGGGTTAATAAGTATGGCATTAGAAAACAAATGAGGGGGAGGTGATCCAATTTTCTTTTTGTTCAGATGTTGTTAATTTATCCCAGAAAAGATGTTTAGGAGACAGAGAACTGGGTCTGATTTTTTAGTGGAGGGGTGTCTAAATATAATGGATATCATATGCACACAAAGGATTTTTAAATGCTAATGAATGTATGAGATTTCCAAACAAGGAAACAACAAAACCTTGAAGCATCCTTACAGTAAGTTGAACCAGAGAAGAGGATTTGTTATCCAATGAAACAGAAACGGATCAGTAAGAAAAATAGGATCAGTAAGAAAAATAGTGGTGGTTAAAGAGACGGAATGGGATGCCTGTTTGAATAAAGAGGGTAAATATGTGTAAAAGGTGGAGTAAGGACAACAGTGCAGTGTTTAAGTAATAAGAAGGAATATGGTTGAGGTCTGTTATTTTGGGTTTTGTGTGATTCTAATTGGGTTTCGTAGAAATCAAACTGTAGCATCCAGAATTTCAGGGGTAAGGAATGGCCTTTAAGGATGTCACTTATATTAAGAGTTTAATGAGGGGATCTTACCAAGGTCTACAATTCTTCTAGAGTCCAAAGGTCAAACTGTCATAGTGGGGACTTTCAGATTCAAAGCATGGGTTCGATTATTATAAGTAGAAGTCTGGAAAAGATCTTAATGATCTTTTGGGGTAATACAGAAATCTGGCCATGCTTTTTTTACAAAGTAGTGGGTTGAGCTGATGACAAGTACAATGTAGTTATTGAGATAGACGTGTGTAAAGTTTGTCACTATTTGTAAGACGTTTTTGTCTGGTACATCTGATTGATTTATTAGCGTCTTCTATTAATCATTTAGTAAAAGAGGTGCCCAAGCTATGACCTTCCTGAGCTCTAAACGGCAAATAATTAAGGATAGGATTCTGTTTGTGTGCCTTTCTTTTCTCATCAGCTCTGATGTTAGGTTCAATATTTGAGCCTGATGGTTTGTTTTTTTATGGAACCAAGTAATTGCAGCATTGATTTCCACCCATAAGCAAAACATAGACTAGGTGTTCAGTGTCCCTTTAACTTTTTTCTCCTTTAATTAGCACGTTGAAAGGGAATGTGTTTTGTGAAGGAGCTAATTTGAAAACTGCTTTTTCTGCTGATGTAAAAGAGAAAGGTTATTTTTGAACAGGCTGTTGTATAGCTATTGTACACATGAAAGTTTAAATGCTGAAATGCACAAAGGGGACCGCGTACCTTAGACTTTTCTTGCACCAATAAATAGTTTAGGGCAGTGACACACCAGGAGATTAATCGCTAGCGATAAATCGCTGCTTCTCTGGAATCTCCTGCACTTTCCAGTAAAAAGCTTTCCCACAGGCAATAATGTGAATCGCTGGTGGTAAAACACGTGTCGCTCCAGTCTCCCAAAATTGCTTGAAGTTTCCTCTTGTAGCGATTTTGGGAGACTGGAGCGACACATGTGTTTTACCACCAGCGATTCACATTATTGCCTTGTATTATTTAGCACATTTGTGCATAGGTTCTAG
Organism: Xenopus petersii; assembly: GCA_038501925.1. NCBI lineage: Eukaryota > Metazoa > Chordata > Amphibia > Anura > Pipidae > Xenopus > Xenopus petersii. The sequence continues at coordinate 38,513,003 of CM076674.1, forward strand.
TTTAGTGAATCAAGCAATCTATACTGTTAGTCCAGGTGATTGTAATGCACTGAATCTTTTGTTTCGTTCATAATTTATTTTGAAATGTATCTATATATATCTGTACACATATGTAAGTGGTGAGGTATGGTTGAGAGGAAAGGAGCAGCTGCAGCATGAACTCTTCAAAAATATAGGTAAACAGCCCCAGGTCCATAAACAGGTCTAACCGGTAAGAAAAGCATAAAGAAACGAAGAGAGGGCGAGGCTGAGTATTACTATAACTCTCAAAAGACATGCAGGTTCATGTGTAAGGAAACGACAGCCGTAACCTCCCCACATCTGTAATGGGGAGGACTGGGTGGCATGGTTTGAACAATCAAAGATGGACATTTGCAGACACGTTCCCTATCACTGACTGTCCAGAATGGGTTTGTACGGCTACAACTCACATCCTCTGAATCTATAGCTCTGCAGCAGCTAAGCCAAAAAAATACCATCCTTGGAGGTAATTGTCAAAACTGCCTCTAAGATTTGCAAAAATATGTGCATTTTTGTAGGAAATTAAAGGCAAATGTCTACAATGTCTATATTAGCAGAACTAATTGCTTTGGACAGGGAATGAGCTCTGTGCATGAACAGTCCTTTTCCCTACAGTGCAAAAGAAGAACTGACATCTTACAAATGGCCTTCCCCGTTGTTGCTATTTAAAATACTGTTCCATGTACATTATTAACAACCACCATGGAAGCTATGACATGGCTTGCAATGAAAAGTAATTGCCCTGATTATGTAAATAAAGAAATGCAGTGTAGGACTGGCCCACCAGGAAAACTCCCGGAGGGCCCAGGTGTCAGTGGGCCCTCATGCTGCTAAAGATTTGGCCTATTTCATTGTCTTTCCCTATTTCTATAAGAACGAAGAGGCCAAATAGATGGAATAATAGATTATAGTATGTAAAAAAAGAGACTAGAAGAATAGAGTTTGAGTGAGGAGAGGAAGAATAATAGTTCTGATAGTGGGCCCCTGGTCTAAGGTTTTTGGATGAGCCCCTGATCTAAGGTGTATTGGTGGGCCCCTGGTGTCCCAGTCCGACACTGAAGAAATGTACCAATCAACTCACTCCTCCTTAGAGGATTCCATTGTGCAGGCAATACCTTTCCATATACTGGAGATATATATATATATATATATATATATATATATATATATATATATATATATATATATATATATATAAATATATAGTGGTAACTATAAGAGCACATATCTTGCCCAGTGTAGCGAGGTATGCTCAGTCTTTGAAAGAGCCTGTTATAATGTAAGCCTTTACTCAAAAAAATGTGAGTGGGGAAATTTGGTGCACATATTGCTGTTTAAGGTGCTCAAAAATTCACCCCATACCTACACTAATTTACCTGCCAATGGCTGCTATGGGAAAGGCAAAGGAGGCAAGTGGTTACTTGCTTTGGGGATTTAATCACTTGCATGTGGGAAGAACATCAGGGGATATACATCTTAACGAACAACCTGTTAATAATTGGATTTAAGAAAATTCCCAAAAGAAGAGCAGGAAATGTGTTAGACACAGAAGTCTCTGTTCCCTCTAGTAAGTACTCTACTAGGGCTGACTTGTTAAAACTCCATGCTACATGGTTGATTTAGAACCTAATTCTCTAAACTCTGAGTTTGCTCATCTTAGAGAGAAGGATCAGTGAGGGAGGATGAAATACAAGTAATACAATTCATATATAAATAAGAAAAGGTAGAGCTGGGTAAAAAAAACTCATCCCAAGAAAGGGTGGTGCCGGGGACAAGAGTAAAACATATTATGCCTCTTCTTTCAGCACTTTCTTTTTTTAATCACTAGGTCTTTCTTTATATGGAAACTGTCTGCTTTCTGACAAGGATCAGACAAGCCCAGGCACACCTAGAGACACATAGCCAAAAGATACTCTGGATTCCCACTCAACAACACATGTAGGTGCATCATATCCAGTTATTATACACGTGCATCTGTGTACCCTCGGGGTGCAGTGCACATAAAGGCTCTGAAATACCATTGGGTGCCCCACCTAGCTCCTTCCATTCTATCAGACCAAGTCTCTGGATTAATATTTTGATTCTACCAAGGAATTTATATCTCACACTAGACAAGACACCTGATCATTCCATAGAATCCACAGAAATGAAACACAAAAGATCATTTAAATTCATGGCACTTGTACTTTTGTTCAACCACCTCTTGTAATTTATTTAAACCACTAATGAAGGCACATCCCCTCTTGTATGTAGCACCCATGCTACTGACAGTGACTGTATAAATAAGAATAATCATACCAGCAATGCTCAAATAATTTGAAATGGGGGGCCACAGAGAAAAATTTCATGCAAAGGCAGATTTTGTGAAACTAGTCGTGTGTATTTAAGTTTCCCCCCTTTATACCACATCTCTGAACCTCTTTGCCCTAAAGTGCATTTATATGGGAGAAGTTTGTGCACAATAGAATGGACACTGGTTAAATGGCTGCTGCAGCAGAGAAACAGTGCCTTTATACAGGCATTAAGTGCAGGACTTTATATTCCACATAATTGTGTACAGGACGCATATATATGCATTTTTTATGACTCCTTAGAAATAACCCCAATATATTGCATGCTTAAATTGCTTAACACCAGATGAGTAACATACCACTAAATACAAAATTAAAATATTTTATTTAATCTTTATTTCAAATATATTGGACAGTATAGTGGTTTCTGTCTTTCTACTTGAACCATTTAGCTACCTGAGAATGAAAGAGTGAAGGGTTGGATGTGGCGGGTGTGGCTTTTTTGATCCTCAGTAAATACTGCTATGGGAGAGATATGTTGAAAAACAAACACAGAGGAACCCTGGAGGTAGTCATGACTCCATATGTATAAGAAAGCCATTCTATTAAAGAGGTGGTTCACCTTTCAACCTGAATGTTTAATATGTTATAGAATGGCTAATTCAATTGGTCTTCATCATTTATTTTTTATAGTTTATGAATTATTTGCCTTCTTCTTCTGACTCTTTCCAGCTTTCAAATGGGGGTTCTAAAAACAAATGCTCTGTTATGCTATAAATTTATTCTTATTGTTACTTTTCATTACTCGTCTTTCTATACATGCCTCTACTATTCATATTCCAGTCTCTTATTCAAATCAATGCATTTAATTAAAATGCAAACTGGAGAGCTGCTGATTAAAAAACGTAAAAACCAAAAATAATAAACAATAAAAACCAATTGCAAATTGTCTCAGAATATCGCTCTCTACAACATACTAAAAGTTAACTCAAAGGTGAACAACCCCTTTAAAGAAAGTTGTTTATTTTATACACATGGAGTAATCACCTCATTTTTATGCATACCACCATATGCATTCTTTGAAATCTACTGAATAACATCTATATTCATATGCATCATGGGTTTTATTGAGGCACCAAGCAGAGATGTAGTATTTAGTGTGATATGAAAAAAATAGTCTTCAACTGAAGACCCCATAGGTAATAGAAACACAGGGGGTGATTTATAAAGTTTATGCAGCGCATATTTATTCGCATATGGTTGTATTGCCAATGTTTTTTACTGAACGCTAAAATATAGCACTGCTGTGCCCGTCTTTCCGGTTTTTGCGAATTCACATTGAGAATACATTTTGGCAATTGGCTCGCGAAGGAGACAGGTGTTTGTGTGAGTGTGCCCACTGTGTGAGGTTGTTGTGCGCAAAAATAGCGTTGACAGTCACTTAAATTCGTAATTTGTAATATTTTCTCCGCCACCGAAGTTGTGGTGTAATTCAAAATAATATTCGCAATTTGCGATTTTTGTCCATATTTAAAAAGCTCTTATAGACATTCAAAAAAAATTCTGCAATTCTGTTTGCACACTTTTAACCATGTGCAGGGCAAATATATTCACTGTGCAAACCAATCTGCTCTGAGCGAAGTTTAGAAATGAGCCCCGACAAGTTTGACCTGATGAAACTGTCCAAACAAATATGATATTTGCTTTTAAACATGTGACCAGTAAATGCTTTTTGCTGATCATTGCTATAGACAATTAGGCTGTGACATTTTAGCACTAATGTTATGTTTATATACTTAAAATTTAATATTTGTGCCAATTGCTAATATTTAGCATGAATTTGAGCTGTATCCAGGGCGCCTCTGGCTCTGCTGTCAAAATTACAGTCAACGAATGAGAAATTTTTAATGTTACCAAAGGTAACGGACTCAGGACTGACCTTATTCAAAATTATTAGCAATTATGGGAAATAGCGTATGTAGGGATGTGATCCTACTTGGCATGTGTCTTCCATAAAGAAGATGTGTTGCCAAGAAGTATACTCTAGATCAGTAAGAAGGAATGGTGTGTGCATCAGCTTCAAAAATAAGTTGTAAATACAAAAATGGGAAAAAATAATAATAACATAAGTTCTCTCTACATAAACCCTATCCAAGGGTTACCTAATCTGGAAAAAAACACTAAAGTAAAGAGACCTGCTAATGGTAAATGCAGAACAATTTAGAAATTAAAAAGTATTTTTTAGGACAAGCATAGCCTAACGTGTTTTGTGCCAAATGGGCACTTACTCATAGCCTATGAGTAAGTGCCCATTTGGCATGAAATGCAGTAGGCTATGCTTGTCCTAAAAAATACTTTTTTTCTAATTAACACCCTACCATATGTAGAGGTTTGGCTCTTCAGCAGACACCATGGGCATTCACAAATTATTTATTCCTACAGGAGTATATGAGCATTGATGGTTCAGCACTCTCTGAATAAAGCAACATGATATTTATTTCACATGATTAAACAGCATCATAATCCATAAACTGTAATCTCCTACAGTAGAATATATGACTCTAAAGCAGATGTCTACAGACTTTTAAGGGTCCACTGTTTGGTAAGAGCTCTTCTTAGCTTACATCAATGTAAGTAATGTTAGTGTAGCTACAGTATGCACAGTATATGCTTCAGTAGTAAATATGTCCCCATAATACTCCTTCAGCCAACATGCTGAAAAAGTAGATCTCACTGGAAAATAAAGGGGAGCACATGCTTTAATGCTTGTGGGTAAATAAATGTCCCACATACAGTATTCACCATTGGGGAGCCTTAACAAACAGGCTTGTCTGTCCAGACAGCCTTCACCATGAAGATCATAAGACTGTTTCTCAAAAGAGTGGTCTGACAGTAAAACCAAAATTGCACTTCAGCACTATATACAGGTAAGTCAGTGGTATCCTATACCTTGTTGGAGTGAATGGGACATGGGTCTTCCCCTGGAACACAGAGTTCTAGTCTTAAACTGGTGTCATGTTAACATCTAGTTACAAAGCTGTAAAATTATTATGTGTAGATGGCCAATGTAAATTTCTATAGTTAGTCCCTTGACCAACCCATACCAGATTAAGGGTAAAAACACTTTATTTAATGTTATTTAATGTTAATACTGTAGGCTAGTAATCTGCAAAGCATCCTCCGATTCATACAGCTGGTTTTCCCATTGCTTCATACAGTTCTCTATTAAAAAGAACAGTATGGCTTAATAAAGTGACTTTCGTCGAGCTTTTTGCTCTGTAATACAACAACTATTTGCCAAATGCAACATTTAGTCTTTGTTATGGAACCATAATTGAAAACATTGAATCACAAGCATTACATTTGCATACAATGTGGCTGTAAGTAGCAGTTAACCACTCACTGCCAACGTAATAGCAAAAGAAATGTTTACATCTAACTAGAGAAGTTTATATTTCAAAAGTTCAAAATAATTATGACATTTTGGAGATATTTTGCCTGCAGTAATTACTGTGAATACAGAATACTAAAATCCTAGTGCTAATGCCTTGCCTTCCAATACTTTTAAACCACCCTATGCTTAAGAATTTCACAGGCGTAACTTGATCTAGTGGTCCTATTGTTTAGCAACAGAATGACTATACAGAAAAATACATTGTGCTTGGTTAGGTCTCCTACCTTCTAATGCTCAGTTTCCAGGTATGGATGATCACATACATATATATATATATATATATATACACGTTTAGGCCTATTTACTAATGTTCAAGTTGTGAAAAATAATATGAGCAGCAGAAAAAAAACATGGAAATGCCATTGAATGAGGAGTGTATTGATTGATGCAAACGTCTACTGATGGGTCTCCTTAGTCCCACACGATTATCAGATTGTTGGCCAAAGTGCCAGTGATAGGGTCAGTCCAATTTGGTCCAGTGTTTGGGTGGTCAAATAAGATCCACTAGTTTGGCCAGCTTTAAATAATACGTACTCCCAAAAAGCTCCCACTCTGTAACTGGACAGTGTTGGACAGAGGTTCAAAGGGAATATTTCTAATACATAAACATAGCACACTCTTGTAACAGTAGCAGGAGTGTGCTGCTTTATAAGTAAAATTGTATGCAGGTTGGAGGGAAGAGGGCTGCTGACTGTATCCCCTATGGTCAAGTGCCCAAGGCAGATGTCTCACCTGCCTACCCCTAGTTCCGGCCCTGCTGAGCTCTAACACCCCACTGAGCAGAATGGTGTTTGACTATTCAAAGCAATAGAACGGCAGTTTTAATAAAATGAGGAAATAATTCGCTTCTGGGTTCTGTATTTATATCTTCCTCATATCTGCCACTAAGTGAACATAGCTTGTAATTAGTTATTTCTAGGTGCTACTGGACCTTTAATCTTCTTTGTTTATGACACTGACACTGTTTATCCACGTACTCAGTCTAGCAACTAAGAAGTAAAAGCCCTAGGGCTGAAAAATAGAAAAAAAACGCAGATTTTGTAAAGCACTTTACCCTCAAAAATGACAAAACTTTTCAAAACCAGAGGAGGGTTAAACACACTAAGATTTACAATAAATACAATTATAAAGTAAAAACAGAGGAGATCAGCTAAGTTCCACCTAATTTTTTTGGTAATGTATATAGAAGTGAATTTTTTTGTGGACACTTTAAAACCACCTGCATGCTTTTAAATACTGTGCATGCAAAGAACAAGTACAAAATGTAGGGTTTATACACAAAATAAGTTGTGCGCACCAAAGTAGGGAGTACCCAATTATAACCATTCTTGAATGAGGAACAATAACACATCAAACCCTGCATTCTTCCCATGTATAGAAATGATAAAACACTTCCTTAAAGGTTGACTAGAACCATCCATTATACTGAGTTTTCCAGAGAAGAGTTTTTACCAGAAATATGGATCACCTAACTAGGCCAAGTAGTATTGGTACCCAAGGCCTTGCACCCTGGTTGTAAGCTTGCTATCCCCCTACCCCCTGCCAATTGATTTACATCCTTCCCTCTTGGTCCCCAGATTAGGCACATGCCTAGGGCGCAAAGCTGGAGGGGGGGGCAGGCACGCACCTGTTCTGTCGCCTACCCCATGTCTGATCCCATCACTCTCTGTCTTCCCGCACTTCTTTGCATGTGAGCATGCATGCGCGCCAGAGTCAACTAGGGTTGTCACCTTTTTAAAAAAAAAAAAATACCGGCCAGTGGTGGGGGCGGAAAATAAAGGGGTGGGATGTGACTCAAAAAGGGGTGGGGTCACATGGAAGCGTCACAAAAGGGGTGGGGCCCCCGGTGGGGCCCCCGCCCAAAGCCAAAGAAAATGTAAGTTTTCATCGGCGGGCAAAGGATTTGCAAATGTTAGTACAAATTACCGGCACCTACATTGCCGGTAAAATACCAGCCGGGTGGCAACCCTAGCTTCAACTCGCGCCGGTGTGGCCCGGCTCTGGTAAAACCTCTGTGTTTGCTTCAGAAACACTACTGTTGTTTATATAAATAAGCTGCTGTGTGGCAATGGGGGCAGCCATTGAAAGGAGAAAAGGCTCAGGTTACACAGCAGATACACTCTGTAGAACTTAATGGTGTTATCTGTTATCCACTATTTAACCTGTGTCACATAGCTTTTTTTCAATTTCCACCATTGCCACACAGCAGCTTGTTTATATGAACTATAGTAGTGTTTCTGAAGAAAACAGATCCGTTTTACCAGTGCAGGGCAACAGTACATGATATTTTCATTACTTTAAAATACTTTAATTTTTTGGTGTTACTGTTCCTTTAAGTCTACTTAAAACAGTGGAACATTAAATAAATCGAACAAGATGGTTTTCACACCAGCATACATTTATGTAGCTTACTTAGGATCAGACATAAAGTACAGAAGATTGTGGTGTGGCGCTATTAGTAACATGTGCCAGACGTGTTTTTCAGCCACGAGGAGCACTGGCTTAGGGTCAAAGGATAGAGACTATGGGGCAGATTTACTAAAGGGTGAAGTGACTAACGCTGGTGAAAATTCACCAGCATTACCACTTTCAGGCACTTCGTCAATTTACTAAAGGGCGCAAGCGTAACTTCACTAGCAAAAGAGACAGGCGCTAGCGCTCATTCGCACTCTATCGCCAGGCGGAAATTTCCCTCTGGCAAATGGACGTTACTCCACAAATTCACTAAGATGCAGATTTTACAGAACGTTACCTCTTTCGCCAGACTTGCCTTCGCCAGCTCAAACCAGGCGAAGTGCAATGGAGTGCATAGATCTTCCTCAACTTTTAGATGAAAAATTGTTTAAGTCCCAAAAAACGCTGGCGTCTTTTCCTTTTTTCAGAGTGCAAAAGTCAGTGAAATGTTTTTTTTGGATAACCAGGTTCCCCCATACATTTTCTAACATATGGAACATTAACTATACAGTGGGCTCATGTGTAGGGCATTATAACAAATCTATTTTCTCTATTAAGGTTCCATGGACTTGTGTAATGTAATGTATTTGCAGCAACATGTATGTCCATTCAACTTTATAATCTCCCACCCTATGCAAATTAGCCAACGCTAGCGCATCTTCGCTTTGATTGCCGAAGTAACGCTAGTGAAAATTTAGATCTAAATCCCGAAATTAGAATCTCCATTGATTTATTTTCTATTTTGCTACAGGTGAGCTGGAGGGATGAACTACCCATCAATTCTAGTTTATTGGTAATGTAAAAAACTCAAATCAAGCAAGACTGATCGGTGAATCAATAGTAAATCAAGGGGAAATATAAGTTACTTGCATTAACTTAAAAATAAATATCTGAGCCTCGACCTTTCAATGAAGTTATATTGTTCTTTGCCTTTGCATATGTTTTCGACATCATGTATCTTTTTGCCACTTGACTTGTGTCTCTCTCTTTTTCAAAATCTGGGATCCAGTCCAATAAAACAATTACTAGTATTTTTAGTGGTTCGAAATGCTTTTGTGCCTCAGCTGACATCTGTACCAAATCCTTCTCTATTTTTTTTAAGGGGCCAGTCCAACTTTTAGTTAACTTTTAGTATGTTTATAGACCATTCTGGGTTTTTTTCTGAGCTAGTGAAGGAGATAGACTCTAGCGCTACTTCGCACGAAGTTTTGCTCTGGCGAAAGAGCGTTACTTTGCAAATTCACTAAGATGTGCATTTTACTGAACGTTACCTGTTCCGCCAGACTTGCCTTCGCCAGCTCAGACGAGGCAAAGTGCAATGGAATGTATAGGGCTTCTTCAATTTCTATATACAAGACAAAAAAAGACAGCTCCAGCTCAACGCTCTTCTCTTGACCCAGGTGCTCAGTCAACAGTGTCCCCACTGTAAATACATCAAAAACTCCACAGGCAGACGGCACTTCTGAATGTAGTTTATTGGGATTACTGATCCCTTAATCATAGGTTCCTATAATTAAGGGATACATCCCCAAAACTCGTTAGGCTGTTTACAGCAGTTTCTTCAATCAATTTTTAGTTGAATAATTTCAACTAGCGCAAATTCGCCAGAGTTTGGCATCACCTGGACGCAACTTCGGATTTTAGTGAATTAGCATTGTCCTGGCGAATCTACGCCTGGCAAAGTGTCGCTGGTGAATTTATTAAGGTTTCCATGGGCTTGTGTATTATAATGTATTTGCTGTAACATATACGTCCATTCAACTTTAAGTTCCCGCCATATGCAAATTAGGCAACGTTAGCGCAACTTCACTTGGCGCAGTACCGCTAGTGCAAACTCACTAGAGTTCGGCGCCCTGGACGCAACTTCGGGTTTTAGTGAAATAGCGTTGTCCTGGTGAATCTGCGCCTGGCAAAGTGTCGCTGGCGAATTTACGGAGGTTAGTATATATATATATACACACAGTGAGGTGGGGGAAAACATGGCAATTAACTGCAAAGCTGATTTTTGTGCAGGCTATATTTGCATTGAACTTGAAAAAATAGAGTAGGTGGCACTCCGGATAAAAAGGTGGTTTATTACAACAGGTCACAGATCAACATCACCTGACGCGTTTCGGGAGTAACTCCCTTAATCATAGGCTTACAGAATCTCCAATGTCACTTCCTTAAATAGGCCGTGCAACATTGACCTCTACAAGAATTACATAAAATGACAGTGTTTATGGGATACCCAGTGGAGCTTTTCCTGAGGAATACAGATGTGGGGTGAGTTTGGAGTGGTCTCACTTTTCTGACTTTGTATATTTGCATTGCACCTGCATTCACAATGTGCAAAGCGATGTATTGGTGGATGTATACACTGCTTGGGAAAAAACCCTGCATTGTGGGTAAAAAACATAGCGAATTGCATCTGGAATTGTATTTTGCATGCCGCACTTGAGTTTGTTAATGATATATGTGTGTATATATATATATATATATATATATATATATATATATATATATATATCTTTTTTCTTAATATTTCTCTCTAAGCGAGCCATCACTGGTACCCCCTTGCAGTCTCAAGTGCGGTATCCAGTCAATGGGGTCCGTTTACTAAAGTGCGGTAAATCTGACTTTAAGTTTCCGCATGTTATCGCTGAGAATATTTTTACGCCAGAATATTCGCAGCGACTAAGTTTACTAAACAGCGATGCACTCAGAAGTCATTGCGATCACTTGCGGTAAGTACGTTAAGGAACCAGCTTACGTTAGCGGTAATTTTAGCGAGTTGCGAATTTTCTGGCGAAAAATTACGTTTTTGCGAATATTTATGCTATAAAATAGTCTTCTTTTATGGCGGTTATTATGGCAATTTTGACTGTGACATTTATGGCCAGAAATGCACCTTCAAAACTCATAAACTTTATTAACTGATAATTATACCATCCAGAAATATTACCAGAGTGCCAATAGAATCATAGGAACAAGAAATCATACCAGTCAATCTCTTTGCTTTATAGAAATGCACAGTTTAATGTAGCCAATCACTAGGGATGTAGCGAACCGCCGCCGATGTGTTCGCGAACGCCGTTCGCGAACACCGGCAAAAAATGCGGACAGTTCGCGAACTTCGAACATCCGAAAATCGTTCGATTCGAACGATCGAAGGATTTTAATCGTTCGATCGAAGGATTTTCGTTCGACTCGAACGATCGAAGCCATTCGATCGAATGATTTCATTCGATCCAATGGCTTCGATCGTTCGATTCGAACGAAAATCCTTCGATTTTAGCGGTCGAAGGAATCGAATGGTCGAATGGTCGAACGATTTTTGTTCGAATCGAACGCGAACTCGTATTGGCGAACGTCGCGCGACGTTCGCGAACATTCGGCGGACGCGAACAGTCGAAGTTCGCGCGAACTAGTTCGCCGGCGAACTGTTCGCTACATCCCTACCAATCACAATGAAACCAAAAAAGCGTAGAGGCTGACGAATCCTTGGACTGTGATGCTGCTGCCAATGATACGACTCAGAGCTAAAACTGCTGCTTTTGCAGCAGATAGAAGCAGAAGCCAAAACATCATGTCAGCAGTAGCTACAGATCTCTCTCTCCTGTCAGCAAAGAATGATGGGTACAAAAAAACTAGTATTATGGGATATTTCCTGCCCCTTGAGAATTTTCTGGTGAAAAAAATACTTTTAGGCCACTACATAAGTGGCGGTAAAAGTTTGCGAATATTCTGGCGTTAATTTTGTCTTTAGCACATTTCGCTGTTTAGTAAACCAGGCGTTAATGTATACATAGCGTTATTTTCAGTGAATGCGATAACTGGCGAACAATTATTCTTGCGCAAGAAAATTCGCAAATTTATATTTACCGCAGGTTAGTAAACTGGCGATAACATATTTGGCGAAAATTCTGTCTATATTTTGTGCGAATATTTTTAACGCACTTTAGTAAACGGACCCCAATGTCTAGTCACTGAAAGAATAAATAGAAAGGAAGTGCCTGGAGGAAGAGCTAATGTTCCAATACTCAATCCTCTGTGGTTTCATTTCTGAATGAGAGTTTCATTTTTCTACAGCGGCCTCTTCTCATTGTGTGCAGACTGACATAAGGAATGGGTGAGTGCAAGAGACACTGGAACGTGCATACGTGTGTAACATGCCTGTCGTGAAGTAAATGTTTTGCACCAAACTATATTGCTTTTTCAGTACATCAGGAATACACTTAATTATGCAATGTTGAACTATTCCAAATAACAGGCCACTGCTTACTTCTGAACTCTATTATAGTCATTATTATCTTGTGTGAGTACAATATAGCAATAAAGAGGCATATGTAAATAAATAAGGTTTCCTATGCAGAATAAATGGTAAAATGTCTTACTAAACATACAGAAACCGTATGTTAATATAGAGCTTACTAATAAATAGGGTCTGTTTTCTTGGGCTGTCTCTGTTCACTAAGCATATACTTCCTTCATTAAAACACCGTCTGGTACCTTTGGTGCCAACACTTGTTTTAAGAGGCAGTTGTTTTCCAGTGATATTTTCCTTTTCAGTAAAACAGTGGTGTCATAGGAAAAACATAGCTCATTTAGTTTGGTTTAACACCTTTTTGTAGACTTAATGTGGCCAACGCTGCACTACAGGAAACTGCATGATGCTTTATGGCACTAATTAAATTCTGCAAATATTGCCTGAAAGAAAGAAATGACCCAGATAATCTTGCAAATAAAATGTGCACAAGCTGGATACTTTGGGGATCGCAAAAGAAAAATGGTGGTTTCAACGTGAATGATGGGAAGAGATCTTAAATTTGCAGAAGATTGTATTTATTGTAGATATCATAATTAAAAACAAATACCCATGAAATGAAATGTACACATCACATGCAACCAACTTCCTTAAAGGATGTGGTATATCATAAGAAAATGCCCATGAACAATAATGGAAACTGCTAATTTTAAGTTCTTTACAGAGGTAATGAAACTGCACAGAAAAGCCTAAAGGTATGGCCAGTTCTTACCATAGAACTACACACAGACAAGTTCATACATTTGGTGATTAAATAAATACATAAGAGAACTATTTATCCTAATAATATACTGTATATATGATATGCAGTGCTATATGGCATATGCATACTGCAGCTCCCAACATTTGAAAAATAGAAAGAGGGACAAAAATATCTGCCGGCGATAAACATTTTTGACCAGGCCCATCCTCCGAAATACCACGTGCATTTTACAAAATCTGGCAGATTATGGAAAGTTTGGACACATTTCTAAGGGTTTTAGGGTCAGGTTTTATGTGTCATTACAGTTCTCTTCCCCAAGACACCTGCTTATCATAAATAGTTACAATAGTATCTTTACTTTTCTTAAATAGTTACAAAAGTATCTAAGTGCAGCTGCTGAGTATTCTGGGCTCTCTGCCATAAGCCTTTTATTTAATTACATTTCAGAAATTTTGCATCTTTTGTCTGGCTGTTCAGTGCAGGAGATCAAAGTGAAACTTTAGTGGGATATTTCTGTAACAATCTGGGACTGCGGATTGAGCTGTCAAAAAGAGGACAGTTGGGAGGTATTCATATGTCACTTGTCAGTGAAGACATTTAACATTACAGAAATCCAGTAAATGTATGAGACCTGTTATCCAGAATGCTCGGGACCTGGGGTTTTCCGGAAAAACTATCTTTCTGTATTTTGGATATTCATACCTTACTTAAAGGAACAGTTCAGTGTAAAAATAAAAACTGGGTAAACTGGGTGAATAAAAAATGTTTCTAATATAGTTAGTTAGCCAAACATATAGGGGCACATTTACTAATAAATAATAAACCCTCGAATTCGATCAAATAAACCTTAGAAAATTAATGGGGAAGTCCCCATAGGCTAACATTGTACCTCGGTAGGTTTAAACTGCCGAAGTATGTAGTCGAAGTTTTTTTAAAGAGACAGTACTTCGACTATCGAATAGTTCAATAGTCGAACGATTTTTAGTTCGAATCGTTCAAATCTAAGTCGAAGTTGTAGTCGAAGGTCGTATTAGCCTATTCGATGGTCGAAGTACACAGAAAAATACTTCTAAAGTCGAAGTTTTTTTACTTAGAATACTTCATTAGAGCTTAGTAAATGTGCCCCATAATGTATAAAGGTACATTACGGGGCACATTTACTTAGCTCGAGTGAACGAATAGAAGAAAAAAAACTTCGAATTTCGAATGTTTTTTTTGGCTACTTCAACCATTGAATTGGCTACTTCAGCCTTCGACTACGACTTCGACTTTGAACGTTTCAAACTAAAAATCATTTGACTGTTCGACCATTCGATAGTCGAAGTACTGTCTCTTTAAAAAAAACTTCGACCCCCTACTAAAACCTACCGAGGTACAATGTTAGCCTATGTGGAAGGTCCCCATAGGCTTTCTAGCAATTTTCTGATCGAAGGAATTTCGTTCGATCTATGGATTAAAATCCTTCGAATCGAACGAATATCGGTAAATCCTTCGACTTCGATATTCGAAGTAAAAGTATTTAACTTCGATAGTCAAATATCGATGGTTAATTAACCCTCGATATTCGACCAATAGTAAATGTGCCCCTACATGTTTGGCTAACTAACTATATTGATAAAATTTTCTATTTTGCACAGCCTATCTCTTTACCCAGTTTTTATTTTCATACTGAACAATCCCTTTGAGTCTTCTATAATATCCGGTAAACTTTAAATAAACACAATAGGCTAGTTTTGCCTCCAATAAGGATTAATTATATCATTGTTTGGATCAAATACAAGGTACTGTTTTATTATAACAGCAAAGAAATCATTTTAAAATTTGAATTATTTGGATAAATGTAGTCTATGGGAGATGGCCTTTCAGTAATTCGGAGATTTCTGGATAACGGGTTTTCCAGATAATGGATCCCCTGCCTGTATCATAATAAATTCAATGAGACAAAACTACAACCAAACCTAATTTATTTATACATATTGTGGTAGAAATGTAATAGTCCCTGCATGGGACCTCCACGCCCACGGCCAATCCACATTAGCAATTTGCTTCTTCAATAGAGTATTGGTCACCTAGATAGGGAGACTTTTCATATTATCCAAGAATATTTCGGCTAAAAACCATCTTAATTGCTTTAACTAATTTCAGAGCATTGTCATATGGGCTGTTGGTATCAAGGTGACATTTGATGGTTCTTTGTGGTATAGAAAGGTTGACTGGGGGTCCAAATGTATTAGCCCTTGCAATGTGGGATAACCATATTAATAATTTACTATATCCCAACTTATAGTAGTGATAAATACAAAAACTATATCCAAAAACAAAGCCATTCTGCATACTCATGTATACTGTATCTCATTAAAAAGATATATCTGGTGAATGTCAAGTTAGAGTTGGAGGGTGTTACCCAATAGGAGGAAGTGATGTTCAGACAGTATGGAACCAGTGTGGTATGTCAATAGGTAACCATGATGAGATGCTCCGACTGAAGATAGGAACCATTTAAAATTTCCAACAAGGTACAGGAAGCTATAGAAGCCAGGCAACTGAGGCCCATGCAAACATTAAAGCTAGTACTCTTTTTTTTACGGTGCTGGAGCATGTTGTGAATGTCACATTGAATGAGTATGGAACTGCGTACACCTTTAGGAATAAAAATTTAAACTGTATTTAAAAGTTTACAAATCTTACAAGAATGAGTAATGGTTTATCCTTGCACAGTATAATTCCTCTCTGTGGCAACAATTGGGGCAAACATTGCAGGGGAAGAAACTTGCACTGGGGTTCGACTCCCACCATTGCACTGGGCCCACCTCCTCACAATGCCATGAGCACACTGCTGCTGTGAGCACTATGGTGCTATAGGGCTAACAGCCTTTCTGGCTGCAGTGTAGTGGGCACCAGTGGGGAGCTAGCCTCAGTGTAGTCCCACCCCTGTTCCTCCAGTAGCTACACCATTGGTTTCTTTACAAAAGAAATCTTTTAGACCATAAAACTTGTAAAAAAAAAATGCTGTTCCCGCTACAACAGTTGTTCATTTGCTAGAAAGAAATGGAGCGCACAGGAATACTACAGCTGTTGGCAAATAGTCATACAATCCTAGGGAGAAAAAAAGACTATATGAATTGTTATGGTTACATATCAGTAAGCAAAGCGACTACTGTATTCATTACAAAGTTATTATATGCGTGTTCTCTGCTGCATGTAGAGACATCAATCAAAGAATGTTTCATTGGAATGTATCCAGAGCTCAGCTGGGAATTGCTTTCTTATTATTTATTGAGGTTCATAGAGCTGAAGGCACTTGCTGATCTATTTCATATTACAGCTGCTTGCTCAAGTCAGAATCTACTGTATCTAAGGTATATTATATATATGCAATTAGTGACTATAGCATAGCGATGACAAAATATTCCACACATACACAGAAGCGAAAATAAAGTGCAGCTATGTTCTTAGTTACAAAGCTTTCTAAATTAAAGATGTTTGCACTTTTCAGAAACATTTTCAGAATTGTTTTTTTTTTACATATAATTAAAACAAAAATATAATATGAGCTTCATCGTGTAGTAATAAGAATCTTTCTAAATATAATCAATTAAACATTCTGTACCATTTCTGAAATAATCAAGTTAATCCCCTCTCTGCCATCCCTCTTTCAGCATATGCCACTGCATGCAGCTTTATGTTGGTTATTTTGATATTTTCATATACTGTACCAAAGGTAGACAAAGGCAGAACAAACTAGTGTTAGTAAACTGTTATTAGTATTAGAGTGAACTGTTATCAAGAATAACTGACTCTCACACAAAGCTGCATGTAGAAAGACACACTGCTAAGAGTGAGTGAAGAATAGCTTGATTATTTCAGAAACAGTATAGAATTCATTACATTTAGAAGATTTAAAATTTTTGGTTTCATGCTATTTTTCCTTTAAGACTTGGGGAGGCCAATTTAGCAACATTTCTAAGGTGGCCATAGACGTTACAATTACGATCTTTCCTGGAAAAGATATTTCCAAGAAAGATTGTATGTTTCAACACACAATTGTAGAGCTGAATCGTCAGATTTACAGGTAGAAACAATAGAATTCTACCTGTATCTTATGAATCAGAACTAACAATGGACGATGTTCAGTTGCCTTCAAAGGTACCCAATCAAAATTTTCTGGGCCAGCCCAATCAACAATCCGACTGATATCCAAGTCTTCTGCTGATTTTAGTTGGCTTGTCTCCCACCATACATGTACCGAATATCATACAAAAATACGATATTATTGGTGTGTTTATGGTCACCTTTATTTTAGTGCTTTTTGGGGGTTTTTTTTAACTGTGTTTAAACTCTATTTCTCTAAAATCATGAATGCCTTGTAATTTATTAAAAGATTGGAATATAAAAAGCACAAATGAAAAAAAGATCTGAACAATCCGAAATAAATACAAAAACCTTGAAAAACTCGAAAATTCCATTTTTTTCAGACAATTATGAGCATAAAATAAATCAGAAAACCTCGACTGTCCAAGTGGCTAAAATAAAGGTCAAATAAGATAAGCACAGCTCCCAATCAACATTTTATAGGATCTCAACTGCTTTTACTTTACTTGGACTGGGCAGATAGAGGATAATCCACATGTTCATATAATTCATTGAACTTTATTGAAATCTTTAATAAAATATGAGTCAATTATAGGGCAAGGAGTAGAGAGGGGCAGGCTTTTCACAACTAAAACACTGGGCTCATTATTTTACTTTTAAATATTTACAACTGCTATAAGCACAAGTTAAATGTTTGGTCTGCTCTGAGTCACCACAACCACATCCTTAAAAACAATTAACAAAACATGCCTTAAACAATAGCAGCAAACCCAAACCTGGGTAATTTCAAGATCAGCAGGTGGGTAACAAACACTCAGAATGATCGCTCATTCATTCAAATGAAAATAGCCTGGAGCTTAGGTACATTGATAGGTTAGGAAAATGTCACTAGAACCTTTGCGCTTATGAGCAACAATTATCTGACCTACAAGTACAGCCACGGGGCCAGTCAATTGCAATTGTAATGAATGATGGGTGATTCCTTCCAGTTCATTTATAAACGCTGGGCAGATTTGGGCCTGGGCTATAAAGTATGGCAAGCGATCACAATTTTGTTCTCATTATTCTACCTACAGAGCTGCTGGTTGTGCATCACTGTTGGGAACTGTCTGGTCTAGAACCACGGTCCTGGTTTTTACTACCCACTGCTCTTGCTAGTTGAATCACAGGATACCACACACATTAGATGCTATGGTCAGAATCAACAACTTTTGCCCTTGTCTGTTTTCCTCTGGCTGATAACGCCTATGTTCCAGTTTTAGGCAGTAGTCCAATTAAGGGACTATTTAAACCTGCCTCATCCATACCTTTGTGCATGATCATTAAGCTCTGTTTTCATGACCAAGCCACCTGTTCTAAGCTACTGAGATCTTGTGTTCTAGCATTCTGAAATCCATGTGTCTGAATCTTGTCAGTTCCTGCCCTACCTTATTCATCATATTCTAATTCCCCCGTTTTGACCTTGATCTGTTACTTGGACTTTGATTGTTTACTGTCTGCCCTGACCTAGTGCCCGCTCTAGAACTCTGTTTGGCTGCTGCCTGCCCAGAATAATTACCTGTCTTCAGAATTGCTTTCTGCCTGCTCCTTTATTCATTTCAGCTGGGTCCTTGTTGTTTTCAGTATTAAATATTTTTGTTAAAACCCAGTTCTTGTAAAACCTTAGTATGTTTGTGAGTGATTGGCTAGTTCAGCTCCCCTTTCTGACAATCACTAACATAATCAAGGAGCAGGAGACCCCATGTTGACCAGCATAGGGTCCCTTTATGAGGATGTATCTGATCCTCTTTATCCTGTTTGCAGACCCTGGTTATTCAATTAAGTTAATGCAGGTCACCTTATATACAGGTTGTACAATATCTCTTGGGCTGAGGGGCTCATATGGGTAACCACCATAGAAGTCATTTTACTATATATCCCACTCCAAGGGTATTTTGGCAGTTATGGAGTTGGTGACAGATTCCAATGTCTTTGCCGAAGATTGCTCTTCATTCATTGTCCTAACCTGTATGTTTTTATTGACTGTAAATAAAGGATTTGGTGTTTAAAATAATATGATATTAACAATCTTCATTAGAGGTGAGGCTGTAACGCTCGCTTTTTGTAATCGTGTACCCGACCAAAAAACACAGCATAGATTATGTGGACTGTAACCTGCTAGTTAAGTCTGGAGCAGTTTTTTTTCTTATTATTATTATTATTCATCACTGTCATAGGCAAGGCCTTTGCAGACCTATCACTCCATAACACTGAAGTTTTCAACATTATTTGTCCTGTCTTTTTAAAAGGAAACAATATCCCTGAACAAAACCAGTCCAGTGTAAATGTAAATGTAAATTAAGACTGCATCCAGTTGTTCAAACACGCTTATTCATGACTTATATTTTGAAGGATTTCAGATTTATCCATTACTCATCTCTGTTCTTAAGCTGCATTGTCTAACATGGCATGACCCCCCACGTTGTTACCACCAGGAACGCGGCAATCATATTCTTTAGTAAATGTTGGCATGACCTGAGGAGACATACAGGCATGCAGTGATGATAATATTGGCCATCATAAACATGTCAGTGTACTCAGCGTCTATAGGAACAAGTCGTTTTTAAACCACAGAGATCTCTTTAAAAAGGGACCTTCAGTGAAGATTTTCCTTCTCCAAAAATTCAAAGGGAAATGAACAACAACAAATAAAAAGTTCATTACTCTTTTGATATTCTAGACTCCCAGTAAGATTCCTCGCTTGTTTTCTTGATGCATGGCCATAAAATTACTCCTGTGAAGTTCACACTAATGTCGGGTCGGTTTAAGGCACTGGAGGGCACATGGCAATGATCCCATTGGAGAACTTCCACAGCCCCTTCCCCTAATGCGTTTGTGGAAGTTTCACTCAACCTTCAAAGCACACAAATATAATGCTGACACTGGAACTGCTTGTGTATATATATATATATATATATATATATATATATATATATATATATATATATATATATATATATATATATATATATATACTACACTTGTCTGCTAGGAAATCCAGGTAAGATAAAAGAATAACCCGACTACATTGAAAGTTCCTTTCATACTGTATTATTTCAGCAATGTATGTATGGGACCTGTTATCCATAATACTCAGAACCTAGACTTTTCCAGATCTTTCAGTAATGTGCATCCCCCTACTCTGTCAACTTAAAAATATATTAAATATTAAAAAACCAGAAGGATTGTTTTGCCACAGATGAGGATGAATTATATTTTAGCTGGAATTAAGTACAAGGTACTGTTTCATTATTACAGAGGAAAGGATGTCATTTTTTAAAAATTGTACTTACCTGGGCGCCGGCGACCGTTTTTGCGCTTGACCCGAGTATAAGCCGAGGTAGAGTTTTTCAGCATATTTTGGGGGCTGAAAAACTCGGCTTATACTCGAGTATATACGGTAGTTGATTAAAATGGAGTCTGTGGTAGATGGCCTTCCTGTAATTTGGTGCTTTCTAGATAACAGGTTTCTGGATAACAAATCCTACAACTGAACTTACTAATCAAAGGAGGAGATGTTCTTAGAAAATATTCACTGTAGATAGAAGAGATACGATTAACATTTACTAATATATGCAGGGCCAGTAGTAAAATCTGACTAATGAATTTGTTTGGCAAATCTATTAAAGCTATAGAAAAACCAAGAAAGGTGGCAATTAAGGATGTACTGAATCCATAATTGTTTGATTTGGCCAAATACCAAACCCTCCACAAAAGATTAAGCCAAATACTAAATTCATTCCAAACCCTCATTTGCACTTTCAATGCAAACCTTTAAATTAAGGGGCTGATTCACTAACTTCGAGTGAAGGATTCGAAGTTAAAAAACTTCGAATTTCGAAGTTTTTTTTGGGCTACTTCGACCATCGAATGGGCTACTTCGACCTTCGACTACGACTATCGAAGGATTCGAAGTAAAAATCGTTCGACTATTCGACCATTCGATAGTACTGTCTCTTTAAAAAAAACTTCAACTCCCTAGTTCGCCATCTAAAAGCTACCGAACTCAATGTTAGCCTATGGGGAAGGTCCCCATAGGCTTGCCTAACTTTTTTTGATCGAAGGATATTCCTTCGATCGTTGGATTTAAATCCTTTGAATCGTTCGATTCGAAGGATTTTATCATTCGATCAAAGGAATAATCCTTCGATCGTTCGATCATACTATCTGCGCTAAATCCTTCGACTTCGATATTCGAGGAATTTCAATTCCCAGTCGAATATCGAGGGTTAATTAACCCTCGATAATCAGCCCCTAAATGTTAGTATGATGTAGAGAGTGATATTCTGAGACAATTTGCCATGGTTTTCAATGTTTAGTAATTGAGTTTTTTGAGTTATTTAGCTTTTTATCCAGCAGCTCTCCAGTTTGCAGTTTTAACAATCTGGTTGCTGGGGTCCAAATAACCCTAGAATAGGAGAGGACCTGAATTGAAAAATGAGTAATAAAAAGTGACCCCCCCCCCATTTGAAAGCTGGATTCGAAAGGGAATTCATTAAAAAACTAATAAAAATAAAAAATCAAGACCAATTGAAAAGTTGCTTAGAATTTGCCGTTCTACAGTGCCGTAACTAGAGGGGGCGGGCCCTGGTGCATGACGCGCAGCCGGGCCCCGCCCCCCCGCCCCCCCTCCGTACACGATGGATATCACTGGCGAGCGGGCTGCCGGGGGGCCCTGAGGGGGTGCGGGCCCTGGTCCGCTCGCACCCCCTGCTTCCCCGGTAGTTCCGCCACTGCCATTCTATAACATACTTAGGGGCTGATTCACTAAAGGTTGTTATTCCTTAACTGTTTTGTGCGTTAGTTAAGACGCGTTATTTAAGGAACGATTCTTCAAAGTATTTTCGGATTCGCTCATAGACATATCGCACATATATTGTAATCGCATATCGCACATTTTTGTACATCGGTATTCTTATCACATTGCAATACTTATAGAATAGAATTAACCCTAACTTATTATTCACTAACATCTTTTAAGCGATAAAAGCATAAAATAGGGCAATAATTACTGTGAAATTTAACACCTCCTAGGAGTAGGCGTTACTAAACAACATCAGATGGATTAGTAGAGGAAGATGTAGTGAGGAGCTGTAGGGCAGCAAATAAAGACCTTTCTGAGGAACTGGAGTCTTACCTACCGCCACTCGTATCCCAAATATCTTAGATTGCACTAGTAACGTGTTATATCAAATGCCCTAAAATAACACACAAAATAACGCATGCTATAAATGTATGTATTTTCATATTAAAAGCATATTGCAGCTGTTTTGAAAAATATGGTACTACATTTTATTTATTATATATGTAGTATGTATTGTTTAATGCATTGCACTGTGATTGTTTTTTGTATTTCAGCACTATTGCGCTTTTTGTAATGCACAAGTATACTGTAAAAAATGACACTGTTTTGGGATGATCAGGGTAGATTTTATTCCAGGTTGTACTTGTATAACATTGTTTTTACAAATAAAGGAATCTATTTATCTATCTAACCGCCCCTTTAAGCGTCTTGAGATGAGAAAATCTACATGGCAAGAAATGGAGACTGTGTAATTCAGTCTGTCATTTACCAAAGTCTTCCCGGATAAGTTTAGTTTTAGTTTAATAATATTTGAAGATTTTGAGTTGTATCTTCTTAGCTAATGAGGATACATTAAACCCTAATATGTTAGGGTTAGCTAGGATGCTTAAAGCTCGGGCGATCAAGCTCATGTTTAATTTTTTTTGACTATCACTTGTTTAGGCCTTGGCCCGGCTGATGTTTCTGACTCCTGGCTATCCTTTTGACTCGAGACTCTCAGCATCTGGTGTATCACATAATCTTTATTCCAGCTGTTTTACCATGAGTTCTCTTAAAAAAACATTTCATGCCTATTTTGTCATTGTTTCCATATGAATTTTCAGAAGGAGAATTATAAAACCTATAAATAGTGAATTGCAACTCAGGCCTTACCAATGGAAAAGTATCTGTAACTACTATATCTATTAAATTTTACCTTTCCAAATATTTTTATTAGCTTGTATTAATCCTTATGGTGTATGTAACTAAATGGTCTTTTAAAGTGATATTGGTCTGGCAGACTCACTTTTCATTATGTGCAGTGTTCCCTTGTGATGCTTTCCCTCAATTTTTAATGAAACGAAAGATGAAATATTTCTCACCTCTGTTCTCAGTACTGCTGACCATATCATCTCAAGATCTACAAAATACTCCTTTCCTTGTTAGGTGTAGATGTAAAGTGAAAAGCTAGTCTGACACATGTCATGGGGCAAATTCACTAAGATTCGTAGTTGCGCCAGGGTCCGCTTCTCTGCACTTCGCCAGGCGTATTTTCGCCAGCGCTACGCAAATTCACTAAAATCCGAAGTTGCACTCAGGGGAAGCATAAGGTTGCGACGTTGCACTAGCGTTAATTCGCCAAGAAAAGCGAAGTTACGCTAGCGATGCTTAATTTACATAGGGCGCCAAATTGAAGTTACAATGGAGGTATATGAAGCATCACTACACAAGCCTGGGAAAACTTATAGTTAAGGTGCCATGAGTTAGGAAATGTATGGGGAAGGAGGGTAGCCCCAAAAAATTTTTCAATCTTTTTCAGCCTATCACCCATAAAAAAAGAAAAAACGCCAGCGTTTTTTGGGACTTAGAAAAATGTTTAACTTTTTTGGAAGCAATCCCTATCTACTCTATTGCACTTCATCTGGTCTGAGGTGGCGAAGGAAGTCTGGCGTAAAAGGTAGCGTTCAGTACACTGCGCACTTTAGTGAATTTGCGTAGTTACGTCCGTTGTGCAAATTCGCCAGGCATAAGGGTGCGAAGTAACACTAGTCAATTTACGCCAGCGTCCGTGAATCGGCGAATTAACGAAAATGCGCTACGCTAGCGAATTAACGCTAGCGTTAGGCGCTTCGTCCTTTAGTGAATTTGCCCCATAGATCTTAAAAGCATGCATTCTCAAATATTTGCACTCTGAGGAAAAATACACGGAAAACTATAACTAAATAATGTGTTTTGTATTGTAGATGAAGCCTATGCATTAAAACGTTGCTGTATATTAGTTGTGACAGAGTGGACAAAACAATATGCCAAAAGCCAAATTTTGGCTTTAATTTCTCCATAGTGGGAACTCCAGGAAAGACGGTGCTGAGAATAGGTTGTCTCTGGTTTGAGAAACTTGCTTGCTACTAGGTTGTAGAAGTTGTAATGTAGTGTCCAAACACTGTTTCAGTTCATTTGTTTCCAGATTGTTCACCAGTTGCTTTCAATATTTTTTTCTACCGTTTTTCCAAAATGTAAGTTTAAAATTGGAGTTCAACGTCTCTGGCGTTTGAGCCGTAATTCAGGTGCAGATTCTGAACTCTTACAATTTGCTACATTAGTTGAGACACTTCTCTGTGGCATCTGTGGAATATTAGCAGCTATTATCAATTAGCATCAATTTTAACAGCTGCCTTTAGGGCAGAGGCACACGCTCAGAATCGGGGAGATTTAGACGCCCAGTGATAAATCGGCTCTTCTTCAGGGCGACTAATCTCCCTGAACTGCCTCCCACTGGCTAGAATGTAAATCGACAGTGGGATAGCACTCGGAGCGCTTCGTTTTCCGATTCATCGATTTGGGCAACTTCAGAAAATGAAGCATGCGATTGCCATCCTGCCGGCGATTTAAATTCTAGCCCAGGAGAGGCAGTTCGGGGACATTAGTCGCTGCAAGAAAGAGATTTGTTGCTGGTTGACTAATCTCCCCGAATGTGAACGTGTGTCTCTGCCCTTAATGAAACTCAGGGATTCTGCTCAGCAGGGACAAAGTTAAGAAATGTATCAACTAAATGTATCAATTTAGAACAGGATTCTGAACCCCCCCCCCTTCTAGAGCTGCTTTAGGAAGACAGAAATATTAGAAAAACATTCACAAATAGAACATAGAAAGTAACTGAAAAAAGTCTTTATTTCCGGTGAACTATTTGAAAGCAACTTACAACATGTATTGTGTACAAATATACATTTGTTTATTTATATATATGGATAAATAAACAAAGCACCATCATTATTATATTGTAATCTGCACTGACGCACTGGTGCTTGCTTATGGTGTGCACCAGAGACACACGGGAAGATTCGGGGAGATTATGTGCCTTAGAGTCGTGCCATGTTTTGGGAAGTGGGGTTAGGTAGTCTGGTTACACATGGATATATGTGTGCTTCATTGATATTCTAATATCTTATTTAGGGAATTTCCGAAAAAGCTACAACCTAGATTGTATTTCTTATTGAATGCAAAAAACTTTCAAAAAAAAAAACTATCCACAATCTATCCAAACTGTAATACTGAGAATGTAGTGGCTGTTTGGCCACCTTACTCGTTGGCTTTTCAGTCTGGTTTTGACACTACAGACAGATGCCACCCCCCCCCCCTTTACAACACAGACACCCTGCACCCCACTGGCAGCACATTGGCACAAGAAGGCAGGAAGCGGTGAGAAAGAGAGCGGCTGGGAAACACAGTTCTGCAGCATGAGTCACTGCTTGAAATGACACAACACTGATTAACCTCTAAATTGCTGCTATGGGCACAGCAGAGGGGAAAGGGGCAAAACTCAACAGCTCTTTCCTGGAAGGAAAGGTCATAGGTAGAGCAGAGCGCTGATTTTGTTAAAGTGAGGTAATCAGCGCTGCATTACAGAGAGCAGTGGGGTGTTGTTCAATAAACCCTTAAAGGCATGGAACAGATTACAGGATTCCAGAAACATGTGCGTAATCAATATCTGTTAACATGATTTAGCAACCACTGGGTTTGACAACAAATTTGTGACGCAGACGCAGAACAGATGTAAATTTGTGGGTATCCGTCCAAGCTGCAGTGTGTGTGCTGGTTTTATATTGGGTAGAGATTAACTACAGGACCCCCATATCTAGACTTTATACAAACAGAAAAGTACGATTCAGACCAATTCTCTTAATAGGATTTTTAGAATTATTATCCTTTTGGTACTCAGCATCAGGGCCACCATTAGA
The DNA here is from genome assembly GCA_038501925.1 of Xenopus petersii. NCBI lineage: Eukaryota > Metazoa > Chordata > Amphibia > Anura > Pipidae > Xenopus > Xenopus petersii. Next base: position 38,539,381 of record CM076674.1, read on the forward strand.
AATCACGGGGCCCCGTACAACAAAATTTTCTGGGCCCCCTGGGCCCCGCCCACACTAGCGCCCAAGCCCCACCCCAGACCACTTCGCCTCCTTTTTTGACTTCGGGTCTTTTTGCTGCTTCAGGACTTCAATTTCGGCTGTTTCCGTGACTTCGGGTCTTTTCTCCACTTCGGGACTTCGGCTATTTTCGTGACTTCGGGTCTTTTCGCCGTTTTGGGACTTCGGCTGTTTTCGTGGCTTCGGGTCCTTCCGCTGTTCCTTTGGCTTCCGCATTTCGTCTGTTCTCGCCACCAGGGCTGCCATTAGAAATCATGGAGCCCCATACAACAAAATTTTCTGGGCCCCCTGGACCCCGCCCACATTAGAGCCCAAGCCCCACCCCAGATCCCGTGCACTCAAACCAAGCCCCACTTCATCCTGCCCAAAGACCACACAGACATCAGCGCTAAAAAAGTAACCCCCATACAAACAAGTTATCAAAAGCTATTGATGGTCAGGGCCGCCTTATAAGTTAAAAAAAAACAAAAAAAACATTGGTGCCAGGGCTTCCCTTACAAGTAAAAAAAAAATTGGGGCCCCAAAATATATTTTTAATAAATAATAATTTAATAAATAACATTTTTTAATTTTTAAAAAAAACATTGGTGGCCAGGGGATTAAAAAAAAACACATTGGTGTTCAGTTGAATTGAACTCATGGCTTCAGGACTTCAACTTCGCCTCCTTTCATGACTTCGGGTCTTTTCGCCGCTTCAGGACTTCAATTTTTGGCTATTTTCATGACTTTGGGTCTTTTCTCTGCTTCGGGACTTCGGCTATTTTCGTGACTTCGGGTCTTTTCGCTGCTTCGGGAGTTCGGCTTCGGCTGTTCTTCCTTCACTTCCGCATTTCGGCTGTTCTCTGCACTTCTGCATTTCGGCTGTTTGGAATGGCCTCAGGCTTCGGTGCTTTCAAGGGGGGCCCGGCTCTTTTCAAAACTGCAGCACTGCCGGGCCCCCCTTCATGCCCCGGACACTTGTCCCCCCCTGATGGCTGCCCTGCTTAGCATTGGCAGTGCAAAGAGAGCAGGGTGGTGGACCTTTGGCAAGAACAAGCTTTGTAGAAGGTATGGATTAAATATTTTGGGGTTGGAGAACTAGATTATATATTACAATTAGAATCACCAATGGTGCATGCTGGAAGATATACCTGAATATCAGTCTACAGGATATACATCCCTGTTCCATGTTTTCTCAAATTTAGGGTTTCAACATTCATGGGCCCCAGCTTTCCTTTTCCCTACCTTGTTGGTACTGGGACCCAAGGTTCCCATAAGGATTATCTGCACCAACAATGCCTCAAACCCAAGCCACCAAATCTCTGGTCCAATCTCAAATCCCAATGCCCTTTTTTATGCTTCACTTGGGTCTCCAACGGGAGTCCTGCTTGTCCCTCTTTATGGCAGCTTTACTTGCTCCAGCTTTGCATCTAAGGGAACTACCATACTAAACAGAGAGTTCAAATAAATACTTAAGGAGGAGTACCTTTAAGAAGAGGATCCAACAAACCAAATTGACTCTCATTACACAATGCTTATTAGGATCTTCACAAATAATTGGCCAGATTCAATTGAAAAAGTCATCTCATGGTCTATCACATGACATTGATGTGATTCAATTCGAGTAGAAAATACTTTTCTCAAAATTAAATTTTTTACAATAGTTTTCAAAAGAGTTTTCATGTGATAAATTGTGATAGGTTTTTCTGACTTGATTTGCATCTCAAATCGAATTTCGTCCATGAGTTTTCATGCACCACTGAATTGAATCTGGCTCAATACATGAACAGAAAATCCATGTAATAAATTTGTCCTATGATGTATTTGGCACCTTGTGTTTTTAGTCTTATTATTGTGTTGAGATTCATGCACACTTTGGTAGTAAATCTGCTCAGATTTTCCATATTCCACCATATTGTGACTGTAAATCTGATACTATGTTATGATGGTGAAGTTCACACCCAGCTCATTTCCATTCTGAGGCACAGTAAGCAATGCTACAGGTGCTACACAGTCACACACTGCAACACGTCTCAGGCACATCATTTCTGATACTTACTATGACCGACAGTTTCATAACATAACTTGAAAAGATATCAGTTACACAGATCTTGTAGTAATTCATTACAATTCAACTACTGGGTTGCCACTCTTTTATCTGTAGTTACATATTAATAAAAAATGTCAGCAAAACCTCTAAGGTCATTGTCACACAACATTTCTACGTTGTCCACTATGGGTGCGCCTTAACTATGTTAATTAAATGTGCTAAAAAACATATTAACTCTTCACAGTAGACAATAAGCAAATATTACTGAAGGCTGTTAACAAGAAAAGCATAGGACATGACTCATAAAACTGTATGGCCAGTAACCACTGCCCAAAAGACCATTGTCTGTGTTCTTTGGAAGTTCTGACTTGCAAAAGTAGTGATGGGTGAATTTGTCCCGTTTCGCTTCGCCATTAGCGAAACTGGCGAAAAATTAGCGAAATGTAGATTTTGACGCCGGCGAATTGTTACGTCAAAATTTTGATGCCGACGCCCATTAAAGTCAATGGGCGTCGGTTAATCATCGGCGGTGTCAAAATTGGCGCCAGTGTCAGAATCGTTGCTAGTGAAGTAAAAACTTTGACGCATTGGAATCATCACCAGCGTCAAAATTTTCTCGCCAAATCCGCAAATTTATTCGCTAGCGGGGAAACGTGAATTTGTGCCTGGCGAATAAATTCGCCCATCACTATGCAAAAGTGCATTTCTACAACTAGTTGGGGTTTACATACTGCGCCTTGACCAGAGTCAGCTTCTTGAGAGACTGTCCTTAAAGGAACAGTAACACCAAAAAATGAAAGTGCTTTAAAGTAAAGAAAATATCATGTAGTGTTGCCCTGCACTGGTAAAACTGATCTTTTTGCTTCAGAAACACTACTATAGCTCATAAAAACAAGCTGCTGAGTAGCAATGGTGGAAATTGAAAAAAGGCTATATGGCACAGGATAAATAATGGATAACAGATAACATTATGTTCTACAGAGCTTATCTGCTATCTGCTTTGTAACTTGAGCCCTTTCTCCTTTGAATGGCTGCCCCCATTGCTACACAGCAGTTTATTTATATAAACAATAGTAGTGTTTCTGAAGCAAACACACCAGTTGTACCAGTGCAGGCAGGCCCGGATTTGCGGCAAGGCCGCATAGGCCCGGGCCTAGGGCGGCAAAGAAATAGGGGCGGCATGCCGCCCAGCCGCCGTTCAACTGCACCAGCTGCGCCGGCGTTTTTTCGCGGCGCGCTGGGAAGGCGGGCGCTAGGACCGCGCGGCCGCCTGGTCGGACCGCGCGGCCTAGGGGGGCGCAGAAGTTAAATCCGGCGCTGAGTGCAGGGCAACATTGCATTATTTTTTTATTACTTTAAAACAATAAAAAAAATTTATGTTACTGGTCCTTTAACAACGGTGATTATTGGAATATGTTTTTTACAAGTGCTACTGTGAAGACTTCTGAGCTTCTAATCTTTTATGAGGAACTGTAGCTAAGCTGATGATGATATGAAGGAAATAGCTCCTTAGCTATGGGGAACTGGACTGAAGCCTTAATCTGCGATGGCCATGCCTTGGTAAAACAGATAAAAATACGAAGAATGATGAAGTACTGGCCACCAAGAAAACTTATTAAGTAATTTACTGTATGACTACAGTGCAATATGAGACATTAGGGGCAGATTTATTAAGGGTCGAATTGAAAATTTGAATTAGAATTTTTCGATTTTTTTTTTTTATGATCAAAACTGTCAAATTCGACCAGGGAATTATCCTAACTCAATTTGAGTTTTTAAAAAAAATTTAATTAGATTTTCGAGATTTAGCAAAGTCTGGCCCTTTAATAATTCGAATTTTAGAGTAAAATCGAGTTTAAAAAGAACATGAATTCGAACCTTGATAAATGTGCCTCTCCTGTCATGTTATATGGAGGCCAAATGGTATGATCATGTTTGGAACCCATTTCTTTAGGAAAATGGAAAACTGGCCTTGTCTAAATGTTGATCCCATCTAGCCAAAATTCCTGTAAGAATATGCTGTACCAGTTACTCTATTCTGAAAAAATGTTGTCCAATTTTTTTCACATAGAGGCCAAATATCAACCAATTTTCAGGGACCAAATTAAATGAAAATGATAATATCATAAAATAAAGTTTCAGCATTGTTTGATCAGCCTGACAGTCACCAAAATCCCTTGGAGGGCTATATCCAGCCCACAATTCTCACAAGTCTAGAAAGGATATTGGAAGTACAGCAGGTATCCACAGTGTGTGTTGCAACAACATGACTAACAGAATCACCATCTGTTCATCTGACTCTTATCTAGCAACTGAGTTTTATCCTTACTGGAAATGATACCAGGGTTGGACTGGGCTGGCCTGGTTTCTCTCCCTGACCTCCCATCTTGGCCTCCACTACCTCGTGTCATGCAAGAAGAAAAATACACACAGGGCAGGGGCGTTGGAGGGGGGTGGTGCCTGGGGCAGGGGGTCTTACCTTAAGCCTGCTGAGAATTATTTAAATATTAAACAAACCCAAAAGGGTTGCTTCCCTACCAATAAGGATTAATTATGTCTTTGTTTGGATCAAGTACAATGTACTGTTCTGTTGTCACAGAGAAAAGGGTACAGTAATATGTTTTTTTGAATTTGATAAAAATGGACTCTGAGGGAGACAACCTTCCCATAAGTCATAGCTTTCTGGATCACAGGTTTCTGAATAATGGATCCTATATCTGTATTTGATCTCAATCAAACTTCTTATTGTGGGTTTTGAGCACCTCTTTTTATTCTTTATTCTCTGATTGTGTGAGTATACAGAATGCTTGGGACCTGGGGCTTTGAGGATAACGGATCTTTCCATAATTTGGTCAAGAAAATCATGTCAACAGGAAATAATCCCAATAGGCTTGTTTTGCTTCCAATGATGATTAATTATATCTTAGCTTGGATCAAGTATAAGGTACTGTTTTAGTATCACAGAGAAAAAGTAAATTTGGATTATTTGGTTAAAATGGAGACAGCCTTTCTGTAATTCGGAGCATTCTGGATAACGGGTTTCTGGATAACGGATCCCATACCTGGATTGTATATATATTTTATAAAGTTAATATATATATATTATATATTATCTATAGAGCCACTAAAAAATCCTCTTAATGCCAGGCATTTCTGAGCAGTGCATGTTGAAGTGGGATATCTCCCCATATATGAATCGACTCTGCATAGGGCTTGTTTTTCAAGGGGTTTGTTGGAAGTCAGACCTGCCACATGAACTGTTCCACCACGGCTACACTGAGGTAATTTATGATGGAATGGTTTGTACGCCACTCACTAGTTAAAGAAGGTCCCCTTCAGACTTCCTGCTGAGTGAGGGGGTGGGAAATCCCCCCTTAGCACACACATCTGTAACTAGTTTCTGCTGAATGGCTCTTGTGTGTGAGTCAACCAAGCAGTGCTTTGTGCAGGTGAGACATGGGTTCCTGGGAAGAACATGCCGTTTTTTCTGCCTTCTGATGGCGGCAAATCTGGTCTCTTGCCGGACATCCAAGAAACCTTTCACTTTCAATGAGCTCCCAGAATGTAGCAAATAGATATAAATCCTCTTGTACAAAATGTGACTATTGAAGAAAGCTGAAGAGCTCTATAGAGAACTGCAAAGAATTGTGTGTTTAAACTCTCCTAAATCTGCGTTGTTCTGCAGTAGCCCTTAATCAGTAGTGCTGAGAACATCATTGGAACCAAAGGGGATATGTACAATAAAGCTGGTATTCATTACGGGCCTGCCTAAAAGTAACCAATTTAATCAAATTCTCACAATCAAAGCTGTCATTGGTTCTCTGCAAATCACTCAATATAAACTTTGGGCTGAGCACAATATCCCTTCCCTTTCTTTCCATCATTGGTCTTCTCCTCCGTTTCTCCATCTTCTTCTTCTTCTACTTGGTCTCTCTCCATCAAAGAGGTGTGAGAGGCGGGATCACTCCTGGCTGTTTCTATTCCTGGGAGGGTGAGATTGGTGTTTTGGGCAGAACTATGGTTCTTTTAATCTTTTGCCAAGTACCAGCGAAGTGACTCACACAAACACTGCGTGAGCCAGAGCAGAGCTCCCATATGGGAGGAAATTCTGGAATAAAGCCCCCCTATCAGCGCCAGCCACAAAAAAGGGGGCTATAAAATGTTCAAAGAGGCGTTATGTTCTGGAGAGCGGGTGCCATCCAATTATACACCCATATGTAGGTGCCGGCCAATTAAACCCCCTACGCAGCATTAAAAGCTAATTTTAACCTCCCAGGGGTAATGTTACTGGCACTAGGTTTTCTTAGTGATTTAACCCCACATTCACCAAATAAAATGTTAGGTTTGTGTCACATATGTCAATCTTTTATTAGATGTTAATAAATAAAATTGCTAATCTTCTAGTAAATGTATTACTTCATGTAATGATAGCTACATTGGACTGTACCTGCACTTTCTAATAACATCTCAGTGCGTCAAAGGCCTGCCCCTCTCTCCGCAATTTTTTTTCCCGTGCCCCCTCTCCACTGGCTGAAATTGTGGATCACATGTGTTACACCCCTACAGAGGAAAAAGACCACTACGCGGGGGGGGGGGGTCTGCCTTTTCTGCAGTTTTGGCATTGCTATCACCTATTTTGAGAATACTTTGCTGCACTTTATTATTGTTATCCTTTATATATCAATGCAAGGCTTTACATTTATTGTTTATCATTCACTTAAGTGCCTGCCCCAGTGGAGCTTACATTCTCGGTTCCCTATCACTTTCACACAAACACACGCACACTAAGGTTAGTTTTCATCAGCAGGCAGTTTACAGGGAGCAAATTTACATTTTTATTAACAGTTCATGTCTTCAGCAATTTCATGACAGAATTACAATCCATGGTTTATAAGGGCAGTGTCATTTGAGAGGGCTTCCCACAGCAATTAAATGCCATTAAATGCCAAGCTCACCTATTTAATTAACTTCAGGTATGTTACAGATCATTGTAACATTAGCAACTTTGCAACTGGACTTCATTTATTATTATGTTTTCATTACATGCCTTTTTACTTTGCCTCTTCCCAAAGGGAAACTTAAAATGCCATCTGGTTGCTAAGGTCAGTGACCCCAGCTACCAAAAAGCATAATGATTGTAAGGCTTAATTTTTATTGCTATTACAATTTTTATTGCTGACATTTGAATGTAAGCCCTCTTCTATCCATAATTCCCTCTGAAATCCAAACAAATGCCTCTCTGAGTCAGAGAGCAGCACCCCTTCTAACCCTCAAAAAGGTCATTCAAAAGCCATAAACAATAAAACAAATGAAGACTTATGGAAAAATATCTTAGAATGTTATTTTCTATGTCGTAACAGGTAATTGTAGGGATCTTAGAATGCTAAAGAAAAGACCTTAATTGGCAAATGATTACCTTTAGCGGAGAAAGGAATACTTGCCATGCAACATAGCCAAAGGACTAGGAATGCACTGAATGCATAATTTGTGGACTTTTCCTTGACTAAATGCAGACTCCTTCTCAACAAATTTGGCTAGAATAGAGAAGAACTGTAATTTGGACATCAACATACAGTATAAGTAAGATATTTTTGCATCAAAGTTTTCAGATGACACTGACCAGAATAACTGGATAAAAAAGCAAATGTGGGTGAGATGCAGCACTTGACAGTTAAGAAATGACTTGCCATATGCACAAAGGGTGGGTGTTGGAAGGCTGTGTTTACTGACTCAAGCAATGTTGATTACTCATGTGATGGTCTGGCAATTTTCGGGTGATTTGGAAAGCCACAACCTACTTATATTTATAAACATAAAAACTCAGAGGACTGTTTTGTATACAGAGTTAGCTATGCCTTTTTATACTACATTGCATATTACATTGTTTCATTGCCTGATTTGTGTTTATATGTGTAAGCTTTATTGGTGGCCTGCCTTAAGCTATATGCCCAATACTTATTACCACAAAGCTCATTGTACTTTATTAGAGTTTACTAGTAAAGCATATTTCATTGTATTGATTTCCTGTCTGGGGTTTTATAGAAAATCTGAATGCTGATTGTTATTGCCATGTCTCAGAGTAGTATACATTGTATTAATGGTATCAGGGTGAATATACAAATTACAATGCATTACTAGCCTGCCTGGGATAATACACCCAAATTCATTGCACTGTATACTGAACAATTTGGGATTATATGGAAAAAACTTATAACATCATATTAATATCCTGTCTGGAGGCTTTAAACACAACATACATACCAAACAGTATAGAACATGGGCACACTCCTCATACTGCTTCTGCAGACAATCTTTTGAAGAAAAACTTCTTTTATTTATGAGATCCCAGCAAACGTTTCGGGGACGTACCCCTTCATCCAGTGAAGGGGCACGTCCCCGAAACGTTTGCTGGGATCTCATAAATAAAAGAAGTTTTTCTTCAAAAGATTGTCTGCAGAAGCATTATGAGGAGTGTGCCCATGTTCTATACTGTTTGGAATTTGAGAAGGCTTTTTGTTTGCAGCAGGGCCTACGTGGAGCACCTTCTGTGAGTAATTAAACAGTTCTTCACACAAAATAAGTAATTACGGGGAATGAGTTTATGAGTTTGGACAACATACATACCTCCCAACATTTTGGAAAGAAAAAGAGGGACAAAAAAGTTGGTGTGCGTCACAGTTCTTTTGACCACGCCCATTTTGTAGCTACACCTCCTAATTACCATGTTCATTTTACAAAATTTGGCAGGTTATGAAAGTTTGAACATATCTCTGTGTTTTTTTCAGTTATTACAGTTTGCTAATGAAAGTGAATGGCCCTTTAAGCTATCAGTCTTATCTTATATTGTTATTGTTACAATTACTTATCTCGATATTGTTACAAAAGTATCTTATCTGCTGCTGTGGCTGTTCTGGGCTTCTGGGCTTCTGCCAAAAGCCAATTAAGTTAGAAACTTTGTTTCAGGCTGTTCAGTCTGGAGAAAAACTGGACTTTCCAGTACAAATGAGGGACTGCGGGTTGAGCTGTCAAAAGAGGGACTGTCCCTCTAAAAACAGGACAGTTAGGAGGTATGTTAGACTGTATGTGCCATTCTGTATTGTTCTTTCTGGCATGATATGCATGTTCAATTTATAAATCATATTACTCAGTATAACCATCTAGTATGGGGTGATACGGTATTTTTTCAATAAAATATATCACATTAAATATTATTCATAATAAAAAGAAGAAAGGGTCGCATAAAAAGTACATTGAAAAATGTGGTCCAGGTGCACCAGTAAATAAACCAGTAAAGAAAGGGGGCATCCAGGTACTCAAGCACTCCACAACATCAAACAATATTTATTGTCAAATACAATAAAAGATAAATATCTCCAGTGTCACAAAAAGGCGTAAGCCCACTGGAGAATTTTATCTTTTAAAGAAACAGTAAGACCAAAAAAATTAAAGTGTTTTTAAGTAATTCAAATATAATGTAATATTTCCCTGCATTGGTAAAAGCAGTGTATTAGCTTCAGAAAGAAGACAAGCTGCTGTGTAGCCACCGGGGCAGCTATTGAAAGCACAGGTTACATTAAAGATACCAGATGCACTATGTAGAATCCCATGGCATTCTATTACAGAGCTTATCTGTTATCTGCTAAGTAGCTTGTGCCTTTTCTACTTTTTTAGCTTAAAGGGATACTGTCATGGGAAAAAAACATTTTTTTCAAAATGAATCCGTTAATAGTGCTGCTCCAGCAGAATTCTGCACTGAAATCCATTTCTCAAAAGAGCAAACAGATTTTTTTATATTCAATTTTGAAATTTGACATGGGGCTAGACATTTTGTCAATTTCCCAGCTGCCCCTAATCATGTGACTTGTGCTCTGATAAACTTCAATCACTCTTTACTGCTGTACTGCAAGGTGGAGTGATATCAACCCCTCCCCTCCCGTTCCCCCCGCATTAGCCAAACAAAAGAACAATTGTAAGGTAACCAGATAACAGCTCCCTAACACAAGATAACAGCTGCCTGGTAGATCTAATAACAGCACTCAAAAGTAAAAACCCATGTCCCACTGAGACACATTCAGTTACATTGAGAAGGAAAAACAGCAGCCTGCCAGAAAGCATTATTCTCCTAAAGTGCAGGCACAAGTCACATGACTTGGGGCAGCTGGGAAATTGACAAAATGTCTAGCCCCATGTCAGATTTCAAAATTGAATATAAAAAAATCTGTTTGCTTTTTTGAGAAATGGATTCCAGTGCAGAATTCTGCTGGAGCAGCACTATTAACTGATTCATTTTGAAAAAAAAAAAAATTTCCCCATGACAGTATCCCTTTAAATGGCTGCCCCCATGGTTATACAGCAGCTTGTTTATATAAACTATAGTAGTCTTTCTGAAGCAAACACATAACTTTTACCAGTGCATAGCAACAGTACACTACATTTTAATTTTGTTTTTTGGTGTTACTGTTCCTTTAAAGTGATACTGACACTAAAGAAATATTATTCAAAATATTAATGTACATCAAAAGTTACCTATAGCTCATGTTCATCGTTTTTCACTGATAGGGCTGCTTTTGTAAGTAATTGTTACTTGAAATTCCTAAACCTGTTTCTTCAACCTGTCCCTTCTCAACATGTCAGCTAGAGTTTCTAATGCTAACAGACTGCTGAAGTTCAAATGTGGTAGCCCCTTATAGAGGAACATGGGGGATAAGATGGGTAATGTAAAATCATCTGCAAATACTTTTATGGCAACATTATAGATAGCATGCAAAGACAATATTATGATAGATGTAAAAAAAAAGGTTTAATTTCTGGTGTCAGTATCTCTTTAATGTCGTTGACACACACATATTTTTTAACATTGATTTTTCAGCCCTTGCAGGCTGCCTGGGTGCCTGAATGCTCCCTACCTTGTTGCTACCTTAAATATAACTCTCACAGAGAAAACCAGTAGATATGTGCAAGATGCATGGTTTATATCAACAATTAAAGTATCTAAATCTACAAGAATGATTTCTATGTGAGCCTATGGTTTCATCTTTCTCCAGTTGGCAGTGCAAATAAATTATAGCTCTTCAATAATAAACTGTGCAGAGCTTTTTTTGTAAAGCTTTTTCTTGTCGCATTGCCAAGACAAGGTTTTATCACTGGCCTTTTACCAGCAGCATCTTAACACCTAGCTCTTCCATGACAGTTTAGGAACTAACTTTTTTCTGAACTGGGCCCATTAATTTAGTCTATTAAATATCACAACTGTGTTTTTTTGCCAATATCAGTGATTTCTGTAGATTGTCTGATCGTTGCTATAAATTAGCAGCCACTTCTGTTTTGCAAGTCTCTCTTTTTTGATATAGATCTCAAAAATGTGCAGCGACTGCAATACATTTTATCTGTGTTGAATTTGACACAGTGATTCTATCAACAAGAGAGACTTAAGCAAATGGTATATTATTTACCCTGGTTCCATTAGGCCAATTAGTCATGTCACCATGCAAAGTTACTGTAAGCAAGATACACATGCATATGCTCCTTTCATTTGACTAATTGTAATATTGCAAGAGATTTGTTTGACCAAATAGACATGGGGAGATATTTACATATATATCTGTTTAGTACACATGACAAATAAGTTCTAAGAACTAAACTTAATTTACGACTTTGGAAGAAGCTGTAGTTGTATATGCCATTGCATTTGACCAATTGACTCAGGTTTTAGATGGCGAATGGCCGAAGTCAAATTTTTAAAGAGACAGTACATGATAAATTTCACTATTCAATATTGGAATTTGGACTATTCCCTAGTCGAAGTACACCAAAAATAGCTCGAATTTTGAATTTTTTTCATTCGAAAATTCACCTCGACCTTTGATAAATCTACCCCTAAATGTGTAGCCTTACAGAACATTTGTTTTTTTAGACGGGGTCCTTGACCCCCCCCCCATTTGACGTCTGGAAAGAGTCAGAAGCAGAAGGCAAATAATATAAAAATGAAGTCTAATTGAAACATTGCTTAAAATTAGCGATTCTATAACATACTAAAAGTTAACTTAAAGGTGAACTGCCTCTTTAAACCAAATTTAGACCTCATTGGATGAGATCCATTCAGTTTAGAATGTAGATGGAATTGTTAGATGACCTGCTCTGCTGACACAGTAACATGACTGAGTGCTTTCTGTTTGCCTCACCCTGCATTAGTGTCACTGTGTGAGGATTCCTATTTTATTTATCAAACCTACAAGTTTTTAGTCACATGAGGCTTCCAGTCAGTCTCCACCCGAGGTCCTTGCAGATGTGTATGTGCTCACACTCTCCTTACCATTACCTCACAGTTTCCAGTCACTGAGACTGTCATATAACTATGGTAACACAACGCACATTAAACATTTGTAATTACTATAAACTAGTTTTTCCTAATGTCACAGCTTTAATTCACATGCTTGGCTGTCACGCCTGACTAGGAGATGGAAACGCCATGCCAGTATTCTCTGAAAATTTGAAACAAACAGGGATTACAGATACAACAAAATATACTTATGACTACGCTCCATAGTCTAACTCCAGGTCCCGTAAAAGGTTATATATAGACATAGTTCTCCCACACTGTTGTAAGTGGTGCTAATGCCACAATTAGCCCTCTGTCCATACTGTGAATGGTAACAAAAAATATACAGTAATAGTCCAAATAGTGAAGTTTTGTGGCACTCCAGGCCCCCCAATGCTGCTGCAGCTTGTACCTGATTTATTGTATTAATTGTGTAAATTGTACACAAGCTGTGGTGCCAAAATAGGGGTGAAAATGGCTTCACCTCTGGCAGGCCATGGTGTACTACTCCAGAAACAGCATTTGCATGGAATTCATTAGGTTGAGCATAAAAAGTGAACCCTGGAGGTTATAATTGAGATAATTCCAGGGTTCTCTTGTTACCATGTGCTCTGTACTTAAATTGTCCCTAACTGCACACAGTTCAACAGAGGAGGATGAACCAGGAACCAGCCATATCTCTGCGAGGAGCATGTATACATTTTTCAATTTCATAGCCTTCCATAACCATCCGAGGAAATTAACTCAGTCTTAATTCTGTTCATCTGTTAATCATGTCTGAATGCACCAAAACTACAGCTCCATCCACAAAGTCTTATACATTTCCAAAGAAAATTAGTGTCAACTTCTATCATTTAAAAAATTGCAAAACAATGACATCATTTTTGGCATAAAAATAAATTGCTTAAGCCACCAGTCTGCTTGTTTTTCTATCTGTTTTTAATCAATATTCTTTTTTATTTGGCTTTCATGTATGTTGGGGAATAATCTTGTGGGCTCTTTGTTCCTACATGACTGTGAATTCCATAAGTGAATTCAACCCCTTGTATTGGAAGCTTTGCCACAAAATCCATACACATTCTGTAAAGTGGCGCTTTCTTACATTTCCTTGGGCTACCTCCCTCCCTCCTGCTCAAACAAATGATCTGTTCTTCTGTCACTTTCTTCCTCCGAAATGCATTTTCTTATGTGGTAACAGTTACTTTCAGTGAAGCAAAACAATACATTAAAATATATATTACACATGAACATGCTGAAATTAGCGGTTACTCATGTCTGTGCACGAATATTGTACCCAACACTCCTGTTAAATTGCCTCTGAGCTCAGATGAGCTACCTCTACATACACTCATGTAGGACTGACAATACATTTGAATAATATTCTCAAAATTACTATATGGCAAGCCAACAAGCAGTACTTGATCCTATTGAGTACATGTCAAGATATTTCCTCTAGTTTGGGTACTATTTTAGCACCGGTTTACACAGCATGGCTAAAATTATGTGGATGCTCCTTCTAATCGTCTGAACCACATCCATCATTTCTGAAATAGGTGCCATTACATTATGAAATTGACATAATTTCTGTGCTTCCCACTTACAGTTTAGATTATTTACAGTTTCAATATTATTTTAATCCTTTGCAAAAAAGAAAGTCCATACAAAAATGGTTGGTAGAGATGGAATTGGAGTAACTGGACAGCACAGAGTCCTGACCTACACCCATCTGAACACCTATGGGATGAACTGGAACACTGTAATCCAGGCCTGATTACACATAAGTGTCCAACTTCTTACTCAAATGAATGGAAACAAATCCCACATACAATGTTCCAGCATCTAGTGCAAAACCTTCCCAGAAGACTAGAGAGTAACGGTTGTTTTATCCCAAAGAGGTGACCAATTTACAAGAATAGCCTTGTTTTATTTAGACTGAGCTGTTAGATAGACAGGTGTCCACATACCTTTGGCCATATAGTCTATTTCTATTAATATTTTATGTAAAGCATTTTAAGGGGGTTATGCTCCATATATATATACTGTAAGTCACATTGGACATCTAAAATAAACAATTGTCTGTATTATTTTCTCCAGTTCCTATGGAATCTATATCTCTGACCTTAGTCATGAACTTAATTTGCAACACTTACTAATGAAAATAAATGCCCATCTGCTCTGTGCTGCTAACACATAACTTTATATCTGATCGGTCTATGTAGAATCTACATTCTACTCTGCCCTGAGAAACCTTTTTCCCAAATGGAGGTCCATTGCATTGTACCCAGTGGAGGCATCTTTTGAGTCCCCTCAGATGCCAGTTTACACCCCTGGTGAGGACTCGCCTGCTACAAGCAAGAGAACATTGGTTTCTGGAAAATATATAAAAAAATATATTTACTTCTACTTAAGGCACAAATTCCAAACTCAAAGCAGTGGAAAGGGAAGTAGCCTGAAAGCCAGTTAAGGGAGATATATTCTATATAATACACAAAAGCCATGAATATCCTGTAAATTATATCCTTATAAACGGTGAGTTCTGATGTTATCAGTTATAAACAAAGTCATTTCTGTCACATGACTCACTGAAATTTGTGTATTATAATAAATAAAGTACCCCCCTGTCTTCCGCCGGCTATAATGAGAAATCGCCCCAAAGACTAAATCTCCCCGAATTGCCAGGTGTGCCCTTACCCTAAGGTGGGTCTGATAGCTACAAATATAATTAACTGTGCTTTATGGAACTTTGGGCCCCAAAAGGGACTTAAAATGATTTTTCAATACAATATATACATTATTATTCTAAATAATTACTCTCTTTATTTTTGAAAATGTTTGTTCTGTACCTCTTTAGCTTGATGTTTAATATGATATTTAGTATGACAACGAGAGACCCTAAATAAAAATACAAGTAACAATATAATATTAATTAATTAAATACAATAACATTATAGCTTCAAACCTCTAATGTCTAACCTTAACAATTCTTTATTTTTATCCCTTTCAATTCATTTACATTTTTTTGTTAGTGATAATTGTATTTTTATCCTAAATCCAGCCCCACCCCCAACTATGCACTTTCTTACAATACTCTCACGAGTAAAGTGATAGTTGAATGAATCATTCTGACAGGCCCACCTGTGCTGTTGACTGATATGCCTGTGCTTCTGTGAAGATCTGCTGAAAACCTACATTGTTGCAGGGATTGCAGGGGAGAAGTTTTCAAATCACACTACTGGCACTGGCATGGGTATTAATGCTATAGGTACAATACATTAAAAGTAAAAAATAAAATGGTGCAACTTCCTCTTAAATTGACAGTAAAATATAAGGGTAATGACTAATGTTTGCTCAGAATGTTCCTTCCTGGCTTGTATTTAAATATTGGTTCCTAAATGGTCACATCAGCTTAAAGCCTTTTGTTCATATATAGATACTGTTTTGAGTATATTTAATCAAGTGGAAAGCCAAAAAAAAAACAATATCCCGTTTTGGCATTATCCTTAGAATTTTAATTCTTCCTGTCTTTGGAATGGATGTAGTTTGAGCAACTGTTTACTACTATATATAATATCTAAGATAAGATTGTAGTTTTATTGTTATTTCTACTTTATATTACTTATCTTTCTAGTGAGGGCTAGTGGCATAACTACCAGGGGTGCAGTGGGTGCATCATTTTGGGACCAGCAGTGATAAAGCTTTTCTTGGCCAGCAGGGCAGGGGACATTTTTTGTGCGCACATGGGAGTGTGCTGGTGCACAATTTTAAAGGGGGAGCGTGTGTGGGTCTGGGCGCACATCTTGCACCCTGGCCTGGTTGTTGATAGTTACACTACTTGTCAGGGCCTCTCTTATTCATCTTCCAGTCTCTCAATTAAATTACTCGCTAACTGGTACGTGGGCAGTGGTTTGACGATGACTACTGATTTGTTTGGCTTGTATTCCTACAAACAGGAAAAAGAATGAGATTTACTTTGAATTTCAGATTTTACCTGTTTAGTGCAAGAAATAACAAAAAAGCAAAACAAAATATTTCCATATGAAACAACAGGCAAAAAGTATGTTCAGCCCAAGCCTTATTCATTTAACCAATGTTGAAAAGTATGTTGTACTTTAAAAGTGGAGGAAGTTGAACAGAAAATAGAATGTCATTGATATGTATAATTATGAAGCACAAAACTATTAAGGGCATTGGCTCAAGGTGCGATTTCAGGTGTTTTGTTTTTTCACTATTTGCATCTTGACAGACGGATGAAAAAATTCTTGGAATTGGTCCCCATTTATTGGAACACCAATTGTCTGGACTTGCAGGTAGATTAGCTATGTGATAATGTGATAATCATGTTGAAATGCTGACATTGGTGACAAGTTGCAAATGACTGAAAGACCTATGGTAGAACTGATCAGATAACAGAAAGGGAAATACTGCTTTCAGCAGCAATTAAAATTACTTTTTAACATAACTTTTACAACCACCAAAATTTTAGAATATTTAAATATAATAATAAATATAATAAATATATATATATATATATATATATATATATATATATATATATATATATATATATATATATATATATGTTACTAGGAATTATATTTTCTTTTATTATGCAAAAACTGTTTTTGGATTGTCTTTAAGTCCCATTTGTCAGGGACCCCCTTTAGCTTATAACAAGAATTTAGAACAGTAGCCTCAAATCTCATCCTAATTGGTCCTTAAGGTGACCATACATGGGCTAATAAAAGCTGCCAAAAGACCAAGTTTACAGCTTATAGGACAGTGTATGGAGCCCTCCAATTGGCTACTTCGACCAATATTGTCTGATCGAGGACTGCATTGGTTTATTGATGTGGTCTTTGCGCTGACCTCCTGTTTTCCTGTATTCCTGGCATTGTGATCCAATCATTGGGCCCTAGGGCCCACGATCGGATCAGCCCAATATTGCCTACCTGAAGGAGGGCATATTGGGGAGAAATCCCCTCATTTGGCAACCTTGACAAATGAGCAGATATTTGCATGTATGGTCAACTCTGGGCTTCAAGTAGTTATTCCCAACCCACCTATGCCCCTAACCTGCCTCTTTATGCTAGTCAACCTCACTAGTTGCCCCCATAAGAGGCAAGGCCCTCGATTTAGGAACCTGTAATCTAAAAAACATCTGGATATCAATTGTTCAGAACTTGAGGTGACAGAAATACTGCTTTTAAATGGAAGGAAGTTACAAAGACAATGAGAAGGTCCATGGGACAGCTAGATTGGGGTCTTATAAACTTCCAATTTAGAAGAATATTGTGAAATGTTAATTGAGGTTTAGAAATTAATCTTTGTATTGATAGCCAGGGATACTGAGTCTCATCTGCAGAAGGCATCTGTGTGGTTATAAAATGCTAGAATAAACATAAAATTTCTGTGTATTTTGCTGATGGTGAATCAGTGACAGATGCCACAATCTGCAAGGTCAACATGTTCCCAATATATAATAATATAAATACTTAGCAGCAATATGCTATATTCCCAAGAGACCTGAGATGATAGATAAAAACCAGAGTTACATATTGAAAATAGAGGCAAATAGGGTATCTTGGGCCCAGCCTCAATCTGGCAGATTGATGATGGAATTCCCCCTTTACACAACTCATAACCTAACATTTACACATTGTCCATGTGGCAGCTGAACTATTATTTTCAAATTCACAATGGGAGATGGCCTTCCCCTAATTCGGATAACAGATCCAATACCTTTATAGAAGGGTTTAGTGAAGTTGGTGTGTGGCCAGTGAGGATGCCAACCAATGGTCACATTAGCCACCATCTGAGACAATTAAGGTGTTTGTTTCCAATAGGTTATCATAACCATGGCCACATCATTGGCATATATTAGAACTAAGTTCTGTAGATGGGGTATGGCAGGCTGACTGCTGTGGGTGCCTCTTGTGATTTATAGTAACACAGATAGCCGAGTTTGGAATGTACGCTTATCAAAACCACTACAGACGTTATATTGAGCAGGGAGTTGCAGTTAAAAAATACACTAGTCAAGCAGATTGGGTATTTCTCCCTAAGGCAAGTGTCACAGGATGTGTTGTGCTGTGATAAGTGAGAGAATATCTGTAAGCTAAGTATGTCACATTTAGGCAGATCAGGGTGGTTCAGGGTGATTATATCATGCGCTTTCACTGTCTCCTCAGACTTGTTTGCATACATTCTACTCATTTACTTTCTCTTACAGTTTTATCACTTTCTGTGACCTGTTTTTAGGCTCAGACTTTCATAGTCTGGGTTTTTTTTTAATATCTTGTGCCCATTGCTCTGTACAAACATTTAGCATTTAGAAATGTGTAATGTCTGTATAGCATTAGTTGGTTTGCATGTAAAGAACAAGAAAATACATATTTACCATAATAATTATTTTCATAATTAAAACAAATAGGCAGAATACATTTAATTTTCAACATACATTCTATTTATTTTACGTTATGTTAAAAAAGGTATATACTTGCCTTTAAAAGGAATTGATCTTGACCCAGGGATTCCTTCATTTGATGTCACTGTCATTGATCACTTTGCACTAAGTCCTGAGTATTCAAGATAACAGGTCCCCTACCTGTAATAAGTTTAGCAGGAGTGGACAGCATAACGGACCCCTTTTGTGCAAAAGCTCCTGTCACAGACCCGTCACCTAATGCTGCTACCTGTGGGCAGGGAGTGGTGAATTAGCTTACATAGTTACATAGTTAAATTTGGTTGAAAAAAGACACAGTCCATCAAGTTCAACCCCTCCAAATGAAACCCAGCATCCATACACACACCCCTCCATACCCTTACATAAAATATATATACTAGTGATGCACCAAATCCAGGATTTGGTTTTGGGATTTGGCCAGGATTCTGTCTTTTTCAGCAGGATTCGGATTCGGCCGAATCCTTCTGCCCGGCCAAACCGAATCTGAATTCTAATTTGCAAATTCTAAATTTCTAAATTGCGTGACTTTTTGTTACAAAACAAGAAAAAATGTTTTCCCATCCCTAATTTGCATATGTAATTTAGGATACGGATTCAATTCAGTATTTGGCCAAATCTTTTCTAATTTCTAAATTGCGTGACTTTTTGTCACAAAACAAGAAAAAATGTTTTCCCCTTCCCATCCCTAATTTGCATATGTAATTTAGGATACGGATTCAATTCAGTATTTGGCCAAATCTTTTGCGAAGGATTCTTGGGTTTGGCAGAATCCAAAATAGTGGATATGGTACATCCTTACTATATGCCCATATCTATACTAACTATGGAGTTTAGTATCAAGATAGTCTTTGATATTATTTTTTTCAATAAAATCATCCAAGCCATTCTTAAAGGCATTAACTGAATCAGCATCACAACATCACCCGGCAGTGCATTCCACAACCTCACTGTCCTGACTGTGAAGAACCCCCTACGTTGCTTCAAATGAAAGTTCTTTTCTTCTAGTCTGAAGGGGTGGCCTCTGGTACGGTGATTCTTTTTATGGGTAAAAAGGTCCCCTGTTATTTGTTTATAATGTCCTCTAGTGTAAAGTGTAATCATGTCCCCTAGCGAACGCCTTTTTTCCAAAGAAAACAACCCCAACCTTGACAGTATAACCTTACTTAAGTCTTCCTTCCATCTAACCAGTTTAATTGCACTTAGTCTCTGCACTCTCTCCAGCTCATTTATATCCCTCTTAAAGACTGGAGTCCAAAACTGCGCTGCATACTCTAGGCAAGGTCTTACACGGGACCTATAAAGAGGCATAATTATGTTTCAACCCTTGTGTTAATGCCATTTTTTATGCAAGACAGAACTTTATTTGCTTTAGTAGTCACAGAATGACACTGCCCAGAATTGAACAACTAGTTATCTACAAAAAACCCTAGATCCTTCTCATTTAAGGAAACTCCCAACACACTGCCAGTTAGTGTATAACTTGCATATTTATATTATTTTTGCCATAAACCTTGCATTTATCAACATTGAACCTCATATTCCAGATTGCTCCCCAGTTTTCCAACAAATCACTCTGCAAGTGGCAGCATCCTGCATGGAATTGGAACCTATAGTTCTGCACAATTTAGTATCATCTGCAAAAATAGAAACAGTACTTTCAATGCCCACCTCCAGGTCATTAATAAACAAGTTGAAAAGCAAGGGACCTAGTGCAGAGCCCTGCGGTACTCCACTAACAACACTGGTCCAATTAGACCATTTACCACCACTCTTTGTAGTCTATCTTTTAGCCAATAATCTATCCAGGTACAAATACTATGTTCCAGGCCAACATTCCTTAATTTAACCAGTAACCTTTTGTGTGGCACTGTATCAAATGCTTTAGAAAAGTCTAAGTAAATCGCATCCACTGCCATCCCAGAATCGAGGTCCCTGCTCACCTTCTCATAAAAAGAAATTAAGTTAGTCTGGCAAGATCTATTACGCATAAAACCATGCTGATAGTACAACTCATAGTATTATGATTTGCTATGAAGTCCAGTATCTTATCCTTTATTAACACTTCGAAAAGCTTTTCTATCATTGAAGTCAGACTAACTGGCCTATAGTTTTGAGGCTGAGAACGGGATCCGATTTTGAATAGCAGCACCACATTAGCAATTTGCCAGACCATGCTAGACCTCGAATGAATCCTGAAAAATTAAGTAAAGAGGTTTAGCAATCACAGAGCTAAGCTCGCTAAGTACCCTGGGATAAATACCATCCAGCCACAGACCTTTGTTTGTCTTAACATGTTCTAGTCTCTTTAGAATTTCCTCATGTGTGAAATATGCATCATTAGTTGTATTACTAGAATTAGGACTATTAAGAAGGAAACCTTCATTAACTGGTTCCTCATTTATGAAGACAGCTTATTGGATGTTGTTTGAATTTACCCTACAGTGATCGCTGCTTTTTTAAATAAAATAACAAAATGGGTTGTCTGAGTTGTGGCATGCCCCTGTGTAGCTGGTACTTGTACAATTTGTGGTGTTTCCGTCTATAGGGATGAGGTGGCAGCCATGCTGTGGTTCCTCTGCTTACGCATTTGTTTCATTGTTGCTGCAGTGAGCAAGCCTCATGGATTTATAGCTTTTTTATACAAATGAAACGTATTTAAAGCCAGCTACAAGTAGCAGCTACTTTAGTAAGATAATGCCACTTACGCTGAGCAATACTTAATGACAAGCTGACTGGACTAAACAAATGGGTCTACTACTAGGGTTGCCACATTTTCTTGAAAAAAAACCAGCCTTCCTATATTCTTGCTGTTTTTTCCTAGTAATAACATTGGCATCAAGCATCATTTTTACTGGCCACGCCGGTAATACACCGGCCGGGTGGCAACCCTATCTAATACACTGTTGCAGTGTAAACATCAATTTAGTTTTTTATATAAGCTAAAAAGGCTGTTGGTGCCTTTATTCAGTTGTGCACACTGCCACCTGGTGTTCATTAAAGGAAAAGTATTGGCAAAAAATAAAAGTGTTTTAGAAGAATGTCAATAAAATGTAATGTTGTCCTGCACTTTTAAAACTGGTGCGTTTGCTTCAGAAAAACTATTATAATTTATATAAACAAACTGCTGTACAGCTATGGGGGCATCCATTCAAGCACAGGATACACAGGATACAGATAAGTTCTAAAGAATTCCATTGTATACTACAGAGCTTATCTATTGTGTATCCTGTGCCTTTTCTCCTTTTTCAGCCTTGAATGGCTGTCTCCCTGTCAACACAGCTGCTTATTTTTATAAAGTATTGTAGAGTTTCTGCAGCAAACACACCAGTTGTACTAGTGCAACTCAATCAATATATTATATTTTTATTATTTGAATGCACTTTCATTTCTTGGTGTTACTGTTCCTTTAACCTTATGGACTGGTAAAAAGCAAGTTATTAAATAGTGCACACAACTGGGTAATGTTAAACTGACTTTCCCACATGGGTAGTCACTGGTATTATTTTCAGTATTCTTCATTAGTACAGAGCCTACATTAATGTTACCAGATCACCTTCTGTTAGAAGGGCTGCATTGATTGCATTTTAATTTAAATACAATCCGTGCAGCACACATCTATATTTTCAAGTGATCTGGTAATCTTAGCCTACATACTCTGCAGAGAATGCTCATCGGTCACTGTCAGGAGTCAGGGAAGCTCAGCAGAGCAGAAATGCATTTCATACACCTCACTATGAACACAACATGTTAAAGGAGAACTAAACTCTAAAAATGAATAGGGCTAAAAAATGCCATATTTTATATACTGAACTTATTGCACCAGCCTAAAGTTTCAACTTCTCAATAGCAGCAATGATCCAGGACTTCAAACTTGTCACAGGGGGTCTCCATCTTGGAAAGTGTCTGTGACACTCACAAGCACAAAATAAGGTTGGTCTGTAATATAAGCTGATGTTACAGGGCTGATTATTAAATTCTGATGCTAATTGCACTTGTTTCTGTGCTGCCATGTAGTAATTATTCATATCAATTACTAATCAGCCTTATACTGTGACAGTTATATTCTATGTGTACTGTATATTGTGAGTGGGTCCCTAAGCTCAGTAACTGACAGCAGCACAGAGCATGTGCAGTGAATAAACAGAAAAGAAGTTGGGGAGCTACTGGGGCATCTTTGGAGAAATAGACCTTTACTGCTAAAGGGCATTGGTTGCCTGGGGCTGGTACAGAAGCCCAAAACATAATGTACAACATTTCTAGCCTACTTTTTTAGTTTAACTTTACTTGTCCTTTAAGGTGCAGTAGGAGAGAAGTAGGAGGGTATGACCAAGGACAGGTTCAGTCGTGAGGTTTATAAAGGTAATAGTTTTGGAGCCAAAATGTGCATAAAATGCTGTAACAACTCATACAAGGTGCATGGCCCTCATCCAGCACACATTGTGACCCAACTTTGGAGGTGTGCATTCCAACGCATGTGCTGTAATGGACATGTTCCCATTGTGCACAACACACATGATGGGTGTTTATTACAGTCCCTGCCAAAGTAGAGCCATTTAAAGCAAGTTATATGCCTCTGGATTTGATATCTGACCAACTACACAGAAGAACTTGCCAGAAATCATTCACTCTATAGCCTCTCGCTTTCAAAATAGATGCAAAAAACATAAATGCGTTGCTGTATCCCTGACCATTAAGCATGGTGGTTCCCACACCAGTGAAAGGGACCAGACCAAAGTTAATTAGGCCAAAGTGTGAAAGTGAATGTTCATTTGCTGTTTTAGATATTACAGGTTTAAGAGCAGGTTTTGTGGGTCAGATTTTATCTGATCTTGCCACGCAATCTGCACGCAACACCATGCAATAGCATGAGATTTGTAGAATTTTACAAAATCTGATCCCATTATAGCTAGAAAGTCAGATCAGATAAAGTCATATTAGAGTGACTGAAAATGGCAGACTTTATCACTGTAGATTTGATGAGGAGGAGGGCCTCCATGGCTGAATGTGGCCCATCAAACACTCCAGTCTGACACTGAATACAGAACTAGCTGCTCAAAAGTCTGTTAAATTTTCACGTTTCAAACCAGTGAGACATTCATTTCTGATCTTCAATACTACTTCCCCATGTGCTCAAGGAAGACACATTGGGAATTTGTGCCAAATGATTGTTCCAAAGTTATTTGTCCCTGCTCTCCAACGTTCTTCTCTAACAATTAATTTAGAGAGACTTGAGTCTACTAAAATCATTTAAACATAAACACAATAAGATTATTTATCTTAAAATAAGGATTAATTATATATTAGTTAGGATCATGTACAAGGTACTGTTTTATTATTACAGAGAAAAAGGAAATCATTATTAAAAATCTGAATTATTTGATTAAAATAGAGGCTATGGGAGATGGCCTTCCTGTAATTTGGAACTTTCTGGATAACAGGTTTCTGTATTATAAAGAATTGAACATGCTGGGGCTATAATCATTTCTTGTAGGGCCACATATGGCCCACGGGCCTGCATGGAGCCATGGGACTGCAGTGTTACAGACTATATAAGATTTTGTGCATTTTTTAGAGATTAAAACAACATATTTTATTGCAGCACAACTAAGCACCCTTGGACCAAACACAAAAAACACATTGTTAGACAATACTTCCTATTGTTATATTCTAGAGCAGGTGTGTCTGTTTGTTTTGAATTTAATACGACAAGGCTTTACTGCATTTGGCCCCAAGGGATGTCACAGGTCAGGTATTTAGGACAGGTGAGTCAGTAATAAATTCTGAATCACAGGAGTAGTCAAGCAAGAATCTTACCAGGCCACTAAAACCTGGAGGTTGACAACTCTGTATCTACTTGATAAACATACATTTCCTAATATTATTTGCTGATAGGTCTATATAGGCCATGGAAAAATACCTAGCATATTTAGTTGTGGATATCTAAACCACCGCATTCCAGGTAATTTTTAAAGGGTTAACTTTTAGTATGGTACAATTTCAATTGGCCTTCATTATTTATTTTTTATAATTTTTTAATGATTTGCCTTCATCGTTTGACTCTGTTCAGCTTTCAAATGGGAGTCGCTGACCCCAGCAACCAGAGAAACTATTGCTCTGCAGGGTTACAATTTTATTGTTATTTTTTATTATTAATTGTTTTTCTCTTTAGGCCCTCCTCTATTCATATTTCCTACTCTCTTTCAAACCACTGCCTGGTTGCTAGGTTAAATTGGACCCTAACAACCAGATTGCTGCTGAAATTCCAAACTGGAGAGCAACTTAATAAAGTGCTAAATATTTTAAAAATGCAAATAATAAAAAAATGAAGATCACATGCACATTGCCTCAGAACAGTACTTTCTACATGATACTAAAACTTAATTCAAAGGCAAAGAACCCCTATAACTAGAATTCCTAGCATTTAGCTGATAAACTTCAGATACCCTAACTTACCCATTAGTAGACTGTGTACATGTAATGAATATCAGTAGATGTCCCATGAAAACAGGAAAGCACAGAACATAAGACTTCACACCAGCAGAGAGACTTTTACATTATACCCCAATTGTAGAAATGAGGTAGCATTAAGTACCCCCAACCATACACATAAACACTCATGTGTGATAAGTTCAACCTCATGTATACACAATACCTTTAATAGGGATTCCTGAATTGTGTGACAGATAGGCTATCATTCAGAACTATGTCATGGTCACGTCTGCTTTAGACTCTAATGCCTTGTTCTTGTTAAAATATTTTAAAATATTTTATAATATTTTATATTAAGAATTACATTGAAGTCTCTGATTATCTTTCTAAGAAATGGTGGGAGTAAATTCCGGGCCTGAATTCTCTGGCCCAATGGGACTATGTATATTGTGTAAGGTCTTGAGATGAAGGGCTTTGATGGCTTTTTTCCTTCTTGGTCTATAAAGTAAAGTAAAGTGATTTTGTAGAGTTGTGAATAGATTTAGCCAGTATCCATTTGATATGATATTGACTACCCATTTTGTATTTGATGAGCAGGGCAAGTCTTCCACCCACATGCTTTATTTTTTATGTTTTGATTCCTTTTGAAGGACTGCAACGGCTGTGTTTTGGATTTTCATTGTCTGGTGTATGGATTCCCTTGTCCAGTGCCGGATATAGGGTTAGGCAGAAGAGACACCTGTCTAGGGCAATAGTGGGGCACTGGGCAGGTACCTATTAAAGGGTCTTCCATGTTCACTCTCCCCTCCTCCTATGTCACATCATAGCGCATGCTCGTGCACACACATTGGGGGGACCGAAGTGGCAGACAGGTTTCCTAGTTCCTGGACTATATTGTCTGACTTCATAGAAGGATCATTTATTTCTCTTTTCTCTTGGGTAAGAAAAGCTGGTTTCCCTTCAAAGTTTTCCAATGCATTTTGGAGCCTTTGTAAGACAGAAAATATAAGTTGGGTGTGTCTCCCAAAGTGGATGAGGACTAAAAAAGGCATGCACAGTGCACCACAATTTTTAACCCTGTCCCCAGATTTCATTTTAAAATTGTGGCCTGTCTGCCCCATATCCCCCCTCTCTCCCTCTCTCTTGCCTTGTGTGCCATTCATTACCTCTCTCTCTTTCGCCCCAACAAAATGGTCCCAATTGATAAGGCCCTGTGGCAAGTAGGGATCAGTTTTGATACAGTCATCCATAGCAACATAAAAATAGGTGCATTTTACACAGCACGCTGCTAAATTACCAGCTCATAGTCACAATTCTGTGTGTGATTGTCATTTGGATTTAGTTTTAAAGCGTTTTAACTGGCAGCTTTAGCTAGGTGTGCTTGGATATCAAAGTATCTACCTTACCCCACCCCCTAGAAAAAACACTTGTGGTAACTCTTAAAACTGTCCCTTTATATTCTGTGAACTGCTACAGAACGGGTATGAGCTGCACAACTGGTCAGGCAGGAGGGTGATTCATGGAATCAGACATGCAGATTTGATTTTCACATTATTCTTTTTTTTAGATGGTCGGTGGTATGTATGTGGGTGGAAGAACTATGGTCTACATAAATCTAAAGAAGTTTACTTTCTTTTTAATGGCTGACATTAATGATCATAACTCATTTTTCTATAAAGTTTGCCTTTATGTTAAAATTTGTGTGTACCAACAGTCTACAGACTTCTAAACAGCAGCAAAAGGTCCAAGGATCTACCTGTGACTCTCCACTGCTACTGCTGCTACTGAAATGCAACTTTCAGCATCCCAAAACCAGGCACTAGCTGACTAGCAGCTGGAGATCAACAGGTGTTTTTTCATTTGTCAGCAGGGTTTTATGACTTGTGATTGAACTCTAGAATTAGGTGGTTCTACATATTCAACTAATTAAAGGTACAAACATAATTATACTGTTTAATCCCTTTTATTCTGCCAACAAAATCTACATTGTCGTGGTGGCTTTGATGTTCTTTAAAACAGAATTCAAAAAATATATATATGTTGACCTAAAATAGGTTTCCTGTAAGCATATCAACATATAGTGATAAAAACACTATCACAGTGTAGGCTCAAATAACGGCACAATCTCAAGATCAGAGAAACAACGCCATCATACATACACTATGGTCTGCTGCCATAGAGAAGAATGATAAATATTGCTTTTAAGGATACCAAAAATCACTGGGACACCTACAGTTGTGAATACAGAGATTAATTCTGCACTCTGAAGTGCCATTCATGGATGAAACGCCTAAGGCCATAGACTGTGGGTTTGCATATTTTAAATGATGCTATAATAAAGACTTTTTGAAGTTTTGGAGTGTGGAATGAATCTTTATATTTGCATTATGGCACCTCATTGATACTGGGGCTCTCTCTGCACTTGGGCAGGGTCATACTGGGCTGGCAGGACACTAGGAAAAAATGCAGATGGGCCCCGCCAGCCCAGACACGCTAGCTGATGCTGGCAGAGCCTTTGCTCTGACCCCCCCCCCACCCCTGCATGAAGAAATAATGTGCATTGAAGAGGTTACAAACTGGGGAAAAGAGGGAAGGGGGACAGAGGGCTCAGCGCTCAGGGGGATTTGTGATGGGGTCCCATATGGATGACGGAGGAGGGTGTCTCCCCCAGTCGGACGCTGTACTCAGGTGCTTATTCACTATAGTATTAAATATACCTACAGTTGTACCCCACTCACAGACAAACAGGAGAGAAAATGTAAAAAGGACAGAGATGCGAATATGAAAAGAGAGAGACCCTGGTAGCCCTACTATCTTTTGATGGGCATATTTATCAATTTATCATATTAATCGAACTGAAAATTTGAATTTCTAATTTAAATTTTCCAGTTTTTTCCTTGGGAATTGTTGAAATTACATTTGAGTTATTTGAAGATTCGATTTTCAAGATTTATCGTACTCTGGCCCTTTAAGAACTCAAATTGGACTATTCGCCTTCCTGACATTTATGTTTTTTCCGAGAAAAAAATCGAATCGCGTTTTTTAAAACTAGAATCAAATTCGAGTTTTCGGGTCGATCCTATTCACCCGAGTTTAGAAAATTGGTTTTTTTTTTTTTTTTTTATAATAAATTTCGATTGGTCGAATTTAGAGTTCATGGGAGTTTATGGGAGTTTTAAAAAAAACTCCCATGAATTTGAAATTCGATCCTTGATTAATCTGCCCCTAAATGTGCAGATTTTATGAAGCAATTTTCCCAGGAACCCAAATTACCTGAAAAGTTTTGTTACAAATAATATTTGCATATCACATCCGGGACAGCTTTGCAAGTATTATTTCCCATTTCTCGCCTAGTGAGTATCTATTCACTATTTGCTTTTGACAGACAGGGTAAGCTTTTTACTATACAAGACTAATGGCCCTTAAACAGCCATGTTTTACACAAACGGAAAAATCTGCAGATACAGTTGGTTTGACACCAAGGGGACGAGAAGAGGCCAAAACCAAATATACACAATGAGTAAAAAGTCAGTTATATGAGAATGTCTTTATATGTTGGTGTTGCTTTCCTTAATTTAAATAAACCAGGTGAGATAGTCAAACAGAATTCTGTCATGTGTTTGGGAGTAGCCTGTTTACTGTGCACATATGGACAGTCAGATGGAGTCTGTGATCCCTACATGGCCTAAATACGTAATGGGAAATTTCAGTGTCAGATGCAAACGACGGGTCTATAGTCTGGTATTTCCTGTACTAATTCATCAATAATGGATAAGTAAACCTTTAAAATAAGTGAATGTAAAACTGAAGAGAGTGCTATTCTAGGCACTTCTGCAATTGAAATAATTTTTTTTTATTCAAAGATTTTAAGGCATACATATACTGTTAATATAAATAAATTTTGTTACAACAGCGTGGGTGACACTGTTGTAACAAAATGTATTTATATTAACAGTATATGTATCCCTTGACTACTTGGTCAGAAACTGACCACTGGTGGGTGGTCGATTTCCGACCAAGTAGTCAAGGAAGTTGTCAGAAGAAAGAGAAAGGGCAGGTTAGGAAAGAAGTGAGAAAAGTTATCTGAGGTTTCTAATGTTTGTACTAAGCAGATGAACATCAGACCAACCCTCTTTCTTTCTCCTTCCTAAACAACTTGGTTGTCAGAATGGCCAGAAACTGACGATGGTGACGATGATGTAACAAAATTAATTTATATAAACAATACATGTATCCCTTAAAGGAAAACTATACCCCCAAAACAATGTAGGTCTCTATTAAAAGATACTGAGTAAAACAGCTCATGTGTAAAACCCTGCTTCATGTAAATGAACTATTATCATAATAATATACTTTTTTAGTAGTATGTGCCATTGGGTAATCATAAATAGAAAATTGCCATTTTAAAAAATAAGGGCGGCCCCCTGAGATCGTACGATTCACTGTGCACACATACAAACCACATGTAAGGTCACATGAACCAATTAACAGACAGAGTTCTGCCTTTTGCTTCCTCACTTCTTCCTGTTACAGTTAGTGTTGTAGTATTTCTGGTCAGGTGATCTCTGAGGCAGCACAGATAGAGTCATGAAATGGTGGTTCAAGGCAAGAGATGTAAAAGGGCAATATTTATGTAAATATCTATTCCAGTTTGGTAAGATTCTTTAATATGTCATTCAATTTGATATAAACTATCTGTTGCTTAAGTATTCATTTTGGGGGTATAGTTTTCCTTTAAAGGGGTTGTTCGCCCTTGAGATGACTTTAAGTATTATGTAAAGAGTAATATTCTGAGACAATTTACCATTGGGTTTTCTTTTTTATTATTATTTGTGTTTTTTGAGTTATTTAGCTTTTAATTCAGCAGCTCTCTAATTTGCTATTTCAGCTGGTTGCTAGAGTTCAAATTACCCTAGCAACTATGCATTGATTTGAATAAGAGACTGGAATATGAATAGGAGAGGGTCTAAATAGAAAGATGAGTAATAAAAAGTAGCAATAACAATTCATTTGTAGCTTTACAGAGCATTTGTTTTTTAGATGGGGTCAGTAACCCCCATTTGAAATCTGGAAAGAGTCAGAAGAAAAAGGCAAATAATGCTAAAACTATAAAATAAATAAATAATGAAGACCAATTGAACAATCCCTTAAATATCTTGGAATTGAAAAAAATGAAAAAATGAATTTAAATTGCACAATTTTGTAGAAATCAATTTTACATTCACATATTTTAAAGGTTTCCCTATCCTATACCAATCACATGGGTGCACTGCTAGGATGTGGAAACATAATGTTTTAGTCTGTAATATATGTAACAATCTACATGAAAAAAGTAAGCTTATCTGGTCAGCATCAATTCTGATTACACCAGTTGTAGTCCAGCAATATCAAAGTAACCAAAAAGAGGTGGCCGTTAGACATGAGCAACAAATTACTCTTTCCCTACACCTTTTCATTGTTCAGGAATACATGAATTATAGTTATTATTTTATTATTCATTACTGATATTTCCAAAATGTGTGCTATATACAGTACCTGTGCAGAAAAAAACATGAATTTTCTCTCTCCAAAATATGAAATCATAATTGGATACAATGACTTCCACTTTGTGTGAAAGCAGTTTTTTGTTGGATATTTCTACTGCTTCCTAAAACAGTGGGTTTGGTGCTTACAAAACAACTAACTTTCATAACTGGTAAATTGAACTGGCTATGAATATCTCTATACAATGTATTTGTCAGTTTACTCCCCAGTATACATAGGTCTTCATTATGATCCAAATCTTGGCCCAGGGATGATCAAACCAGGCAAACATACATTCCTTTGACAAACAAGCCCATCTTTACATTTATATCCATCTTCAATTGCATAAACTTCCTTATTACAATTCATGAATTCCACCCTCCAGCAATCAGCTGCTCTAATATAATTTCTTCTGATTATTATAATATAAATCAATGTATTCACATTTCTCTTTTGTGATAGTGATAGGGTCGATGATTACATATATCAATACCTCTCATCAAAAAGTTCTTTAACCAAATCTTCAGCTGATTCAACAAATTTTTAGTAATATATGATTCACTTTCACTCATATTGAACAAAGGTTTTAGAATATCCTGGACCTAACTTATTACATGCCTTTATAATATTTCCTCCATAATTAATGTTTTTTCTTTTATCGAAAGGCTGCTAAAACAATCAGTGCAGTTGCAAATAAACCACGTATAGAAGCACCAGTCTTGTAGATTATTTAGACATCCCATGCAGGAGCATAAGAATAAAAAAGAGGTGATTTGGAAATAGAGGGCCTAGGAAATAGAGGGCCCATTAGGGTTTTAACTGATGTGTTTTGTCATTATGTCTGTGCATGAGGAAGGCCAAGAATATGTGGAACTCAATCACTATTTCTTATATCACTATTCTCTGGGGTTTAGATGGAGATTCTGAACTATGGAATTAATTGTGTGGTTACAGGGTGTGTTGGCAATAAGAACTAGCCTCCTAGTGGTTCTGTCTGTTATATGCCTATTTCTGCCAGTTGAAAATTGATAATCCTACTTCTGCAAGCTTTGTGATTCACTCTTCAGGGATTGCAAATACATATTAAGTGGTGTGGTGAATTAAGAATTGGTATTACCCAAACAAAGCCTTGCTTCCAATTTTAACCTGGGGCCCTGTTCAGGTTAACGCCCCAGAGTATGAGATGCCAAGGGAGCCTATCTTTGAGTATCATTATCACAATAGAAAACTGAAGAATGTTGAATAGGCGCCAGAGTCAGGGCGTGAATAGGGTCTAGGATAAGAACATCTCTTTTGTATAATTTATTTGAGAAACCTGTTTCATAACCATGTACAATGGAAATATAAATCACGTGAAAACATAGGTGACAAAATACATAACCTGAAATAGAAGCGGTGGAAGGTTACATATAAAAGAATGTGTAATCAAGAAAACATATAAAGTGCATAACTACTTGCTCATATTGTGAAGGAATTAGGAGTAGGTGGGTACTCATAGGCAGACCCATTGAAAATTAAAGGTAGAATGTGATTTCACTGCATTTGAATAGTTTTGTATTCATTATATGCTTCTAAATTTGTAATGTAGTGCAGTAGGATCCTCACTGTATCGTCTTGCAACTTGCAAGAAATACCATTTGCAGCCAATGCATGTCCCTCAATTCTCATGGTCTTCTTTTCCCTCTTCATGCTGATGTTCTTCACTGCCCCAGGCCAAGGGCATCCAACGGAGTACTTGTTGGCATTTCTACTCATCGAGTTGGCTTGTGGCCTCTACTTTCCTTCTATGGGTTTCCTGAGGCGCAGGTTAATACCAGAGAAAGAGCAGACAGGTGTACTTATCTGGTTCTGAGTTCCTCTAAACCTGCTTGCTGGATTAGGGCTACATGTACTGCATGACAGTGACTACCAAAGTAGTACCAGGAACATGTTCAGTTTGTGTGCCATCGCAATGCTTCTTGCACTGCTCATCACAATGGTGAGAAATTACTCTGAGTTACGACTTCCAGCCTCTGAGACAGAATCTAATGGAACCGAGCAGTGATTTTGTGATTTTTTTTTTTAAACGTGTATATATGCTGTAAGAGGCGGCAAAACCAAAGCAATGCAAGTTGCCAAAACAAATGTTTCAGGAAAATGTTTCTATTTTCTGAGCATTTTATTGTTGGGTGATCCGAGCTCCTTTCATTCTTTCTGTGCCTGTGACGCTTCAACAAACTGTTTTCTTCTCCCTTTTGAGGAAGCTCTTTAATCGTGCAAGCAAAGTTGATTTTGTACCTGATTCCAATCTGGGAAGCATCTGGGAAGATGGCGACTGTCACAGCTTTCCAAAATTTTGTTACAATAAATCAAAAACCTGTGCTTTAAGCACTTCTAATAGTGGGTCAGTAACATTCTTCTTATTGCTAAGATATTCTTTGAATCTGATGAAGTAGTCCAGGTATGTAGAGGTTTTAAACCAGTTTATTTGGTCCTTGGACAAATCAGGGATGTGCACATTGCCTTGCTACTATTCGCCCAACCCAATGGATATGTAACTGAGGCCTAGTAAGATACACGAGTATTTGTAGACCAGTAGCCTGATGAGTTGGTAAAAGGTGTGTAGTCAGCCAATGTTTCCCAGTGTATGGTGCAGTTATTACTGGTGAATTTCAAATAGAAACTAACATTAAAATCATATCCCATATACATATTTAAATTATAATTTACTCTTAGGGGCAGATTTAGGAATTTTAAAATGATAATTTTATGGACTCTTCACGAGAAATGTTGTATATACCGGTATCTCATTTGGAGCTATTGTTTTCTTAATGGTGAAAGGTGCTCAACAAAATATTTTTTAGAATTGAGCAACATTCTCATAGCTTTTAATCATACAGAAACTTGTTTTCCCAAAAACTGTTGGGAATCAGAAGGTACAGGGAGTGAAGGAAAGATTTCTATTGAAACAAAATTCTTTATCCATTGGTTTGAATGGATCGCAGTAGGTCTCAATTTGTTTGTATTTTTGTCAAGAATATTTAGATGTTTCTAAAGGCCAGAAATCTTAATTTGATTTTTTTTTCAGCAAGATCAAATTAATTTTCATACCCTTAAATAAATCTGCCCCGTGTCTGAGAGCAAATTGTACTTTTGTGTGATAGCTGTACAACAAACAGTTCTTCACATGAAATACATCACACACACACTCACAAACTAGAACCCTGTTATATATCACGTTAAAATTCCATGAATGTAGAAAAGATGCCAGAAAAAAGTGACAATTCCAGGACATTTTGCTGCTGCTAGTAATTTAGATGACCTTTGGACAGTATAATTAATGTAGGCAAATGTCAAGCCAGGTTCGGTGCAAATGGCTTTTTCAACCTGTGTATCAATATATAGCATCCCCTTTTCATAAAATCCATTTTTACACTTTTTGAATAAGCGCCAGTCAGTGAAAAATCGTTGTGGCCCTACATGCACTTGCACCCCATTTTTATATATGAGCAAGCAGAGTGGCTGCAGTGGCATTTCAAGCACAGAGGTGCAGGTGCCTGAGCATTTAACATGTCTGCTTACAGCTGTCTACCCACCATAGACTGAGAAAGTTACAGTATGGTAAAAAGAAAAGTAAAATTTATCATGGGATATATAGCTACAGCTCAGGTTCAAACTTGTATTTTTTTTAAAGGAGAACTAAAGCTTAACTAAAGAAGTAGTATAGAAATGTTGTACATTATGTTTTGGGCTTCTGTACCAGCCCAAGCCAAAGACAGCCCTTAAAAAGCATTAAAAATCTGTGTTTCCAAAGATGCCCTGGTAGCTCCCCATCTTCTTTTCTGCTGATTCACTGCATATTCTCTGTGCTGCTGTCACTTACTGAGCTTAGGGACCCACTCACAATATACAGTATATACAGAATAGAAATGTCACAATATAAATCTGATTAGTAATTAATACAGATAATTACTACATGGCAGCACAGAAACCAGTGCAACTAGCATCAGAATTTAATAATCGGCCTTGCAGCATCAGTTTACATTACAGTCCAACCTCATTTTCTGCTTAATTTACAACAACCCCCAAGCTTAGCTTCTCAACAGCTGTTCAGAGCCCACTGAGCATGTGAGTGTTGCAGACACTTTTCAAGATGGTGACCTCCTGTGATAAGTTTGAAGTCCTGGATCATTGCTGCTATTAAAAAGCTGAAACTTCAGGCCGGTGCAATAGGTTCAGTATATAAAATATGACATTTTTAGTCACATTAATTTTTAGGGTGTAGTTCGCATTTAAGCACAGCAGGGGTGCCCACAAATTATTGATCTGGAGTTACCAGGGGATGATTTCTCTCAGCTGTGGCCATGGCGTTGCCTCAAGTCAGCCAGTTGCACTCCTGGCCTACTCATGCTGTGCTTCCCTTTGACCCACGGACCCCAAGCTGCCTGGGTTGCTCTCATGTACACTGCCATGAAACCTGTAAATGTGTTGCAGCAATACTCTGAAAGAAAACACAAGGGAACATTTACCATGATTCAGCCTGGGGTCAGCTGTGCCCTGCACCTCGCATCGGATTGCTAAGCGAATTTGAAGTGCAAAGTCAAGGAGGTCAAGGCAGGCCTGTCTTTACCACCTGTCTGCCATAGTGCAGTTGTTAGGTATAGTGCCCCTTTGTATCTTGCACCCTCCAGCATCTGAATTTATTTCACATGATTAGAGGTAGGAATGGGGTGTATAATTTGCTACTGGGGCTCCCATCTGAACCTGCTTGAAAACTTGTACCGCAACATTGTATAGTGTGCAAAGGATGAAAAAATTCACAGCTTGTGCCTCTTTTTTTAACTTTGCTCCCTGTCCCACCCCCACTGTCAGTAAATGACCCCTATACTGCTACAAATAGTATTATTTCTGTGTATTTATAAACTGCCAACTGTATTCCACAGCCCTCTACAATGAGGGGTAAACTCCACAGGAGATATTGTAGGGTGGTGTCAGATCAACAAAATGCATCCTACAAGTCGGATGTCATGGGTCAAAATATGATGGGTGTTACAAAAATCTGATGTGTAAACTACAAGACATGGTAAATGTTCTGATGAGATAAAATCTGATGGGATCTGACCAACTATTTAAATGTGATTCCAGAGGGATTATATATTTAGCCATCTGTTGTTGTGGCAATCAGTATGTGAGTAGGACTTACATACAGACCTCTTAAAGAGTGCGCCAGAGAGCACCTTGTACCTATTGACTTGGAGAAATTAGAGCATGACATTTAATGCCAAAAAAGTTTCAGCAATAGGGAAACATATTATGTATGAACTTAATGGAGATTTTGACCAGGTTACATTTCAAAGCATTGAAAGTGTTAAACAAGGAGCAAGGGTGGAGATATTGATAGAATAATTGATTAAAGGCAGGTGGACTGGATATTTACCCTAAAAACATGGTACCCGTAATTTGGTGTGCGTGGCACGCCAAATTTTTTGGCCATGCCCATCTTTGTGGCCACACACCCTAATTACCATGTTAATTTTACATAATATTGGCAGGTTATGAAAGTTTGATCACATTTCTGTGGTTTTTATATGTTATTACAGTTTTGCAAATTAAGGTGAATTGCCCTTTAAGATGTGAGTCTAACTTCTTATCTAATCAAACTGTCACAAAAGTATGTCAAGTATCTATTTTGGGCTGTCTGCCAAGATGCAATTAAGTTAGAAACTTTGTATCTGTTTCTGGCTGTTCAGTACAGCAGATCAAAGAGAAACCCGGGGCTATATAAATAAATGATGATGACTTATCAGTACAAATCCGTGACAGCGAGTTGAGCTGTCAAAAGCGGGACTGTCCCGCTAAAAACGGGACAGTTGGGAGGTAGATCTGTGTAGGGTAGGGTTTTTTTTATTAAGGGTTTGTTTCTCCTTTAAGTAACCTCTCTCCGGACACTCTCCCTAACTTTTTTGCTCCCTGCCAAAAGAGCTTGCAATTTACAGTATAGTATATTGGTATTGGGTTGAGAAAGCTTTGGCAGTACTGCAATATTTTGTTTGCAGTGGTGGGCTGGCTGGGAAGTATTACTGCCAAAACCCTTATACCCATCAACTTTTTGCATCTGCATTTTAAAAAGTGACTTTTGGTTAGTAACCCTAATAAACTTTATGAGCTCCTTTATGAGGAGTGTCAAGCAGGAATGCTTGGGTCTTGAGTGCATAATCTCTTCTTGTTTGGTTAAAGGTTTTCTTGCCCTGCCCAAAAGAGCTTGCAATCTACAGCATAGTGTATGTGTATGGGGTTGAGAAAGCACCACAGGGTGGGCCAGTGTCAGACTGGGATGCCAGGGGCCCACCAGAAACCGTTAGACCGTGGGTCCACTTTCTGAACTTTTATTCCTCCTCTCCTCACTCAACCTCTTTATTCTCCTAGTCTTTTATATCTACTTATTATATTCTTTCATTATTAAGCATTTTTTCCCATAAAGAAATAGGGAATGACCATGAAATAGACCAAATGTTTAGAAGCAATGGCAATGGCCCATGGCAACCAATCAGCAATTAGATTTAAACAGCCACAGCCAAGTTAGAAAACAAAAGCAAAGATCTGATTGGTTGCTATGGGCAATATCTCCAGAAATCTCTCCAGATATTTATCTCCAATGTTAGTAAACATGCCCCAGAGTTGTGTCTTTTGCTTCCACACTTCTTCATGTTACAGTTAGAGTTGAAGTATTTCTGGTCAGGTGATCTCTGAGGCAGCACACAGACCATCACGAAATGGTGGCTCAACGCAAGAGATGTAAAAGGACAATATTTACTTAAATATATATTCCAGTTTGGTAAGATTTTTTAATATGCCACTTAATATGATATGAACTATCTGTTGCTTAAGTGTTCATTTTGGGGGTATAGTTTTCCTTTAAATCATGTCACTGTAAAATAAAGGTGGCTTTACCAAAGCTCTGAGAGTACTGCAGTATTTTTATTGAGGTGGTGGTAGGGTTGCCACCTGGCCGGTATTTTACTGGCCTGGCCGGTAAAAATGATGGTTGATCCCAATGTCATTAATAGGGAAATAAGTTTAATATATAGGAAGGCCGGTATTGTTTTCCAGAAAAGGTGGCAACCCTAGCTGTGTAGTAGTATTCTTTACCGGCTGGTGGGGTGGGACACATAGGGGCGGGCCGTGATGTCAAAACAGGCGGGCCGTGATGTCAAAAGGGGCGGGGCGGCGCCATTGACACTAAAAGAAGCAAAAGAAAAGCTAAGTTCCAGGGGATTGGGGGCAGGCCGAGGGCTCTTTTTAAGCGTATTACAAATTTACCGGCAGCTACATTGGTATATTTGTAATACCGGCCCTCGGCCTTGGCAAGTATTTTACAAGCTAGGCAGGTAAAATACCGGCCGGGTGTAGGGTTGCCACCTGGCCGGTAAAAATGATGGTTGATCCCAATGTTATTAACCCTTTAAGTGCCACAGAACGTAGAATCTACGTTCTGTGGATCAAAGGACCAAAGTGCCACAGATCGTAGATTCTACGTTCTGCAGCACTTCCGGGTTCTGGAGCGGAGGAGCGGCTGTTAGAGCCGCTCGC
This sequence comes from Xenopus petersii, assembly GCA_038501925.1. Classification (NCBI taxonomy): domain Eukaryota; kingdom Metazoa; phylum Chordata; class Amphibia; order Anura; family Pipidae; genus Xenopus; species Xenopus petersii. The sequence continues at coordinate 38,577,769 of CM076674.1, forward strand.
TCCGTTTCGCTTCGATCCCCTGCCCCTAGGCAACGAGCAGAGCAGGAGATCGAGTGGCCCCTGGGGCGCGATCGCCCAGGGGCCCAAAAACAGCAGCAGGCACGTGTTACTTACGTGTCCTGCTGCTGCAGCCTGCACTGCGTCGTCGATCTCCGCCCCCACAGCACAGAGACAGGAACCACGACGCAGATGTCTTCCAGGGGCTCTTCCTGATCGCCTGTAACAGTCTCCAGCAATTTTTTCAGGTTAGTGCAACAATTACACACACAAACACACCAACACACACTTATTACAGTAATACACACTTAGATTCACACTTACACACACTTACACATACATTTATGGGGATTGGGGGGGTCACTTACACTCACTGCACTTACACACACGTGCACACGCACACATGCGCACATAACATGTAATTTACCATTTGTACACACGCACACGCACATACATGGCATTGTGGCTTTTTTTTTTTTTTCTTATCGCATCGTCTCTTTTTTTGGCTGAAAAAAATGTTTTATTGCCATTACGAATAGCGTATTCGCTAACCGTACTCTGCAATACCTTTTGTATGTTATTTCGGTGATTATATTGCAATTTTGGGTATTTTGGTGCATTTTTAGCCATTTTATTGAATTTTTAGCCATTTTATTGCATTTTCAGCTCTGCATATGTTGTGTTCACTTGTTTCTAGCCATATAACCTGTTTGGCCCAGCTAAAATATTCAAACTGTGATTCTGACGGCCGATAACACTAGTCTGGAAAAAAACATTGATTTTTGTGGTTTTATTGGATTTTTTTGCATTTCACTCTTTACTGCCTTATTTTGTTTTGCCTTGTAAATTTTATATATTATATATCCATTTGGGGGTCTCTGTGCGCCACATAGTTTGGTATATCTATGAATATTGGGCATCAAAGTGTTCAGTAGACACCTGGTGTTCATATTTAGGATGTTTTATGCTGATACGTTACAAAATGTGGGGCATATAATGGGGTAAAATTCAAGCTTTCTGACAATTTTCAGAAATTTGATAAAAACCGTTATGTTCAGCATTGCTTTGCAGTTTGGCAGTTTGCAGTAGAAACACATATTTACCCATATTGGATTCGTCAGAATGTGTACTTTCTGAAAATATATGGTTTTCTGGGGTCTCTGTACTGTTAGGGGGGTCTAATGTCGCATAATACACACACCAGGTGCTTATATTGCAGCAGCCAGCGCGTCAGCCTTGAAAATGTATATACCCTATTGTCATTTGGGGGTCTCTGTGCGCCACATAGTTTGGTATATCTATGCATATTGGGCATCAAAGTGTTCAGTAGACCCCTGGCGTTCATATTTAGGATGTTTTATGCTGATAAGTTACGAAATGTGTGGCATATAATGGGGTAAAATTTAAGCTTTGTGACGATTTTCAGAAATTTGATAAAAACCGTTATGTTCAGCATTGCTTTGCAGTTTGGCAGTTTGCAGTATAAACACTTATTTACCCATATTGGATTTGTCAGAATGTGTACTTTCTGAAAATATATGGTTTTCTGGGGTCTCTGTACTGTTAGGGGGGGTCTAATGTTGCATAATACACACACCAGGTGCTTATATTGCAGCAGCCAGCGCGTCAGCCGTGAAAATGTATATATACTATTGTCATTTGGGGGGTCTCTGTGCGCCACATAGTTTGGTATATCTATGCATACTGGGCATCAAAGTGTTCAGTAGACCCCTGGCATTCATATTTAGGATGTTTTATGCTGATAAGTTACGAAATGTGTGGCATATAATGGGGTAGAATTCAAGCTTTGTGACGATTTCCCGAAATCTGATAAAAACCGTTATGTTCAGCATTGCTTTGCAGTTTGGCAGTTTGCAGTAGAAACACTTATTTACCCATATTGGATTCGTCAGAATGTGTACTTTCTGAAAATATATGGTTTTCTGGGGTCTCTGTACTGTTAGGGGGGTCTAATGTCGCATAATACACACACCAGGTGCTTATATTGCAGCAGCCAGCGCGTCAGCTGTGAAAATATATATATACTATTGTCATTTGGTGGTCTCTGTGCGCCACATAGTTTGGTATATCTATGCATATTGGGCATCAAAGTGTTCAGTAGACCCCTGGCGTTCATATTTAGGATGTTTTATGCTGATAAGTTACGAAATGTGGGGCATATAATGGGGTAAAATTCAAGCTTTGTGACGATTTTCAGAAATTTTATAAAAACCGTTACGTTCAGCATTGCTTTGCACTTTGGCAGTTTGCAGTAGGAACACATATTTACCCATATTGGATTCGTCAGAATGTGAACTTTCTGAATATATATGGTTTTCTGGGATCTCTGTACTGTTAGGTGGTCTAATGTCGCATAATACACACACCGGGTGGTTATATTGCAGCAGCCAGTGCGTCAGCGGTGAAAATGTCTATACATATTGTCATTTGGGGGTCTCTGTGCGCCACATAGTTTGGTATATCTATGCACATTGGGCATCAAACTGTTTAGTAGACCCCTATGTTTATTTTTAGGATGCTTTATGCTGGTAATGATACATGGACAATACGATGCTGGAAAGTTGAAGCTTTGAGGCAATTTCCAGATATTTCACCCAAACCGCCAAATTTGGCAAAGCCTTGCGACTCAGTAGTTTGGAGCAGAAAGGCATGGGTACCCATTTTAGATTCTGTAGAATGTGTACTTTCCAAAAATATATGGGTTGGGGGGTAAACATATATTTCTGTGTTTTTACCCCACAAAAATGCAGTCAATGTGTTGATTTTTCATTAGCTGAAGTTACCCACAGGACAATTTGTATGTGCTAACTTCATTTTGGGGCCTCTAAATGCCATTTACTTTGGTAAACTTATGAACAATGGCCACCAAAATGTTCAGAGGAACCCTGGCAATCATATTTAGGGTGCTTTTTCTTAGTACGTAATGACACATGGGTGATATGGTGCTGGGAAGTTGAAGCTTTGAGGCAATTTTCAGATATTTCACCAAAACCGACAACTTTGCTAAAGCCTTGCGACTCAGTAGTTTGGAGCAATAAGGCATGGGTACCCATTTTAGATTCTGTAGAATGTGTACTTTCCAAAAATGTATGGGTTTGGGTGGTAAACATATATTTCTGTGTTTTTACCCCACAAAAATGCAGTCAATGTGTTGATCTTTCATTAGTTTGTATGCGCTAACTTCATTTTGGGGCCTCTAAATGCCAGATACTTTGGTAAACTTATGAACAATGGCCACCAAAATGTTCAGAGGAACCCTGGCAATCATATTTAGGGTGCTTTTTCTTAGTACGTAATGACACATGGGTGATATGGTGCTGGGAAGTTGAAGGTTTGAGGCAATTTTCAGATATTTCACCAAAACCGCCAAATTTGTCAAAGCCTTGCGACTCAGTAGTTTGGAGCAGAAAGGCATGGGTACCCATTTTAGATTCAGTAGAATGTGTACTTTCCAAAAATATATGGGTTTGGGGGGTAAACATATATTTCTGTGTTTTTACCCCACAAAAATGCAGTCAATGTGTTGATTTCTCAGTAGCTGAAGTAAAGTCCTGAACAATTTGGAGGTGCTAACTTCATATTGGTGTCTCTAAATGCCAGATACTTTGGTAAACCTATGCATAATGGGTATCAAACTGTTCAGTGGACCCCTGGCAATCATATTTCAGGTGCTTTTTCTTGGTACCTAATATAGTTTGGGATATGCGGAGCAGCAAAATAAAACCTTTGAAATGATTTTTCAGAATTTTTAATTTTTTTTGAAAAACCGCTATGTTCAGACAAGCTTTTATGTTTGGTAGTTGGGAGTAGAGAGACATAGTTACCCATTTTGTAATCGGCAGAATGTGTACTTTTCAAAAATGTATGGTTTTCTGGGGTAAACCTACGGTTTCAGGATTTTTTGCCTTGGAATCTAAAGCATGCCGTTTTCTGCCTTAGTGCTTTCAAAATTCGGTAATTCGGTAATATTGCTGGGAGTTTTTGCTGTACAGAAATCCTAAATCTCCCTAAAACTATACATATCTGGTATTGGCACATTCGAGAGACATAAGGCTTTCCAAATCAGTTGGATTTTCATCCATAAAATGAAATATTTTTCTGGTATAAATTGATATACGATGAAAAATGGTAGTTTTTCATTTTTTTTTGGTATTTAGTACTATAAATTTTTTTGCACAGGTGGAAATACATGAAAACTCAGGCAGATTTAGAAAGCTCAGTTTCTACCGAAAAAAACAATGTATAGTTTTCCTAGGTAAACTATAGGTTTCCTCTCAGAAAATGCCCCTAAAGTGAGAGAGCACAAAATGTTTCAAAAACGGCTGGCATTTCGCGTAACCAAAATGTGAAATTCTGCTGGCACTTAAAGGGTTAATAGGGAAGAAAGATAAATATATAGGAAAGCTGGTATTTCTATCCACAAATGGTGGCAACCCTAGCTGTCAGTAATATGAGAAGAGAGATTTACAGGAGGTAGGTTGCCACCAGGACAGTATTTTACAGACCTGACTGGTAAAAAATTATGGTTGATCCCAATGTTATTAATAGGGAAATAAGATACATACATAGGAAGGCCGGTATTGTTTTCCAGAAAAGGGCAACCCCAGGTGGTGGGCAGCAGGCTGGTAGTGGGTATCATTGCCAAAACCCTACAAACAACATTTTGCCTGCTTTTGCCCCTATAACTATTACATCTTCATTTTAAAAAGTGACTTTTGGTCAGTAATCCACATTCACACTGCGTGCAGTCTCAAGAACAACATGAGCCCGGTTGAATGAAACTACAATACCCATCATGCACTGGGGCGACGCAAATCAATGAGCTCACTCAGGGCAGCCTCCGTGGTTGGTTGTGGCGGCAGATTTGAACGCAAGACAGGCGCGGGCTGGAGGTCGGAAATACAGTACAGAGAAAAAGAGCGGATCGGCCGGAGAGAGCCATAGGTATTCGCATCTCATTGACTCCCCACACTTCAGGTTTATGGGCACGCTCGGTATTAGTCGTAGGGTTACTGTCACTGCTCGGGTTGTGTTACAGCGCGTAGTTCAGCTCGTCTCTTGCTGCCTGACATGCGCGCCTCTGCACTGTACGAATGCTTGGTGCATAAATAACACCACTTGATACACATATTTCTGATTCTGGCGCGAACTGCTGACAAAACGAGTTTTACTTCCCTCTCTAGCTGTTGCTGAACTGCACTTCTAACATGTTATGCAACTTAAAGGGATAGGCATGCCATGAGCAAATGTTTTGTTATATGGTCTAGTTTTTAGCCACACATCTCTTCTTGTTTGCTTAAAGGGTTTCCAGCTGTAGTTCTGTAGTTCTGAGCCATGAATAGAATTTCAGCATGTGTTCCTGTGTAAGAAAGAGACTCATTGTATTCTGCTCGGGCTATCTGTGACCTGTCCCATGTTTAATTTGAAATGGCTGCCCCTATGATTAAACTGTAGCTTTTATATATCAACTGTAGTAACATTTATCAAACAAACCTGATACACTTGTATTTAAATGCATGACAACCCTTTTTTATTATTGTTGACACATTCTGCCCTGTTGCTACTTGGGAGGCCTACAAGTTTAAAGGGGTGCTTCACCTTCGTTAACTTTTACTATGTTATAGAATGGCTAATTCTAAGCAACGTTTCAATTGGCCTTTAGTTTTTATTATTTCTAGTTTTTGAATTATTTGCCTTCTTCTGACTCTTTCCATCTTTCAAAGGGGGGTTACTGACTCCATCTAAAAACAAATGCCCTGTAAGGCTACACATTTCTAGTTATTTCTACTTTTTATTAATCATCTTTCTATTCAGACTCTACTATTCATATTCCAGTCTCTTATTCATATCAATGTATGGTTGCCAGGGTAATTTGGGTCCAAGTTATTGCTGATATTGTGAACCGGAGAGCTGCTGAATAAACATCTAAATATCTCACAAATAATAAATGGAAACCAATTGCAAATTGTCTCAGAATATCACTCTACATCATACTAATGGACAGATTTACTAAGGGTCGAAGTGAATTTTACAGTTTAAAAAATTCAAATTTCAAACTCATTTTTGGGTACCTCGACCATTGAATAGGCCTAAATTTGACTTTGGTTCAAAGTAAAAAAAGTTTGACTTCGAAAATCGAAGTACTGTCTCTTTAAAAATGTTCAACTTCGACACTTCACCATCTTAAACCAGCCGAATTGCTTTGTCCGCCTACGGAGACCTCCTAGAACCCATAGCCAACATTTGGCTAAGTCTTTAGAAGTTGAAGGGAAATCGTTCGTTCGATCGATGGAATCGTTCGATTCGAAGGATTTCATCGTGCGATCGAACGATTTTCATTCGACCGAAAATGACCAAATTCGATAAAAAAACCTTTGACATTCGAAGTAATCCAATTCGATTTCGAAGTTTTTCCACTTCGAAATTCGACCCTTGATAAATGTGCCGCTAAAAGTTAACTCAAAGGTGAACAACCCCTTTAAAGGAGAAGGAAAGCTACGGGGGCATTTTATTGCCAATAGATGAGCTGCATTAGTGCAAGCTAGAATGCTATATATATTCGATAGAATGTTTTACCATACCTGAGTAAACGGCTCTAGAAGTGCTCTGTTTGTTTAGGATAGCAGCTGCAGTATTAGCTTGGTGTGACATCACTTCCTGCCTAAGTCTCTCCCTGCTCACTCAGATTACAGCAGAGCAGGAGGAGCAAACTGAGCATGCTCACAGCCGGAGGTAAGGAGGTTTAAGCTGAAAACAGGAAGTCTGATACATAAATCCATGTGTACACAATATAAGGAAAGAAATGCAGTGTTTCTATTGACAGAGGACTCAGAGCAGCATTACTTTGATAGTTTACTGGTATATTTAGGTGGACCTTTCTGATAAGGCTTACTTCGTTTTAACCTTTCCTTCCGCTTTTGGAAGTGTAGTGCACTATAAGTGGCCATACACTGGCTGATCTATATGGTACTCTGGTTAATCGGCCCGTGATCATACTTCTATAAGTAATGTACATATATGTCCATGGCCTCCCTTCAGTTGTTCTGTTTTTCTGAATGATCAGAACAACAGAATGTGCAGAGGAGCTGTGGTTCCCTTTCCCTTTTTATATCGTCCTACCAAGGGAAATGTTTTACATGTCAAACTCAATCTTGCAGGATTATCTGACTAAATGGGCTAACGCCGGATAGCCAAGTGTTAAGGTTGAAACTGGCCAAACCGTTTCACCTAATCTGGACCTGTCTGACTTTGTTTAGTAGCACTATGCAAACTGTGACATAGAACAAAGACAACTATACTTACCCTGAAACTAGAACTATGCAGAATAAGTGAACATGGAGCTGTGATGCTATTTTCAGACAAGTAATGCTTCTGCCTTTAAATTGTCACCATAGCATGCAAGTCCCATGATTACAACTGTACCTTTCTAACCTCTACATTTCTGTTTGTGGTCCATCCATTCTGTTATAGGGGTTTACTCACTCTGCATATCATTTCCAGTTATCTGCAATTTATCACCCTGCTTGTCTTTATGCAGGTGGGTAAAGAATGGAAACAAATATAAAGTCCTTGAAGGGAGCTGACTTTATAAAACTTACATCTTCGCTAGAGGAGGTGACTCTCTTGCACTCAAAGCTCAAGGTGAGATCTTCCCACAGAAGTGGTATCTTTTTATTTACCATTCATATGCCTTGTGTGTACGCTATGGAATAACACAGTTTGTAGTGTTTACTCCCCCTGTAAATTGTCCCATTAATCTATTTTATAAGGCAGGAGAGCCCATTCTTTACTAATGCAAAGTCTTCTTTTAGTGATGTTGTTCCATTATTATCTACATCCATAAAAGCATGGTTAGCATTCTGTTCCATGGAAAATATTACTTAAATATTATATTCATTTATGAGAGAATTTATATTGCTATATTTCAACAACTTATTTCTTATGTAATCTTATCATAATTAATATCTGAATGAAAAGCATGAAACAGGAGGGGGATTTAGACAAGCTGTTTGTTGACAGTGTCTTGACATCTACTGATCACCAGCTAAAGGTCTACTGGTAGAACCCCTCTTATAAGGTGATAATAGAAATAATGATTTTGATTTTACCTTTTCAATACACATTAAACCTTTTCAGGGGTTTTAACATATTTCAAATTAAAGCAGTATTGTTTCTCTCATTCTGTTCTGTCTGCTATAATGTCACCTCTCTTCCTGCATTTCAGTTGTGTTTCTCAAAAGGCCCCGCTGATTCTTCATCTTCTGAGCAGTTGCCAGATCAGCGGGTTGTTTGTGATCGTGTGCTTCGTGCCTGCAACCACTGGGCAGGGGATCCAAATTGTCATGTTAGTCACTGGCAGAGTTTAGTGCCCCTGGCAGCCTTGGTGTGCCAAGGTTTTTGTGCATCAAGCCCTCAGCGCACACCATTCTACCTGGAGAAAATTCTGTTTCACCTGCTGAAGAACATCTCTGCACGGGAATCCTCATTTCAGGCTTGTAGCAATATTTCAGATCTCCTGTATGGTCTTCTAACCAGCTGCCCCTCAGAGCAGCAGAATGCAGGAGATTTCACAGCTGTCACAAAGAGCAGTTTTCAGATCTTGTGGAAAGCAGCAGGGGACCAAGAACAAAAGCAAAGTCCTAGCCCCTGTAATAGAGAAGTCCTGAGCCTTAGACTGCATGCCCTTCGCTTTTTAATGTTGACAGAGGGATCCGTTTCACATGGGGATGCTCCACTAACTATATCACGCCATGCCCGATGTGCTACTTTGGCATTTGAGCCCAAAGGCAAACCATGTAGCAAAGAAGATACATATTTTTTAAATCAGAGTCTTGAAGATCTCCTTGTGAAACCCCTGATAGGACGTGTTACTTTGTCTGGTTCATGGTCACGCTGCTTGGTTGAACTGTCACTGGAAAGATGCCGCAGACTCTGCAAAACTTCCTGCTTCCGGCAGGGACGATATGTTGTTGAACAAGCGCTTGGATGTTTAGAAAAGACCGAAAGGTGCTGCCATGCTGGGTTGGCACTTTTAAGCTTTGCTGTGGACATTCATGAATTCGGGATACCACCTAGTATTGGCAAAGTACTTTCTGAAGTGATAGAAATTCTTGATGGTGCCCATTGCTCTGGTGATGGCTGGTTGTGCCAGGCACTCGGTGAATGTTTCCAGTTTGCTGTTTCTTCTTTGGATGGACGTTTCAAGCATTCTGGGATGCTAAAGGTTGATGACATTTTGAGCCTTGCAAAGTTCCTTGAAAAGCATCACCAGCTTCTAGATAAGCAAGTGACCAAGGTATGTACTTCTCTTTCCGTACGGGAAAATCTAGCTTATCTATTCAGTAGGTATTCACACTATATTCACAATAGGCCAATCCTTTAAAAACACCATTAGATATTTAGGCGCATGTACTAAAGAATAACTTTCTTCTCTTAAAAGAATGATTGCTCTTTCCTAAAGTTTTCATACTTTTGACAACCCCTTATTTCATTTTTTTTTAGTAACTTAAATTTTATTTGGTTTAGCATTTAAGTTTCCATGCATAATAAAAGCACAAGATACAGACATAACAGGAAGACAAGTCATGTATGGCATTGATACATAGTTCTCTGTTGATAAAATAAACAGAAGGGAAGTGGGTGTGTACATGGATGCCAGAGGGAATATACAGAGTTACAAAAATGGTTAGAAAATATTGGTCGACCAGAGGGCTATATGTAGGAGACAACAAAGCAACAGACAGTCATAATCGTAATCATACTCGTAACTCCCCCCCTTCCTGCACATGTGCTTGAGACACATAATAGACCCATTTCGCCCCTTATTTCATTTACCCCATAACATTTTAACTATTGTATAATAAACTTCTTTATATATGACCAGTAATCGTGGGCGTTAAAGGGGGTTATTCATCTTCCAATACTTATTGCAGTTCAGTTGTTTTCATAAAGTTCACCAGAAATAGACTTTTTCCAATTAGTTTCTGAACTGAAGTTTAAAGTTTCCTCTGCTGCCGAGTTCACAGGCGTCCTCTTCCTCCTTTGACCAGTGTTTTTTGGTGCAGTAGCTCCGTACCAGCAAATGCCTCCAATTGCGCATGCGCCCAAAAGTCACGAAGTTTCCGATCTTTTTTACGGAAACTTCGTGACTTTCGGCGCATGCGCATTAGATCCTTACCGGTAAATGCCTCGTACTGCGCATATGCCAAAAAACGCTGGTCAAAGCAGGAAGAAGAGCGCTCGGGAGAAGATGACGCCTGTGAACTCGGCAGCAGAGGACCTGCGCCGAGGGGTGAGTAACAAGTTAGAGGCATTTGCCCGCGAGGGCCTATACAGGAAATGGAGGAGGGTTTTTTCCCCGTACAGGTTGACTTCTCCTTTAAAGGCAGATTCGGGGAGATTTAGTCGCCTGGAGGCTAATCGCCTCTCCCCGAACTGCCTTCCGCCTGCTAAAATGAAAAATTGCCTGCGGCAATGCACTCGTGGCGCTTTATTTCCAAGTCACCCGACGTTTCCTCGTGAGGCAACTTTGGACGACTTCGGAAATCGAAGCGCTGCGAGTGCCATTGCGCTGGCGTTTTCTCATTATAGCAGGGGGGAAGGCAGTGCGGGGAGATTGTCGTCCCGAAGAAGAAGAGTCGATTAGTAGCCAGGCGACTAAATCTCCCCGAATCTGCCCATGTGCCCCTGCCCTTAGAATTGATACAATCGTTGCTAATATTCCACAGATGCTGCTGAGAAATGTATCAACTAAATGTTGCAAAATTGTAACAGTTCATAATCTGCACTAGGGTCATTGGGCTGCCAGACTGAAACACCAGAGACAGGGGCATTACACATTAAACTTCTATTCCGAAAAAATAAAAAGCAATTGAAAAAAAGTCTATTTCTCATGAATAATCTGAGAACAACTGAACTGAAAAAAAGGGTTTGGAAGGTAAACAACCCCTTTAAAGGAAAGTCACTCACTTGGGGGGCTTCAAAAGTTAGCAGTTTTCTGCTGATAGGAGCACTGGTCAGGGTATCAGGTGAACACAATCACTGGGGAGTGCCTCATATTTGTGCCTAAAGGTGGCCATAGACACACAGATCCAATCGTACGAATTGAGGATTCGTACGATTTTCGGATCGTGTGTGGCATGTGCCGACTTCTTTCGTCCGGCGGAGATCGGTCGTTTGGTCGATCGGTTAGGTTTGATTTTGACCCGACCGATCCCGCCGGAGCTCATGGCACATTGTAATCTGATCGTTCGGCCGTACGGCCGAACAATCAGATTACCTCCGATATAGCCATGCCTGTTAATGGCATATCGGGGAAAGATCCGCTCGTTTGGCAACATCGCCAAACGAGCGGATCTTTGCATCTATGGCCACCTTTACTTTTTGATTGTTGTTTGATTGTTACTGTCCTTCTCCTTTAACTACTGTTTATGCTAGCACTGAGTGCATGAACTGGGCATAAGAAGGCAGCCAATATGTTGTACAGATGAAGTAGTAACTTATCTAGGCTGAATAAGCATTTTCAGGAGTATAAATAGTTTATCTTCCCTCCTATTACTTACACAGTATTTAATATGGTGACTGCCCTTACCTTTGCCAGCTATGTGGCCAGCAAAATATCTAGAATGCTTTCCTGCTAGGCATATTGCAGAAGAAGAAACTGACTCAAAGTGGTATCTTTTTCTGTTCTGTTCATTCTGTTCAAACATATATTGTAAGAGTTACTAAATCTTGAGACATTTTTAAGTAGAAAGAGCCACCTGAAAGTTCACCTTTCAAGATTTTTTTTGGCATGTTCTATATGGACCTATTTTAAGTAACTTCTTTTGGTTTTTGGTCAGTTTTTTTATGGTTTTAAATGATTCGCCTCCCTTTTTCTGGCCTGCAGATGAAAATACTAGGTTTTTTTTAGGGTCACTGGCTGTTTTTCTTCAATAATTAAATATTATGTACTGCCTTGTATGTGAATTTGTACTGTATATTCAGTGGATACACCCACTTATAGTACAGAATATGTTGGTGCTTAATCAATACATAAGTCAATCTTGTTTTTTTTTTATCGCTTAGATTTCCATTCATACCCCTTATCAGTCCTGACTTCTTATCTGCTGTCTGAGTAATCTATCCGTTTTAAAATTCCTGAAAGATGCACAACAAAAAGTATACATTTTGTACATAGTTCTTTTCTTACTTTTACCAGGTTTCTAATGAAGGATCACGTCAACTGAAATCTTTAAAGCAACAGCAATTCAACAGCCTGCAGCAGTTCACAAATGCTGCATGTGCCTTTATGCAGAATTGCAAGGTACTAATGTCTTATTTTTATAGTTATTTCAATATGGTCATATTTACATTTAATATTAGACAGGACAAGCCAGAATTGCTATTAAACTGCAGTATTTCTGGCCAGGTTTGTATCTTTTGTGCATACAAATTCTATCTAGAAACTTCAGAGTACCGGTATGGGACCAGTTATCCAGGTAACGGATCTTTCCATAATTTGGATCTTCATTTTTTAAGTCAACTAGAAAATCATGTAAACATTAAATAAACCCAATAGGCTGGGTTTGCTTCCAATAAGGATTAATTATATCTTGGTTTGGATCAAGTACAAGGTACTGTGTTTGAAACACAGTGGTAAAAGAAGCCTTCTCTGATATTAAAGTTTTTTCTTACAGGATAAGCCTAAGGATGGATTGCTATTGCTGCATGGAGCCTGCAGAGATGCTGTTTCCCGGATGCACGGTTCTCTTCAGGATCTGCCTGCCCAAGAAACTGCAGAGTTCTTAAACATAACAGGTCTCCTTTTAAAGCATGTTTAGGTTAAAATTTATCACTTCAGAACAATTAGTGGAGGTTTGGTGTATCCTTTTTTTAAGGCATAGTTCACCTTTAAATTAACTTTAATGTGATGCAGACCGTTATGTTTTGGGTCAGTTTGCATTTTGGTCTTTATTTTTTATTTTTGCGGTTATTGAATTAGTTAGCTTTTTGTTCAGAAGTTCTTGAGTTTGAAATTTCTGTATCTATCTGATTGCTAGTCCAATTTAACCTAGCAACCAGTGGTTTGAATGACAGATTAGAATATGAATAGGAGAAGCCCTCAATAGAAAGAGAAGTAATACAAAGTAACAAAAATAAAAAATCATCTGAAAAGTTGCAAAGCATCAGCAGTTCTATAACATACTGAAAGTTAACTTAATCTTGAAGTATCGCTTTACAGAGTAAATTTTCTATATAGAATTGAATGGGGTACTAGTCTGAAATGTTCTTATGAATGAACTGGTGGTTGGAAATGGGTGCTTCTGAGTCCACCATCTAATTTGTATAAAAAA